>CM059445.1:27188199-27788199 GCA_030390025.1 Squalus acanthias
ATGTAAGGGATTCTCCTGACCCTGCGTGTCTCGTAGCCTGTGAGATTCACGCGGCTCTGTGCAGCCTGTATGTCAGTGCGGGTCTAGGCCTGGTTGCCTGTTCTGGTCTCCAGCCAGTCTGGGAACACTAGACACACCTGTGAGTGGTTCGAATCACTCTCCCTTACGGTTCTAGACACTGGACTTAGATGCGAGAGCAGTAATGGAGATAAAACTCATGTAGACTTGGTTTGAATGGTACGAAATGGAAAATCTTTATTGCATGATACTTAAAATTATGAAATACATGTCATACGCACAGATTAATGACAGTACAATCTTACAAACGGTTATAGTCAATCTTAGGGAAACGAGGAACGAACGGCACAACGTAAATAGGGCACACATTACAAATATCCTTAATCTTTAAACCCTCCCCTATCAATATCTATCCTAAACTAGCTTCGTAGGATCTCGAGACTCATGCTCACCACTCGTAATAACTCGGAGAAATTCCGAATAGCTGATCGGATGTTTTTCACCGCAGCACCCACGTGTCGGTCAGGAGATCTCCTGGTCCCACTTGTTTACTTGCTTCTGCTGCTCCGGCTAGTAGGCTGGACCGTCCGCTGTGGTGAAGACCTCTGTTGGTGGGCTTCACAGTTTAGTCTTGGAGCACCGTTGTCAATATCATTGATACGATGTGTTTGCACAGTCCAGTTATCATTGATGCAATATGTTTTGTTAGAAGTTTAAAGAAGAAAACTTCCTGGCGAGAAAACTTGGCTGATCGACCTACAGGCGCGGTCGGGATTTACTGACCGTGGCGATGGATATGGTCTTCTTCTCTTCTCCTCTCATCTCATCTCATCTCATCTCGGGCCTTCGGTTCCGCTGCCAGTTACCAACATAGGTCTTCGTTACGCGACACGAGGTAGATCCGAACGGATCAGAAAGTTCAACAGTCTTTTCAGAAGAGGCAACAGGCACGCAGAAGCCCAACTACGAGCACACAGGAGCAGCCACGAGGTTACGAATCGACCGGATAAAACACAGGAGCAATCGAGCGAACGCAGGAGCACGAACAAGAGCAAGAAGCAAGAGAGCGAATGGACGGTTTGGAGCCTGCAATTATAGTGCAAAAATCTTCCGTTTCCCGCCCAACTATAATGTCCATTCTTTTGTTTAGGGTTTGGCGCCCAAATGTCTTGTATGGGTGATCTCCGTCCTTAATGGGTTTCGGGGCTACTCATGAATGTTTGAGTACCTGTTAATATTTCTCCCATTGTTAAATCGGTCGGTGTTCTCCCTGGAGGGGTTTGGGGCTTCCAAGTGTCCTGTACAACTACCTGCTAACGGCTCTCTCATCGTAGAGTCGTTGGGAGTTTACATATTAATGTCCTTTGGATGGGCCCTTGATTACTCGGTACAATGGCTTTCCTTTGTACCTGGGAGACCGATTCCAGTATCTATGTTTATACTGCAAACCCATAATGTCTCGTGTATTATCTTCACTGTGCTGAATCGTTATCGATCTTGCAAAAATGTTTAATGGAACGCCATCTTGTCTGCCTGTTGAAAAGTCTAGAATGTTCTGTCACGAGGTGCGGCGGCCATTTTACAGGCTGCTTGTGTCCAATTTAAACCTGACAGCATTCTGCTGAAATAAAAGCTGTTTGAACGAAACTTTGTGTTTTCTCCTTATTAAACAAATCGCGATATATTGCGAATTCTACAGTCCCTCCTGTTGATGCGAATAACTCCGCTTATCGTATCAAAAATCTCAGTGGTGAGCAATCTTATCTCGATTTCACTCCGAATCCAGTAAATTAATCCCATAAATTTTAACTTAACTAGGGTCTCTGTGTCGTCCTTATTTCCCAAGAAAATCACATTTTATATCACCGTAGGCATCATTTGCCCTTAAACTTACACCATTTGTTTTCCTTCCCGGCGTAACCAGGCCGATACCTCACGCATCACCTGTATATTTGTCTTTTATTCAGGGAAAGGAAAAACAAAACCCAAAACCAAACAATCAACACCATCACCAAAATAAACAAATCCCAACTTTTAAACATGTCGAGTTTCCAACGTATTTACAATGAGTACAAACTTCCGCGGCGCACGTGGCGAGCGGGAGTGGCGCCATTTTCCTATTACACGGTGCTCTCGTCGTGCACGCGCACGTAACGTTCTCGCCACTCTCCCGTGTTTTCATGCTTGGTGAGGCGCTTGTCTCTTTTACAATGTATGAACAATAGGTACACTACAATAAACACTTGACAGACGACTAAAATGTGGGAGGCTATTCTGACCCATGAAGGCACTTCAATATTGGTGAACAGATTCCACCACGGTGGAACCACTATGTCCAAAATGTCTGTTCCTATTTCGACAGTTTTCTGCTCTAATGTATAAAAATGCTTCTGTGATACCGCGACGGCTTTCAGAAGTTTGGTTAAATGCTCAGGGAGAGGGGGAATGAGGTACCCAAAATGCGCGACAAATCGCTGCAAGTCGGTGAAATTCTCTTTTACTGTAAGATGAACAGTGGATGGTTCAGGGATTGGGATAATTCGCTGTTGTGCTACTTGAACTTCAGCCCTGGGTTTAAAACAGAAACTGCTGTCACTCACCGGACACCGGCTACGGTTTCCATGCTGGTAGTGTTGCGCTGCAGTGGTAACACAATATGTTCCACCCCCGATGTATGCTACCTGCGGAGGCACATGATCTTGAGCCATTGCCTCCATGGTGCAATTCATGGACTTGGCGCCAGCCGTTCTGAACCCGCACTGTGGTGTTAAAAAGGCATTCAAGTGCTGGGGGCACAGTATTATGTGTGCTCCCCTGCCACGACAACCAGAGAGATCTGTACCTGTCATCGTTTGCTCCCAGCGGATGACGTAAGGTGGAACCGCTGCATAACGAATGTGGGCTCCCCCCTGAATGACACCAATGTTCTCTACCCGATACACCGGGGCGGGCTTTGCTGTGTTGCCCAAAACCGGCATGCGTAATACTATTCCCATAATAGTATGGTTTGAACGTCCGCAGTCCACGGGGACTGGGTAAGCTTCTGAAGCTAACCTGAGCTGGCACGGACTTAATGCGTTCTGAAAAGGGTGGAGCGCCCGTAGGTGTTTGTTACTTATCCAGGACGGAACCAAACCTTGTTTTAAATCCTCCAAATTACTGCGGCCCTCGCCCAGTAACCACGCCCCGTAAAGCACGCACACCTCGTTCTGCGCAGCTTGATCGGATGCATTCCGATCTTCCCTGATCAGGGCATTTACCGTACGCGCATGTTTCTCCAGCTCTGCTATAATTTCCTTTAAATGGAGAGTCATGGCTTGGTCCTCGTGTAGACCTGACCCTACCACTTTATTCTCATCTGTTAGAATGTCTTTTAACTGTGTTTTTAAACCATTAATCTGGGTCTGCAGCTCCACACTGTCTAGAGCGTTGACCACAGATGTCCCTGTGTTAAAAGCAGTGAACGCATCGTTCACCAAACCCCTTCTTTGCCTCCCTACTTGATCCAAAACTTCCTGCGGTGCGGTGTACAAACTTGCCTTATCAATTTCTGCAAAATCAAACTCGTAAAATTGTCTGAACATCTTGGTCAACAGGACCTGATACAACTGTTCCGTCTTTTTGGGGCACCACTCTGGTAACCGTACCTCAGTGAGATTTAAAATCACCGAGGCCACCGCGTAATGTACCCCTGAAATAGTATCTGGTCTGTGGGGACCAGTACCAAACCGTTCCCGGGTCCCTTACTAGTTTTAGGGCACCCTTCTTCCTCAGCTAGAACCACCGGAATCGTGGGCGGGGCTTTGCGTGGGCGCGTAATGAGTTCAGTGGCATTTACTGGGATCGGGGAGAATGGGGCTCCGCACCCCCTGGTGCTCGCATCCCACCTCATCCCCTGTCCGTTATCCTGCCACTGATTAATAAAAAATATGGAGATGCCTTTGGGGCAAACGTACTTTGACCCCCACATACATACATAAATCCCCTCATCCGGTTCCCACCATTTGTCCCAACAGACTTTCACTTGTCCGTCTGTCCCCGTAATTGTCCGATGGGTATTATTACCCAGTCGTTCCCACTCGACCGAAGAGTTCCTCATAGTTTTGCTCAGCTTTCGCAGCCACCACCATCGGCTCAATGGGACATCCCCACTACAGGTCAAACAAATCCGTTTGCCGACGGTGACGCTGATCCTGGGTGCGATGATCCGTACTTTGGGGCACATTAAAGAAGTCTCTTTGTAGGCGAACCCCGATGTGCTGGAATACTCCGTTGAGTTCGTTCCCAGCCATCCTGGCCACCTTCCCTTGTGGAAATAGGTGCTGGTCCCCTCTGCCTTCCGTCTTCCGGTCCCATCCACCGCGATGGGGGCCGTGTCCCCGGAACATCCAAACACCACGACATCCTTGGTGAGGCCCCGATAGGCCAATCCATATCCGATTGCCACGAGCAATACTAGAAGTCGTTCCATCCTTCCTTGGTTCCTGTGATCAGATAGAATGAGGTAGCCAGCCTCGCAAAAAGTCTCTGGCTTTTGTGAAGGGTGAGCGGGTCCCCTGACCTCGCCTCACGTAAACTTCAACGTTTGCTGAATAGACTTCCTCTAAACCTAGCCTTAAAATTCCCGTCATTTTATCGTTTTCTGTTAAAACACTACAAACTTAACCTTGAACTATAAACTTAAAACTTAACCTTGAACTATAAACTTAAAACTTAAACTAATAACTTTACAGTGCCGCCCGTTCTCAGGGCGGCCCCTTTAAATTCTGAGAAGGCTGCTGCGAGCTCTTCCCGACGGTGGGAGGGCACTGACCCTTCCCTCTGATCTGCCGCAGCCTGTTGCTGCGCTGACCCTTTCCTCTGATCTGCCGCAGCCTGTTACTGCTGCGATGTGGCCTGTCTCTACCCGGGTTATCTTAACCTGAATTTTACGCCTTGGGGCAGTCTGGGGACATGACCACATCCTCCTGGGCTGGGGTTCTCTACTAGACCTACGGGGAGTTGCTATGGGCGGGGGTTCCGTGACGGACGGACCGGGTTCCGAGACCTCCAACGGGATGACCTGGGGTTCCATCACAGTCGCCGGCTCCGCCTCCGCTGACTCCGCCTCCCTAACCTCGGGGCTGGCAGTTCGTGGCTCCGCCCTGCTCGGCCCAGCAGGCGGCCCTTCACTCGTGATCTCTGCCTCCCCTGAGGACTGGACGTTCAAAGCGGGCGGCCACATCTCTGGGAACCACATTGGTACACTCTGTGCTCCTATAGCGGCTGGCCCTGCCTCCTCTAGCTCCTCCCTCCTGTTGTCGGGACCTGCAGCTCGTGTGTCCACCCCGTGTGGATCTCTACCTATCGGCCCCATTCCCCCCAGACCGTTCCTCAGGAACCACCCGTCATCATCACTATGCTCATCTGCACTATCCTCATCTGACCAGGGTACCCTGGGTTCTTCGTCATCTAACCCCCAACTCCAGAAAAACGCTGCATGATCGTCCGGGATGTCCCTTCCCCTGATGCAAGCTGCTACGCCTGCCTGTGTGCCTTGTGGTCCTACCTGGGGCTGTGTTTTCCCATTGGCGGGATTTACCCCTGTAGTTTTCCCCTGCGCACCCGGCTGGTACAGTTTGCATTGGTTTATGTGGAACCACTTAGTGCGCCGAGGTACTTTTACGGCGTAAACCATGGGACTCGCCTTGTCTACAATGTTGTAGGGTCCCATATACAGTGGTTCCAGACTCCCTACTCTGGCGTAGTTTCTGACCATAACCTGGTCTCCTACTTCCCACTCCCGCGTTTTGCGGGGTTCCAGCAACAAGCGATTGCCCTGATGCTGCCTTCCCATGTTCCCAGCCGCCTGCTCATAAACTTGCTTCAGGCGCTCCAAGAGAGTTTGGGCGAACTTGTCCCTGCTGATCTCTTGAAGCTGACCCTCAGTGAGCACCGGGGCTAGCACATGGGTGGGGGTTCGCATGAGCCTGCCGGTCATTACCTCGTGCGGGGAGTACCCCGTACTTTTTGACTGACTGGCCCGGACCCCCATGAGGACTAAAGGCAGAACTTCCGCCCATTTTTGGGGCGAGTTCCTAGTCTCTTTCCTCAATTTCTCCTTCAGGGTCCGATTCATACGTTCAACAATCCCGGATGACTGGGGATTGTGTGCTACGTGCCACTTCCCTTCAATGCCCAAAAGCATGAGGGTGTTCTGCATCACCTGGCCGGTGAAATGACTCCCTTGGTCTGACTCCACGAAACGGGGGAGTCCCCACCGCGAGAACACTTCCCGGACCAAGATTTTTGCTGTACCCAGTGCCGTAGCTGTTCGACAAGGGAAGGCTTCCACCCACTTGGAAAACACATCCACCAGGACGAGGCAGTACTTATAACCTCCCTGGGTGGTGGGCAGGGGTCCTATATAGTCGATCTGTATCGACTGCCATGGTCCCTCTACCCTTCTTACGTGTCCCATGGGCACCTTCCTTTTCTGGGGGTCTGGGTTGTTTGCAGCGCACACAAGACAGTTTGCACAGAACTCGCGGACTTGTTCCCTGAGCCCCGGCCACCATCCCGCTTGCTCTACCCGTTGCCAGGTAACCTCGGGCCCGGGGTGCCCTGCCCCTGGTCCCTCGTGAGCCAACTGGAGGAATTCCCTCCTGTGCTGCTGCGGCACAACCCACTGCTCCCCGCGGAACAGCATGCCTTCCTTAACTGAGAGGGTTGCCGTACTGTACGGACCTTCTAAAAGCCTCCCCTCAGCAATCGTTTTTAGGACTGCTTTTAGGGCGGGATCCTGGGCTTGGACGGTCTTAAGGTCTAGGGGCAATGCTACCCTGGTGTTCCCGGTATTCCCGTCCCCGCCTCGGACCGCTGCTATGGGTCCGGTCCTATAGGGGTTCCAGAAAGTGCCGTCGCGGGCACCCTCCCTGGCTAGCGCATCCGCCTGCCGGTTGCCCTCCCCACGGGGCTCTGTGGAGGAGTGAGCTTTCACCTTATGGATGAAAATCTCCCCTTCCTCCCCTACTGCGGCTGCTAAGATCTTTTCCAGCAAGGGCTTCACCGTTAAAGGTCGCCCGTCCGCGGAGGTGTATCCGCGGCGGGACCAAATGGCCAGGTATTCCGTACACGAATTGCAGGTGAACATACTGTCCGAGCAAATCGTGTATGGGGTTGGGAAAATGTCTGGGTGGGTCACAACGTACACCACGGCAGACAGCTCAGCCTGCTGCGCGCTCATGGTGCTAGGGAGCTTGATCGCCAGGGCAAGGTCTGCCGCAGGGTCATAAACTCCACACCCTGTGAGTCGCTCGCCAGCAGACACTGTGCTAGACCCATCAACATAAATCTCGCGCCCAGTGGGATGTATCCCGGCCCGTAAACCTATGTTGACGTCCCACACCCCTTCCACCGAACACCGGTGGGCTGTACCGGGGTATACCAAATTGGCCGCAAGCCTGGGCTCGCAAAGACCTTTTACTCTAAGATCCAACTGGGAGAGAAGAAGGGTCCAACGCGCAATGCGTGCGCTGCTTACGGTCCCGTCTTTAATCCTCCCATCCAGAAGCATCTTAGTTGGTGTGTGATGTGTGAGGAGAGTGATGGGAGAGAGCCCTGTGAAGATCGCTGATCTTTTCACAGCCCAATGCGTGGCTAAAAGGTGCCTTTCGCAATTGGAGAAACTTCTCTCCACATCCGTTAATACCCTGGATGAATAGACAACCGGCCTCAGCTTGCCGTGACGCTCTTGGAGCAGTACGGCGCTTAAGCTGTCTCCGCTGGCAGCTACCTCCAGGAAAAACTCCTTCCCCCCATCTATGGCCCCTAAGGCTGGCGCGGTCTGCAGATCCCTTTTTAACTTCTCGAAGGCTGCTTGGCAGCCCTCGTCCCAAAGCCACTCCACCCCCTTATGGAGGAGTCGGAGGAGCGGCGCCGCTGTGGCCGCATAATCTTCGATAAAATCCCTGCAGTAACCGGTCAGTCCCAAGAAGGACCTCACACCCCTTACGTTGTTGGGAATCGGTAATTCTTGCACCGACTCCCTCCTTGCTTTGTCTATGGCTCTTTCCCCAGCGCGTAGGGTCAGTCCCAGGAATTTTACTTCCTGCTGACCGATACGTGCTTTCTTTGGGTTTACTTTAAAACCCTTTCTCGCTAACAGCTCCAATAACTCGTCCAGTAGTGGTCCGTGCTCCTCCCTTGAGTCCGTAAATAGGAGCAAATCATCCACATACTGTACTATCTGATTGGGCTGACTAAACTCCTTTAAACTTCCTGCCATACACTGGTGAAAAATACTGGGGCTATTGTGGAAACCCTGTGGCAAACAGTTCCACGTGTACTGTTGCCCTTTAAACGTAAAGGCAAACTTGTACTGGTCCTCTCGCCGCAGCGGGATGGACCAAAAACCGTTCGAGATATCCAGCACCGTGAACGTGGTCGCGGACGCTGGGATGCTCCCTATTAGGTCAGCAACTGCTGCTACTGTGGGCGCGCAGGCGGGAATGTTACTGTTAAGGACTCTGTAGTCCACCGTGGCTCTCCACGAATTATCCGGCTTCCTAACCGGCCATAATGGGGAGTTCACGTGTGTGGCTATCGGCCTCAACACGCCCTGCTGCACCAAGGAAGACATTGCTGTCTCCATATCGGGTTCTGCTTCTTTGGGGAAGTTATACTGCTTTTGGGGTCGGGTCATGGGGTCCCCATCTACGCTGACCTCAAACCCGACCACCCTCCCACAATCGTGCTTGTGGGTTGCAAACGCGTGCATATTATCTGACACGTACGTTTGCATGTCCGTTGGGACATCTGCGACCATAAGCCTGAGGTCGTAGCCTCCGGATGGCTGTACGGTACACAGGACCCCTGTTTCTTCCTCCCCCGGAATCACCACTACCTCGCCTTTTTCACTCTTAGCCCCCCAGAGACAGTGATTTCTGAGGTCCACGAGGATCCCGTGTCCCGCTAGGAGATCGGACCCGAGAATACCTCTTCCACCCCCCCTTTTGCCATGCCATCAGTATACACTTCCACTTAAGGCGAAGTGTTCCTAAACGAATGGATAGCGGGAGGGAAAACGTGCCAGCCTGTTCTTTCCCTGTGAACCCTGCCAGCGTGAATGGGACCTTGGTAGATAGCGGCGAGTCAAAAGGGTTATCCGTATGGATTATGGTGCAAGAAGCTCCCGTGTCCAACAAATAACTGCCCTTCTGTTTCTCTACCTCCATCTCCACCACAGGTCGCCTCCACGCATCATAGCTGAGCGGACACAGGTAGACGGGCTGTGCTGGTTCTAGTCATGGGGCACTATTGGACGGTCCTGCGGCACCTACGGGGCCGGTTGCGACCGCCACCTGTCCACGCGCATTCAAAACCATCTTGCGCATGGCTCCTAACACTGCTTCGAGGTCGTCGGGAGGGGTGGGTGCCTTTGCTTCCTTAGGCGGGACAGGCGCCTGGGCTCGGACCGCGGGATTTTTATCCTTGGAATCCTTCCAAGGGTTCCTGCAGTGCTTGCGCCAGTGCCCTGTCTTCCCACACCCGTAACAGGCATTACTTGCCTGTGGGGCGCGATTACCCTCCTGATGCCACTCTCTTTGA
Organism: Squalus acanthias; assembly: GCA_030390025.1. Taxonomy (NCBI): domain Eukaryota; kingdom Metazoa; phylum Chordata; class Chondrichthyes; order Squaliformes; family Squalidae; genus Squalus; species Squalus acanthias. The sequence continues at coordinate 27,197,806 of CM059445.1, forward strand.
GCCGGGGCTGCGGGTCGTACCTCATGTACTCTTCCCTTAAAGGGACGTGTCGTCATACCCCTTATGTTACGATAACCTAGCGTGAGTCGATTCAAGACCGACTCTTCCGTAAGGTTGAGGTCATTGGGATCGAACCAGGCTTTTGCCTGCTCTCTAACGGCTGGTAAACTGTTGGCTATTATGCACCTAAGCCAATGAATTAAAGCGGCGCCTTCCACATCTTTGCGCTCGGGCGCACCTAGACAGCTGCGCTCATATACTGGCCACAGCCTGTCGGCAAAAACCTTCGGGGGTTCTCCCTCCATCTGCACTGTCTGTCCCACTCTAGCAAACGGACCTCCGTCGTTCGCCCCCACTACTTCTAGGACCTCATTTTTCAATTCCTCATAACTTTTGTTTCCCCTCTTGCTCTCGCCTGAGAGACACTGAAGGACCGAGCTGTCTAACGAGAACAGCAGCATTTTTGCTGTCTCCCCATCATCGCAGCCGTTAATGGCTGCGGCTTGCTCAACTTCCCTGAAATGTACGGAAGGGTCGTCTATCTCGGTCAGCTTCCTTACGTGGTTTATCATGGCTCTCAGCTGATGTGAACTGTGAGGCAACACCAGCTGTCCGAGGAGATCCCCCGGTTCTTCCCCACCGTTTCTGCTTGGGCCCCTTTTAATCCCCGTTACTGGATACAACGATCCCTTTTCTACTTCCTTTTCAATGGGCTCTTTTGTTTCTTCCGTTGCTTCCTCCCTAACCCAGGTTTCTGAATAGCTGGGTGGCGCGGAGGGCGCAGTGGCTACTACCTCTTCTGCTTTACTTGGTGGGGAATTTCTAAATCTCTCATTTACTAGCGGCTGGTGCGCCGACGGATTGATAAGGCACACCATGCCGTTCGCATTATTCACGGCCTTTTTGAGGCTCTCTATCTCTTTTTGGCAGGCGCTATGGTCGGCTCCCTGAAACTTATCCTCAAGGGCCAACTTATACGCCGACCTAACCCCCATTAAGCTCTCTTCTTGAGTTCTTATCTGGGCAGCTTGGCGGTTACATCTTTCCTTTAACCTACTCTCATTCAATTTTGCTTCAGTGACCTGGCACTCGAGATACTCTATCCTTGTTTTAAGGTGACTGGAGACTTCCTGGCTTTCCTGGTGTAACTCATTTAAATTCTTAATGAGCACCTCCCCTCCAGAAACCTTCTCCTCCATTTCTCCCTCTAAATGGCTGATACGAGCTGTTAGCGCTGTAATGGTCTGGTTTGAAATCTGAACCTGCCTTTTGTAGCACATAAGCCAGACTGCTTTCTCAACTGCCTTTTTATGTTCCTTACTATCAGTCCACCTTTCAGCTGCCTCTAGTGGGCTCTTATCCGCTAACAATTCACTTATCCACTTTTTGGTTAGATTAACCTTTCCAAACACATAATCCGCTATCTTTTCCTGCATAACATTTCGTACAGTCATTCCAAAATCTAACACACTACCCTCTCGCTGCCAGTGTCCTGCTGCGGTCGCCATTTTCTGTAAGGGATTCTCCTGACCCTGCGTGTCTCGTAGCCTGTGAGATTCACGCGGCTCTGTGCAGCCTGTATGTCAGTGCGGGTCTAGGCCTGGTTGCCTGTTCTGGTCTCCAGCCAGTCTGGGAACACTAGACACACCTGTGAGTGGTTCGAATCACTCTCCCTTACGGTTCTAGACACTGGACTTAGATGCGAGAGCAGTAATGGAGATAAAACTCATGTAGACTTGGTTTGAATGGTACGAAATGGAAAATCTTTATTGCATGATACTTAAAATTATGAAATACATGTCATACGCACAGATTAATGACAGTACAATCTTACAAACGGTTATAGTCAATCTTAGGGAAACGAGGAACGAACGGCACAACGTAAATAGGGGCACACATTACAAATATCCTTAATCTTTAAACCCTCCCCTATCAATATCTATCCTAAACTAGCTTCGTAGGATCTCGAGACTCATGCTCACCACTCGTAATAACTCGGAGAAATTCCGAATAGCTGATCGGATGTTTTTCACCGCAGCACCCACGTGTCGGTCAGGAGATCTCCTGGTCCCACTTGTTTACTTGCTTCTGCTGCTCCGGCTAGTAGGCTGGACCGTCCGCTGTGGTGAAGACCTCTGTTGGTGGGCTTCACAGTTTAGTCTTGGAGCACCGTTGTCAATATCATTGATACGATGTGTTTGCACAGTCCAGTTATCATTGATGCAATATGTTTTGTTAGAAGTTTAAAGAAGAAAACTTCCTGGCGAGAAAACTTGGCTGATCGACCTACAGGCGCGGTCGGGATTTACTGACCGTGGCGATGGATATGGTCTTCTTCTCTTCTCCTCTCATCTCATCTCATCTCATCTCGGGCCTTCGGTTCCGCTGCCAGTTACCAACATAGGTCTTCGTTACGCGACACGAGGTAGATCCGAACGGATCAGAAAGTTCAACAGTCTTTTCAGAAGAGGCAACAGGCACGCAGAAGCCCAACTACGAGCACACAGGAGCAGCCACGAGGTTACGAATCGACCGGATAAAACACAGGAGCAATCGAGCGAACGCAGGAGCACGAACAAGAGCAAGAAGCAAGAGAGCGAATGGACGGTTTGGAGCCTGCAATTATAGTGCAAAAATCTTCCGTTTCCCGCCCAACTATAATGTCCATTCTTTTGTTTAGGGTTTGGCGCCCAAATGTCTTGTATGGGTGATCTCCGTCCTTAATGGGTTTCGGGGCTACTCATGAATGTTTGAGTACCTGTTAATATTTCTCCCATTGTTAAATCGGTCGGTGTTCTCCCTGGAGGGGTTTGGGGCTTCCAAGTGTCCTGTACAACTACCTGCTAACGGCTCTCTCATCGTAGAGTCGTTGGGAGTTTACATATTAATGTCCTTTGGATGGGCCCTTGATTACTCGGTACAATGGCTTTCCTTTGTACCTGGGAGACCGATTCCAGTATCTATGTTTATACTGCAAACCCATAATGTCTCGTGTATTATCTTCACTGTGCTGAATCGTTATCGATCTTGCAAAAATGTTTAATGGAACGCCATCTTGTCTGCCTGTTGAAAAGTCTAGAATGTTCTGTCACGAGGTGCGGCGGCCATTTTACAGGCTGCTTGTGTCCAATTTAAACCTGACAGCATTCTGCTGAAATAAAAGCTGTTTGAACGAAACTTTGTGTTTTCTCCTTATTAAACAAATCGCGATATATTGCGAATTCTACAGGTAGGGAATGGATTTGGTGGGCAGACGTGCCCCTATGGATTGCGTCTTGTTGCCCCCTGTTCCGGGTGTTTGGATATCCCCATCCCCCGCAACCTCTGTGTGTCACCTCCAGTGGCTGCTTTAGTAAGGGCATCATAGTTAAATATCAATAAAATACACCATCTGTCTTTCAGGACCCAGGCCACGATCCGGGGAGGGTCCCGCTTCCCACGGACTCTCCCCAGTACACCTCCTCTCACTGGGCGGCTGGCCTCCATCATTATACCAGGCCCCTGTGAGGCCGAGGGTGACTGAGCTCCCAGTGTAGAGGAGTCCCAACCTCAGCCGTACAGCTTAGAGAGAACGTTGGTTGTAGAGCTGGAGGAGGTTACAGAGATAGGGAGGGCCATGAAGGGATTTCAAAACAAGGATGAGAATTTTAATACTGAGGCGTTGCTGGACCGGGAACCAATGTAGGTCAGCGAGCACAGGGGTGATGGGTGAACGGGACTTGGTGTGAGTTTGGACACGGGCAGCAGAGTTTTTAATGAGCTCAAGTTTCTGGAGGGTGGAAGATGAGAGGCTGGCCAGGAGAGCAATGGAATAGTGAATACGATAGCAAAATACTGCGGATGCTGGAAATCTGAAATAACAACAGAAAACGCTGGAAAAACTCAGCAGGCCAGGCAGCATCCGTGGAGAGAGAAAGAGAGTTAACGTTTCAGGTCGATGACCTTTCGTCAGAACTGATGACGAAAGGTCATCGACCTGAAACGTTAACTCTCTTTCTCTCTCCACGGATGCTGCCTGGCCTGCTGAGTTTTTCCAGCGTTTTCTGTTGTTATTTTAATGGAATAGTGAAGTCTGGAGTTTACTGAATACCTTCTTGGCGCTGTAGAATAGGACCACACCTAATCTGCCCAGACAGGAGAAGTGCTGCATTAACATTCCGATGACAGGTTTTACAAGAATTGGGTGGAAGCCTGGAGCTGGAACCTTCCTTTGGTCTCAGTATGGGAGTTCTGGACTGGTGTTACTAACCAGGGCAGTGAGGTGTGCCCCTGAGAGTGGAGTATTGACTAGCACCCAATGCTGGTGTCAATTTTTGGCCCAATGTGTTTAAGTGTGAAGTTTTGGAAGTAAAAATGAGGAGAGGCAATATAAGCTAAATGGCACAATTTTGAAGGGGTGCAGGAACAGAGAGATATGGGGGTGTATGTACACAAGTCTTTGAAGGTGGCAGGACAAGTTGAGAAGGCTGTTAAAAAAGCATGCAGGATCCTTGGCTTTATAAACAGAAGAATAGAGTACAAAATCAAGGAAGTTGTGCTAAACCTTTATAAAACACTGGTTAGGCCTCAACTGGGGTATTGTGTTCAATTCTGGGCCCACACCTTAGGAAGGATGTCAAGGCCTTAGAGACGGTGTAGAAGACATTTACTAGAATGGTACCAGGGATGAGGGACTTCAGTTACGTGGAGAGATTGGAGAAGCTGGTGTTGTGCTCCTTAGAGCAGAGAAGGTTAAGGGGAGATTTAATAGAGGTGTTCAAAATTATGAGAGGTTTTAAGAACATAAGAACATAAGAAATAGGAGCAGGAATAGGCCACCTGGCCCCTCAAGCCTGCTCCGCCATTCAATAAGATCATGGCTGATCTTGGGCTCAAAGCCACTTCCCCGCCCGCTCCCCATAACCCTTCACTCCCTTATCTTGCAAAAATCTGTCTATCTCCACCTTAAATGTATTTAATGACCCAGCCTCCACAGCTCTCTGGGGCAGAGAATTCCACAGATTTACGACCCTCTGAGAGAAGAAATTCCTCCTCATCTCAGTTCTAAAAGGGCGACCCTTTATTCTAAAACTGTGCCCCCGAGTTCTAGATTTCCCCACGAGGGGAAACATCCTCTCTGAATTTACCTTGTCGAGCCCCCTCAGTATCTTATATGTTTCAATAAGATCACCTCTCATTCTTCTAAATTCCAAAGAGTATAGGCCCAGCCTGCTCAACCTTTCCTCATAAGTCAACCCCCTCATCTCTGGAATTAACCTAGTGAATCGTCTCTGAACTGCCTCCAATGCAAGTATATCCTTCCTTAAATAAGGAGACCAAAACTGTACGCAGTACTCAAGGTGTGGTCTCACCAATACCCTGTACAGTTGTAGCAGGACTTCCCTGCTTTTATATTCCAACCCCCTTGAAATAAAGGCCAACATTCTATTTGCCTTTTTGATTACTTGCTGTACCTGCATTCTAACTTTTTATGTTTCATGCACAAGGATCCCCAGGTCCCTCTGAACTGTAGCATTTTGTAATCTCTCTCCATTTAAATAATAATTTGCTTTTTTATTTTTCCTGCCAAAGTGTATAACCTCGCACTTTCCCACATTATACTCCATCTGATAATGTTTGCCCACTCACTTAGCCTGTCTATATCCCTTTGCAGATTCTTTGAGTCCTCTGCACAACTTGCTTTCCCACCCATCTTTGTATCATCTGCAAACTTGGCTACATTACACTCGGTCCCTTCATCCAAGTTAATAATGTAGATTGTAAATAGTTGAGGCCCCAGCACCGATCCCTGTGACACCCCACTAGTTACCGTTTGCCAACCGGAAAATTACCCATTTATCCCGACTCTCTACTTTCTGTTAGTTAGCCAATTCTCTAGCCATGCTAATATATTACCCCCAATTCTGTGAGCTCTTATCTTATGCAGTAACCTTTTATGTGGCACCTTATCGAATGCCTTCTGGAAATCCAAATACACCATATCCACTGGTTCCCCTTTGTCCACCCTGCTCGTTACATCCTCAAAGAACTCCAGCAAATTTGTTAAACATGATTTCCCTTTCATAAAACCATGCTGACTCTGCTTGACTGCATTATGATTTTCCAAATGCCCTGCTACTGCTTCCTTAATGAAGGCCTCCAGCATTTTCCCAATGACAGATGTTAGGCTAACTGGTCTATAGTTTCCTGCTTTCTGTCTCCCTCCTTTTCTTAAATAGGGGTGTTACATTTGCGGTTTTCCAATCAGCTGGGACCTCTCCAGATTTCAGGGAATTTTGGTATATTGCAACCAATGCATCCACTATCTCTGCAGCCACTTCTGGGATGCAGGCCATCTGGTCCAGTGGACTTGTCGTCTTTTAGTCCCATTATTTTACCAAGTACTATTTCCCTAGTGATGGTGATTGTCTTTCGTTCCCCCCTTCCTGTGGCCCCTTGATTATCCATTTTTGGGATGTTTTTAGTGTCTTCTACCGTGAAGACAGATGCAAAATATTTGTTCAGAGTCTCTGCCATTTCCCCGTTCCCCATTATTAATTCCCCAGTCTCATCCTCTAAGGGACCAACGTTTACTTTAGCTACCTTCTTCCTTTTTATATACCTGTAGAAGCTCTTACTATTTGTTTTAATGTTTCTTGCCAGTTTTCTCTCATAATTCATCTTCTCTCTCTTTATTTTTTTTTAGTTATTCTTTGCAGGTTTTTAAAAATTTCCCAATCCTCTGGTCTCCCACCAATCTTGGCAACATTGTATACCTTCATTTTCAATTTGATACCATCCTTTACTTCCTTAGTTAGCCACAGATGGTGCTCCCTTCTCTTAAAATCTTTGTTTCTCACTGGAATATATTTTTGTTGAGAGTTATGAAATATCTCCTTAAATGTCCGCCACTGCATTTCAACTGTCTTACTCTTTAATTTATTTTTCCAGTCCACTTTAGCCAGTTCTGCCCTTATGCCATTGTAATTGCCTTTGTTTAAGATCAGGACACTGCTTTGAGATACAACTTTCTCACCCTCCAACTGAATTTGAAATTCATCCATGCTATGATCACTCTTTCCTAGAGGATCCTTTACTATGAGATCATTTATTAATTCTGTCTCATTACACAGTACCAGATCCAAGATAGCCTGCAGCCTGTTTGGTTCCATTACATACTGTTCTAGGAAACCATCCCGGATGCACTCTATGAACTCCTCCTCAAGGCTACCATGGCCAATTTGATTTCTCCAATCAATATGGAGATTAAAATCACCCATGATTATTACCGTACCTTTTTTACAGGCCTCTATTATTTGTTGATTTATACTCTGTCCAACAGTATTGCTACTGTTCGGGGGCCTGTAGACTGCGCCCACCAGAGACTTTTTCCCTTTATTATTTTTTATCTCCACCCAAACCGATTCTACATCTTGATCTTCTGATCCAATATCACTTCTCACCACTGCACTGATCCCATCCTTTACCAACAAAGCCACCCCACCTCCCTTTCCTTTCTGTCTGTCATTCCGAATTGTCAGATACCTTGGAATATTCAGTTCCCAGCCCTGATCATCTTGCAACCACGTCTCTGTAATGGCGATCAGATCATACCCATTTGTATCTATTTGTGCCGTCAACTCATCTATCTTGTTACGAATGCTGCGTGCATTCAGATATAGAGCTTTTAACTTTGTCTTTTTACCATTTCTCCTTGTTTTGGCCCCATTTTCTGTTGCACTCTTATTTTTAAACATTCTGTCCTTCCTGTCACACACTGGTTATTATTTCCCCCATCTCTATCCTGCTCTATTGTTTTCTCATTTCTCATTGACTTTTTAAATTCCCGCTCACCTGGCTCCTCCCCCCCCTCCCCACTATTTAGTTTAAAGCCCTCTCTACAGCCCTAGTTATTCGATTCGCCAGGATCTAGCCCCAGCATGGTTCAAGTGAAGCCCGTCCAAATGGAGCAGCTCCCTCTTATCCCAGTGCTGGTGCCAGTGCCCCACAAATCGAAACCCATTTCTCCCACACCAGTCTTTGAGCCACTCGTTCATTTCTCTGATCTTATTTACTCTATGCAAGTTCGCTCGTGGCTCAGGTAGTAATCCAGAGATTATTACCTTTGTGGTTCTGCTTTTTAATTTAGCCCCTAGCTGCTCATACTCTCTCAGCAGAACCTCTTTCTTTGTCCTACCTATGTCATTGGTGCCTACGTGGACCATGACAACTGGATCCTCCCCCTCCCACTCCAAGTTCCTCTTCAGCCCAGAGATGTCCTTAACCCTGGCACCGGGCAGGCAAAACAGCCTTCGGGACTCATGTTCTCGGCTGCAGAGAACAGTATCTATCCCCCTAACTATACTATCCCCTATCACTACAACATTTCTTTTTACTCCCCCCACTTAAATGGCTCCCTGTACCACGGTGCTGTGGTCAGATTGCTCATCCTCCCTGCAGTCCCTGCCCTCGTCCACACAGGGAGCAAGAATCTCGTACCTGTTGAACAAGGCCAAGGGCTGAGGCTCCTCCATCACTACCTCCTGGATCCCAATACCTGCCTCGCTTGTAGTCACACCCTCCTGTACCTGACCATGGGCCAAATTGGAAGGAATTACTCTAGTGGGTGTGACTGCCTCCTGGAACATAGTGTCCAGGTAACGCTCCCCTCCCGAATGTATCGCAGTGTCCGAAGCTTGGATCCCAGCTGATCAACTCTGAGCCGAAGTTCCTCGAGCAGCCAACATTTGCTGCAGATGTGGTCACCTTGGACCTCAATGGTGTCCACCAGCTCCCACATGCAACAACAACAACACATTGCCTGGTCTCCCATCTCAATTAATTAATTAATTAATTTTAAAATTTGGAACACATATATCTTTTAATCTACACCAAGGCACTTAAATTTAGACTCCCAAGTTTGGAAAAAAAGCGAGAAATATAGAAATACTCACCAACCAATCACTTAACTGCTTTCTGGTGACATCACACTTTATGTACTTTTTACTTCTTTACACTCACCGGCCCGTTGTAGCCGCTCACCTGGGCCCCCGCTCACCCGGGCTCCCACTCACCCGGGCTCTCGCTCACCCGGGCTCTCGCTCACCTGGGCCCCCGCTCACCTGGGCTCTCGCTCACCCAGGCTCTCGCTCACCCGGGCTCTCGCTCACCTGGGCTCCCGCACACCCGGGCTCCCGCTCACCCGGGCTCTCGCTCACCCGGGCTCTCGCTCACCTGGGCTCTCGCTCACCTGGGCTCCCGCTCACCTGGGCTCTCGCTCAGCTGGGCTCTCGCTCACCTGGGCTCTCGCTCACCTGGGCCCCCGCTCACCTGGGCTCTCGCTCACCTGGGCCCCCGCTCACCTGGGCCCCCGCTCACCCGGGCTCTCGCTCACCCGGGCTCTTGCACACCTGGGCTCTCGCTCACCTGGGCTCCCGCTCACCTGGGCTCTCGCTCACCTGGGCTCTCGCTCACCTGAGCTCTCGCTCAACTGGGCCCCCGCTCACCTGGGCTCTCGCTCACCTGGGCCCCCGCTCACCTGGGCCCCCGCTCACCCGGGCTCTCGCTCACCCGGGCTCTCGCTCACCCGGGCTCTTGCACACCTGGGCTCTCGCTCACCTGGGCTCCCGCTCACCTGGGCTCTCGCTCACCTGGGCTCTCGCTCACCTGAGCTCTCGCTCAACTGGGCCCCCGCTCACCTGGGCTCTCGCTCACCTGGGCCCCCGCTCACCTGGGCCCCCGCTCACCCGGGCTCTCGCTCACCCGGGCTCTCGCTCACCTGAGCTCTCGCTCAACTGGGCCCCCGCTCACCTGGGCTCTCGCTCACCTGGGCCCCCGCTCACCTGGGCCCCCGCTCACCCGGGCTCTCGCTCACCTGGGCTCTCGCTCACCTGGGCTCTCGCTCACCCGGGCCCCCGCTCACCCGGGCTCTCGCTCACCCGGGCTCTCGCTCACCCATGCTCCCGCTCACCCGGGCTCCCGCTCACCTGGGTCCCCGCTCACCCGGGCTCTCGCTCACCTGGGCCCTCGCTCACCCGGGCTCCCGCTCACCTGGGCCCCCGCTCACCCGGGCTCCCGCTCACCTGGGCCCCTGCTCACCCGGGCTCTCGCTCACCCGGGCTCTCGCTCACCCGGGCTCCCGCTCACCTGGGCTCTCGCTCACCCGGGCTCCCGCTCACCTGGGAACTCGCTCACCTGGGCCCCCGCTCACCCGGGCTCCCGCTCACCCGGGCTCTCGCTCACCCGGGCTCCCTATCACCTGGGCTCCCGCTCACCTGGGCTCTCGCTCACCCGGGCTCTCGCTCACCTGGGCCCCCGGTCACCTGGGCTCTCGCTCACCTGGGCTCTCGCTCACCTGGGCTTTCGCTCACCCGGGCTCTCGCTCACCCGGGCTCCCGCTCACCTGGGCTCTCGCTCACCCGGGCTTTTGCTCACCCGGGCTCTCGCTCACCCGGGCTCTCGCTCACCTGGGCCCCCGCTCACCTGGGCCCCCGCTCACCCGGGCTCTCGCTCACCCGGGCTCTCGCTCACCTGGGCTCTCGCTCACCTGGGCTCCCGCTTACCTGGGCTCCCGCTCACATGGGCCCCACCTCACCCGGGCCCCCGCTCATCCGGGCTCTCGCTCACCTGGGCCCCCGCTCACCCGGGCCCCCGCTCTCCCTGGCCCCCGCTCACCCGGGCTCTCGCTCACCTGGGCACCCGCTCACCTGGGCTCTCGCTCACCTGGGCTCTTGCTCACCTGGGCCCCCGCTCACCCGGGCTCCCGCTCACCTGGGCTCCCGCTCACATGGGCCCCACCTCACCCGGGCCCCCGCTCATCCGGGCTCTCGCTCACCTGGGCTCTCGCTCACCCAGGCTCTCGCTCACCTGGGCCCCCGCTCACCCGGGCTCTCGCTCACCTGGGCCCCCGCTCACCTGGGCCCCCGCTCACCTGGGCTCTCGCTCACCTGGGCTCTTTCTCACCCGGGCTTTTGCTCACCCGGGCTCTCGCTCACCCGGGCTCCCGCTCACCTGGGCTCTCGCTCACCCGGGCTTTCGCTCACCCGGGCTCTCGCTCACCTGGGTTCTCGCTCACCCGGGCTCTCGCTCACCCGGGCTCTCGCTCACCTGGGAACTCGCTCACCCGGGCCCCCGCTCACCCAGGCTCCCGCTCACCTGGGCCCCTGCTCACCCGGGCTCCTGCTCACCTGGGCCCCTGCTCACCCGGGCTCTCGCTCACCTGGGCTCTCGCTCACCTGGGCTCTCGCTCACCCGGGCTCCCGCTCACCTGGGCCCCCGCTCACCCGGGCTCCTGCTCACCTTGGCCCCCGCTCACCCGGGCTCTCGCTCACCCGGGCTCTCGCTCACCCGGGCTCCCGCTCACCTGGGCTCTCGCTCACCCGGGCTCCCGCTCACCCAGGCTCTCGCTCACCTGGGCCCCCGCTGACCTGGGCGCTCGCTCACCTGGGCTCTCGCTTTCCGGGCCCCCGCTCACCCGGACTCTCGCTCTCCCGGGCCCCCGCTCACCCGGGCTCTCGCTCACCTGGGCTCCCGCTCACCTGGGCTCTCGCTCACCTGGACCCTCGCTCACCCGGGCTCTCGCTCACCTGGGCTCTCGCTCACCTGGGCTCCCGCTCACATGGGCCCCCGCTCACCCGGGCTCCCACTCACCTGGGCCCCCGCTCACCCAGGCTCTCGCCACCCCTGGCTCTCGCTCACCCGGGCTCCTGCTCACCTGGGCCCCTGCTCACCCGGGCTCCCGCTCACCCGGGCTCCTGCTCACCTGGGCCCCCGCTCACCTGGGCTCTCGCTCACCTGGGCTCCCGCTAACCTAGGCCCCCGCTCACCCGGGCTTCCGCTCACCTGGGCTCTCTCTCACCCGGGCCCCCGCTCACCTGGGCCCCCGCTCACCTGGGCTCTCGCTCACCCGGGCTCTCGCACACCCGGGCTCCCGCTCACCTGGGCTCTAGCTCACCCGGGTTTCGCTCACCCGGGCTCTCGCTCACCCGGGCTCCCGCTCACGTGGGCTCTCGCTCACCCGGGCTTTCGCTCACCCGGGCTCTCGCTCACCTGGCCTCTCGCTCACCCTGGCTTTCGCTCACCCGGGCTCTCGCTCACCCGGGCTCCTGCTCACCTGGGCTCTCGCTCACCTGTGCTCTCGCTCACCCGGGCTTTCGCTCACCCGGCTCTCGCTCACCCGGGCTCTCGCTCACCCGGGCTCCCGCTCACCCGGGCTCTCGCTCACCCGGGCTTTCGCTCACTCGGGCTCTCGCTCACCTGGGCTCTCGCTCACCCGGGCTTTCGCTCACCTGGGCTCTCGCTCACCCGGGCTCCCGCTCACCTGGTCTTTCGCTCACCCGGGCTCTTGCTCACCCGGGCTCCCGCTCACCTGGGCTCTCGCTCACCTGGGCTTTCCCTCACCCGGGCTCTCGCTCACCCGGGCTCCCGCTCACCTGGGCTCTCGCTCACCTGGGCTCTCGCTCACCCGGGCTCCCGCTCACCTGGGCTCTCGCTCACCCGGGCTCTCGCTCACCTGGGTTACCGCTCACCAAGGCTCTCGCTGACCTGGGCTTGTAAGGGTTTCTGACCGTCTCTCAGCCTGTGAGATTCGTGTGGCTCTGTGCAGCCTGGATGCTAGTGCGGGTTTAGGCCTTATTGCCTGTTCTGGTCTCCAGCCAGTCTGAGAGCACTAGACACACCTGTGAGTGGTTCGACCCACTCGCCCTTACGGTTCTAGACACTGGACTTAGGTGCGAGAGCAGTAATGGAGATGAAACTCAGGTAGACTCGGTTGAATGGTACGAAATGGAAAATCTTTATTGCATAATACTTAAGATTATGAAATACATGTCATAAGCACAGATTAATGACAGTACAATCTTACACGCAGTTATGTAACTAATTTCAGGGAAACGAGGAACGAACGACACACCGTAAATGGGGGCACACATTACAATTATCCTTAATACTTGAAACCCTCCCCTATCAATATCTGTCCTAAGCTAGATTCGTAGGATTCGAGACTCATGCTCACCACTCGTGATAACTCGGAGAAATTCCGAAACCTCTGATCGGATGTTTTTCACCGCAGCACCCACGTGTCGATCAGGGGGTCTCCTGGCCCCACTTGTTTACTCGTTTCTGCTCCGGCTAGCAGGCTGGAACGTCTGCTGTCATGAAGATCTGTGTTGGCTTTCAGAGTTCGGACAATACTCAAAAAAGAATCTTCCTGTGCCCTCGCACAGGTCCGATAAAATTCAAAGAAGAGTCTTCCTGTGTCAGTTCTGTAAAGTTCGAAGAAGTCTTCCTGGCAAGGAAAATGTCAATTCGACCTACAGGCGCGGTCGGGGCTTACTGACCGTGGCGATAAGTATGGTCTTCTTCTCTTCTCATCTCATCTCATCTCATCTCATCTCATCTCGGGCCTTTGGTTCCGATACCGTTTACCGACTTATCGGAATGGTGCGCCCGCTTCAAGGCTTCAGAGCCCAGCTCTACACAGGTCTTCGCGACACGACACGAGGTAGATCCGAGCGGATCACAAAGTTCAACAGTCTTTTAAAAAGAGACATGAGGCAAGCAGGAACAAGACGGCGAGTCAAGAGCACAGGAGCAGCCACGAGGATAAGAGTCAACCGAATAAGAGCAAAGATGGACGGTTTGGGGCTTGCAATTATAGTGCAAAATCTTCCGTTTCCCGCCCAACCTTAATGTCTTTTCTTTTGTTAGGGTTTGGCGCTCAAATGTCTTGTATAGGGTGATCTCCGTTTTTGATGGGTTTCGGGGCTACTCGTAAATGTCTGAGTACCTGTTAATATTTCTCCCATTGTTTAATCGGTCGGTGTTCTCCCTGGAGGGGTTTTGGGGCTTCCAAGTGTTTTCTGTAACTACCCGCTAACGGCTCTCTCATCGTAGAGTCGTTGGGATTTTACATATTAATGTCTTTGGATGGGCTCTTGATTACTTGGTACAATAGCTTTTATTCGTACCTGGGAGACCGATTTCAGTATTTATGTGTATACTGTAAACCCATGATGTCTCGTGTATTATCTTCAATGTGCTGAGTCTTAATCGATCTTGCACAAATGTTTATTGGAACGCCATCTTGTCTGCCTGTCGAAAAGTCTAGAATGTTCCGCCACGAGGTGCGGCGGCCATTTTACAAGCTGCTTGTGTCCACTTTGAAACCTGACAGCATTCCGCTGAAATAAAAGCTGTTTGAACGAAACTATGTGTTTTTCTCTTTATTAATAAAGTCGCGATATATTGCGAATTCTACAGGCTCTCGCTCACCCGGGCTCTCGCTCACCTGGGCTCTCGCTCACCCGGGCTCTCGCTCACCTGGGCCCCCGCTCACCCGGGCTCTCGCTCACCTGGGCTCTCGCTCTCCTGGGCTCCTGCTCACCTTCAGTAGCTCCGAACCCGCGCTCTCCTGGGCACCCGCTCACCTTTAGTAGCTCCGAACTCTCGCTCTCTCCTGGGCTCCCGCTCACCTTTAGTAGCTCCGAACTCTCGCCCTCTCCTGGGCTCCCGCTCACCTTTAGTAGCTCCGAACTCTCGCTCTCTCCTGGGCTCCCGCTCACCTTCAGTAGCTCCGAACTCTCGCGCTCTCCTGGACTCCCGCTCACCTTTAGTAGCACCGAACTCTCGCTCTCTTGGACTCCCGCTCACCTTTAGTAGCTCCGAACTCTCGCGCTCTCCTGGGCTCTCGCTCACCTTCAGTAGCTCCGAACTCTCGCTCTCTCCTGGTCTCTCGCTCACCTTTAGTAGCTCCGAACTCTCAGGTTTTGATAGAGTAGATAGGGAGAAACATCTTTCCAGTGGCAGGAGGGTCGGTAACCAGAGGACACAGATTTAAAATAATTGGCAAAAGAGACAGAGGGGAGATGAGGAAAATTTTTGTTACTAAGTGACTTGTTATGATCTGGAATGCAATGCCTGAAAGGGCAGCGGAAGGAGATTCAATAGTATCTTTGAAGACGGAATTGTATAAATATTTGAGATGGAAATTGTTGCAGGGTTGTGCGGAAAGAGCAGGAAAGAGTGGGACTAATTGGAGAGCTCTTTCAAAGAGCCGGCACAGGCTCGATGGGCCGAATGATCTTCTGTGCTGTATCGTTCTATGATTCTATGATGAGACATACTCCAGGGATCCCACCATCAAACATACACCTGTTTGCTGTTTATTAATCTTAGCCTGCAAAATAAGAAGACCTAATTGTTGCTTAAAGGAAACTGTGCCAAGTGTGTGACATACCAATTCCCAGAAACTAATACACTGGCAAATACCAACGTAAACCGATTCTGTGTTTATAGCAACCGTTGGCACACAGCCCCAGGTGACAATTAAAGAACGAGGGCAGAGTCTCCTTGAAACCACTTCAGATATGAACATTGAGAAAAATAAATAAAGTGTTATGCATGTTATTTAACTTTTGATAGAAAGGGATTAGCCTCGCAGGTAAGATGAACTCAGTCAGAATGTCTTCCTTAAAGCATGATAGTTGCAGCTTGATCAGATGGCAGATGACAAATCAATCTTACAGAAAAGAGAACAATAAGAAAAAGCGTTTGGTTCATCAATGCTTCTCTGTCCAGCTCTCCAACCCCCCGATTGAAGCTCATCCTCCAGCCCTCTAACCCCCCGATTGAAGCTCATTCCCCAACTCTGTAACCCCCCCGATCGAAGCCCATCCCCCAGCTCTCTAACCCCCGATCGAAGCCCATCCCCCAACTCTCTAACCCCCCATCGAAGCCCATTCCCCAGCCCTCTAACCCCCCATCGAAGCTCATCCCCCAGCCCTCTAAACCCCCAATCGAAGCCCATCCCCCAGCCCTCTAACCTCCCATCGAAGCTCATCCCCCAGCCCTCTAACCCCCCCGATCGAAGCTCATCCCCCAGCCCTCTAAACCCCCCCGATCGAAGCCCATCCCCCCAGCCCTCTAACCCCCCATCGAAGCCCATTCCCCAGCCCTCTAACCCCCCATCGAAGCTCATCCCCCAGCCCTCTAACCCCCCATCGAAGCTCATCCCCCAGCCCTCTAAACCCCCAATCGAAGCCCATCCCCAGCCCTCTAACCTCCCATCGAAGCTCATCCCCCAGCCCTCTAACCCCCCCGATCGAAGCTCATCCCCCAGCCCTCTAAACCCCCCCCGATCGAAGCCCATCCCCAGCCCTCTAACCCCCCCGATCGAAGCCCATCCCCCAGCCCTCTAACCCCCCGATCGAAGCCCATCCCCCAGCCCTCTAACCCCCCATCGAAGCTCATCCCCCAGCCCTCTAACCCCCCATCGAAGCTCATCCCCCAGCCCTCTAACCCCCCCGATCGAAGCTCATCCCCCAGCCCTCTAACCCCCCCGATCGAAGCTCATTCCCCAGCCCTCTAACCCCCTGATCGAAGGGGTCAGTATTAGGACCACTGCTCTTTTTGATATATATTAATGGCCCGGACTTTGGGTATACAGGGCATAATTTCAAAATTTGCAGATGACAGGAAATGCGGAAAAGTAGCAAACAGTGAGGAGGATAGTAGCAGACTTCAGGAGGACACCGACAGATTGGTGAAATGGGCAAACACATGACAGATTAAATTTAGAGCATTTAAGTGCGAAATGATGCATTTTGGAAAGATAAATGAGGAGAGGCAATATAAACTAAATGGTAAAACTTTAAAGGGGGTGCTGTGCAGAGAGATTCAATACACAAATCTTTGAAGGTGGCAGGACAAGTTGAGAAGGCTGTTAAAAAAGCTTACGTCATCCTGGGCTTTATAAATGGAGGCATAGAGTACGAAAGCAAGGAAGTTATGATAAACCTTTATAAAACACTGGTTAGACCTCAGCTGGAGTATTGTGTTCAATTCTGGTCATCACACTTTAGGAAGGATGTCAAGACCTTAGAGAGGGTGCTGAGGAGATTCACTAGAATGGTTCCAGGATGAGGGACTTCAGTTACGTGGAGAGACTAGAGATCTGGGGTTGTTCTCCTTAGCGCAGTGAAGGATACTTAATAGAACTGTTCAAAATCATGAAGGGTTTTGATAAAGTAAATAAGGAGAAACTGTTTCCAGTGGCAGAAGGGTCGATAACCAGAAGACACAGATTTAAGATAATTGGAACAAGAACCAGAGACGATGTGAGGGTGGAGGAAGTAGATTCAATTAGAACGTTCAAATGGAAATTGGATAAATACTCGAAGGGGAAAAATTTGCAGGGCTATGAGGAAAGAGCAAGGGGGCGGGACTAATTGTATAACTCTTTCAGAAAGCCATCACAGGCACGATGGGCCGAATGGCCTCCCTTTGTGCTGTATCATTCTATACTACTCTGGGGCGCTAACTTCGCCGGGGGCTACTTTTAGTGCCCTGAAAAAGTTAGCGCCCCCCCCCCCCCGCGCCCGAAATTGAGTGGTAGCGCCCCAAGCAGGAGGCGGGGCTACTGGAAGCGCTCCCCCTCCCTCTTGGGGCGCTCCCATTGAATATCGCGGCGCTACATGCAGCAGCGCCACGCGCACCGGCATATAGCGCCGCGGTACTACAGGCCTCCCTCCCCTGATTAAAGGGGAGGGGCCTAGCGCAGTGCGCACCGGGGCCCTGCTGGACCACCGGTGAGCGGGGTGCCGGCAAAAGAGCCCGGCACTCCTCTTGAGTGCCGGGCTGACCGATCGCGGCCGGCACCCCGCAGGAGGAGGCGAGAGGGGGCAGGAGCTGGCAGGCAGCCCAAAAAAAAGGCCGCCCGGCACCTGCCCTTCAATTTGTGCTGCCGCGGCCGCTGAGGCACCACCCTGACCCTGTCGGACATATCATCCGGCGGTAGGTCGGGGGCGCGAGTCAAGTTTGTGGCCGGGGCGCGAGCAGGGCACTGCGCACGGTGATGACATCATTGCCGGAGGTGCAGCGCCGGGGGGTGCTACTGGCTACCGCCACCGCTAACCTCCCGCTGAATTTCGCGGGAGGTGTTAGTGGCGCCGCGCCCGGGCGCTAGTTCCTTTACGTCCCGTTAGCGCCCCCCGAGGGTAGCTAACGGGAGGCGCAAAGCAACCGAATTTTTCTCCCTTTGATTCTAGTTCTCTGACTCTCCCACTGAAGCCCATTCAAAATAATAGTCCATATGGATTATTACATAATGAATACTGTAAAATGCGGATTATTATATAATAACTACCATGAGATGTGGGAAATTATATAAATACTGTGAGATGTGGATTATTATATATTAAATATTTTTCTGGTGGCTTTTATTTTTGTGTTGACGGAAAGCGGATGATGTGATGATCAGTGATAGAGGAAAGGTAAGGAGCGTGGGACTGTTGGTGACTGGGGAGGTGTGGTTGAGGTTACTGGTATCGCTCAAGAATTATACAATCACGTAGAGCCCGGGCAGAAAGCTGGCTGTTTACTTTGTAGCCTCCTTTTCTCTTCCTGTTCCTTCAGTCCTGTTGCACTTCTTCCTCCTCCACTTCCTCCTCCTCTTGCTCCTGCTCCTCAGCTTCTCACCTGATAGGTGGTGGCAAGGGCTGTTCCCTCATAACGGCAGGGTTGTGTGACATGCGGCACGCTGAGTACATTAGGGCTCCTCCAGAGCGGTCCAGGCAGCGGAAGCGTTGCTTCAGGACACCGATGGTCTGCTCTATAATATTCCTTATGGCAGCATGGCTCTCATTGTAGGCCTGCTGTGCATGTGTGCATGGGTTCTGGACTGGAGTCATGAGCCATGTCATGAGTGGATAACCCTTGTGGCCCAGTAACCAGCCTTTGACTTGCTGTGGTGGGTCAAATACAGGTGGCACAGAGGACTGCCGCAGAATGAAGGAATCATGACTGTAAGGGTTTTACCTTGTGTGGCTCTGTGCTCAGCCTGGGTGCTAGTGCGAGGTTAGGCCTTGTTGCCTGTTCTGGTCTCCAGCCAGTCTGGGAGCACTAGACACCTGTGAGTGGTTTGACCCACTCGCCCTTACGGTTCTGACACTGGACTTAGATGTGAGAGCAATAATGGAGAGAAAACTCAGGTAGACCCGGTTGAATGGTACGAAATGGAAAATCTTTATTGCATATTATTCAAGATTACGAAATACATGTCATAAGCACAGATTAATGACAGTACAATCTTACACGCAGTTATGTAACTAATTTTAGGGAAACGAGGAACGAACGACACATCGTAAATGGGGGCACACATTACAGTTATCCTTAAAACTTAAACCCTCCCCTATCAATACCTGCTCTAAACTAGATTTGTAGGATCGAGACTCATGCTCACCACTCGTGATAACTCGGAGAATTCCGAAAACTCTGCTCGGATGTTTTTACCGCAGCACCTGATCACCCACGTGTTGATCAGGGGTCTCTGTACCCCACTTGTTTACTCGTTTCTGCTCCGGCTAGCAGGCTGGACCGTCTGCTGTCATGAAGATCTGTGTTGTCCTCGGAGTTCCGACACGACTCGAAAAATAGTCTTCCTGTGCCCTCGCCCCGATGCGATAAAACTCGAAGAATGGTCTTCCGATGCCAGTTCTGTAAAACTCAAAAGATAGTCTTCGTGGGCAAGGAAAGTGTCTATTCGACCTACAGGCGCGGTCGGGGCTTACTGACCGTGGCGATACGTATGGTCGTCTTCTTCTCTTCTCATCTCATCTCATCTCATCTCATCTCATCTCGGGCCTTCGGTTCCAACACCGTTTACCAACTTCTCGGGATGGTGTGCCCGTTTCAAGGCTTCACAGCCCGGTTCCACACAGATCTTCGCGGCAAGCCACGAGGCTGATCCTGGCGGATCAGAAAGTTCAATAGTCTTCTAGCAAGTCGAGCAGCAAGGAGTCAAGAGACAGCAGTCAAGAGTCAAGAGCAAGGCGGCAAGAGGATAAGAGTCAAGAGTCAAGAGGCAGGAACAAGACGGCGAGCGAATAAGAGAAAGATGGACGGTTGTATCTTACAGTTATAGCGCTGAAACTCCTCTTTTCCCGCCCAATCTTAATGTCTTTTCTTTTGTCAGAGTTTTGGCGCTCAAACTTCTTGTATAGGGTGATCTCCATTTAATGGGTTTCGGTGATACTTGTAACTGTCTGAGTACCCGTTAATACTTCTCCCATTGTGTAACCGGTCAGTATTCTCCCTGGAGGGGTTTTGGGGCTTCCAAATGTTTTCTGTAACTACCCGCAAACGGCTCTCTCATCGTAGAGTCGTGGGGATTTTGCATATTAATGTCTTTGGATGGGTTCTTGATCGCTCGGTACAATAGCCCTTATTCGCACCTGGGAGACCGATTTCAGTATTTATGTGTATACTGCAAACCCATAATGTCTTGTGTATTATTTCAAATGTGCTGAGTCTTGATCGATCTCGCACAAATGTATATTGGAACGCCATTTTGTCTGCTTATCGAAAAGTCGAGAATGTTCTGCCACGAGGCGTGGCGGCCATTTTACAGGCTGCTTGTGTCCACTTTGAAAACCTGACAGCATTTTGCTGAAATAAAGCTGTTTGAACGAAACTATGTGTTTTCTCCTTATTTATAAAATCGCGATTATATTGCGAATTCTACAGTCCCTCCTGTTGATGCGAATAACTCCGCTTACCGTATCAAAAAAAATTGTGCTAAGCAATATTATCTCGATTTCTCCAGATCCAGAAAAATCCCCATAACTTAAACTATCTAGGGTCTTTGCGTCGTCCTTATTTCCCAGGAAAATTACATTCTTATAACACCGCAGGCATCATTTGCCTTTAAACTTACACCACTTGTTTTCCTTCCAGGCGTAACCAGGCCGATGCCTCTCGTATCACCTGTATATTCACATTTTTTATTCAGGGAAAAGAAAAACAAAACAAACCAAACGATCATATTTAACAAGAAACCATCACCAAAATAATCAAAACCAACTCTTAAACATGCAGAGTTCCAAACGTAATTACAGTTTCTGAAAAATCACGATCGATTACAACACTTCCGAGGCGCACGTGGCAAACGGGAGTGACGCCATTTTTTCTGATTACACGGTGCTT
The DNA here is from genome assembly GCA_030390025.1 of Squalus acanthias. Lineage (NCBI taxonomy): Eukaryota > Metazoa > Chordata > Chondrichthyes > Squaliformes > Squalidae > Squalus > Squalus acanthias. The sequence continues at coordinate 27,218,764 of CM059445.1, forward strand.
TCATCGTGCACGCGCACGTAACGTTCTCGCCACTCTCCCGTGTTTTCGTTCTTGGTGAGGCGTTTGCCTCTCTTACAATGCACGACCAATAAATATACCACAATAAACACTTGGCATACAACTAAAATGTGGGAGGCTATTCTAATCCAGGAAGGCACTTCAATGTTGGTGAACAGATTCCACCACGGTGGAATTACTATGTCCAGAATTTCTGTCCCTATCTCGACAGTTTTCTGTTCTAGTGTGTAAAAATGTTTTTGTGATACCGCGACGGCTTTTAAAAGCTTGGTGAGGTGTTCAGGGAGAGGGGGAATGAGGTATCCGAAATGCGCGACGAATCGCTGCAGGTCGGTGAAGTTCTCTTTTACGGTAAGATGAACCGTGGATGGTTCAGGGATTGGGACAATTCGCTGTTGTGCTACTTGAACTTCCGCCCTGGGTTTGAAACAGAAACTGCTGTCACTCACCGGACACCGGCTACGGTTTCCATGCTGGTAGTGTTGCGCTGCAGTGGTAACACAATATGTTCCACCCCCGATGTATGCTACCTGCGGAGGCACATGATCTTGTGCCATTGCCTCCATGGTGCAATTCATGGACTTGGCACCAGCCGTTCTGAAGCCGCATTGTGGTGTTAAAAAGGCATTCAAGTGCTGGGGACACAGGATTATGTGTGCTCCCCGGCCACGACAACCAGAGAGATCTGTACCTGTCATCGTTTGCTCCCAGCGGATGACGTAAGGTGGGACCACTGCGTAGCGAATGTGGGCTCCCCCCTGAATGACACCAATGTTCTCTACCCGATACACCGGGGCGGGCTTTGCTGTGTCGCCCAAAACCGGCATACGTAATACTATACCCATGATAGTATGGTTTGATCGTCCGCAGTCCACGGGGACTGGGTATGCTTCTGAAGCTAGCCTGAGCTGGCACGGGCTTAATGCGTTCTGAAAAGGGTGGAGCGCCCGCAGGTGTTTGTTACTTATCCACGACGGGACCAAACCTTGTTTTAAATCCTCCAAATTACTGCGGCCCTCGCCCAGTAACCACGCCCCGTAAAGCACGCACACCTCGTTCTGCGCAGCTTGATCGGACGCATTCCAATCTTCCCTAATCAGGGCATTTACCGTTCTCGCGTGTTTCTCCAGCTCTGCTATAATTTCCTTTAAGTGGAGAGTCATGGCTTGGTCCTCGTGTAACCCAGACCCAACCACCTTATTTTCATCTGTGAGAATGTCTTTTAATTGCGTTTTTAAGCCATTAATCTGGGTCTGCAGCTCCACGCTGTCTAGAGCGTTGACCACAGATGTACCTGTGTTGAAAGCAGTGAACGCGTCGTTCACAACACCCCTTCTTTGCCTCCCCACCTGATCCAAAACTTCATGTGGTGCGGTGTACAAACTTGTTTTATCAATTTCCGCGAAATCGAACTCATAGAATTGTCTGAACATCTTGGTCAACAGGACCTGATATAACTGTTCCGTCTTTTTGGAGCACCACTCTGGTAACCGCACCTCGGTGAGATTTAAAATCACCGAGGCCACCACGTAATGTACCCCCTGAAATAGTATCTGGTCTGTGGGGACCAGTACCAAACCGTTCCCGGGTCCCTTACTGGTTTTAGGGCACCCTTCTTCCTTAGCTAGAACCACCGGAATCGTGGGCGGGGCTTTGCGTGGGCGCGTAATGAGTTCAGTGGCATTTACCGGGATCAGGGAGTATGGGGCTCCGCACCCCCTGGTGCTCGCATCCCACCTCATCCCCTGTCCGTTATCCTGCCATTGATTAATGAAAAATATGGAGATGCCTTTGGGGCAAACGTACTTTGACCCCCACATACATACATAAATTCCCTCATCCGGTTCCCACTATTTGTCCCAACAGACTCTCACTTGTCCGTTTGTCCCCGTAATTGTCTGATGGGTATTATTACCCAGTCGCTCCCACTCGACCGAAGAGTTCCTCATGTTTTTGCTCAGCTTTCGTAGCCACCACCATCGGCTCAATGGGACATTCCCATTACAAGTCAAACAAATCCGTTTGCCGACGGTGACGCTGATCCTGGGTGCGATGATCCTTACATTGGGGCACAGTAAAGAAGTCTCTTGGTAGGCAAAACCCGATGTGCTGGAATACTCCGTTGAGTTCATTCCCAGCCATCCTGGCCACCTTCCCTTGTGGAAATAGGTGGTGGTCTCCTCAGCCTCCCGTCTTCCGGTCCCATCCACCGCGATGGGGGCCGTGTCCCCGGAGCATCCGAACACCACGACATCCTTGGTGTGGCCTCGATAGGCCAATCCGCATCCGATTGCCGCGAGCACTACCAGAATTCGTTCCATCCTTCCTTGGTTCCTGTGATCAGATAGAATGAGGTAGCCAGCCTCGCAAGAGTCTCTGGCTTTTGTGAAGGGTGAGCGGGTCCCCTGACCTCGCCTCACGTAAGAAGACATGTGCGCTGGATAAACTTTAACTAATCCTATCTCTAAAACTCCCATCATTTTACCTCTTTTTATTTAACAAAATTAAACTACCGACTTAAACCGATTTAAAACTATAAACTTATTCTTAACCTTAAACTATAAACTTAGAAACTTATCCTAAACTTATTACTGTACAGCGCCGCCCGTTCCCAGGGCGGCTCATTTAAATTCTGAAAAGGCTGCCACGAGCTTTTCCCGACGGTGGGAGGGCATTGACCCCTCCCTTTGATCTGCCGCAGCCTGTTGCTGCTGCGCTGGGACTGGGCTCTCCCTGGGCTGCCTTAGCCTTGAGCCTACGCCTTGGGACACTCTGGGGACTTGACCATACCTTCCTGGGCTGGGGTATCCGACCTGACCTACGGAGAGCTACCGGGGGCAGGAACTCCAGGACCGACGGACCGGGTTCCGAGACTTCCACCGTGGCGACCTGTGGTCCCGCCACAGTCGCTGGCTCCGCCTCCCTGGACTCGGGATCTGCAGCTTGTGGCACCGCCCTACTCGGCCCAGTAGGCGGCCCTTCACTCGCAGTCCCTACCTCCCTCGAGGGCAAGACGTTCAAGGCGGGCGGCTCGGGCTCTGAGGCTTCCATCGCCATGCCCTGTGGTCCCACCACAGCGGCTGCCTCCGCCTCCCCTAGCTCCTCTCCCCTGCTTTCGGGACCTGCAGCTTCGGCTTCCACCCTTTGTGGATCTCTATCTGCAGCTCCTGTCACCCCTATACCTGAATCGGGGGCGACCCTTTCGTCCTCCGATTCCAGCTCTTCCTCGCTTGTGTCACTATCTTCACTATCCTCATCTGACTCCCAACCCCACAAAAATGTCTCACAATTTTCCAGGATGTCCCCTCCCCTGATGCAAGCTGCTTTGCCTGCCTGTGTGCCCTGTGGCCCTACCTGGGGCTGCGAGTCCCCACTCGCAGGTTTTGCCCCTGTGGTTGGCCCTTGTGCACCTGGCTTGTACAGTTTGCACTGGTTTACATGGAACCACTTAGTGCGCCGAGGTATCTTTACGGCGTATACCATGGGACTCGCCTTATCTACAATGTTGTAGGGTCCCATATACAGTGGTTCCAGACTCCCTACTCTGGCGTAGTTTCTGACCATGACCTGGTCTCCTACTTCCCACTCCCGCGTTTTGCGGGGTTCCAGCAACAGGCGATTGCCCTGATGCTGCCTTCCCATGTTCCCAGCCGCCTGCTCATAAACCTGCTTCAGGCGCTCCAAGAGGGTCTGGACGAACTTGTCCCTGCTTATCTCTTGGAGCTGACCCTCAGTGAGCACCGGCGCTAGCACAAGGGTGGGGGTTCGCATGATCCTCCCAGTCATCACCTCGTGCGGGGAATACCCCGTACTTTTCGACTGACTGGCCCGGACCCCCATGAGGACTAAAGGCAGAACCTCCGCCCATTTTTGGGGCGAGTTCATAGTCTCTTTCCTCAATTTCTCCTTCAGGGTCCGGTTCATGCGTTCAACAATCCCGGATGACTGGGGATTGTGTGCTACGTGCCATTTCCCTTCAATGCCCAAAAGCATGAGGGTGTTCTGCATCACCTGGCCGGTGAAATGACTCCCTTGGTCTGACTCCACAAAACGGGGGAGTCCCCACCGCGAGAACACTTCCCGGACCAAGATTTTTGCAGTGCCCAGTGCCGTAGCTGTTCTACAGGGGAAGGCTTCCACCCATTTGGAAAACACATCCACCAAGACGAGGCAGTATTTATAGCCTCCCTGGGCGGTGGGCAGGGGCCCTATATAGTCGATCTGTATCGACTGCCATGGTCCCTCTACCCTTCTGACGTGCCCCATGGGCACTTTCCTTTTCTGGGGGTCTGGGTTGTTTGCAGCGCACACGAGACAGCTTGCACAGAACTCGCGGACCTGTTCCCTGAGCCCCGGCCACCATCCCGCTTGCTCTACCCGTTGCCAGGTAACCTCGGGCCCGGGGTGCCCTGCCCCCGGTCCCTCGTGAGCCAACTGGAGGAATTCCCTCCTGTGCTGCTGCGGCACAACCCACTGCTCTTCGCGGAACAGCATGCCTTCCTTAACTGAGAGGGTTGCCGTACTGTACGGACCGTCTACCTGCTTCCCCTCAGCAAGGGTTTTGAGGACCGCTTTTAGGGCGGGATCCTGGTTCTGGACGGTCTTAAGGTCTAGGGGCAATGCTACCCTGGTGTTCCCGGGATTCCCGTCCTTGCCTTGGATCGCTGCCATGGGTCTGGGCCCATAGGGGTCCCAGAAAATGCCGTTGCGGGCACCCTCCCTGGCTAGCGCATCCGCCTGCTGGTTGCCCTCTCCACGGGGCTCTGTGGAGGAGTGAGCCTTCACCTTATGGATGAAAATCTCCCCTTCCTCCCCTACTGCTGCTAGGATCTTTTCCAGCAAGGGCTTCACCGTTAAAGGTCGCCCGTCCGCGGAGGTGTATCCACGGCGGGACCAAATGGCCAGGTATTCCGTACACGAATTGCATGTGAACATACTGTCCGAGCAAATCGTGTATGGGGTTGGGAAAATTTCTGGGTGGGTAACGACGTACACCACTGCAGATAGCTCAGCCTGCTGCGCGCTCATGGTGCTAGGGAGCTTGATCGCCAGGGCAAGGTTTGCCGCAGGGTCATAAACTCCACACCCTGTGAGTCGTTCGCCAGCGGACACTGTGCTGGAACCACCAACATAAATCTCGCGCCTAGTGGGATGTATCCCGGCCCGCAAACCTATGTTGACTTCCCACACCCCTTCCACCGAACACTGGTGGGCTGTACCGGGGTATACCAAATTGGCCGCAAGCCTGGGCTCGCAAAGACCTTTAACTCTAAGATCCATCTGGGAAAGAAGAAGGGTCCAGCGCGCAATACGCACGCTGCTTACGGTCCCATCTTTAATCCTCCCATCTAGAAGCATCTTAGTTGGTGTGTGATGGGTGAGGAGAGTGATGGGAGAGAGCCCTGTGAAGATCGCTGATCTTTTCACAGCCCAATGCGTGGCTAAAAGGTGCCTTTCGCAATTGGAGAAACTTCTCTCCACATCCGTTAACACCTTGGATGAATAGACAACCGGCCTCAGCTTGCCGTGGCGCTCTTGGAGCAGCACAGCGCTCAAGCTGTCTCCGCTGGCAGCTACCTCCAGGAAAAACTCCTTCCCCCCATCTATGGCCCCTAAAGCTGGCGCGGTCTGCAGATCCCTTTTTAACTTCTCGAAGGCTGCTTGGCAGCCCTCGTCCCAAGACCACTCCACTCCCTTATGGAGGAGTCGGAGCAGCGGCGCCGCTGTGGCCGCATAGTCTTCGATAAAATCCCTGCAGTAACCGGTCAGTCCCAAAAAGGACCTCACACCCCTTATGGTGTTGGGAATCGGTAACTCTTGCACTGACTCCCTCCTAGCCTTATCTATGGCTCTTTCCCCAGCGCGAATGGTCAGCCCCAGGAATTTTACTTCCTGCTGACCGATACGTGCTTTCTTAGGGTTCACTTTAAAACCCTTTCTCGCTAGCAGCTCCAATAACTCGGCCAGCAGTGGTCCATGCTCCTCCCTTGAATCCGTAAATAGGAGCAAATCATCCACGTACTGCACTATCTGATTGGGCTGACTAAACTCCTTTAAACTTCCTGCCATACACTGATGGAAAATACTGGGGCTGTTGTGGAAACCCTGTGGCAGACAGTTCCATGTGTACTGTTGTCCTTTGAAAGTAAAGGCAAACTTGTACTGGTCCTCTCGCCGCAGCGGGATGGACCAAAAACCGTTCGAGATATCCAACACCGTGAACGTGGTCGCGGACGCTGGGATACTCCCTATTAGGTCAGCGACTGCTGCTACCGTGGGCGCGCAGGCGGGAATGTTACTCTTAAAGACTCTGTAGTCCACCGTGGCCCTCCACGAATTATCCGGCTTCCTAACCGGCCATAATGGGGAGTTCACGTGTGTGGCTATCGGCCTCAACACGCCCTGCTGCACCAAGGAGGACATTGCTGTCTCCATATCGGGTTCTGCTTCTTTGGGGAAGTTATACTGCTTTTGGGGCCGGGTCATGGGGTCCCCATCTACGCTGACCTCAAACCCGGTAACCCTCCCACAATCGTGCTTGTGGTTGCAAACGCGTGCATATTATCTGACACGTACGTTTGCATGTCCGTTGGGACATCCGCGACCATAAGCCCGAGGTCGTAGCCTCCGGATGGCTTCATGGTACACAGGGTCCCCGTTCCTTCCTCCCCCGGAATTACCACTACCTCGCCGTCTCCACCCTTAGCCCCCCAGAGGCAGTGATTCCTGAGGTCCACGAGGATCCCGTGCCCCGATAGGAGATCGGACCCGAGGATACCTCTCCCACCCCCCTCTTGCCATTTCATCAGTATGCACTTCCACGTGGTGTGGAGTGCTCCTAAATGAATGGATAGCGGAAGGGAGAACGCACCAGCCTGTTCTTTTCCCGTGAACCCCGCTAATGTGAATGGGACCTTGGTAGATAGCGGTGAGTCAAAAGGGCTATCTGTATGAATCACGGTGCAAGAAGCTCCCGTGTCCAACAAATAACTACCCTTCTGTTGCTCTACCTCCATCTCCACCAGGGGTCGCTTCCACGCATCATAGCTGAGCGGACACAGGTAGACGGGCTGCGCGGGCTCTAGTCATTGGGTACTATTAGACGGGGCTGTGGCAGCTGCGGGGCCGGTTGCAACCGCTACCTTTCCATGCGCACTCATGAGGTTACGCATGGCTCCCAACACTGTTTCGATCGCGTCGGGATGGATGGGTGCACTAGCTTCCCTATCAGAGACAGGCGCCTGGGCTCGGGCTGCGGGATTTTTATCCCTGGAATCCTTCCAAGGGTTCCTGCAGTTCTTGCGCCAGTGCCCTGTCTTCCCACACCCGTAACAAGCATTGCTGGCCTGCGGGGCGCGGTTACCCTCCTGATGCCACTCCTTTTGAGCCGGGGCTGCGGGTCGTGCCTCATGCACCTTTCCCTTAAGGGGACGTGCTCCCGTACTCCTGGTATTACCCTACCGTGAGTCGATTTAGGACCGACTCCTCTGTAGTGGCGGGGTTAGTGGGATCAAACCACGCTTTTGCCTGCTCCCTGACGGCTGGCAAACTGTTGGTTACTATACACCTGAGCCAATGAGTTAAACCGACGCCTTCCACATCGGCGCGCTCTGGCGCACCTGGGCAGCTACGCTGGTATACTGGCCACAGCCTGTCGGCGAAAACCTTCGGGGGTTCTCCCTCCATCTGCACTGTCTGTCCCAGTCTAACAAACGGACCTTCATCGTCCGCTCCCAACACTTCTAGGACCTCATTTCTTAGTGCCCCATAGGTATTAGTTCCCCTCTTGCTCTCGTCTGAGAGACACTGAAGGATCGAGCTATCTAATGAGAATAACAGCATCTTTGCTGTTTCCCCATCGTCGCAGCCGTTAATGGCTGCGGTTTGCTCTATTTCCCTAAAATGTACGGAAGGGTCGTCTGACTCGGCCAGCTTCCGTACGTGACTGATCATAATCCTCAGCTGGTGTGAGCTGTGAGGCAACACAAGCTGGTTGAGGAGATCCCCCTCTTCCCCACCTGCTCTGTTTGGGCCCCTTTTGATACCCGTGACCGGACACAACGGTCCCGGTTCCACTTCTACCTCAGTGGGCTCTTTCGTTACTTCTACCACTTCCTCCCTTACCCAGGTTTCCGAATAGCTGGGTGGCGCGGAGGGCATAGTGGCTAATACTTCCTCTGCTTTGTTCGGTGGGGATTTCTGAAATCCCTCATCCACTAGCGGCTGGTGTGCTGACGGACTGATAAGGCACACCATGCCGTGTGCTTTGTTCACGGCCCTTTTAAGGTGCTCTATCTCCTTTTGGCAGATGCTGTGATCGGCCCCCTGAAATTTATCCTTGAGGGCCATCTTATATGCCGCCCTAACCCCCGTTAAGCTCTCTTCCTGGGCTTTTATTTGGGCAGCTTGGCGGGCAGATCGTTCCTTTAATCTGCCCTCACTTAACTTTGCCTCAGTGACCTGGCACTCGAGGTAATCTATTTTTGCTTTATGGTGGTTGGTGACTACCTGACGTTCTTGATGCAACGCATTTAAAGTCGTGATGAGCTGCTGCCCCCCCGCGACCTTCTCGTCCATTTCCACCTCTAAACTCCTGATCTGAGCTGCCTGCGCTGAGATGACCTGGTCCGAAATTTGGACTTGTCTTTTATAGCACATCAGCCAGACCGCTTTCTCCACTGCCTTTTTATGTTCCTTGCTATCTGTCCACCTCTCGGATGCCTCTAGTGGACACTTATCCACTAGCAGGTCACTTATCCATTTCTTAGTCAAATTTACTTTTCCGAACACATAATCTGCTATTCTCTCTTCCATGACATTTCGCCCAATCATACCAAAGTCTAACACATTACCCTCTCGCTACCAGTGTCCTGCCGCGGTCGCCATTTTCTGTAAGGGTTTTGCCTTGTGTGGCTCTGTGCTCAGCCTGGGTGCTAGTGCGAGGTTAGGCCTTGTTGCCTGTTCTGGTCTCCAGCCAGTCTGGGAGCACTAGACACCTGTGAGTGGTTCGACCCACTCGCCCTTACGGTTCTGACACTGGACTTAGATGCGAGAGCAATAATGGAGAGAAAACTCAGGTAGACCCGGTTGAATGGTACGAAATGGAAAATCTTTATTGCATATTATTCAAGATTACGAAATACATGTCATAAGCACAGATTAATGACAGTACAATCTTACACGCAGTTATGTAACTAATTTTAGGGAAACGAGGAACGAATGACACATCGTAAATGGGGGCACACATTACAGTCATCCTTAAAACTTAAACCCTCCCCTATCAATACCTGCTCTAAACTAGATTTGTAGGATCGAGACTCATGCTCACCACTCGTGATAACTCGGAGAATTCCGAAAACTCTGCTCGGATGTTTTTACCGCAGCACCTGATCACCCACGTGTTGATCAGGGGTCTCTGTACCCCACTTGTTTACTCGTTTCTGCTCCGGCTAGCAGGCTGGACCGTCTGCTGTCATGAAGATCTGTGTTGTCCTCGGAGTTCTGACACGACTCGAAAAATAGTCTTCCTGTGCCCTCGCCCCGATGCGATAAAACTCGAAGAATGGTCTTCCGATGCCAGTTCTGTAAAACTCAAAAGATAGTCTTCGTGGGCAAGGAAAGTGTCTATTCGACCTACAGGCGCGGTCGGGGCTTACTGACCGTGGCGATACGTATGGTCGTCTTCTTCTCTTCTCATCTCATCTCATCTCATCTCATCTCATCTCGGGCCTTCGGTTCCAACACCGTTTACCGACTTCTCGGGATGGTGTGCCCGTTTCAAGGCTTCACAGCCCTGTTCCACACAGATCTTTGCGGCAAGCCACGAGGCTGATCCTGGCGGATCAGAAAGTTCAATAGTCTTCTAGCAAGTCGAGCAGCAAGGAGTCAAGAGACAGCAGTCAAGAGTCAAGAGCAAGGCGGCAAGAGGATAAGAGTCAAGAGTCAAGAGGCAGGAACAAGACGGCGAGCGAATAAGAGAAAGATGGACGGTTGTATCTTACAGTTATAGCGCTGAAACTCCTCTTTTCCCGCCCAATCTTAATGTCTTTTCTTTTGTCAGAGTTTTGGCGCTCAAACTTCTTGTATAGGGTGATCTCCGTTTAATGGGTTTCGGTGATACTTGTAACTGTCTGAGTACCCGTTAATACTTCTCCCATTGTGTAACCGGTCAGTATTCTCCCTGGAGGGGTTTTGGGGCTTCCAAATGTTTTCTGTAACTACCCGCAAACGGCTCTCTCATCGTAGAGTCGTGGGGATTTTGCATATTAATGTCTTTGGATGGGTTCTTGATCGCTCGGTACAATAGCCCTTATTCGCACCTGGGAGACCGATTTCAGTATTTATGTGTATACTGCAAACCCATAATGTCTTGTGTATTATTTCAAATGTGCTGAGTCTTGATCGATCTCGCACAAATGTATATTGGAACGCCATTTTGTCTGCTTATCGAAAAGTCTAGAATGTTCTGCCACGAGGCGTGGCGGCCATTTTACAGGCTGCTTGTGTCCACTTTGAAAACCTGACAGCATTTTGCTGAAATAAAGCTGTTTGAACGAAACTATGTGTTTTCTCCTTATTTATAAAATCGCGATTATATTGCGAATTCTACATGACTACTGTCAGGAGAACGGGCATTCACCTGCATGATGCGCTGCCTGTGGTCACACACCAGCTGCACACTGAAGGAGTGAAAACCCTTCCGGTTCATGAAAATGGCCGCGTTCACATGCGGCACATGCAAAGCAACGTGTGTGCACTCAATGGCAGCCTGCACCATGGGGAAGCCGGCAATCCATGCAAACCCTCTTGCTCGCTCCACCTGCTTGTCTCTGGCAAGAGAGAATGAGATGAAGCTGTCTCTCTCTGTATAGAGAGTCTCAGTGACCTTCCTTATGCAGCAGCGTACTGCAAACTGCGAGATGTTGCTTACATCGCCAGCAGTAGCCTGGAAGGAGCCAGATAAAAGTTAAGAGCCACGGTCACCTTGACAGCCATGGGCAATGCTGTCCCTGCCCTGCTTTGAGGTTGCAGGTGTAGCTGCAGCAGTTGGCAGATTTCAGTCACGACCTCTTTAGTGAAGCGAAGACGTCTCAAGCATTGGTCGTCGCTGAAGTTCAGGTAAGAGAATTGCTCCCTAAACACCGTGGTCGGATATGGCCTCCTGCTGTGTTTTCGGATGATGTCACATAGAAACATAGAAGATAGGAGCAGGAGTAGGCCATTCGGCCCCTCGAGCCTGTTCCGCCATTCAATGCGATAATGGCTGATCATCCAAATTCAGTACCCTGTCCCTGCTTTCTCCCCATATCCCTTGATCCCTTTAGCATTAACAAATATATCTAACTCCTTCTTGAATATATTTAATGAATTGGCCTCAACTGCCTTCTGTGGTAGAGAATTCCACAGGTTCACCACTCTTTTGGTGAAGAAATTCCTCCTCATCTCAGTCCTAAATGGCTTACCCCTGGTTCTGGACTCCCCCACCATCGGGAACATCCTTCCTGCATCTAGTCTGTCTAGTCCTGTTAGAATTTTATAAGTTTCAATGAGATCCCCTCTCATTCTTCTAAACTCTAGCGAATACAAGCCCAATCGTCCCAATCTCTCTTCATACGTCATTCCTGCCATCCCAGGTATCAGTCTGGTGAATCTTCGCTGCACTCCCTCCATGGCAAGAACATCCTTCCTCAGATAAGGCGACCAAAACTGCACACAATACTCAAGGTGTGGTCTCACCAAGGCCCTGTACAACTGCAGCAAGACATCCTTGCTCCTGTACTCGAATCCTCTCGCTATGAAGGCCAACATACCATTTGCCTTCTTAACCGCCTGCTGCACCTGCATGCTTACCTTCAACGACTGGTGCACAAGGACTCCCAGGTCTCGTTGCACTTCCCCTTTTCCCAATCTATTGCCGTTTAGATAATAATCTGCTTTCCTGTTTCTGCCACCAAAGTGGATAACCTCGCATTTATCCACATTATACTGCATCTGCCATGCTTCTGCCCAATCACCCAACCTGTCCAAATCATACTGGAGTTTCTCTGCATCCTCCTCACATGCCCACTCAGCTTTGTGTCGTCTGCAAACTTGGAGCTATTACATCTAGTTCCCTCGTCTAGATCATTAATATATATTGTGAATAGCTGGGGTCCTAGCACCGATCCCTGCGGTACCCCACTAGTCACTGCCTGCCACTCGGAAAAAGACCCGTTTATTCCAACTCTTTGCTTCCTGTCTGCCAACCAGTTCTTTATCCAAGTCAGTACCTTACCCCCAATCCCATGTGCTTTAACTTTGCACGCTAATCTCTTATGCGGGACCTTATCGAAAGCCTTCTGAAAGTCCAAATACACCACATCCACTGGTTCTCCCTTATCTATTCTACCAGTTACATCCTCAAAAAATTCCAGTAGATTAGTTAAGCATGATTTACCTTTTGTAAATCCATGTTGACTTTGTCCGATCCTGTCACTGTTTTCCAAGTGCTCTGCTATTACATCTTTTATAATGGACTCTAGCATTTTCCCCACTACCGAGGGGACAGCATATAGATGAGAAATCGGAGGGGACCAAGGATAGACCCTTGGGGGACACCAGAGGTAACAATGCGGGAGCAGGAAGAGAAGCCGTTGCAGTGGATTCCCTGGCTTCGACTGGATAGATAAGAATGGAACCAGGCGATATATATATGTACTGAATACAGTGAGATATTGAATACTGAGAGTTGAAGATGACTATATAATGGCCCGGAATTTGTGATGGGTAATAACAGCGAATGAACATCAGGATGTAGCATATGCTCATCCTAACGTGGGAATCCTGAAGTTGCGGTCAGTCATTCACTGCTCCGACACTGACTGCGCTGTGCCCCTGCCCCCACAGCCGGCAATCAGTGAAATCTGGGAAATCAGGGAAACTGACAAAAACTTTGGCTCTTCGGTGGTAATATCGCTGTTAAATAGCCCACTATTAGGTGTAGGTGTAACTGGGGGTTTAACAGCGTATTGACGGATAAACAAATGTTATGGCCCTGAAAAACTCATTTTAATTTCGTGGAGTGTCAAATTTATCCATTTTTAATAAAAATTAACATTTTTAAGAAACTTTAATGTATTTATTTATTTAAAAAGTTTGTTCATCTTTTTTCCAGGTTTGCCTTTTCCCTATGTGAGAGCCCCAATCTTTGTTTTGCTCTCTATAACATTTTTAAAAAGTTAGGGCTAGAAATTGCATGGAGCCCCGTCTGGGGCGGTCACTTTTCAGGGAGCGCAAAAAGTATCGCCGGGCGAAAAAGATTTGCTGCTCCCTGGAACTTCCGCATTAGCGCTCCAAGAGGGAAGTGGAGCGCTAAATCAAGCACGACCACTTCCCTTCGAGCGCTAAAGGGAGTGAGAGGGACGGTATCGGCAGGGCGCTGAGCAATGTTCCGTGCAGCGCTGCCGGTTTTACAGGCTCCTTCCCTCAATTAAAGGAAGGGCCAATGCTGCGTTGAATGAATCTTCAGGCTGTGTCTGTTGGGCGACAGCACCTGCGCAACGCGGATAGCAGCCCCGAGCACTCTGAGAGAGTGCAGGGCTGAACAATCGCGGGGCAAAGGAAAGCAGGAGGGACCAGAATGGGGACATAAATAAATGTTGCCCTACCTGACCACCACTGCCTTTAATCAGCGCTGCCCAGGCGGCCGGCCGAGGTGACAACGCCTCCTGCAGCTGCCATTGTTGACGCCCGCCAATGCTGCAGGGGGCGGGAGCCAATATCACTTCCGGGGCACTGAATGACGTCATGATCTTCGGGGCGCAAGAGGGCGAGGCAGCAAGTCTTAGCACCTGCGCAAATCCGCCAGGGAAGTTCGCGTGCGTCGGTGAATTCACCACGCCCGGTCGGTAACCCTTAGCACCCCGTTACCACCCCCCTCCCCCACCCCCGCTACTGGGAGGCGCAAACCAGGGGAATTTCTCCCCCTTAGAATCAAAGGAGCTTACTCACTTCCTGGTTCTCAGTCTGTGAGAATTCAGTATTGTGATTGGCTGCTTAGACAGCTTGTTGACGTCACAGCAGCTCGCACGAGGGGATTCCCACTACACTACGCTGATTTCAACTGCACGTCGGAAACGCCAAATTTCTCGCCACAGAGATCGCGAGATCTTTGTGGGAAGCTTACTTCGGGGCCAGCGGCAGTTTTTATTGGCGATCGCAAATTACGGGCCAATAAATACTGTGAGATGTGGCTTAATATATAATGAATACTGTGAAATGTAATATATTTATTGAATATATGCAAGATATGAGTTATTATCTAAAAAATACTGTGCGATCTGGGTTATTATTTATTGAATAATGTAAGATGTGAGTTATTATGTACTATATACTGAGAGATGTGGGTTATAATGAAATGAATACTGTGATATGTGCGTTCTGATATATTGAATACTTTGAGATGTGGGTTATTATTTTTAATTACTACAGGATGTGAGTTATATCACGAGTACTGTGAATTGAGGATTACTATCTAATAAACACCGTGAGATCTGTGTTATATATTGAATACTGCAAAATGGGAGTTATTATCTAATAAATACTGGGAGATGTGAATTAATGGCCCAAAAATTCGGCCGAATACGGGAGAGTACCTGCTGTGTACTCACCCGTATTCGATCCCGAAGTGCCGGTTGCCTGCATGCACTGCGCATGCGCGGGAAACCGGCACTTCCGGTATGGCGAAGCGGGCGGTTCCTAGGTGAACCGTGTGCTCACTAGAGGCTGCGCGCACGCAGCACACTTGGGTTTTTTTCAGGTTTCAACGCGAGGGTAAGTATGGAAGATTTTACACAAGTGAAAAGGAGGCGTAAGACCCCTTTTGAACAAGGTAAGTAGTTAATTAAGTATAATTTTTAATTTTTTTCAACAGGTTTATCTTTTTTAGAGACTTTAAAGAAAGGTAAGTTTATTTTTATAACTTTTAAATTTTTTTAAATTTTTTTCAAAAATTTAAATTTTTGTTTAAAGTGGTTAATTTATTTAACTATAGTTATTTTATTAATGTGATGGTTTTTTTTTTATTTATTTGAGGTTTCGCTGTTCTTTTGGGGTCTCTTTCAATTCACAGATTTGACAGGTCTCCTGTCAAATCTATGAATGAAAGATGGTCTGCTGCCATTGGCTCTCCATGGCCCACGTGATCCCAGAGGTCGCATCGCACTAACTGCGCCCCTGGGACACGCACACACTGTGTGCCGGCACTAGGGAGAGGCCCAGGACCCGAAGTTCCTGTGGGCCCAAAACACAACGGCCGGCGCGGAGTGTGATATCGCGCGCGATCCTTACCCCCGCGGCAAGCCTCCGAGTCAAATTTCTGGGCCAATGTATATTGAAGGTTGTGAGATGTGGGTTATTAAATAATGAATAATCTAGTGATCAAAGATACCATTGCAGCCCTGGAAATGTTCAAAGATGGAATCTATTTGGTTAGAATTAAGGAATAATAGAGGAGCTATTGCACTACTGGGTGTATACTGTAGGCCACCAAATAGTGGGAAGAGATGGAGCAGCAAATCTGCAGGCAAATTTTAGAAAGACGTAAAAATAATACAATAGTGATAATGGAGGACTTCAATTATCCCAATATAGACTGGGATAATAACAGTGTAACGGGCAAAGTGGGGGAGGAATTCCTGAAATGTGCGCAGGAGAACTTTCCTGATCAGTGTGTTTCCAGCCCAACGAGGAAGGAAGCAGGTGGATTGGAATCAAAGGTTGGTAGTCGGTAAAACAGTAAATGAGCAATGGGAAGCCTTCAAACAGGAGATAGTTCGGGTACAGACTAAACACATTTCTATGAGGGGAAAAGGAAGGGCATCCAAAACTAGAGCTCCCTGGATGACTTAAAAATATAGATTAAAATAAAACAGAAAAAGGAGGCTTATGATAAATGTAAGGTTCATAATTCAATAGAGAATAACGCAGAATACAGAAGGTGCAGCGGAGAACTGAAAAAAGAAATAAGAGGGGCAAAGAGAGTGTATGAGAATAGATTAGCGGGTAAAATAAAATGAAATACGAAAGTCTTTTATAAGCATATAAATAGTGAAAGGGTAGTCAAAGTAAGGGTGGGCCGATTAGGGACCATAAAGATGATCGTCTTGTAGAGGCAGAGGGCACGGCTGAGGTACTAAATCAGTACTTTGCGTCCATCTTCACTAAAGAGGATGCTGCCAATGTCACAGTAAAGGAGGAGGAAGTAGAGAAATTGGAAAGGATTAAAATAGATAAAGAGGAGGCTCTTAAACGGTTGGCAGTATTCAAAGGAGAACAAAGATTCAAAGGTTCCAAAGGGAATCCCCCCTCCCATCAATGTAAAGTACTAGGGAGAAAAAGAATTCCACTAGAGGGATACCAAACTGGAGATATGGGAAGACAGTTAGTGAGGCAGAGCACCAACTTGCAAGGCATGTTGTGACAGCAGGCCCGATGGCACAGGTACGGGTGAAGGACCGGCTAAATCTTGACCTGCTACTTTATTTGGTACATCACGAAGGAATGCTGCCCAGGTGGTCATCAGCCGGCAAAGCCTGGTTGGCCATACTCCCCAGGATGCCACCATCCAATGTGGCATTGTCGCACCTACCTGGCACCAGCTACACAGGGTCCGGGTCAGGGAGAGCCAGGTGCCGAGCTGTACCATCTGCTGTGGGGTTTGAGGATGAGAGTGTGCTGTACTGAAGGGCTCCAGGACTGAGGTGACACTTGTTTCAGTGACGATGATGTCCTTGCAGGATCTGGTTCTGGAGTCATATTATTTGTGTGTCCAATGCCTGATGGACCCAGACCAGAAGCTCCGCCCTGTGCTGACACTGGACGGGGCTGCATTGGTGCCAATGCCTGTCACTACCATGAGCAGCAGTGACTTCTGCACCCAATACCCTGTAGCCCACGAGAGTTAGGCACGTGCTCATTTGGGCTAATGATCTGTGTGAGAGCAGGAAGACAGTCCCAATAAAGTCCTAAACGTCCTGAGCTAGGGTGCTCCTCAGGCCATCTATGGAAGCAGTCATTTACTTCAGACAGCCCCTCTTAACTTGAGACTGCATGGATCTCCTGGATTGCCACAGTCACATCAGGCCATTACCTTGCAGTGGAGATGTGGGTATTGGAGTTCTCCAACTAATCCACCATCTGCAACCTGAGAGCAGACTGTCTTCTCTGCCTCCACATGAGATCTATGCTCCTGAATCAGATCTTTTAAAGACTGGTGGAAAGAGGTGTTCCACAGGGATTGGTGCTGGCACCACTGGCATTAATGGCAATAGATGATTTGGACTCGGGAATCGGGAGTACAATATTAAAATTTGCGGATGACACCAAATTGTCATAGTTAGTTAATATAGTTAATACTGAGGAAGACTGCGACAAAATGCAAGAAGACATTAACAAGCTTGTAGAATGGGCGTGGAAATGGCAAATGAATTTCAATATAGATAAGTGTGAGGTGGTGTATTTCAGTCAGAGGTATAAGGAGGTCACATACTCCTCGGAAAATAAGAGTCTAAATGGGGTAGAGGAGCAGAGGGATCCAGGGGTACAGATTCACAAATCATTAAAAGTAGAGAAACAGGTTAATAAAAAAGCAAACAAAGCACTGGGGTTCATTTCTAGAGGGATAGAATTGAACAGAAGGGAAGTTATGTTAAACTTGTGTAGAACCACTATGTACTGTGAACATTTCTGATCTCCACATTATCAACTCTTTTCCCTCGAAAAGAAAAGGCTGAGGTGACCTGATAGGGGTGTTTGATAGGGTAGACGTAGAGAAGATGTTTCCACTTATGAGCATGTCCAAAACTAGGGGCCAGAATTACACAATAGTCACTAATAAATCCAATCGGGGATTGAGGAGAAACTTCTGTACCCAGAGAGTGGTGAGAATGTGGAACTCGCTACCACAGGGAGTGGTTGAGACGAATAGGCACAAAAGGTGTCAAGGGGTATGGGGAGAGAGCGGGAATATGGTATTGAGATAGAGGATCAGCCATGATCATATTGAATGGCGGAGCAGGCTCGAAGGGCCGAATGGCCTCCTCCTGCTCCTATGTTTCTATGTTTCTATGACAGAGATGTATTTAAGAGGAAGCTCGATAAGTACATGAGGGAGAAAGGAATATAGGGTGCTGCTGATAGGGTTAGTTGAAGGGTGGGAGGAGCCTCGTGTGCAGCATAAACACTGGCACAGACCTGTTGGGCTGAATGGCCTGTTACTGTGCTGCACATTACATATTTGTAATTGTCGATATAACATGGTACAGCAATTAAAGAAGAAAATAGTGAGTTGTGCTCTATAGCCAGCACCGTAATGTATGAGGCCAGTAATGCAGTCTCGGCCTGCTGGTGTTGGGCCTGTTGCTCTTCCAGCTCTGTGCACACCTGTGCTCCTGGGAGCTGGCTTGTGGTATGATACAAGTTAGCTCATTCAGCACTCCCAGCACTCAACAAGGGTCATTTTGACTTCGTGCGACAGTGTAAAATGGACGATATCGGACTGGCCACATGTTATACACCTCGCCCGATTTTCCTTTTCATTAAAGTCTAGAAAGGAGATCGGGCTTTGGGCATATCATGGGCCCAAAGCACAATGCGTATAATGGGTGGCTGATCCGATATAGCTCATTTTACACTATACCCAAAAGTTCAAATAACCCCCAGTGTGTGACATACTGAGGTCAAGGCATCAGCGGGGCTGACTTTTGTCTCTCGAGCACTCTGTTTAAAGGTGGAGTGGTAGTGAGACCATAGCATCACGCACAATGGAAACGTCAACGGATTACTCTGTTTCCGCTGCTGCCGATTTTCGGGCAGACCACGATACAGGCAAGAGCTCTCACGGGAAACCGGCGGGAGATTCATTAATATCGGTTCATTGGGGCCAAATGATGTCGTTATCGCCCCCGACACCATTTCCGTCTCTGCCCAGGTTGCTACCGTCAGCGCCTCATCCTGCTCACGAACCAAGGGCAGTGCAGGTCAGGAGCTGGCCATTCCCAGCGGCATCCTCAGCTGCTCTCAGCTAAAACTGGAGAAAGTTTTGGGAGACACAATGTTTGAATTTAGTGTTTTTTTTGTACTTAGATGATCTAAAAAATGCTTGTAGTTGCTATGCAACATTCTGAACTTTTAAGGGGTTTCTGGCAGTGCCCTTGTATCTGCATGGCGGGTCAGTCAACAGCAGCAGCAGCAGCAGCAGCCGGAGAAAAGAGTAAATAAAGCTGCAGCTGCAGGGAGACCAGATAGAAGGAGGCGAGCTCGCAGGAATCCTCGCCCTCCCAACAGAGTGTACAGCCCAGGACAACATACCTGCAGTTCTCTGAGGAGCAGAAGGAGGATGCCCTTCTCCAGGGAGTCTAGCACGGAGTTGTGTCGCTTTCTGTACAAGAACTACAACCCGCTAGTGGCACTGCATTGCCTCTTGCAGTCACGGTCACTGCAGCCCTCAACTTCTTTGCCTCCAGCTCCTTCCAGGTTGCCACAGTGGACATCAACAACATTAGTCAATCTGCAGTTCATGTATGCATTAAGCAGGTGACTGATGCCTTGTTTGTTAAAACAAAGACTTTCATCACTTTCCCCACGGACAACTGCAAGCAGCAGGATTGGGCTCAGATTGCAGGGTTCCCCCCAGTCCAGGGCCGCACTAACTGCCCCACATCGCCCTGTGGGCTCCTTCACACCATCCCCACTGCTATCATGAATCATGAGGGCTTCCACTCCATTAATGTGCGGCTGGTGTGTGATCACCAGCAGTGCGTCGGGCAGGTTTGTGCCCGCCTTCCTGCCAGCCACCATGATGCTTCTATCTTGTGTCAATCGCCCATCCCCCCCCCAATCTTTGCCCCTTCAGGGCAAGTGAAAGGTGGGTTAATTGATGACAAGGGCAATCCTCTGCTCACCTGGCTCATAACTCCTCTCAGGAACCCACGCTGGGCTTCGGAACTCCACCACAATCAGATCCATGGGTCAAATACAGCCTCATTGAGCAGATCATTAGATCCTCCAGCATTAATTCCGCTGCCGGGACAGGTATGGTGGCTTCCTGTCATAAAGCACAGAGAGAGTGTCCTGTATGATGGAGGTTTGCTATTTGCTGCATAACTTTGCTCTGCAACAGGGACAACACATGGAGCCACCACTGGACGAAGACTTTAAGCATGGTGAGGAGTAGACACTGATGATGTAGAGGATGGTGAGGGAGCGGGAGGGTCCAACACCAGTCTGCAGCCAGAGCTCCTCGGCACCAGCTCATTGAAGAGCACTTCAGCTGAACAATCCCTGCTCCCCTGCATTAACAGTCATATCCACCATCTGTCCCAGTCCTTCCACCCTCCAATAAACTGCATCCACCCAAAGACCAACATTCACATTTAGGTCACCAAACAAGACAGAGTCTGGCCACCTCCCCTTGGCATTCAACGGGATTACCATCGCCGAATCCCCCACCATCAACATCCTGGGGGTCACCATTGACCAGAAACTTAACTGGACCAGCCACATAAATACTGTGGCTACAAGAGCAGGTCAGAGGCTGGGTAATCTGCGGCGAGTGTCTCACCTCCTGACTCCCCAAAGCCTTTCCACCATCTACAAGGCACAAGTCAGGAGTGTGATGGAATACTCTCCACTTGCCTGGATGAGTGCAGCTCCTACAATACTCAAGAAGCTCGATACCATCCAAGACAAAGCAGCCCACTTGATTGGCACCCCATCCATCACCTTAAACATTCACTCCCTCCATCACCGGCGTACCGTGGCTGCAGTGTGTACCATCTACAAGATGCACTGCAGCAACTCGCCAAGGCTTCTTCGGCAGCACCTCCCAAACCCTTAACCTCTGCCACCAGCAGGTGCTTGGGAACTCCATCACTTCCAAGATCCTGTCCAAGTCACACAGCATCCTGACTTGGAAGTATATCACCGTTCCTTCATTGTCGCTGAGTCAAAATCCTGGAACTCCCTCCCTAACAGCACTGTGGGAGTACCTTCACCACACAGACTGCAGTGGTTCAAGAAGATGGCTCACCACCACCTTCTCAAGGGCAACTAGGGATGGGCAATAAATGCTGGCCTTGCCAGTGATGCTCACATCCCGTGAATGAATAAAAAAACCACTACAGGAACACACTGGACACAAAGGTTTCAAAAAGTTTGGCTTACACAAATGTCTATACCGTAATTATCACCCAGATGAGAGCCAATGGTGCTATCTCACCCACTCTACGAGGTTCTCCCCCAGTAACCAGCATGGGAGGTGGAAGGCTGCTGTGGTCAGTCAAGGGATCTTGAGATGCTTCTGATCAGGGACTTCTAAGAGCTCAGGCCTGAGAGGGCCCGGCTACAGACTGCAGCAACTCTATGGTTGCCAGGGCAGTCTGGGCCAGTGGCTGCCTGGCACCAGTGATTCAGGGGGTCATGCGGTCCAGGACGTGTTATCATCAGAGAGAGGGCAACATGTTCCCTTCCCATTGCAGGATAGCCCCTGTATCGGGCCGTGGCTCAGCACTCCCACAATGCAGGACAGCAGACTGTAGGAGATCCGAGAACTGATTCATTGCTGTGTTCATTCGATCTCCCTTCCTGTGTCCATTCCATCTCCCAGCCTCTGTCCATTCCATCTCCCAGCCTCTGTCCATTCGATCTCCCAGCCCCTGTCCATTCGATCTCCCAGCCCCTGTCTATTCGATCTCCCAGCCTCTGTCCATTCGATCTCCCAGCCTCTGTCCATTCGATCTCCCAGCCCCTGTCCATTCGATCTCCCAGCCCCTGTCCATTCAATGTCCCAGCCCCTGTCCATTCGATCTCCCAGCCTCTGTCCATTCGATCTCCCAGCCCCTGTCTATTCAATCTCCCAGCCCCTGTCTATTCGATCTCCCAGCCCCTGTCCATTCGATCTCCCAGCCTCTGTCCATTCGATCTCCCAGCCCCTGTCTATTCGATCTCCCAGCCTGTGTCCATTCGATCTCCCAGCCCCTGTCCATTCGATCTCCCAGCCTCTGTCCATTCGATCTCCCAGCCTCTGTCCATTCGATCTCCCAGCCTCTGTCCATTCGATCTCCCAGCCTCTGTCCATTCGATCTCCCAGCCTCTGTCCATTCGATCTCCCAGCCCCTGTCCATTCGATCTCCCAGCCCCTGTCCATTCAATCTCCCAGCCCCTGTCCATTCAATCTCCCAGCCCCTGTCCATTCGATCTCCCAGCCTCTGTCCATTCGATCTCCCAGCCTGTGTCCATTCGATCTCCCAGCCCCTGTCCATTCGATCTCCCAGCCTCTGTCCATTCTATCTCCCAGCCTCTGTCCATTCGATCTCCCAGCCTCTGTCCATTGGATCTCCCAGCCTCTGTCCATTGGATCTCCCAGCCTCTGTCCATTGGATCTCCCAGCCCCTGTCCATTCGATCTCCCAGCCTGTGTCCATTCGATCTCCCAGCCTCTGTCCATTGGATCTCCCAGCCTGTGTCCATTCGATCTCCCAGCCTGTGTCCATTCGATCTCCCAGCCTCTGTCCATTGGATCTCCCAGCCCCTGTCCATTCGATCTCCCAGCCTCTGTCCATTCGATCTCCCAGCCTCTGTCCATTCGATCTCCCAGCCTCTGTCCATTCGATCTCCCAGCCTCTGTCCATTCGATCTCCCAGCCTCTGTCCATTCGATCTCCCAGCCTCTGTCCATTGGATCTTCCAGCCTGTGTCCATTCGATCTCCCAGCCTGTGTCCATTCGATCTCCCAGCCTCTGTCCATTGGATCTCCCAGCCTGTGTCCATTCGATCTCCCAGCCTCTGTCCATTCGATCTCCCAGCCTCTGTCCATTCGATCTCCCAGCCTCTGTCCATTCGATCTCCCAGCCCCTGTCCATTCAATCTCCCAGCCTCTGTCCATTCCATCTCCCAGCCTCTGTCCATTGGATCTTCCAGCCTGTGTCCATTCGATCTCCCAGCCTGTGTCCATTCGATCTCCCAGCCTCTGTCCATTGGATCTCCCAGCCTGTGTCCATTCGATCTCCCAGCCTCTGTCCATTCGATCTCCCAGCCTCTGTCCATTGGATCTCCCAGCCCCTGTCCATTGGATCTCCCAGCCTCTGTCCATTGGATCTCCCAGCCTGTGTCCATTCCATCTCCCAGCCTCTGTCCATTCTATCTCCCAGCCTCTGTCCATTCCATCTCCCAGCCCCTGTCCATTCGATCTCCCAGCCTGTGTCCATTCGATCTCCCAGCCTCTGTCCATTCCATCTCCCAGCCCCTGTCCATTCAATCTCCCAGCCCCTGTCCATTCGATCTCCCAGCTTCTGTCCATTCGATCTCCCAGCCTCTGTCCATTTGATCTCCCAGCCCCTGTCCATTCGATCTCCCAGCCTCTGTCCATTGGATCTCCCAGCCTGTCCATTCAATCTCCCAGCCTCTGTCCATTCGATCTCCCAGCCTGTCCATTTGATCTCCCAGCCTCTGACCAAGGCAGAGGACCTGGTGGAGCTCAGAACCTGAGATGCTAGAAGTGGTGCCACAGAATGAAAGAAAGAACTTGGATTTCTACAGTGCCTTTCATGACCTCAGGGCATCCCAAAGCGATTTACAGCCAATGAAATCTTCTGAAGTGTAGTCACTGTTGTAATGTAGGACTTCTGCAAGCAGGGCCGAGCGGAGCATCCATTGAGGTGATCACACACTCCATGGTTGTGTGCAGAGTGTCGATACCATGGCCAGAACCCCACACACGTTGCTAGTGGACTCCTCCACACTCTCCGACACATTGCAGAAGCTCCCTGGCAGGTAGTCCGATACATTCAGCCATTTCCAGTGCACAGAAATCATTCTTCTTTTAATGGTCTGGCCCATGAAGGCTGCAGCTCTGTCCTCGTCAGCAGAGCTAGGACCTGAGCTTGTCCTCTGGTGATCTCTTTCCACCTGCACCTGCCCCAGCTCACCTGTGCTCGCTGAATCCCCCAGTGCAGACCCCTCTCACTATCTATACCATGATGGGAGTCGATTTCTGTACTGGTGCTTGGAAGGGTTAGATCGAGTGATGGTGCATCTTCTGGAGGGTTTTCTCCCTCAGTCTGTGTATCTGCAGACCCCGAGTCATCTGTTGGACCTGGGAAAAGGGGAATGGGACAAGTAGTGGCCAGGGTGAGCAGCAGCAGATGATGCAGTGCAATGCAGCATGCCGAGTGTGTGACTGAACGTTAAGTAGAAAAGGAAGGGAAGGGACAGGAAGGGAAGGAAAGGGAAGGGAAGGGACGGGAAGGGATGGGAAGGGAAGGGAAGGAAAGGGAAGGGAAGGGACGGGAAGGGATGGGAAGGCAAGGGAAGGAAAGGGAAGGGAAGGGATGGGAAGGGAAGAGATGGGAAGGGATGGGAAGGGAAGGGAAGGGAAGGGACGGGAAGGGATGGGAAGGGAAGGGAAGGGAAGGGACGGGAAGGGAAGGCAAGGGATGGGAAGGGACAGGAAGGGAAGGGAAGGGAAGGGACAGGAAGGGAAGGGATAGGAAGGGAAGGGAAGGGAAGGGAAGGGACGGGAAGGGAAGGGACAGGAAGGGAAGGGAAGGGAAGGGACAGGAAGGGAAGGGACAGGAAGGGAAGGAAAGGGAAGGGACGGGAAGGGAAGGGAAGGGAAGGGAAGGGACAGGAAGGGAAGGGAAGGGAAGGGACAGGAAGGGAAGGGAAGGGACGGGAAGGGAAGGGACAGGAAGGGAAGGGAAGGGAAGGGACAGGAAGGGAAGGGAAGGGAAGGGACGGGAAGGGAAGGGACAGGAAGGGAAGGGAAGGGAAGGGACAGGAAGGGAAGGGAAGGGACAGGAAGGGAAGGGAATGGAAGGGACGGGACAGGAAGGGAAGCGAAGGGACGGGAAGGGACGGGAAGGGAGGGGAAGGGAAGGGAAGGGACAGGAAGGGAAGGGAAGGGACAGGAAGGGAAGGGACAGGAAGGGAAGGGAAGGGAAGGGACGGGAAGGGAAGGGACGGAAAGGGAAGGGAAGGGAAGGGATGGGAAGGGAAGAGATGGGAAGGGACGGGAAGGGAAGGCAAGGCAAGGGATGGGAAGGGAAGGGACAGGAAGGGAAGGGAAGGGAAGGGACGGGATGGGAATGGAAGGGATGGGAAGGGAAGGGACAGGAAGGGAAGGGAAGGAAAGGGACGGGAAGGGAAGGAAAGGGAAGGGAAGGGAAGGGATGGGAAGGGAAGGGACGGGAAGGGAAGGGACAGGAAGGGAAGGAAAGGGATGGGAAGGGAAGGGATGGGAAGGGACGGGAAGGGAAGGCAAGGCAAGGGACGGGAAGGGAAGGGACAGGAAGGGAAGGGAAGGGAAGGGACGGGAAGGGAAGGGATGGGAAGGGAAGGGACAGGAAGGGAAGGGAAGAGGAAGGGAAGGGACAGGAAGGAGGAAGGGAAGGGACGGGACAGGAAGGGAAGCGAAGGGACGGGAAGGGACGGGAGGGAAGGGACGGGAAGGGAAGGGAAGGGACGGGAAGGGAAGGGATGGGAAGGGAAAGGACGGGAAGGAAAGGGAAGGGAAGGAAAGGGAAGGGAAGGGAAGGGACGGGAAGGAAGGGAAGGGACGGGAAGGGACGGGAAGGGACGGGAAGGGACGGGAAGGGACGGGAAGGGATGGTGCCTAAACACCGTGCCATGTGGCCTCCTGCCAGGCCAGCGATGCTGTGTGCCCTCTCTTAGCCAATGTTGTAGATGGTGGCCTCTTCCATTTGTGACTTTAGAGTTGCAGGAGGTCCTCCTGTGCTGGTTGTCTACCTCCTTGTGTGTGCCAGCTTCTCCTGCAGGAAGAAGGGAAGTGGGTTAATCTGTGCCCTAGGCAGGAGCTTTCAACATGTGTGAGGCACCTTACCATAGTGTGCATGGAGACAGGAAGAAGCAGCAATTGAGGCCAAGAGGGTGAAGCAGCTTTGGAGAGTCTGAGCGCAAACAGCAAAGAGGTGCAGTGAAGTGTTCCCTGCGGATGTGAGGGAGGAGAGCCATGGGAAGCGAGGAAGAGAATGATTGATGGTGCTGAGGTAAAGGTAGGGTCCTGCGATGTTGTCTGGGCTCCTCTGAGCATGTATCAGCAGTTTGGGAGCATCAACGGTGGAAAAAAAGAGACTTGCTTTTAAAAAAGGCTCCTTTCACAACCACCAGACGTCTCAAAGTGCTTTACAACCAGTGAGGTACTTTTTGGAGTGGAGTCACTGTTGTAATGTGGGAAACGCGGCTGCCAATTTGCGCACAGCAAGCTCCCAAGCACAGCAATGTGATAATGACCAGATAATCTGTTTTTGTCATGTTGGTTGAGGGATAAATATTGGCCAGGACACCGGGGATAACTCCCCTGCTCTTCTTTGAAATAGTGGCCATGGGATCTTTTACGTCCACCTGAGAGAGCAGACGGGGCCTCGGTTTAACGTTTCATCTGAAAGACGGCATCTCTTATAGTGCAGCACTCCCTCAGTACTGCACTGGAGAGTCAGCCTAGATTTTTGTGCTCAAGTCTCTGGAGTGGGACTTGAACCCACAACCTTCTGACTCAGAGGCGAGAGAGAGAGAGTGCTACCCACTGAGCCACAGCTGACACCCACAACTCACAACTCACAAACGTGCAGCGCTGCATGGTGCTCTGACTGAGTGCAGGGAGTGCAGTGTTGCATGGTGCTCTGACTGAGTGCAGGGAGTGCAGTGTTGCATGGTGCTCTGACTGAGTGCAGGGAGTGCAGCGCTGCATGGTGCTCTGACTGAGTGCAGGGAGTGCAGCGCTGCATGGTGCTCTGACTGAGTGCAGGGAGTGCAGCGCTGCATGGTGCTCTGACTGAGTGCAGGGAGTGCAGTGTTGCATGGTGCTCTGACTGAGTGCAGGGAGTGCAGTGTTGCATGGTGTGCTGACTGATTGCAGGGAGTGCAGTGTTGCATGGTGCTCTGACTGAGTGCAGGGAGTGCAGTGTTGCATGGTTCTCTGACTGAGTGCAGGGAGTGCAGCGCTGCATGGTGCTCTGACTGAGTGCAGGGAGTGCAGTGTTGCATGGTGCTCTGACTGAGTGCAGGGAGTGCAGCGCTGCATGGTGCTCTGACTGAGTGCAGGGAGTGCAGTGTTGCATGGTGCTCTGACTGAGTGCAGGGAGTGCAGTGTTGCATGGTGCTCTGACTGAGTGCAGGGAGTGCAGTGTTGCATGGTGCTCTGACTGAGTGCAGGGAGTGCAGTGTTGCATGGTGCTCTGACTGAGTGCAGGGAGTGCAGTGTTGCATGGTGCTCTGACTGAGTGCAGGGAGTGCAGCGCTGCATGGTGCTCTGACTGAGTGCAGGGAGTGCAGTGTTGCATGGTGCTCTGACTGAGTGCAGGGAGTGCAGCGCTGCATGGTGCTCTGACTGAGTGCAGGGAGTGCAGTGTTGCATGGTGCTCTGACTGAGTGCAGGGAGTGCAGTGTTGCATGGTGCTCTGACTGAGTGCAGGGAGTGCAGCGCTGCATGGTGCTCTGACTGAGTGCAGGGAGTGCAGTGTTGCATGGTGCTCTGACTGAGTGCAGGGAGTGCAGTGTTGCATGGTGCTCTGACTGAGTGCAGGGAGTGCAGCGCTGCATGGTGCTCTGACTGAGTGCAGGGAGTGCAGTGTTGCATGGTGCTCTGACTGAGTGCAGGGAGTGCAGCGCTGCATGGTGCTCTGACTGAGTGCAGGGAGTGCAGCGCTGCATGGTGCTCTGACTGAGTGCAGGGAGTGCAGCGCTGCATGGTGCTCTGACTGAGTGCAGGGAGTGCAGTGTTGCATGGTGCTCTGACTGAGTGCAGGGAGTGCAGCGCTGCATGGTGCTCTGACTGAGTGCAGGGAGTGCAGTGTTGCATGGTGCTCTGACTGAGTGCAGGGAGTGCAGCGCTGCATGGTGCTCTGACTGAGTGCATGGAGTGCAGTGTTGCATGGTGCTCTGACTGAGTGCAGGGAGTGCAGCGCTGCATGGTGCTCTGACTGAGTGCAGGGAGTGCAGTGTTGCATGGTGCTCTGACTGAGTGCAGGGAGTGTAGTGTTGCATGGTGCTCTGACTGAGTGCAGGGAGTGCAGTGTTGCATGGTGCTCTGACTGAGTGCAGGGAGTGCAGCGCTGCATGGTGCTCTGACTGAGTGCAGGGAGTGCAGCGCTGCATGGTGCTCTGACTGAGTGCAGGGAGTGCAGCGCTGCATGGTGCTCTGACTGAGTGCAGGGAGTGCAGCGCTGCATGGTGCTCTGACTGAGTGCAGGGAGTGCAGTGTTGCATGGTGCTCTGACTGAGTGCAGGGAGTGCAGCGCTGCATGGTGCTCTGACTGAGTGCAGGGAGTGCAGCGCTGCATGGTGCTCTGACTGAGTGCAGGGAGTGCAGTGTTGCATGGTGCTCTGACTGAGTGCAGGGAGTGCAGTGTTGCATGGTGCTCTGACTGAGTGCAGGGAGTGCAGTGTTGCATGGTGCTCTGACTGAGTGCAGGGAGTGCAGCCACTCCAGACCACATCGCAGGGCCTTTGGCCAAGACTGAGTGCTCTGACCTTGGGCTCCAAACCCAGCAGCCTGTCTTGTCTAAATTCACCATGTTGGGGAATCAAGTTGAGACAGAACCCACTGTGGCCATCAGTCTGTTCTCACACAGATTGCCAACTACGCTGAGGGAAAGTCTCAGGATGATGCCACATAACTCCCATCTGCCCACACCATCAATGTGTCACATAGCATCCAGGCCCAGGCAGCCAGCGCCTCAATCCTGTAGTTAAAGGGACATCTACTGTCCCAGGTTAATGAACTACTGGGTGATCTCCAGCCCCAGAGACACTCAGCAGTCTCCACCTCACTCCTCCTCCCACTGGGGAGAGAGTAGAGCACAAGTTAAGAAGTAGAAGACACACACCATGTGTTGGTGAAAAATAAATTCACTCGAGTCTGTCTCAAAGCAGAAGATCACAGTTTATTATTCAGAACGCTCTGGGAGAAGAGCCATAGACCCCGCGATCTAGTGGTCAACTTCTCAATTTAATAGTAGCAGCCAAGCTTCTTTATACACTTCAAGAAGCCAGAAAGTACAAACATCAGCAGTTATTACATCATGAGTGACCCTTAGTCAGGGTCTCTAAAAACAACCTGAATAGAATCTTACAATGTTAGCGAAACCCATTCTCTAGTTCTGCTTTTGTCTAATGGTGGTTAGCCATCTGGGCTGCAAGGTTTATTCTTGCTCCATCATAGCTTCGGTCAACCTGAGTTGTCTGTTGGTGATTGGACACCATTCAAGGTTAGTTTATTATAGACAACAATGATTCACGTTTTGTTCTGCAGTGTCTGAATTATCTATACCGCAGACCAAGCAAGCAGGTTTTTATTTAATTATACCCCTGTCTCCATCGGCTTGTGGCCTTCGGGAGATATTTTGACCTTTACTCTAGTCTTTTAAGCAGTTCAACTAACTTTAAGCATTACAACTGATTTGCTCTTACATTATTACAATTAATTTTACCCTTACACCATGCACTTTCACTGAGGGACAACACATACTGAACTCACCTGCACCATGCCCCGTGTATGGGTTAATAAGAGCTGGAGTGTGCCCTGATAGCTCTTTTTATATAAAGCAGAGTAAGGTCATTGGGAACACATGAAGTAATGTTCATGGATCCTGAGGTTTCAGTGGTGCTAATGGGGGTGAGGTTTGATGCAGCAAGGGATTGGGCACAAATAGAGGTAACAACTGTACATTGGGTGA
This sequence comes from Squalus acanthias, assembly GCA_030390025.1. Classification (NCBI taxonomy): domain Eukaryota; kingdom Metazoa; phylum Chordata; class Chondrichthyes; order Squaliformes; family Squalidae; genus Squalus; species Squalus acanthias. The sequence continues at coordinate 27,248,509 of CM059445.1, forward strand.
TTCAGACACTTAATTAAATGGTTGGTCCATCAGAGCCAGCCTGATAGCTCTTGCTGAGTGAGGTGTTGGTTGTGTGGACAAGTCTCCTGTCTCATGGTCAGGGTAGTCTCTGCCTCGCTTGCCATTCTTCTGCTGCCTGCTCCATGGCTTCGCCCCTTTCTTTGGGAGAGGTACAGGCTACAATGATTTTGGACACCATGGTCAAACTGTACTGCAGGACTCCCCCGATCTGAATCACTGCCTTAGGAGGCCAATGGTGTGCTGGATGAAGCCCTGGTGGAAGCGTTCTCCATATTATACCTCCCCTCAGTCCTTGTACTAGAAATTCATGCTATCGCTGGTGTGAAAATCCTTGGTCCTTCAGCAGCAATCTGGCAGTCTTCATGACCCTTCAAAGTCAATAGGAATCGGGGGGAAACTCTCCACTGGCTCGAGTCATACCGAGCACAAAGGAAGATGGTTGTGGTGGTTGGAGGTCAATCATCTCAATCCCAGGACATCGCTGCAGGAGTTCCTCAGTGCAGTGTCCTAGACACAACCATCTTCAATTGCTTCATCAAGGACCTTCCCTCCAACATAAGATCAGAAATGGAGATGTTCGCTGATGACTGCACAGTGTTCAGTTCCATTCGCAACTCCTCAGATAATGAATCAGTCTATGCCCGCATGCAACAAGACCTGGTCGACATTCAGGCTTGGGCTGATAAGTGGCAGGTAACATTCGCGCCACACAAGTGCCAGGCAATGACTATCTCCAACAAGCGAGAGTCTAACCACCGCCCCTTGACATTCAATTGCATTACAATCGCTGAATCTCACACCATCAAAATCACCATTGAGCAGAAACTTAACTGGACGAGCCATATAAATACTGTGGCAACAAGAGCAGGTCAGAGGCTGGGTATTCTGTGGTGAGTGTCTCACTACCTGACTCCCCAAAGCCTTTCCGCCATCTACAAGGCACAAGTAAGGAGTGTGATGGAATACTCTCCACTTGCCTGGATGAGTGCAGCTCCAACAACACTCAAGAAGCGCGACACCATCCAGGACAAAGCAGCCTATCGACCATTCACTCCCTTCACCACTGGCGTATTGTGTCTGCAGTGTGTACCATCTACAAGATGCACAGCAGCAACTCGCCAAGGCTTCTTCGGCAGCACCTCCCAAACCCGCGACCTCTACCACCTAGAAGGACAAGGGCAGCAGGCGCATGGGAACACCACCACCTCCAAGTTCCCCTCCAAGTCACACACCATCCTGACTTGGAAATATATCGCCGATCCTTCATCGACGCTGGGTCAAAATCCTGGAACTCCCTCCCTAACAGCACTGTGGGAGCACCTTCACCACACGGACTGCAGCGGTTCAAGAATGCGGCTCACCGCCACCTTCTCAAGGGCAACTAGGGATGGGCAATAAATGCTGGCCTTGCCAGCGACGCTCACATCCTATTAATTAATTTTAAAACAATAGTGGTGTCACTTTACACTGGTGTCAGGTGAAGGAAATCATGGCAACTGCCAGGGTCCTGACAAACAAGAGTCGGTGAGCTGCTGGATGCAAGTGTACAGTAAAGCTTGGGAGATGGGATTGTCCTGAGATCTACTGATGGTGCTAGGCAAGTGTCTCTCTGAGGCAGCTCCATCACTGGACCTTGTGGAGAGTTCGTAGGGAGAGATTTTTAAAAAGTAAACCAGACCCAAAGTTGGAGATCTTTTCTCATTTATTCATTTTATTCATGTGTTTTGAAGTGCTCTGACTTTTCCAAGCATCTTAATACTTGATGGATGTTCTGTTTGGATGGAAGCAATTAATGATAATTGCATACTTAAAGAGACAAAGGTACAGGCCTCAGGGCTAAGCAGACAGATTTTAAAAAGTCAGTCACCCAGCACTGAGATGAGGAGAAGGATTCCGTCTGAAAGCAGGAATTCATTAACTAATTAAACTAGCTTTTGTTGAGTGTCTGGCACTAACTGCTGCCAACCAAGGTCCTATAGTCATGACACATTGTAGCCAAGGGGTCTGGACTTTGATCATAAAGCTATTTGGGTGGGACCTCCGACTGTAAGGTTTATATGTTTGATTGCTTAATGTGTGTCAACATGACCATGCTTCTCCCTAACAGCCATTTGTTATCTAGAACAGCTCGGTGCCACAGAATTATTCACGGCCCATCTCTCTGCTATCACATGTTGTGTCAAGTTTTGAGCTGATGCCTGGGGTCATCTACTTCCTTGATGTTGCGTAACATCAGCTGCTTCAATGCTGCATATTTGAAGTTCTGCTTCTAGATCCATTGGAAACATTTACATCACATCCCTTTCCACAGTCCTTGTTGTGTTATTTTGGAGCTTGTTTCTGCTGTCAGGACATCGAAATGTGAGTCAGAGTTGGGGAAATGTTTTATGGGTTATTTGTGTTGAATATCACATTGCTCCAGTTGAGAATACTGTGAAGGGGTTGGGTCTAACAAGCTCCAATCTCACAGGAGGGAAGGGTAGCCATTGGTTTCCACTCAAGGGCACGGATACAGACTCTAGGCCAGTACAGCAATGCGAGTAGGGCTCGTGTTATGCTAAAGTGTTAGTGAAGGTGAAACATTTGACCCCAGCCTCCCCCTTGCTTTTTTATCTGTTTCATTTCCTGCTTTTTTCTCAGTTCTGACGAAGGGTTTCGACCTGAAACGTTAACTCTGTTTCTCTCTCCACGGATGTTGCCTGGCCTGCTGAGTTTTTCCAGCGTTTTCTGTTGTTGAAACATTTGATTACAAGCTTAAAGCAGACTGGCCATGTGATTGAAGCTCTACAAATATAATTAGGTAGCTAGAATCTTGCTATCACAAGCTAAAGCAGCAAATGCCTCATTGAAGCACAGGGCAGGTTTGGAGCAGGAATCTGCTGCTGGGAGGGAGGGAAATTGGGGAAAGGTGTTACTGTTAAAATAGTGGATGAGGAGAGCTTGAGAGAGAGAGAGAAAGAGAGAGCTAGAGCTAGTCCTTAAAATGGCAGGAGGAGGAGGAGCATATGGCAGGTCTGCAATGGCCGAGGTCACAAGGTGTGCTGAATCTGTGGTGGAGGTCATGTTGGCAGAGATAAGAGCAAGAAGACAAAGGGGTAGAGTTTAACTATCGGAGAGCCGACTGGCCGAGCATGCTGGATGGCAGCTAGGTCCTGCCAGCGGGGTTGGAGGGGGGGGGCAGCTCAGTCCATTGTCTGGGCAGCGGCCAGAGTGCCAGCATAAAGGGGGCAGGAAGTCATTTTCGAGCTGCTATTGCCGTTCATGCTGCGCAGCCCAAATAAAATCTATCCCAATGACTCTTTGGCTCCCAGGGAATGATGCCCCAAGGAAAGGATGTGCAGGTGGTCGGTAGGGAGGTGGCACTGGCAGTCGATGCCAACTCTGCCACCCCACGGACAGCTATTCAGTGTGGAACATTTTATTGACCTCACCAGGCCAGCCAATGTAAGTGAAGGCACAAGTGCTCATGCAGGTACTGAGATACGGCTGGAGACAGGACTCACCTCAACACCACATAGTGCAACAGAAGAAATAAATGAGACCCTTAGGAGGTAGAAGAGATCCTGCTCATGGGTACACCTTCTCTTTTACCATTCCACTGTCTCATATCACATTCCCTGCAGTGTTTGAGGGAGAAATGACAGCACATTCACAAGGGAATGTCTGTTGACTCCTGGGTGAAAACACATTGCGGATTAGATTGTTCAGTGTCTAAATCTTTGAGTTCTTTGCATTTGATGCAGAGCAGAAGCATGTGCACAACCAGAGGCAAAGGATAAAGACCTTTCAGTACTGAGAGTTAGTGCTGTCCTTCGACATTCTGATTACTTGAAAGGCCGCCTGTTAATCTTCAGTCGCAGCTTCTGATTCGCAGGTCAGAGAGCACCCTCCCACAATAAATGTCCTTTGTGCCCTTCACAGGTGCTGAGCACTTACAGAAAGAAACACCCGATGAGCAGTCTGGAACCTCCCTTCCTCCGCACAATTCACCCACTCCAGCAGGGCACCTCACCGACTCAAGTGTCAGTCCAGATATACCAACTCAGGAGGAGGGCATTACTGGGACATGGGGATAGCGCAGGGCGATTCACAGAGCACTGGTGAGCAGGAGGAGCAGAGAGACAGCAAGAAAGAAACAGCCATCTTGCTGTGTATGAGGAGCCCAAGAACAAATGAGCAAAAATTTAGGGGCCCAAACTTTTACATAGAATTAATTGAATTTTACAGCACAGAGCCAGGCCATTCCGCAGAAGTGGTCTGTGCCGGGGTTTATGCTCCACACGAGCCTCCTCCTGCCTTACTTCATCGGCGAGACCATGCAGACACTGAGACAACGTATGAACGAGCACCGCGCAACAATCGCCAGGCAGGATTGTTACCTCCCAGTCGGGGAACACTTCAGCAGTCAAAGACATTCAGCCTCGGATCTGCGGGTAAGCGTTCTCCAAGGCAACCTTAGAAACACACGACAACGCAAAATCATCGAGCAGAAACTGATAGCCAAGTTCCGCACTCATGAAGACGGTCTCAACCGGGATCTTGGGTTTATGTCACGATACATGACGTGATCCGGACTCGAGTTGTCGTTGGCTTGTTCACAGATGTGATTCCCAGTAAAAAAGTAAAAATTTTCCCAGTAAAAAAGTAAAAATTTTAAAGCTTTTCGTTTTACATACAGACGGCAGCTTTTGACACGTTAGAACCCCTGCGACTACACCTCATTGTCTCAGTTGTATCTTGCTATGTCTTTGATGTGGTACCTTCCTGGCTGACTTGATTAACTTTATCACACCTCGGCAGATAGTCAGGATGATTTAATTTAGTGGTCTGCAATTGTAAGGTACACATGCTTTGTTCTCTATCTATATATGCTTTGGCGATTCTGTATCTAATTTACTTCACCTGAGGAAGGGGCAATCGATAGCTCCGAAAGCTTGTGATTTCAAATAAAACTGTTGGACTATAACCTGGTGTTGTGCGACCTCTCAATTTTGTCCACCCCAGTCCAACACCGGCATCTCCGCATCATTACTTCATTTCAACATATAAGCTTCTATTCCTTTCTCCCTCATGTGCTTATCTATCTTTTCCTCAAATGCATCGATACTATTCGCCTCAACCACTCCCTGTGGTAGCGAGTTCTACATTCTCACCGCTCTCTGGATAAAGAAGTTTCTCCTGAATTCACTATTGGATTTATTAGTGACTATCTTATATTGATAGCCCCCAGTTTTGGATTCCCCACAAGTGGAAAAACCTTCTCTACTTCTACCCTATGAAACCCCTTCATAATTTTAAAGACCTCTATTAGGTCAATTCTCAGTTTTAGAGAAAAGAGCCCCAGCCTGTTCTCTCTTTCCTGATAGTGTACCCTCTCAATTCTGGTATCATCCTTGTAAATCTTTTTGCACTTTCTCCAGTACCTCTGTATCCTTTTGCAATATGGAGATGAGAACTGTGCACAGGATTCCAAGAGTGGTCTAACCCCAATGCTTTGTTTGCACTTTTTATAGCTTTGTTAACCTGCGTTGCTACTTTTAGTATTTGTGAATCTGTACCCTTAGATCCCTTTATGCCTCGACCCCAGTTAGACTCTTATTATACAAGCAGTGTGTGACCTCTTTATTCCTCCTAACAAAATATACCAGCTCACACATGTCTATATTGAAATTCATTTTCCATTTACATTCTGCAAGTTTGTTAATGTTTTCTTGTATCTTGTTGCACTCTAAAGTGCGCTGCCCAGAATTGAACACAATACTCCAGCTGAGGCCTAACCAGTGATTTTTAAAGGTTTACCACAACTTCCTTCCTATTGTAATCTATGGGCTGGATCTTGCCATTGGGGGCGGGCTGGGGCGTGTCAGGTGGTTTTCGTGTCAGGAGCCCGACTCCGATGTGAAGTGGGACAAAATTGCGATTTTGCCCTAATTGGGCACTTGATTTGCAGCGTGTGGAAACCCCTGGCCCAATGAGCCTTTCCATCCTGAAAGTCGCCTCCGATGACGTCATCAATGCTGCTGGATTTAAGGCCTGCAAGCAGCCTTGCTTCTTCTGGAGACTTTAAACTTTATGCCCATTGTTGTGATCACTTCATTCAGCAACTATGTCCAGCAGTTGGCCAAAGTGCGCTCCAAGTTTCGATGAGGCCTCCCTCCAAGCTCCGGTGGAGGGAGCAAGATCAAATAAGGAGGTGTTCTTCCCTTCCTCAGGGAGGAAAAAGCCTCCCCAGCAGACTAAAGCTGTGAGGATGCAAGTGGCCCAGGAGGTCAACTCAATCTCTATGTGCCGCAGAAACTGGCTGCAGTCCAGGAAGAGGTTTCATGACCTTCTCCGCACAGGAAAAGTGAGTATGACTTTCTCATCACCCTCAATCTGATCCCCATCGCCTCTCCTCACCAGCACTCTGCTTTACCAACCTCTTCCTCCACATCCCACTTGACACTGACATCCCTACACCCTTACCCATTCCCTCTCTCTCTATGGTCACATTCACTTAACTATTCGAGCATGCAGCCCTCACACTCTCTATCACTGTGATGCAACAACAACTTACAACATGCAGGGAGGGCCCTTTGTCTCCTTCTAAGCATCTATGCTATGGATTCTCTACACTCCTTCATTCTCACTCAAACTCCACTTGTGTCTCTCATTGCAAGAAAAGAGAGCCCACAATAAGAGGGATAGAGCGAGGACAGGAGGAGGGCCACCCTCAGTAGCCCAGCTCACCACCTCGGAGGAGGCGGCCCTGGAAATCGCCGGTGTCGAGGAAGATTCGCAAGTGAGGGACGGACAGACGGGCGCATCACAGCAAGCTGGTGACAGAATAGTTTGGCATCTCTCTCATTGACATTGCATGAGTGACTGTTAATGATTCTGATGCTCTAACAGATTGACTTATGAACATCTGCACAATTCAATGTGCATGCAACCTTTACCTCACATCTCTAACTCTTTCCTTTACTCCCCCACAGGACCATCGACAGCACCGGTCCCCACTGTCCAGGAGGAAGAGCCTGAGCTTCCAGACTCCTCAGAGGAAGCTGCAACCTCTGAGGGCGTAGCATCAGCAGAATTCAGCGCACCCAGCACCAGGCAGACACTCACACCTCGGTGGGACCTTGGCGAGATAGAGTAGTGTTGGCACCTGGTGTATCACAGCTCACAAGTGAGCATCAGCAGATGGTGGAGACAGGGACAGCAGTGGAGAGTCCTCGTCGGAGGGCGCAGGACTCTGCCAGCTCGGCTCAGCTGCATGTCGACCCTGTGCCTCCGGGTCCATCCAGAAGGAGAGCGGTGCTGGAACTCCAGGAACAGGTGCAGGAGTCTCTGGCAGGTTTTGTCTCCAGGGTCGCTGCGAGTGTGGAGCGAATGGAGGAGTCATTCGCGAACATGAGCAGAGCCTTTGTGGAGGCATTGGCGCATGAACACATCACCACAGAAAGGATGGCAACCTCCGTGGAAAGGATGGCTACGGTAGAGGAGAGGATGGCTATGGCCATGGAGGAGCTAAGTCGCCAGAGTGTTAAAAGCATGGTCATTGTTCAGAATAGACTGGCATCTCTTGAGGAGCGATGGTCAGCTATTGAGCATAGAAACCAGACCTTCATGGAAGTCCTCTGGAGTAGGACTTCCAGTGCAGAAACGGGTCCTCATTGCCCCCCTGAAGTGCAGCAAGGTGCTGTCAAGCCACTTGCTAGCTCTAAAGTGGGGCTGACCCATGAGAGGGATGTTGGTGGCAGACAACAAGGAAGTGGGGGCTCCTCTCCAACCGCTCACATGACCATGCCACTGCAGAGCCATCGGTCAGAGCCCCACCAGAGTCCTCACCCAACTGAGATGGTCATCTCAGCCCCTGCACAGCCGCAGGAGCAGCAGATTGTTGCCGAGCCCTCACAGGTTCGCAACCCCAGAGGACGGCCGCCAAAGGTGTCGAGACAGGAGCAGCAAGAAAGTGAGCAAGAGGCCTCCACATTTGCTGAAGCCACAGGGGAAGCACCACGAAGGAGCACGTGTAAGAGGAAGATAAAGCACAAGTAGTCACAAGGGTAGACACTTGGGTGTTATGTTGTGTTTATTTTTGAAATGCCATCAGTTGCTGGTTGTGATAAAAAAAATTCTGATGGCAAACTGTTGAAGTGGCCTGTGTCATTTCGCAAATGGGACTTCCACATTGAGGGCTTAGAGCAACTTGCCATTGTCAGTATGGTGGTCAGAGTGATAGGAATCCGCAGGTTCTTGTCCATTGTCGATGCTCTGGTAAGAAGATGCGACGCAAAAGTGTTTGATTGTGCAGGCTAAGCAAATCTGGCCGACATGAGTGCGTCCCTTGCAATGTGGTTGCGCGGTGGCGCCTTCTGGCCTGTGCAGCTTCAGGTGGGTGAGCAACAGCTTGGCGCTCCTGTTGTTGCTGCTGCTGTTGGTGCTGCTGTTGTTCATGGTTCTGCTGCTGCCACAGCTGGTCTTCGTCTGAATCTGTAGTCCAGGAGGAAAGGAAATAAATGGTTCCCATGCTTCTGGTATATGCCTCAGTTGAGGAAGCGCTCAGTCAAGGTGGCGAGAGGGGTTTCCCAGGAGGTCACACTGGAGATGGGTGTCAGGCTCCAAACTTCCACAACAATGGGTATGCCTGCTAAAAGTTTCCCCAGACCTGAGACAACAAAGTTCTGCCACCTGCAAATGATCATTGGTGAAAACTCCTTTGTAATGGCAGAGCTGTAGCTGTTCGTAAGCAATCCAATTGTGAGGCCACCAGGATTAACTGGCCTGTTCCAGAGGAGCCGTGCAGGACGGGGGGAAAGTGTTAAAATCAGAAAGGCCTCTCAAAATGGGATTACAGAGGCAATTAACTGGTTGTTAAGGGCCTTAAGGGCCTATCCTGCCTCTTGGAGGTGGGATGGAAACGGGGTCTGAAAACCTGATTCTGGGAAAATTGCTCGGAGGCGGGCTGGAGGCGGGATCGGAGCCACCCGCCATTTTTTGCGATTTTCACACCTCGCACGCCTCCAATCCCGCCTCCTCGGGCCTGGCAAAATCGAGCCCTATGCCTTTATTTCTAAAGCTAAGGATCCCGTATGTTTTTTTAACAGCCTTCTCAACTTGTCCTGGCACCTTCAAAGACTTGTGTCTCTCTGTTCCTGCACCCCCTTTAAAATTGTGCCTTTTAGCTTATAGTCTGCTACTATCCTCCTCACTGTTTACTACATTTCCGAGTTTCGTGTCATCTGCAAACTTTGAAATTGTGCCCTGTATACCCAAGTCCAGGTCATTAATATACATCAAAAAGAGCAGTGGTCCCAACACCGACCCTGAGGGATCCCGGTGTATACTTCACTGCAGTCTGAAAAACAACCGTTCATCTCTGCTACAAAAGCAAAATACTGCGGATGCTGGAAATCTGGCAATAGAACAGAAAATGCTGGAAATGCTCAGCAGGTCAGCCAGCATCTGTGGAGAGAGAAACAGAGTTAACGTTTCAGGTCGATGACCTTTTGTCAGAACGTTCTGATGAAGGGTCACAGACCTGAAACGTTAACTCTGTTTCCCTCTCCACAGATGCTGCCTGACCGGCTGAGCATTTCCAGCATTTTCTGTTTTTATGTTCACCTCTACTCTCTGCTTTCTGTCCCTTAGCCAATTTTGTATCCACGTTGCCACTGCCCCTTTAATCCCATGAGTTTTAATTTTACTAACAAGTCTATTATGTGGTAATTTATCAAACTTTTTGAAAGTCTATATGCACAGATAGATACATTTTTGGACTCTAGGGGAATCAAGGGATATGGGGATAGCGCAGGAAAGTGGAGTTGAGGCCGAAGATCAGCCATGATCTTATTGAATGGCGGAGCAGGCTCGAAGGACCGAATGGCTAATCCTGCTCCTAATTCTTATGTTCTTACATCAACCGAACTACCCCCATCATCCCTCTCCATTACTGGCACTATTCCCTATTCTATTAAATGTTTATATAAATATACTAGTGCCTCTGCTATCTCTTCCTTAGCTTCTTTGAGTATGTGCGGATGCACTCCATCCGGACCAGAGGTTTTATCCTCTCTGAGTTTGATCAGTTTATCAATTATCTCCCCTTTTCTACCTTAAATGTCTTTATATCCTTTTTGATCTCTTCTAATGTCATGTCCACCCTGTTAGTCCCTCTGGTAAATACTGAGGCAAAGTAACTATTCAATATTTATGTGTCTGTAGAATACTTTACTATTTCTTTTTATATTGTTTGATAATTTCATTTTGTAGTTCCTCTTTGTTTTCCTAATTGTTTTTTGATTTCTTTCCCAACCTCTTTGTATTCCCCTTTGGTCATCCTCTCCTTTATTGTCTATGTACTTAGAGTATGCCTTTTTCTTCAGATTCAATTTTCCCCTTATCTCTTTATTCATCCATGGTGTTTCACTATTGGCTAGTTTGTTCTTATTTTTAGTAGAATATATTTCTCCTGAACTCCATTGATCTTTTTAAATATTTCCCACTGCTGTCCTAGCTCTTTCTTTCCAGTTTAACTTTGCTAGTTCCATCCTCATCCCCTCATAATTGGGTAAGTTGGCCAACCCTACTGGGTGGTGATGAGACCGATGTAGAATGCAAATGGAAAGTTTTTAAGGACAAGATTAAATATGTGGAAGAAAATATGTACCCAAAGTCCAAAAAAGGGAGTGTGGTAAGAAAAAGCCAAAGTGGCTGATTGGTTATTTACAAAGACAAATAAGATGTAAGCAAAAATGTTTCTATAAATTAAAGGCATCTAATACTCAACTAAAACAGAGTTGAGTGCAAGGACAACTAAAGAAAACGAAGGCTGCTTTTAGATCAGCAAAAAGGCCAATGGAAAAGAGGATTGTAGACAACTGTGGAAGTAATGGGAAAAGCTTTTTCAGTTATGTGAAGAGTCCGAGAAATGTCAAAGACTGCATTGGGCCATTGAAGGATGTTCAAGGACAGGTTACAAAGGACTCGCTGGGTATGGCGGAAATATTAAATCAGTATTTTGCATCGGTCTTCACCGTTGAAGATGATGCTCGACTAATAGAATTGAATAATGTTCCTAACAAAACTAGTGACATTAACATAGATGATCATATTGTTTTAGAAAGAATTAAGAACTTGAAAATAGTTAGAGAAGCCAGGCCAGATGTCATCCATCCGAGGGTCCTCAGGGAGATGGAGCATGGGCTGTGCCAGCCCCCAGCCTGTATTTCTAATAGCTCACTGCACTCAGGAATGGTTCCTATAGACTGGAAGGAGGCTAATGTAGTCTCCATCTTTAAAAAAGGTGACAAGACAGACCCGGGTAACTATGGGCCCATTTGTTTGACATCAGTAATAGGTAAGATGCTTGAGAGAATCATTAGGGATGCAACATATGATTGCTTGGACAAAGAGGGAGATATTAGGGACACCCAACATGGCTTCATAAAAAGGAGGTCATGGCTTACAAATCTAATCGTATTTTTTGAAGAAGTTACTCAGTCGATGGATGAGGGAAGTCCAGTAGACATTTTCTACTTAGACTTCCAAAAAGCTTTTGATAAGGCACGGCGCATAAGAAGCTTCTATAAGATCGAAGCCTCTGGTATTAGTGGTAATATATTGAGTTGGATTCAGAACTGGCTGGCAGGATGTAGGCAAAAAGAAGTTATAGATGGATTTGGATCTGTTTGCAGACAAGTCACCAGTGGTGCCCTGCTGGGATCGGTGTTGGGACCGTTGCTCTTTACTATTTTTATGAATGATCTGGATGTGTGTAGGGGGCACGACCTGAAAATTTGCAGATGATACGAAGATCTGTGCGAGTGTTGGGACTGTAGACAATGCTCATCTGTTTCAGGTAGATCTTAATGTGTTGGGAGATTGGGCTCAAGACTGGAAAATGATGTTTAACTTGAATAAGTGCAGTGTTATGCATGTGGGCAGGGCAAATGCTCAACATTCATACACCCTTCAGGGAGAAGCATTAAAGAAGGCGGAGCGAGAAAGAGATTTGGGCATTCGAGTGCATACATCTTTAAAGGTACACGAGCAATGCCGTGAAGCGATACCTCGAGCAAATAGGGCATTGGGGTGTATCCATAGGACAATGGATTATAAGACAAGGGATACTATTTTGTCCTTGTACAAGGCCTTGGTCAGGCCTCACTTGGAATACTGTGTCCAGTTTTGGTCTCCTCACATGGTCAATGATATTGAGGCTTTGGAAAGGGTCCAGAGGAGGGCCACTAGACTAATTCCCAGTTTGAAGCATCTTGGTTATCAAGATAGACTAAAAGAGTTGGGACTCTACGGTCGCAAATTTAATGGAGGAGGAGGGATAGGGGCGGGAGAGCTGGTTTCCGGGTTCTGGTCCCATTCCCAGCTGCATCCGCTCTGCAGATGTGATTTTCCCTTGATTGGCCTTGTGAAGCCCGCCCTGCGGTCTTACCGGCCAATTAACAGGAAGCAGGTCTGATGATGTCATTTGATGACACGTCATCAGCCGGTTTCCTTAAAGGGACCACGTCCACATGGAGTGTGACAGTTGTTCTGTCAGTGTTTGACAGCATTGAGGTGTTGCAAACACTGACAATCACTGCACAAAGGTGAACACTTGCAACCAGGCTTTCCAATGACTCCCTCCATATGCTTATGGAGGGAGTCACAGCACGCAGGGAGGTTCTCTTCCCTTCCAAGGGTGGAAGAGACCTCCCCAGAACACCAACTTAACTTGCACCTCCACCCAACCCTCTCTATCTACTTTATCACTTCCCCATCTCACTAGCCACCCCTCACACTCACCCTCATCCTACTGCAAGCATACCAACTAACAACACACAAGGGTAGGCACTTGAGAGGTTTAGCCAATGTCCATGTGAAGTTTCTGGTAATGTGTTGTCATACAGTGAAATCTCTTTTTCAAATAGTGCCCCCTATTGGACAGATCTGTGCGCACCTTGAGAAGTTCCAGTGAATGTTGAGACATAACTTCCCCCCCCCCTCCCCCCGCTATAGTGATGAGTGTGAATGGAATGGCTTGGACATTAAAGGGGTGCTTCACGGTGCTGGTGTGGGATGGTGTCAACCTGGCACATCATGTGGCAGCCAGGGTGTACAGTGTCAAGTGAAGAAAGTCTGGCCATGGTGATGCCATCGCTGGCCTTCCGGCCAGCAATGTTGTCAGGGGCTGATGCCCTGTGTCCAGTGCAGCATCAGGTGATGGCGGAGAAGGTTGGTGATGAGGTTGGTGATGTTGTTGGTGATGTTGGTGTTGTGGCTGATTGTGGAAGGATTCGGAGGACCAAGGTCTGATTGTTTCATTGGCTCCGATGTTGCTGCAATAGATGGCAGCTGCAGGTGAGATGACAGAGCGATCTGTCAATGGTGAGAGCGGTTCTCCCAATGAGGTGGCACTGGATATACAGTTGGATCTAAACCTTGTAAGCTAAAGAAATCTCTGTATGCATTAAAAATGCAGTAGCCAACAGTTTCTGTACTCTGAAACTCCCCATCTGCAACATGGCATCCTCGACACCACATCTGCAGCTGTCAGCTTTTCACAAACATCAGAGCAGATTCAAAACAGGCCAGGTTGAGCCGCCGTGTTCCCCAAACAGCGGGTAACCTGTGGGCGAGAAGGTAAAATTACAAGTAAGCCTCAAAAGACTCTTAAATTGGCTCTTAACAAGCCATTTAACAAGCTGCATTGTATCCCCCGCCACTTGGTGTCGGGTCAGTTCTGCGCTGACAGACCCGACACCTGGGAAACTCGCGTGGAGGCGGGTTGACAGTGGGTTTCCTACAGCGGACCCGCCTCCAAACCCGCCCCCTCAGCGCAATTCAATTCTCAGCCTACACTTTAGAGAAGTGTAGACTTAGAGGTGATCTGATTGAGGTTTATAAGATAATGAAGGGAATAGATTGTGTTCCAGTTGACAGTTTGGGCTGGATTTTGGGGGGGGGGTGCGGTCAGCAGATGCGATCGGTGCCGGGTTGGGTGGGAAAGTGCTTTGTTTCCCCAGCAGTTCGGGACCCCGCTGTGATCCTGCCACCACGCGCCTTTCCCCAACGTCGGGTCTGTCAGCGCTGAGCAGACCCGACACGCAGTGGTGGGGGAGGCAATTAAAATCATTAGTGGCTTGTTTACAGCCACTTATCAATGGTTTTTTCCCAGTTTTTTGGATTTGACAAGTCGCCCACCGGTTTCTCACTGTGTCAAGTCAAAGCTCCCAGCTGATTGAGAAATGTTCCCTTAACCACTAGCTTCTCTAATCTGCATTTCCACCACAGATTCACCATGCTGCAAGTCTTTACACAAGTCTCCATCCAGTCTGACCTCATTACCTCTCCCACCATTGACAGATCGCTTCTGTCATCTCTACTTCACCTGCCATCTATTCCATCAGCAAGGGGGCTCTTGTGACTCTCTCACCTTGGTCCGCAGAATCCCACTACGATCAGCCTCAACACCAGCATCACCAGGCACACCAGCAGCACCAACAACAACACCAACCTTCTCCGCAATCAACTGATGCTGAACAGGACAGAGGGCATCAGCACCCGACCACATTGCTGCCAGGGAGGCCAGGGATGGCCTCACCATGGCCAGATTTACTTCACTTGATGCTGTACACCCTTGCTGCCACATGATGTGCCAGGTTGGCACCACCCCACACCACACCATAACGCATCCCTACAATGCCCAAGCCATTCCTTTCACACTCATCACCATTGCAGGGGTTACCATTATTTCTCACCATTCACTGCAACTCACTAAGCCACTTCCAAAGGTGCACACAAATCTGTCTAAGAACGCAAAGTATTGAAAATAAAGGTTTCAATGTTTGACACCACATTAACAGAAACATTACATGAATATTGTATAAAACACCCAAGTGCCTACCCTTGTGTATTGTTAGTTGGTATGCTTGCAGTAGGATGAAGGTGAGGGGTGGCTAGTGAGATGGGGATGTGATAATGTAGATAGAGAGGGATGGGTGGAGGTGCAAGGTAAGTTGGTGTGAGTAAGGATGTGCAGGAGTAGGGTAGAGAAGGCAGAGCAATGGGGATGTGATGAGAGGCACAGCAGGATGAGGTTGAGTGTAGCTTTGTACTAACGTTTCGTGATCTACTGAGATCATTGAAACATTTGCGGCTCTGCACCCTGGTCCTCCTGACCACATCCCTGCTTGTGCCCTCCTCTGCAATGTGCAACCAGGCTGTGTTAATCTCCTGGGGAGGTCTCTTCCGCCCATGGGAAGGGAAGAGGACCTCCCTGCGTGCTGTGACTCCCTCCATAAGCAATGACGGACAGATCCATCGGGAGATCACCTCGTACAGAAGATAGGTACTTCAGGGAATTCAGGGCCAGAGTGATCTCCTGGACCAGTTTTGATCGCCTAGGTGGGTTGGAGAGGAATTTCCCAGATTTCTTTTTCCCCAAATTGGCCTGGGTTTTTATCTTTTTTTGCCTCTCCCAGAAGATCACGTGTTTTCGGGTGGGGTGACGAATATATATTGTGAGACACAAGGGGCTCGATTTTGCCAGGCCCGAGGAGGCAGGATTGGAGGCGTGTGAGGTGTGAAAATCGCAAAAAATGGCGGGCGGCTCCGATCCCACCTCTAGCCCGCCTCTGAGCAATTTTCCCAGAATTGGGGTTTCAGACCTCGTTTCCATCCCACCTCCAAGAGGCGGGATAGGCCCTTAAGGCCCTTAAGAACCAGTTAATTGCCTCTATAATCCCATTTTGAGAGGCCTTTCTGATTTTAACACTTTTCCCCCATCCTGCACGTCTCCTCTGGAACACGCTGGTTAATCCTGGTGGCCTCACAAGTGGATTGCTTCCTAACAGCTGCAGCTCCAACATTAAAAAGGAGTTTTCACCGATGATCATTTGCAGGTGGCAGAACTTTGTTGCCTCAGGTCTGGGGGATCCTTTAGCAGGCATACTCATTGTTGTGGAAGTTTGGAGCCTGACACCCATCTCCAGTGTGACCTCCTGGGAAATCCCTCTCCCCACCTTGACTGAGCGCTTCCTCAACTGAGGTATATACAAGAAGATTGGGAACCATTTATTTCCTTTCCTCCTGGACATCAGATTCGGATGAAGACCAGCCGTGGCAGCAGCAGAACCATGAACAACAGCAGCACCAACAGCAGCAGCAACAATAGGAGCGCCAAGCTGCTGCTCACCCACCTGAAGCTGCACAGGCCAGAAGGCGCCAGCGCGCAACCACATTGCAAGGGATGCACTCATGTTGGCCAGATTTGCTTAGCCTGCACAATCAAACACTTTTGCCTCGCATCTTCTTACCAGAGCATCGACAATGGACAAGAACCTGCGGATTCCTATCACTCTGACCACCATACTGACAATTGCAAGTCGCTCTAAGCCCTCAATGTGGAAGTCCCATATGCGAAATGACACAGGCCACAACTTCAACAGTTTGCCATCAGAATTTTTTATCACAACAAGCAACTGATGGCATTTCAAAAATAAACACAACATAACACTCAAGTGACTACCCTTGTGACTACTTGTGCATTATCTTCCTCTTACATGAGCTCCTACGTAGTGCTTCCCCTGTGGCTTCAGCAGATGTGGAGGCCCCTTGCTCACTTTCTTGCTGCTCCTGTCTCGACACCTTTGGCGGCTGTCTTCTGGGGTTGCAAACAGTCTGCTGCTCCTGTGGCTGTGTAGGGGATGAGATGCCTATCACAGTTGGGTGAGGACTCTGGTGGGACTCTGACCGAGGGCTTTGTAGTGGCATGGTCGTGTGAGCACTTGGAGAGGAGCCCCCACTTCCTTGTTGTCTGCCACCAACATCCCTCTCATGGGAGACGCCAAACTATTCTGTCACCAGCTTGCTGTGATGCGCCCATCTGTCCGTCCCCCACTTTCGAATCTTCCTCAACACCGGCGATTTCCAGGGCCGCCTCCTCCGAGGTGGTGAGCTGGGCTACTGAGGGTGGCCCTCCTCCTGTCCTCTTTCTTATTGTGGGCTCTCTGCAATGAAGGACACAAGTGGAGTTTGAGTGAGAATGAAGGAGTGAGTGTAGAGAATCCATAGCATAGATGCTTAGAAGGAGACAAAGGGCCCTCCCTGTGTATTGTAAGTTGTTGTCATTGCATCACACTGATAGGGAGTGTGAGGGCTGCATGGTCGAATAGTTAAGTGAATGTGACCATAGAGAGAGAGGGAATGGGTAAGGGTGCAGGGATGTCAGTGTCAAGTGGGATGTGGAGGAAGAGGTTGGTAAAGCAGAGTGCTGGTGAGGAGAGGCGATGGGGATCAGATTGAGGGTGATGGGAAAGTCATACTCACTTTTCCTGTGCGGAGAAGGTCATGAAACCTCTTCCTGCACTGCAGCCAGGTTCTGCGGCACATAGAGATTGAGTTGACCTCCTGGGCCACTTGCATCCTCACAGCTTTAGTCTGCTGGGGAGGCTTTTTCCTCCCTGAGGAAGGGAAGAACACCTCCTTATTTGATCTTGCTCCCTCCACCAGAGCTTGGAGGGAGGCCTCATCGAACCTTGGAGCGCACTTTGGCCTACTACTGGACATAGTTGCTGAATGAAGTGATCACACATTGGAGTCGGGGTCCTGACACGAACACCACCTGACACGCCCCAGCCCGCCCCCAATGGCAAAATCCAGCCCAAGGTATCAGATTTGGATGGGAAAGGCTCGATGGACCAGAGGGTCTTTACCTGTCCGTCATTGTTCGTATGTTTGTATAATTGATCACTTGTTGGGCTTCTTACTTACTGGGTAAGAAAGGAGTCCCAGACACACTGTAAAAATACATTCCCTTTTCCCCTTTCCCTACCTCTTCCTGACAGTTTATTTGAGGGTAATTGAAATCTCCTATGAGTATTGTACTATTCTTTTACTCATTTCATAGAGTTGCCAACACATTTCTCCTTCCACATCTCTTCCATTATTAAGTGGCCTATAGAATATCCTATTAGCGTGATCCTTTATCCATATGGATTCTGTTTCTATCTTAATGTTAGTTATGTCCTTTTTTACTACTGCCATTATACTAACTTTAATTAGTACAGATACCCCACCCCACAGTGCATGTGACAAATCTACTGTCATACCCATTCAAACTTGCTTGCCAATTTTGTGAAGGTACAAAATAGATCAAAAACCAGCTTCGCTCAGGGCATGACAGGACAATATTGCTACAATAATTAATTGGTTTGTCTGAGCCAGGAGTCTGAGGAAGGAGGAGCCAAGCCATTCAATTCAAATTCAATCTTTGGCATTTGTTCAAATATTTGTTGGATTGGCATTTTCTTTAAATTAATGACAGTTTATTTAGGTTCACTTGTTCTGGTCAGTTTTTTTAAGGTATTTATCAGCCTGCCTTTTTAGAATCAAGAAGTATTTCTGCAACCGCCAAAGAAAGAGACCTCAAATTTGCATGGGGATACGATATTGGCAGTGACATCAGGACTGCACCTGCTACTGCTGTTCAGAGCTTACCCTGTCAAAATAGGCTGGCTCGGGGAATGGCATCTCGTTTGCATGGGCCCTTGGGTGCCCACACCACTATAGGCACGTCGCAGGTACACGCCAGCCCGCACAGGGATGAAACTCTGGTGCATTCTGGGTGGGGATGTAGTGTTCTTCGGCCCAGTAACCTTGGCTTCTGGTCCAGTGTTTCTCATTGCTGATCTATTCAATTAACTCATCTTCAGCTTTGGGTGCAAGTATTTCGTAATCACTGTCTCGCTTTAACATTATGGGTTCAGATAAGTCAGCTCTACTGAAACTGTCAACGTTGTACATAACCTTCCCTTGCTTCTACTTCACTTTCAGAGTATGCTACTGCAAATGTACCAATATAAAAGAAAAACTTGCATTTCTATAGCGCCTTTCACAACCTCAGGACATCCCAAAGTGCTTTACAGCCAATGACGTACCTTTTGAAGTGTAGTCACTGCTGTAATGTAGGAAACGTGACAGCCAATTAGTGCACAGCAAGCTCCCATAAACAGCAATGTGATCATGGCCAAATAATCTGATTTTTTTTAATGATGTTGATTGAGGGATAAATATTGTAACTGTTTGGGTGTAGATCGGAGAGGGATCAAAATTATCTAAAATGTCACCTGTAATGATGTCTACTCCTCAGTGACCCTCAGGAGTTTTGGAACTCTGCAGGACCTGATATAATTCTCAGCTCGTTTGGTCTCATGACTATCTCCATAGTCGATCCCAGTCTGTAGATTCGCTCCCAAGAATGAGCACCTCTGTTGCAAGAAGCTCACCAATTGGTTTCTTCAGAGAGTCTATCAACATAACAGGAACATCACATTAAGCGCATTTCAATCAACTTGAATGTGGTGTGTGCTGCGGGAGGGATTTGCTGAACTGCAGAGGTCTCCAGAGCAAGTGACAGCTTCACAGCCATCTATAGGCGAACCCCGAATCAGTGAGGGCCCAAACCCGGTGTAGTATTTCGGTATTATGATTCCCTTTGCTTTGTAACTATGGTCACGACTTTTCTGGGGCTCCATAACTCTGAGATTTTTGGGTTGGTGATGGGACTGGATTCTGTAGCCGAAAAATTTCAATGTCTTTCATCTTGCCAGTCCTCCTCGTATATCTCACTCTTCCAGACAGTTCTTTTTAAACACCTCGGGGTCTCTGCCAATCCTAGTAATACACAGAGTACCTGGTACTGAAGGCAGGTACCTGGTTCTCATGATCCTTGCTGCAGATTCTGGCAGATTTATAGTCTTTGGTCCAACAGAGTCCTCTTTGTCTCTTGGGCTCCCCAGGGCTGGGTGTTCCATTCCCTCTCCCATTCTTCCTTTCCCGTGATAGTCATCAAGCCAAGCAAATACTGGTTGTTATCTCAGTGATCCAAACTGGTTAGTCATTTAATTGCTTAGTAATTGTTTCAGCATGTTCCCTATGTCATTGCTAACTGCTCTTGCATTCAAATAAACAGCTTAAGAATAACCTGAACCCATCCAACAAATCATCCTTCTAGTACCCTAACTCTCTGTCAAAACACATTCCTCTCGTTCCCTGACTCCCTATCAATGTGGAATCCTAATTCACTGTCAAAGCACATCCTCCAGTACACTAATACTCGTTCAAAACCCATCCCCCAGTACCCTAGCTCTCTATCAAAGCCCATCTTTATAATTTCCTAAATAACAACAGAAAACGCTGGAAAAACTCAGCAGGCCAGGCAGCATCCGTGGAGAAAGAAACAGGGTTAACATTTCAGGTCGAAGACCTTTCGTCAGAACTGGAAAAAAGCAGGAAATGGAATAGATTTTAAAGCAAGTTTAGGGGCTGAGAAAAGGGGGAGGGGATGAAAGAACAAAAGGGAAGGTCAGTGATAGGATAGAAAGCAGGAGAGATTAAGAGACATTGAGAGACATTAAGAGATATTCAAGACAAGAGGAGGTGGAAATGGGACAGGTTAAGGAACAAAGGATGGCTCTAGATGAAGTGTGAATTGCGCTGGCAGAATGAAGGACAGCTGCCATGTGGGAGGGAAGAAAAAAAGACACAGACAAAAAGTATGGATAAAAATATATATGTGATAGGGGCCGAGGTTATGGTCTGAAATTGTTGAACTCTATGTTTTTTTAAAAATAAAATTTATTCCTTAACCTGTCCCATTACCACCTCCTCTTGCCTTGAATATTCCATTTCCTGCTTTTTTCCTGCTTTTTTCCAGTTCTGATGAAAGGTCTTCGACCTGAAACGTTAACTCTGTTTCTCTCTCCATGGATGCTGCCTGGCCTGCTGAGCTTTTCCAGGATTTTCTGTTGTTATTTCGGATTTCCAGCATCCGCAGTATTTTGCTATTTTATAATTTCCTAACTCTCTTTGAAAGCCCATCCCTATTTTACCCTAAATCTACAATCAAAACCTCCATCAAAACTTTATACTGCACCATGGATGAATAAAGAGAAAAGGCTAAAATTTAAACTAACAAAGGCATACACTAAATACATAGACAATAAAGGAGAGGATGATAAAGCAGATTACAAAGAGAATCATAGAAATTTACAGCACAGAAGGAGGCCATTTGGTCCATCTTGTCCGTGCCGGCTGAAAGAGCTATCCAGCCTAATCCCACTTTCCAGCTCTTGGTCCGTAGCCCTGTAGGTTACGGCACTTCAAGTGCATATCCAAGTACTTTTTAAATGTGATGAGGGTTTCTGCCTCTACCACCCTTTCAGGCAGTGAGTTCCAGACCCTCACCACCCGCTGGGTGAAAACATTTCTCCTCAAATCCCCTCTAAACCTCCTACCAATTACTTTAAATCTGTGCCCCCTGGTTATCAAACCCTCTGCTAAGGGAAATAGGTCCTTTCTATCCACTCTATCTAGGCCCCTCATAATTTTATACACCTCAATTAGGTCTCCCCTCAGACTCTTCTGTTCCAAAGAAAACAAACCCAGCCTATTCAATCTTTCCTCATAGTTAAAATTCCCCAGCCCAGGCAACATCCTCGTAAATCTCCTCTGCACCCTCTCTAGTGCAATCACATCCTTCCTGGAATGTGGTGACCAGAACTGCACAAGAGGTTAGGAAAGAAGTCAAAAAAACAATTGGGGAAGCAAAAAGGAACTACAAAATTAAATTAGCAAAGAATATAAAAATAAATAGTAAAGTATTCTACAGACACATAAATAACAAAAGGAAAATCAGGAGAGGGATAGGGCCATTAATGGATACACACGATAAACTCACAGGTACTGACACTGAAATGGCAGAAATATTGAATAGTTACTTTGCCTCAGTATTTACCAGGGAGACTAACAGGGTCGGCATGACATTAGAAGTGAACAAAAAAGATATCATGTCATTTAAGATAGAAAGGGGGAAGGTAATTGATAAACTAAATCAAACTTAGAGAGGACAAAACCTCTGGTCCGGATGGATTACCTCCGCGCATATTAAAAGAAGTTTGGGAAGAGATAACAGAGGCACTATTATATATTTCTAAAAATTTATTAGAAAAGGGTATAGTGGACAGCTACTGTTATTCCTATATTGAAAAAGGGACATAGAACAAATCCAGAGAACCAGTTAGCTTAACATTGGTGGTAGGAAAGATAATGGAATCTTTACTCAAAGATCTAATAGAAAAACATCTAGAAACCAAAAATATAATAAAGATTAGTCAGCACGGATTTTATAAGGGAAGGTCACTCAGACTGGTGGAAGGTGGGAAGTGGTGTTCCACAGGGATCGGTGCTGGGACCGTTGTTGTTCACCATTTACATAAATAATTTGGTATCCGGAATCGGATGGCACCAAATTGGGGGGTATAGTTAATACTGAGGAAGACTGCGACAAACTACAAGAAGACATTAATAAACTTGCAGAATGGGTGCGTAAATGGCCAATGAATTTCAATATAAGTAAGTGTGAAGTGGTGCATTCTGGTAGGAGGAATAAAGAGGTTACTTACTGCTTGGAAAATAGAGTCTAAATGGGGTAGAAGAGCAAAGGGATCTAGCGGTATACATTCAAAAATTATTAAAAGTAGCAACGCAAGTTAACAAGGCCATAACAAAATGCAAGCGAATCACTGGGGTTCATTTCTAGAGGAATAGAATTGAAAAGCAGGGAAGTTATGTTAAACTTGTATCGAGCCTTGGTTAGATCACACTTGGAGTACTGTGCACAGTTCTGGTCTCCATATTGTAAAAAGGATATAGAGGCACTGGAGAAGGCGCAAAAAAGATTTACAAGTATGATACCAGAACTGAGAGATTTATACCTGTCAGGAAAGACTGAACAGGCTTTTCTCTAGAAAAGTAAAGGCTGAGGGGTGACCTAATAGAGGTCTTTAAAATTATGAAGGGATATGATAGGGCAGAAGTAGAGAAAATGTTTTCACTTGTGGGGTGTCCAAAACTAGGGGTCATAAATATAAATCCAAACAAAGAATTCAGGAGAAACTTGTTTACTGAGAGAGTGGTGAGAATGTGGAACTCCAAGGGGTAGTTGAGGCGACCAGCATAGATTCATTTAAGGGGAAGCTGGATAAGTACATGAGGGAGAAAGGAATGGAAGGATATGTTGACAGGGTTAGATGAAGTAGGGTGGGAGGAGGCTCGTGTGGAGCATAAACACTGGCATGGACCAGTTGTGCAGAATGGCCTATTTCTGTGATGTAAATTCCATGTAATTCGTTTGTGATGTGGTGACCAGAATTGCACACCGCATCCCTACTGCTTTATTTCAGTGCTTTCTGCAACCATAACATGTAATTAACTGCATCCTCTGTCCCAGCTGCTCTCTGTATTTCAATGTTGTTTGAACTTTTACAGGGTTACAAGTGGTTTCAGTATCTAGGTCACTAGAAACAGGGGCGCTAAGTGTCATCAGTAAAGGGCTAATTCCACACTCCCCCTGATCCAAGCAAAGAGAGGGGGTGGGAGGCACACCTAAACAGGGCACGTGCCAGAGAATTGGGACTGCCGCTACAGTGTGTTACCCTATCTCCAACCTGAGCTGCCTTCAACACAGCTCTCCCGATTCCACCCACCACTGCTCTCACAGCTCTCCCCAACTGCTTTCTGCCATCGGTTTCCTCCCACCAACTAATTTGACCGCCTTCTTCTTCCTGAGCCTAACAGATGGAACTTTATCAAATGCTTTGTGAAAATCCAAGAATTAATTTCCTCTGGTAACCCATTGGTTAATGTATTCAATAAAGAAAATGTGTTGTTTTAACATGATCGTTAACCTGTTTTTAAATGAATTAGGTTAGCAGCCAGTAAATAGCACATAAAACTGGGTCTGCCAATCACATTCTCAAAGAATTTCAGCACATTTATGAAGTCCAAACTGTTGTTTCTGAATCCTTTCTGTTTGGCTCCTGTAGCTTCTGGGCCTGTGGGTCGCTGTTGGTCACAGCCTGTTTAAAGCTGGTTCTCCACGAGAGACATCGGGCTAACTAGTCTATGATTTTTAGGCCGGTGTCTCTGTCCTTTTCTAAATACTGGAATAAGATTCCGTATCCTCCAACCCCCCAGACACAGCTTCTGAATTTATAAAGTACTAAAAATACAAACTAGAGCCTCACCTATTTCCAAGAAAGGCCTGCGGAGTCTGGAATGCAGCGCTGTGTGTTTGTGTGAGGTGGGGAGGGAGCTGGATTCGTCAGGCACCCTGTAATTAGTTTTACAAAACACTGTCGCGATTAGTCCCATTGTTCTCACTGCACTGTCCTCAGACGCTGCTGGGAATTTCCAACAGCTGTTTACAGATCGCTTTACTTAAAAAATAAATTTGCTTTAACATCACGATCCGATTTTAGACGACTATTATTTGAGTCATTTGGAAACAGAAATGCAAATCCCAGATGTATTTTCTTAGAAAATTAAAAAAATGCTAACTGTGTCTCTGGAATAGTGCCCGCTTTAAACAGGATATTTTTTTTAACTATTGTGTTTGCCATATGGCTGAGGGACAGCTTATTAGCTGTTTAATTTCTCACTGATATATTGCACATCATCTGCAATTAAGAACTGTCATGTCATAAATTGCACCTCTGGCAGTGAAATATAAAGAAGGGGTTTGTCTGTCTCCTACACATTACCTCACAGCTCTCAGCACACAACAGTAAATCTGCTTTAAACATTATAACGAGAAGCCTTTCAATAAGTATCTCATTTGCAAAGAAGCTCGCAGCCTGACTGGACCTGACACAACAGGACAAGTTAAAAGTTTGCTCCAGAGCGGATTTCAACATGACCCGATTCCGAGTATTGTCCTTTCCGATGTTTGCTCTTTTCACACAGTCATAGGATTACATAGGATATACGGCACAAAACAGGCCATTCGGCCCAACCAGTCCGTGCCGGCGTTTATGCTCCACTCCAGCCTCCTCCCGTCTTTCCTCATCTAAATCTATCAGCGTAACCCTCTATTCCCCTCTCCCTCATATGTTTGTCTAGCCTCTGCTTAAATGCATCTATACTATTCACTTCAACCACTCCCTGTGGTAGCGAGTTCCACATTCTCACCACTCTTTGGGTAAAGACGTTTCTTCTGAATTCCCCATTGGATTTCTTGGTGACTATCTTATATTGATGGCCTCTAGTTTTGCTCTTCCCCACAAGTGGAAACATTCTCTCTGTATCCACTCTATCAAAACCTTTCATAATTTTAAAGACCTCTATTAGGTCACCCCTCAGCCTTCTTTTTTCAAGAGAAAAGAGACCCAGCCTGTTTATCCTTTCCTGATATGTATACCCTCGCATTTCTGGTATCATCCTTGTAAATCTTCTCTGCACCCTCTCCAGAGTCTCTATATCCTTTTTATAATATGGCGACCAGAACTGTATGCAGTACTCCAAGTGTGGTCTAACCAAGGTTTGATACAGGTTTAGCATAGCTTCCCTACTTTTCAATTCTATACCTCTAGAAATAAACCCGAGTGTTTGGTTTGCTTTTTTTATGGCCTTGCTAACCTGTGTCACTACTTTTAGTGATTTGTGTATTTGTACTCCGAGATCCCTTTGTTCCTCTACCCCACCTAGACTCGCACCCTCCAAGTAATAAGTGACCTCCCTATTCTTTCTACCAAAATGCAATACCACACATTTATCTGTGTTGAACTTCATTTGCCAATTATATGCCCATTCTGCAAGTTTATTAATGTCCTCCTGTAATTTGTTGCAGTCCTCCTCAGTATTGACTATCCCCCCCAATTTGGTGTCATCCGCAAATTTAGAAATTGTGTTTTTGATTCCAAAGTCTAAATCATTATTGTAAATTGTGAACAACAGTGGTCCCAGCACTGATTCTTGTGGAATACCACTACCCACCTTCTACCACAGTGAATAGCTACCCTTCACTCCTACTCTCTGCTTTCTGTCTTGAAGCCAGCCAGCTATCCATTCTGCTACTTGTCCTCTGACTCCGCATTCTCTGACCTTGTTCATCAGTCTATTATGGGGTACCTTATCGAAGGCCTTTTGAAAATCTAGATAAATTACATCTACTGCATTACCATTGTCTACTCTCTCTGTTACCTCTTCAAAAAATTCAATGAGCTGGGTCAAGCAAGACTTTCCCTTTTGAAATCCATGCTGACTATTCATTACCATGTTTTTGGTTTCTAGATGTTCTTCTATTTTCTCCTTTAGTAGGGATTCCATTATTTTTCCTACCACCGATGTTAAGCTGACTGGTCTATAATTCCCTGGACATGTTCTATCCCCCTTCTTAAATATAGGTATTATATTAGCTATCCGCCAGTCCTCTGGCACTACACCCTTTTCTAACGAATTATTAAATATGTGTAGTAATGCCTCTGCTATCTCTTCCCTAGATTCTTTTAAAATGTGTGGATGCAATCCATCCGGACCAGGGGTTTTATCCTCTTTGAGTTTGATTAGTTTATTTAATATATCCCCTCTTTTTATTTTAAATGCACTTATCTCATTACTCATCTCATCATCCAATGTCATGTCCACCTGTTCTATCTCCCTGGTAAATACTGAAGCAAAATAATGATTTAATATTTCTGCCATCTCTCTATCATTACCTGTGGTATTATCCTGTCTGTCCCTTAATGGCCCTATTCCCATCCCAACCTTCCTTTTTTTATTGATTTGCCTATAAAATGTTTTACTATTTTGTTTTATGTTCCTTGATAATTTAATTTCCTAGTTCCTCTTTGCCTTCCTAATTGTTTTTTTGACTTCTCTCCCAATTGCTTCGTATTCTCTCTTATCATGCACTCCCCTGCTGTCTATGTACTTGATGTATGCCTCTTTCCTTACCCTCAATTGTTCC
Organism: Squalus acanthias; assembly: GCA_030390025.1. Classification (NCBI taxonomy): domain Eukaryota; kingdom Metazoa; phylum Chordata; class Chondrichthyes; order Squaliformes; family Squalidae; genus Squalus; species Squalus acanthias. The sequence goes on from CM059445.1 coordinate 27,275,318, forward strand.
CTTATGGCTTTATTCATCCATGGAGTCTCATTATTGTTTAGTTTGTTCTTTCCTTTTAGACTCCTCAGTAATGTACGGTGTGACCCCTCGTAGGTGCAGCCACGTTCGACCAACATGGAAATGTTCACCAGTAAGCTCAGTGTGTAACAAAAACAACCATTCATGGGATGCTTTTCAGTAAATATTCCAACAAAATGGGAAAGTGCAGCAAGTTTGGTTGGGTAGAGGATCCCGGCCGGTATCTCTGCTCCAGCCAGCCTGTCGCTGTCACATGTTGTTTCAGCCTGGCCTTCAACCCCCTCTATTCAAGTTCCATTGAAGACAGTAAATCAACTGGCAGCTCCAGGCAGAGAAATCTAACTGGAAGCTAACGTGGAAAGCAGTGCAAAACCCTCTGTTACATTCCACCTACATCGTGCGAATCATAAGGAACATAAGAACATAAGAAATAGGAGCAGGAGTAGGCCAATCGGCCCCTCGAGCCTGCTCCGCCATTCAATAAGATCATGGCTGATCTGATCCTAACCTCAAATCTAAAGAACACAAGAAGTAGGAGCAGGACCCGGCCACTCAGCCCCTGGGCCCGCTCCGCCACCCACAGGGCCCTGACCGATCTGAACTCAGCCTCATGTCCAATTTCCTGCCTGCTCACCATAACCCCTAATTCCCTTTACCTCTAGGAAACTATCTATTTCTGTTTTAAATTTATTTAATGATGTAGCTTCCACAGCTTCCTGGGGCAGCAAATTCCACAGACCTACTACCCTCTGAGTGAAGAAGTTTCTCCTCATCTCAGTTTTGAAAGAGCAGCCCCTTATTCTAAGATTATGCCCCCTAGTTCTAGTTTCACCTATCCTTGGGAACATCCTTACCGCATCCACCCGATCAAGCCCCTTCACAATCTTATATGTTTCAATAAGATCGCCTCTCATTCTTCTGAACTCCAATGAGTAGAGTCCCAATTTACTCAACCTCTCCTCATATGTCCACCCCCTCATCCCCGGGATTAACCGAGTAAACCTTCTTTGTACTGCCTCGAGAGCAAGTATGTCTTTTCTTAAGTATGGACACCAAAACTGTATGCAGTATTCCAGGTGCGGTCTCACCAATACCTTAAATGACTGCAGCAATACCTCCCTGTTTTTATAATCTATCCCCCGAGCAATAAAAGCCAACATTCCGTTGGCCTTCTTGATCAACTGCTGCACCTGCATACTAACTTTTTGATTTTCTTGCACTAGAACCCCCAGATCCCTTTGTACTGCAGTACTTTCCAGTTTCTCGCCATTAAGATAATAACTTGCTCTCTGATTTTTCCTGCCAAAGTGCATAACCTCACATTTTCCAATATTGTATTGCATCTGCCAAATCTCCGCCCACTAACCCAGCCTGTCTATATCCCCTTGTAGGTTTTTTATGTCCTCCTCACTTTCTACTTTCCCTCCCATCTTTGTATCATCTGCAAACTTTGATATGTTACACTCGGTCCCCTCCTCCAAATCGTTAATATAGATTGTAAAGAGTTGGGGACCCAGCACCGACCCCTGCGGAACACCACTGGCTACTGGTTGCCAGTCCGAGAATGAACCATTTATCCCAACTCTCTGCTTCCTGTTAGATAACCAATCCTCCACCCATGCCAGAATATTACCCCCAATCCAGTGATTTTTTATCTTGAGCAATAATCTTTTATGTGGCACCTTGTTGAATGCCTTCTGGAAGTCTAAATACACTACGTCCACTGGTTCCTCTTTATCCACCCTGTACATTATGTCCTCAAAGAACTCAAGCAAATTTGTCAGACATGACTTCTCCTTCATAAAGCTATGCTGACTTTGTCCTATTAAATTATGTTTATCTAAATGTTCCGTTACTGTCTCCTTAATAATAGACTCCAAAATTTTACCCACCACAGATGTTAGGCTAACTGGTCTATAATTTCCAGCCTTCTGCCTACTACCCTTTTTAAATAAGGGTGTTACATTAGCAGTTTTCCAATCTGCCGGGACCTTTGCTGAGTCCAGGGAATTTTGGAAAATTATTACCAAAGCATCCACAATCCCTACTGCCAATTCCCTCAAGACCCTAGGATGTAAGCCATCAGGTCCAGGGGATTTATCCGCTTTGAGTTCCATTATTTTACTGAGTACCAATTCCTTAGTAATTTTAATCGTATTTAGCTCCTCCCCCCCTAGAGCCCCCTGTTTGTCCAGTGTAGGGATATTCTTAGAGTCCTCTACCGTAAAGACTGAAACAAAATATTTGTTCAGCATTTTCGCCATCTCCATGTTTCCCACCATTAATTTCCCGGTCTCATCCTCTAAGGGACCTACGTTTGCCTTAGCCACCCTTTTTCTTTTTATATAACTATAGAAACGCTTGCTATCTGTTTTTATATTTTTTGCTAATTTATTTTCATATTCTATCTTCCCTTTCTTAATCAATCCTTTAGTTACTTTTTGCTGTCTTTTGAAGACTTCCCAATCTTCTATCCTCCCACTAAGTTTGGCTACCTTATATGTCCTTGTTTTTAGTCGGATACTATCCTTAATTTCTTTACTTAGCCATGGATGGCTGTCATTTCTTTTACACCCTTTTTTCCTCAGTGGAATATATTTCTTTTGAAAGTTGTAAAATAACTCCTTAAATGAACACCACTGCTCATGTACCGTCTTACCCTTTAATCTATTTTCCCAGTCCACTTTAATCAATTCCACTCTCATACCATCACAGTCTCCTTTATTCAAGCTCAGTATGCTTGTTTGAGAACCAACCTTCTCACCCTCTAATTGGATATGGAATTCAACCATGTTATGGTCACTCATTCCAAGGGGATCCTTAACTAGGACATTATTAATTAATCCTGACTCATTACACAGGACCAGGTCCAAGGTTGCTTGACCCCTTGTAGGAGCAGTTGCACACTGCTCAAGAAATCCATCCCTAATACACTCAATAAACTCTTCCTCAAGGCTGCCCTGCCCAATTTGATTTGTCCAGTTAATATGATAGTTAAAATCCCCCATAATTATAGCTGTTCCCTTATTACATGCCCCAACTATTTCCTGATTAATACTTCTTCCAGCAGAGTTGCAACTATTAGAAGGCCTATATACTACTCCCACTAGTGTTTTTTCCCCTTATTATTCCTTATCTCCACCCAAACAGTTTCATTATCCTGATCTTTTGACCCAATATCATTTCTCTGTATTACAGTGATTCCTTCCTTTATTAACATAGCCACCCCACCTCCCCTTCCTTCCTGCCTGTCCTTCCTGATTGTTAAATATCCTGGCTTATTTAGTTCCCAGTCGTTGTCACCCTGCAGCCATGTTTCTGTAATGGCCACAAGATCATACCCATACGTAGTTATTTGTGCCGTTAACTCGTCCATTTTGTTACGAATGCTACGTGCATTCAGATAAAGAATTTTCAAATATGTTTTGTGACACTTAGTTCCTGCTTTTTCCTTTTTTAACACTTTACCTTTTACTCCTTACCTTCTGTCCCTTCCTGACACGCTTTCCTCTGTCTCCCTGCTCAGGTGCCCAACCCCCTGCCACTTCAGTTTAAACCCTCCCCAACAGCACGAGCAAACACTCCCCCTAGGACAGCGGTCCCGGCCCTGCCCAGGTGCAGACCGTCCGGTTTGCACTGGTCCCACCTCCCCCAGAACCGGTTCCAATGTCCCAGGAATTTGAATTCCTCCCCCTTGCACCATTCCTCTTGCCATGTATTCATTTGAAATATCCTTCTATTTCTACTCTGACTAGCACGTGGCACTGGTAGCAATCCTGAGATTACTACCTTTGAGGTCCTATTTTTTAATTTACCTCCTAACTCCCTATATTCTGCTTTTAGGACCTCATCCCCTTTTTTACCTATATCGTTGGTGCCTATGTGCACCACGACAGCTGGCTGTTCGCCCTCCCCCTCCAAAATGTTCTGTAGCCGCTCCAAGACGTCCTTGACCCTTGCACCAGGGAGGCAACACACCATCCTGGAGTCTCGTTTGCGGCTGCAGAAACGCCTATCTATTCCCCTTACAATTGAGTCCCCTATCACTATAGCTCTTCCACTCTTTTTCCTCCCAGCCTGTGCAGCAGAGCCATCCATGGTGCCAGGAAGTTGGCTGCTGCTGCCTTCCCCTGATAAGTCATCCCCCCCAACAGCATTCAAAGTGGTATATCTGTTTGAGAGGGGGATGTCCACAGGGGACCCCTGCACTACCTGCCTGCACCTCTTACTCTGCCTGGTGGTCACCCATTTACTTCCTGCCTGTACACCCTTTGCCTGCGGTGTGACCAACTCGCTAAACGTGCTATTCATGAGGTTCTCAGCATCGCGAATGCTCCAATACGCATCCAATCGCAGCTCCAGCGCCGTAATGCGGTCTGCCAGTAGCTGTAGCTGGATACACTTCCCGCACACATGGTTGTCAAGGACACCGGAAGGGTCCCTGATTTCCCACATAGCACAGGAGGAGCATACCATGGGGCCGAGCTCTCCTGCCATGACTTACCCTTTAATTAATTCAAATTAAATTTAAACAAATCAATCCCACCAATTGCACTACAGTCAACTGATATACATAAGCGCCCTGGTTTACCAACAGTCCCTGCTACACCACAGAGAGCTTAGAAACTATAAACCACAGAGTTTAAGTTTAAAAAGAGAGAAATACTCACCAACCAATCACTTACCTGCTTTCTGGTGACGTCACACTTCGATTACTTTTTACTTCTCTCCCTCCGAGCTCAGAGATTGGTGAGGTCTACCTGGTATCTGCCGCTTCTTAAACCTCGCCGCCGCCGTCTGGTTCCCCGCAGGTCCACCGCCGCTCTGAGGCCTACCTGGTCTCTGCTGCCTCTTAAACCTCGCCGCTGCCGCCTGGTTCCCCGCAGGTCCGCCGCCGCTTTGAGGCCTACCAGGTCTCTGCTGCCTCTTAAACCTCGCCGCCGCCGCCTGGTTCCCCGCAGGTCCGCCGCCGCTCTGAGGCCTACCTGGTCTCTGCCGCCTCTTAAACCTCGCCGCCACCGCCTGGTTCCCCGCAGGTCCGCCGCCGCTCTGACAAGGGGCCTGTAACTGGGCCACACTTAGTGGCCACAGCCAGACTGAGGGGCCTGGGCCAGACTGAGGAATCTGGACCTGGGCCTGGGCCATACTGAGGGACAGGGGCCTGGGCCTAGGCCACACTGAAGGATAGGGGCCTGGGCCTAGGCCACACTGAGGGACAGGGGCCTGGGCCTAGGCCACACTGAGGGACAGGGGCCTGGACCTGGGCCACACTGAGGGACAGGGGCCTGGGCTTGGGCCACACTGAAGGTCAGGGGCCTGGGCCTGGGCCACACTGAGGGACAGGGGCCTGGGCCATACTGAGGGACAGGGGCCTGGGCCACACTGAGGGACAGGGGCCTGGGCCTAGGCCACACTGAGGGACAGGGGCCTGGGCCTAGGCCACACTGAGGGACAGGGGCCTGGGCCTAGGCCACACTGAGGGACAGGGGCCTGGACCTGGGCCACACTGAGGGACAGGGGCCTGGGTTTGGGCCACAATGAAGGTCAGGGGCCTGGGCCTGGGCCATACTGAGGGACAGGGGCCTGGGCCACACTGATGGACAGGGGCCTGGGCCTGGGTCACACTGAGGGACAGGGGCCTGGGCCTAGGCCACACTGAAGGATAGGGGCCTGGGCCTAGGCCACACTGAGGGACAGGGGCCTGGGCCTAGGCCACACTGAGGGACAGGGGCCTGGACCTGGGCCACACTGAGGGACAGGGGCCTGGGCTTGGGCCACACTGAAGGTCAGGGGCCTGGGCCTGGGCCACACTGAGGGACAGGGACCTGGGCCATACTGAGGGACAGGGGCCTGGGCCACACTGAGGGACAGGGACCTGGGCCTAGGCCACACTGAGGGACAGGGGCCTGGGCCTAGGCCACACTGAGGGACAGGGGCCTGGGCCTAGGCCACACTGAGGGACAGGGGCCTGGACCTGGGCCACACTGAGGGACAGGGGCCTGGGTTTGGGCCACAATGAAGGTCAGGGGCCTGGGCCTGGGCCATACTGAGGGACAGGGGCCTGGGCCACACTGATGGACAGGGGCCTGGGCCTGGGTCACACTGAGGGACAGGGGCCTGGACCACACTGAGGGACAGGGGCCTAGACCACACTGAGGGACAGGGGCCTGGGTTTGGGCCACAATGAAGGTCAGGGGCCTGGGCCTGAGCCATACTGAGGGACAGGGGCCTGGGCCACACTGATGGACAGGGGCCTGGGCCTGGGTCACACTGAGGGACAGGGGCCTGGACCACACTGAGGGACAGGGGCCTAGACCACACTGAGGGACAGGGGCCTGGGCCTGGGCCACACTGAGGGACAGGGGCCTGGGCCACACTGAGAGGCCTGGAGTTGGGATACACTGAGGGTTTGGAGCTGGGTCATATTGAGGGGCCTGGATGATTAACATTGCAACCATCTACAAAAAAAACATCAGCTGGTTTCACAATGCAAAGCTTCAATATAATCAGTGTCAGGAATATGGAACAATTAACACTGGGACTAGCTCTTAATTTAGTTCAATGATGATCCTAAATGCAGTCTCCCTTGTGCCACCCAATGAATTCCCTTTCGTTCTCAGTGCCAGCTTTAAGTACACAAGGCACCTGCAATTTATGACCAGCTGCCAGGAAAATATGTCTTTCATCAACTAAACTGTAACACTACACCCAACACCCAGCTCACCTTCCCTAAGTACAGGAATACATTGCCCAGAATCTAACAATACACTGACACGTCGCATTGTAAGGCCCTCTTTCCACCTTCTTCACTGAATAACCTTCACCCAGAAAAACAACAACCCTATACAAAGCCATAAGTGGGAACTGTAACCATCATATCCATTACACTGAGTACTGCATCTGTCATAGATCATACATTGAGTACAGTAACAGTCATAGCTCATACAGTGAGTATTGTAGCCATCATGGCACATACAGTGAGTACTCTATCAGTCATAGACCGTGCAATGAGCAATGTAACATTCATCGCTCATACAGTGAGTACAGTATCAGTAGCTCAGGCAGTGAGTATTGTATCATTCGTAGCTCATACTGTGAGCACTATAACTGTCATAGATGATACAGTAAATACTGTATCTGTCATTGCTCATGCAGTGAGTATTTTTTTAAAATTCATTCAAGGGATGTGGGCGTCGCTGGCAAGACCAGCATTTATTGCTCATTCCTAATTGCCCTTGAGAAGGTGGTGGTGAGCCGCCTTGTTTAACTGCTGCAGTCCGTGTGGTGAAGGTGCTCCCACAGTGCTGTTAGGGAGGGAGTTCCAGGATTTTGTCCCAGCGACGATGAAGGATCGGCGATATACTTCTAAGTCAGGATGGTGTGTGACTTGGAGGGGAACTTGGAGCTGGTGGTGTTCCCATGCGCCTGCTGCCCTTGTCCTTCTAGATGGTAGAGGTTGTGGGTTTGGGAAGTGTTGTCGAAGAAACCTTAGTGAGTTGCTGCAGTACATCTTGTAGATGGTACACACTGCAGCCACGGTGCGCCGGTGGTGGAGGGAGTGAATGTTTAAGGTGGTGGATAGGGTGCCAATCAAGAGGGCTGCTTTGTCTTGGATGGTGTCGAGCTTCTTGAGTGTTGTTGGGGCTGCACTCATCCAGGCAAGTGGAGAGTATTCCATCACACTCCTTACTTGTGCCTTGTAGGTGGTGGAAAGGCTATTTGGAGTCAGGAGGTGAGTCACTTGCCGCAGAATACCCAGCCTTTGACCTGCTCTTGTAGCCACAGTATTTATATGGCTGGTCCAGTTAAGGGTTTAAGGTCAAGGGTGACCCCCAGGATGTTGATGGTGGGGAAATCGACGAGGGTATTGTCATTGACTGTCAAGGAGAGGTGGATAGACTTTCTCTTGTTGGAGATGTCATTGCCTGGCACTTGTGTGGCACAAATATTACTTGCCACTTATCAGCTCAAGCCTGGATGTTGTCCAGGTCTTGCTGCATGCAGACATGGACTGCTTCATTACCTGAGGAGTTGCGATTGGATTGAAACACTATGCAATCATCAGCGTACCTCTCTGCTTCTGACCATATGATGGAGGGAAGGTCATCGATGAAGCAGCTTAAGATGGTTGGGCCTAGGACACTGCCCTGAGGAACTCCTGCTGCAATGTCGTGGGGCTGAGATGATTGACCTCCAACAATCACAACCATCTTACTTTGTGCTAGGTATGACTCCAGCAGTGAAGAATTTTCCCCCTGATTCACATTTACTTCAACTTTACGAGGGCTCCTTGATGCCACACTCAGTCAAATGCTGCCTTGATGTCAAGGGCAGTCACTCTCACCTCTGGAATTCAGCTCTTTTGTGCATGTTTGGACCAAGGCTGTAATGAGGTCTGGAGCCAAGTGTTCCTGGCGGAACCCAAACGAGCATCGGTGAGCAGGTTATTGGTGAGTAAGTGCTGCTTGATAGCACTGTCGATGACACTTTCCATCACTTTGCTGATGATTGAGAGTAGACTGATGGGGTGGTAATTGACCGGATTGGATTTGTCCTGCTTTTTGTGGACAGGACATACCTGGGCAAATTTTCACATTGTCGGATAGATGCCAGTGTTGTAGCTGTACTGGAACAGCTTGGCTAGAGGTACGGCTAGTTCTGGAGCACAAGTCTTCAGCACGATAGCTGGGATGTTGTCGGGGCCCACAGCCTTTGCTGCATCCAGTGCGCTCAGCCGTTTCTTGATATCATGTGGAGTGAATCGAATTGGTTGAAGATTGGCATCTGTGATGGTGGGGCCCTCAGGAGGAGGCCGAGATGGATCATCCACTCGGCAATTCTGGCTGAAGATGGTTGCAAACGCTTCAGCCTTGTCTTTTGCACTCATGTGCTGGGGTCCACCATCATCGAGGTGGAGATGTTCATGGAGTCTCCACCTCCCGTTAGTTGTTTAATTGCCCGCCGCCATTCATGACTGGATGTGGCAGGACTGCAGAGCTTTGATCTGATCCTTTGGATGTGGGATCACTTAGCTCTGTCTATAGCATGCTGCTTCCACTGTTTAGCCTGCATGTAGTGCTGTGTTGTAGCTTCACCAGGTTGGCACCTCATTTTTAGGTTTGCCTGGTGCTGCACCTGGCATGTACGTCTACAATCCACATTGAACCATTGTCACACTTATAGCTCATACTGTGAGAACTGTAAGTCATAGGCCGTACAGTGTGAAATGTACCAGTCATAGTTTATACACTGAATACTGTGACACTCATTGTCCATAGAGAGAGAACTCTACCAGTCATAGCTCATACAGTGTGTACAGTAACAGCATGGCGAATAGAGTGAGTACTGTGAACATCATAGCTCAAATAGTGAGTACTGTGAACATCATAGCTCATACAATGAGTACTGTGAACATCATAGCTCTCATGGTGAGTACTGTGAACATCATAGCTCACACAATGAGTACTCTGAACATCATAGCTAATACAGAGAGTACTGTGAACATCATAGCTCATACAATGAGTACTGTGAACATCATAGCTAATACAGTGAGTACTGTGAACATCATAGCTCATACAATGAGTACTGTGAACATCATAGCTCATACAATGAGTACTGTGAACATCATAGATAATACAGTGAGTACTGTGAACATCATAGCTCATACAATGAGTACTGTGAACATCATAGCTCATACAATGAGGACTGTGAACATCATAGCTAATACAGTGAGTACTGTGAACATCACAGCTCATACAATGAGCACTGTGAACATCACAGCTAATACAATGAGTACTGTGAACATCATAGCTAATACAATGAGTACTGTGAACATCATAGCTAATACAATGAGTACTGTGAACATCATAGCTAATACAGTGAGTACTGTGAACATCATAGCAAATACAAAGAGTACTGTGAACATCATAGCTAATACAATGAGTACTGTGAACATCATAGCTCATACAATGAGGACTGTGAACATCACAGCTAATACAGTGAGTACTGTGAACATCATAGCTAATACAATGAGTACTGTGAACATCACAGCTCATACAGTGAGTACTGCGAACATCATAGCTCACACAATGAGTACTGGGAACATCATAGCTAATACAGTGAGTACTGTGAACATCATAGCTAATACAGTGAGTACTGTGAACATCATAGCTAATACAGGGAGTACTGTGAACATCATAGCTCATACAATGAGTACTGTGAACATCATAGCTAATACAGTGAGTACTGTGAACATCATAGCTCATAAAATGAGTACTGTGAACATCATAGCTCATACAATGAGTACTGTGAACATCATAACAAATACAATGAGTACTGTGAACATCATAGCTAATACAATGAATACTGTGAACATCATAGCTCATACAATGAGTACTGTGAACATCATAGCTAATACAATGAGTACTGTGAACATCATAGCTAATACATTGAGTACTGTGAACATCATAGCAAATACAATGAGTACTGTGAAAATCATAGCTAATACAATGAGTACTGTGAACATCATAGCTCATACAATGAGGACTGTGAACATCATAGCTAATACAGTGAGTACTGTGAACATCATAGCTCACAGGGTGAGTACTGTGAACATCATAGTTCATACAATGAGTACGGTGAACATCATAGCTCATACAATGAGTACTGTGAACATCATAGCTCATACAGTGAGTACTGTGAACATCATAGCTCATACAATGAGTGCTGTGAACATCATAGGTAATAAAATGAGTACTGTGAACATCATAGCTAATACAATGAGTACTGTGAACATCATAGCTCATACAATGAGTTCTCTGAACATCATAGCTAATACAGTGAGTACTGTGAATATCATAGCTCATACAATGAGTACTGTGAACATCATATCTCATACAATGAGTACTGTGAACATCATAGCTCATACAATGAGTACTGTGAACATAAAAGCTCATACAGTGAGTACTGGGAACATCATAGCTAATACACTGAGTACTGTGAACATCATAGCTCATACAATGAGTACTGTGAACATCATAGCTCATACAATGAGTACTGTGAACATCATAGCTCATACAGTGAGCACTGTAAACATCATAGCTCGCATGGTGAGTACTGTAAACATCATAGCTCATACAATGAGTACTGTGAACATCACAGCTCATACAATGAGTACTGTGAACATCATAGCTCATACAATGAGTACTGTGAACATCATAGCTCTCATGGTGAGTACTGTGAACATCATAGCTCACACAATGAGTACTCTGAACATCATAGCTAATACAGAGAGTACTGTGAACATCATAGCTCATACAATGAGTACTGTGAACATCATAGCTAATACAGTGAGTACTGTGAACATCATAGCTCATACAATGAGTACTGTGAACATCATAGCTCATACAATGAGTACTGTGAACATCATAGATAATACAGTGAGTACTGTGAACATCATAGCTCATACAATGAGTACTGTGAACATCATAGCTCATACAATGAGGACTGTGAACATCATAGCTAATACAGTGAGTACTGTGAACATCACAGCTCATACAATGAGCACTGTGAACATCACAGCTAATACAATGAGTACTGTGAACATCATAGCTAATACAATGAGTACTGTGAACATCATAGCTAATACAATGAGTACTGTGAACATCATAGCTAATACAGTGAGTACTGTGAACATCATAGCAAATACAAAGAGTACTGTGAACATCATAGCTAATACAATGAGTACTGTGAACATCATAGCTCATACAATGAGGACTGTGAACATCACAGCTAATACAGTGAGTACTGTGAACATCATAGCTAATACAATGAGTACTGTGAACATCACAGCTCATACAGTGAGTACTGCGAACATCATAGCTCACACAATGAGTACTGGGAACATCATAGCTAATACAGTGAGTACTGTGAACATCATAGCTAATACAGTGAGTACTGTGAACATCATAGCTAATACAGGGAGTACTGTGAACATCATAGCTCATACAATGAGTACTGTGAACATCATAGCTAATACAGTGAGTACTGTGAACATCATAGCTCATAAAATGAGTACTGTGAACATCATAGCTCATACAATGAGTACTGTGAACATCATAACAAATACAATGAGTACTGTGAACATCATAGCTAATACAATGAATACTGTGAACATCATAGCTCATACAATGAGTACTGTGAACATCATAGCTAATACAATGAGTACTGTGAACATCATAGCTAATACATTGAGTACTGTGAACATCCTAGCAAATACAATGAGTACTGTGAAAATCATAGCTAATACAATGAGTACTGTGAACATCATAGCTCATACAATGAGGACTGTGAACATCATAGCTAATACAGTGAGTACTGTGAACATCATAGCTCACAGGGTGAGTACTGTGAACATCATAGTTCATACAATGAGTACGGTGAACATCATAGCTCATACAATGAGTACTGTGAACATCATAGCTCATACAGTGAGTACTGTGAACATCATAGCTCATACAATGAGTGCTGTGAACATCATAGGTAATAAAATGAGTACTGTGAACATCATAGCTAATACAATGAGTACTGTGAACATCATAGCTCATACAATGAGTTCTCTGAACATCATAGCTAATACAGTGAGTACTGTGAATATCATAGCTCATACAATGAGTACTGTGAACATCATATCTCATACAATGAGTACTGTGAACATCATAGCTCATACAATGAGTACTGTGAACATAAAAGCTCATACAGTGAGTACTGGGAACATCATAGCTAATACACTGAGTACTGTGAACATCATAGCTCATACAATGAGTACTGTGAACATCATAGCTCATACAATGAGTACTGTGAACATCATAGCTCATACAGTGAGCACTGTAAACATCATAGCTCGCATGGTGAGTACTGTAAACATCATAGCTCATACAATGAGTACTGTGAACATCACAGCTCATACAATGAGTACTGTGAACATCATAGCTCATACAGTGAGCACTGTAAACATCATAGCTCGCATGGTGAGTACTGTGAACATCATAGCTCATACAATGAGTACTGTGAACATCATAGCTCATACAATGAGTACTGTGAACATCATAGCTAATACAATGAGTACTGTGAACATCATAGCTAATACAGTGAGTACTGTAAACATCATAGCTCGCATGGTGAGTACTGTGAACATCATAGCTCATACAATGAGTACTGTGAACATCATAGCTCATACAATGAGTACTGTGAACATCATAGCTAATACAATGAGTACTGTGAACATCATAGCTAATACAATGAGAACTGTGAACATCATAGCTCATAGTGAGTACTGTGAACATCACAGCTAATACAGTGAGTACTGTGAACATCATAGCTAATACACTGAGTACTGTGAACATCATAGCTCATACAATGAGTACTGTGAACATCATAGCTCATACAATGAGTACTGTGAACATCATAGCTCGCAGGGTGAGAACTGTGAACATCATAGCTAATACAGTGAGTACAGTGAACATCATAGCTAATACAATGAGTACTGTGAACATCATAGCTCATACAATGAGTACTGTGAACATCATAGCTCATACAGTGAGTACTGTAAACATCATAGCTCGCATGGTGAATACTGTAAACATCATAGCTCATACAATGAGTACTGTGAACATCATAGCTCATACAATGAGTACTGTGAACATCATAGCTCATACAGTGAGTACTGTAAACATCATAGCTCGCATGGTGAGTACTGTGAACATCATAGCTCATACAATGAGTACTGTGAACATCATAACTCATACAATGAGTACTGTGAACATCATAGCTAATACAATGAGTACTGTGAACATCATAGCTAATACAGTGAGTACTGTAAACATCATAGTTCGCATGGTGAGTACTGTGAACATCATAACTCATACAATGAGTACTGTGAACATAGCTCATACAATGAGTACTGTGAACATCATAGCTAATACAATGAGTACTGTGAACATCATAGCTAATACAATGAGTACTGTGAACATCATAGCTCATAGTGAGTACTGTGAACATCATAGCTAATACAATGAGTACTGTGAACATCATAGCTCATACAGTGAGAACTGCGAACATCATAGCTCCTACAGTGAGTACTGTGAACATCATAGCAAAAACAATGAGTACTGTGAACATTATAGCTCATACAATGAGTACTGTGAACATCACAGCTAATACAATGAGTACTGTGAACATCATAGCTCATATAATGAGTACTGCGAACATCATAGCTCATACAATGAGTACTGTGAACATCGTAGCTCATACAATGAGTACTGTGAACATCACAGCTCGCAGGGTGAGTACTGTGAACATCATAGCTAATACAGTGAGTACTGTGAACATCATAGCTAATACAATGAGTACTGTGAACATGATAGCTCACACAATGAGTACTGTGAACATCATAGCTCATACAATGAGTACTGTAAACATCATAGCTCGCATGGTGAGTACTGTGAACATCATAGCTCATACAATGAGTACTGTGAACATCATAGCTCATACAATGAGTACTGTGAACATCATAGCTCATACAGTGAGTACTGTAAACATCATAGCTCGCATGGTGAGTACTGTGAACATCATAGCTCATACAATGAGTACTGTGAACATCATAGCTCATACTATGAGTACTGTGAACATCATAGCTAATACAATGAGTACTGTGAACATCATAGCTAATACAGTGAGTACTGTAAACATCATAGTTCGCATGGTGAGTACTGTGAAAATCATAGCTCATACAATGAGTACTGTGAACATCATAGCTCATACAATGAGCACTGTGAACATCATAGCTAATACAATGAGTACTGTGAACATCACAGCTAACACAATGAGTACTGTGAACATCATAGCTCATAGTGAGTACTGTGAACATCATAGCTAATACAATGAGTACTGTGAACATCATAGCTCATACAGTGAGAACTGCGAACATCATAGCTCCTACAGTGAGTACTGTGAACATCATAGCAAAAACAATGAGTACTGTGAACATTATAGCTCATACAATGAGTACTGTGAACATCACAGCTAATACAATGAGTACTGTGAACATCATAGCTCATATAATGAGTACTGCGAACATCATAGCTCATACAATGAGTACTGTGAACATCATAGCTCATACAATGAGTACTGTGAACATCACAGCTCGCAGGGTGAGTACTGTGAACAGCATAGCTAATACAGTGAGTACTGTGAACATCATAGCTAATACAATGAGTACTGTGAACATGATAGCTCACACAATGAGTACTGTGAACATCATAGCTCATACAATGAGTTCTGTAAACATCATAGCTCGCATGGTGAGTACTGTGAACATCATAGCTCATACAATGAGTACTGTGAACATCATAGCTCATACAATGAGTACTGTGAACATCATAGCTCATACAGTGAGTACTGTAAACATCATAGCTCGCATGGTGAGTACTGTGAACATCATAGCTCATACAATGAGTACTGTGAACATCATAGCTCATACTATGAGTACTGTGAACATCATAGCTAATAAAATGAGTACTGTGAACATCATAGTTAACACAGTGAGTACTGCAAACATCACAGCTCGCATGGTGAGTACTGTGAACATCATAGCTCATACAATGAGTTCTCTGAACATCATAGCTAATACAGTGAGTACTGTGAATATCATAGCTCATACAATGAGTACTGTGAACATCATATCTCATACAATGAGTACTGTGAACATCATAGCTCATACAATGAGTACTGTGAACATCATAGCTCATACAATGAGGACTGTGAACATCACAGCTAATACACTGAGTACTGTGAACATCATAGCTAATACAATGAGTACTGTGAACATCACAGCTCATACAGTGAGTACTGCGAACATCATAGCTCACACAATGAGTACTGGGAACATCATAGCTAATACAGTGAGTACTGTGAACATCATAGCTAATACAGTGAGTACTGTGAACATCATAGCTAATACAGTGAGTACTGTGAACATCATAGCTCATACAATGAGTACTGTGAACATCATAGCTAATACAGTGAGTACTGTGAACATCATAGCTCATAAAATGAGTACTGTGAACATCATAGCTCATACAATGAGTACTGTGAACATCATAACAAATACAATGAGTACTGTGAACATCATAGCTAATACAATGAATACTGTGAACATCATAGCTCATACAATGAGTACTGTGAACATCATAGCTAATACAATGAGTACTGTGAACATCATAGCTAATACATTGAGTACTGTGAACATCATAGCAAATACAATGAGTACTGTGAAAATCATAGCTAATACAATGAGTACTGTGAACATCATAGCTCATACAATGAGGACTGTGAACATCATAGCTAATACAGTGAGTACTGTGAACATCATAGCTCACAGGGTGAGTACTGTGAACATCATAGTTCATACAATGAGTACGGTGAACATCATAGCTCATACAATGAGTACTGTGAACATCATAGCTCATACAGTGAGTACTGTGAACATCATAGCTCATACAATGAGTGCTGTGAACATCATAGGTAATAAAATGAGTACTGTGAACATCATAGCTAATACAATGAGTACTGTGAACATCATAGCTCATACAATGAGTTCTCTGAACATCATAGCTAATACAGTGAGTACTGTGAATATCATAGCTCATACAATGAGTACTGTGAACATCATATCTCATACAATGAGTACTGTGAACATCATAGCTCATACAATGAGTACTGTGAACATAAAAGCTCATACAGTGAGTACTGGGAACATCATAGCTAATACACTGAGTACTGTGAACATCATAGCTCATACAATGAGTACTGTGAACATCATAGCTCATACAATGAGTACTGTGAACATCATAGCTCATACAGTGAGCACTGTAAACATCATAGCTCGCATGGTGAGTACTGTAAACATCATAGCTCATACAATGAGTACTGTGAACATCACAGCTCATACAATGAGTACTGTGAACATCATAGCTCATACAATGAGTACTGTGAACATCATAGCTCTCATGGTGAGTACTGTGAACATCATAGCTCACACAATGAGTACTCTGAACATCATAGCTAATACAGAGAGTACTGTGAACATCATAGCTCATACAATGAGTACTGTGAACATCATAGCTAATACAGTGAGTACTGTGAACATCATAGCTCATACAATGAGTACTGTGAACATCATAGCTCATACAATGAGTACTGTGAACATCATAGATAATACAGTGAGTACTGTGAACATCATAGCTCATACAATGAGTACTGTGAACATCATAGCTCATACAATGAGGACTGTGAACATCATAGCTAATACAGTGAGTACTGTGAACATCACAGCTCATACAATGAGCACTGTGAACATCACAGCTAATACAATGAGTACTGTGAACATCATAGCTAATACAATGAGTACTGTGAACATCATAGCTAATACAATGAGTACTGTGAACATCATAGCTAATACAGTGAGTACTGTGAACATCATAGCAAATACAAAGAGTACTGTGAACATCATAGCTAATACAATGAGTACTGTGAACATCATAGCTCATACAATGAGGACTGTGAACATCACAGCTAATACAGTGAGTACTGTGAACATCATAGCTAATACAATGAGTACTGTGAACATCACAGCTCATACAGTGAGTACTGCGAACATCATAGCTCACACAATGAGTACTGGGAACATCATAGCTAATACAGTGAGTACTGTGAACATCATAGCTAATACAGTGAGTACTGTGAACATCATAGCTAATACAGGGAGTACTGTGAACATCATAGCTCATACAATGAGTACTGTGAACATCATAGCTAATACAGTGAGTACTGTGAACATCATAGCTCATAAAATGAGTACTGTGAACATCATAGCTCATACAATGAGTACTGTGAACATCATAACAAATACAATGAGTACTGTGAACATCATAGCTAATACAATGAATACTGTGAACATCATAGCTCATACAATGAGTACTGTGAACATCATAGCTAATACAATGAGTACTGTGAACATCATAGCTAATACATTGAGTACTGTGAACATCATAGCAAATACAATGAGTACTGTGAAAATCATAGCTAATACAATGAGTACTGTGAACATCATAGCTCATACAATGAGGACTGTGAACATCATAGCTAATACAGTGAGTACTGTGAACATCATAGCTCACAGGGTGAGTACTGTGAACATCATAGTTCATACAATGAGTACGGTGAACATCATAGCTCATACAATGAGTACTGTGAACATCATAGCTCATACAGTGAGTACTGTGAACATCATAGCTCATACAATGAGTGCTGTGAACATCATAGGTAATAAAATGAGTACTGTGAACATCATAGCTAATACAATGAGTACTGTGAACATCATAGCTCATACAATGAGTTCTCTGAACATCATAGCTAATACAGTGAGTACTGTGAATATCATAGCTCATACAATGAGTACTGTGAACATCATATCTCATACAATGAGTACTGTGAACATCATAGCTCATACAATGAGTACTGTGAACATAAAAGCTCATACAGTGAGTACTGGGAACATCATAGCTAATACACTGAGTACTGTGAACATCATAGCTCATACAATGAGTACTGTGAACATCATAGCTCATACAATGAGTACTGTGAACATCATAGCTCATACAGTGAGCACTGTAAACATCATAGCTCGCATGGTGAGTACTGTAAACATCATAGCTCATACAATGAGTACTGTGAACATCACAGCTCATACAATGAGTACTGTGAACATCATAGCTCATACAGTGAGCACTGTAAACATCATAGCTCGCATGGTGAGTACTGTGAACATCATAGCTCATACAATGAGTACTGTGAACATCATAGCTCATACAATGAGTACTGTGAACATCATAGCTAATACAATGAGTACTGTGAACATCATAGCTAATACAGTGAGTACTGTAAACATCATAGCTCGCATGGTGAGTACTGTGAACATCATAGCTCATACAATGAGTACTGTGAACATCATAGCTCATACAATGAGTACTGTGAACATCATAGCTAATACAATGAGTACTGTGAACATCATAGCTAATACAATGAGAACTGTGAACATCATAGCTCATAGTGAGTACTGTGAACATCACAGCTAATACAGTGAGTACTGTGAACATCATAGCTAATACACTGAGTACTGTGAACATCATAGCTCATACAATGAGTACTGTGAACATCATAGCTCATACAATGAGTACTGTGAACATCATAGCTCGCAGGGTGAGAACTGTGAACATCATAGCTAATACAGTGAGTACAGTGAACATCATAGCTAATACAATGAGTACTGTGAACATCATAGCTCATACAATGAGTACTGTGAACATCATAGCTCATACAGTGAGTACTGTAAACATCATAGCTCGCATGGTGAATACTGTAAACATCATAGCTCATACAATGAGTACTGTGAACATCATAGCTCATACAATGAGTACTGTGAACATCATAGCTCATACAGTGAGTACTGTAAACATCATAGCTCGCATGGTGAGTACTGTGAACATCATAGCTCATACAATGAGTACTGTGAACATCATAACTCATACAATGAGTACTGTGAACATCATAGCTAATACAATGAGTACTGTGAACATCATAGCTAATACAGTGAGTACTGTAAACATCATAGTTCGCATGGTGAGTACTGTGAACATCATAACTCATACAATGAGTACTGTGAACATAGCTCATACAATGAGTACTGTGAACATCATAGCTAATACAATGAGTACTGTGAACATCATAGCTAATACAATGAGTACTGTGAACATCATAGCTCATAGTGAGTACTGTGAACATCATAGCTAATACAATGAGTACTGTGAACATCATAGCTCATACAGTGAGAACTGCGAACATCATAGCTCCTACAGTGAGTACTGTGAACATCATAGCAAAAACAATGAGTACTGTGAACATTATAGCTCATACAATGAGTACTGTGAACATCACAGCTAATACAATGAGTACTGTGAACATCATAGCTCATATAATGAGTACTGCGAACATCATAGCTCATACAATGAGTACTGTGAACATCATAGCTCATACAATGAGTACTGTGAACATCACAGCTCGCAGGGTGAGTACTGTGAACATCATAGCTAATACAGTGAGTACTGTGAACATCATAGCTAATACAATGAGTACTGTGAACATGATAGCTCACACAATGAGTACTGTGAACATCATAGCTCATACAATGAGTACTGTAAACATCATAGCTCGCATGGTGAGTACTGTGAACATCATAGCTCATACAATGAGTACTGTGAACATCATAGCTCATACAATGAGTACTGTGAACATCATAGCTCATACAGTGAGTACTGTAAACATCATAGCTCGCATGGTGAGTACTGTGAACATCATAGCTCATACAATGAGTACTGTGAACATCATAGCTCATACTATGAGTACTGTGAACATCATAGCTAATACAATGAGTACTGTGAACATCATAGCTAATACAGTGAGTACTGTAAACATCATAGTTCGCATGGTGAGTACTGTGAAAATCATAGCTCATACAATGAGTACTGTGAACATCATAGCTCATACAATGAGCACTGTGAACATCATAGCTAATACAATGAGTACTGTGAACATCACAGCTAACACAATGAGTACTGTGAACATCATAGCTCATAGTGAGTACTGTGAACATCATAGCTAATACAATGAGTACTGTGAACATCATAGCTCATACAGTGAGAACTGCGAACATCATAGCTCCTACAGTGAGTACTGTGAACATCATAGCAAAAACAATGAGTACTGTGAACATTATAGCTCATACAATGAGTACTGTGAACATCACAGCTAATACAATGAGTACTGTGAACATCATAGCTCATATAATGAGTACTGCGAACATCATAGCTCATACAATGAGTACTGTGAACATCATAGCTCATACAATGAGTACTGTGAACATCACAGCTCGCAGGGTGAGTACTGTGAACAGCATAGCTAATACAGTGAGTACTGTGAACATCATAGCTAATACAATGAGTACTGTGAACATGATAGCTCACACAATGAGTACTGTGAACATCATAGCTCATACAATGAGTTCTGTAAACATCATAGCTCGCATGGTGAGTACTGTGAACATCATAGCTCATACAATGAGTACTGTGAACATCATAGCTCATACAATGAGTACTGTGAACATCATAGCTCATACAGTGAGTACTGTAAACATCATAGCTCGCATGGTGAGTACTGTGAACATCATAGCTCATACAATGAGTACTGTGAACATCATAGCTCATACTATGAGTACTGTGAACATCATAGCTAATAAAATGAGTACTGTGAACATCATAGTTAACACAGTGAGTACTGCAAACATCACAGCTCGCATGGTGAGTACTGTGAACATCATAGCTCATACAATGAGTTCTCTGAACATCATAGCTAATACAGTGAGTACTGTGAATATCATAGCTCATACAATGAGTACTGTGAACATCATATCTCATACAATGAGTACTGTGAACATCATAGCTCATACAATGAGTACTGTGAACATAAAAGCTCATACAGTGAGTACTGGGAACATCATAGCTAATACACTGAGTACTGTGAACATCATAGCTCATACAATGAGTACTGTGAACATCATAGCTCATACAATGAGTACTGCGAACATCATAGCTCATACAGTGAGCACTGTAAACATCATAGCTCGCATGGTGAGTACTGTAAACATCATAGCTCATACAATGAGTACTGTGAACATCACAGCTCATACAATGAGTACTGTGAACATCATAGCTCATACAGTGAGCACTGTAAACATCATAGCTCGCATGGTGAGTACTGTGAACATCATAGCTCATACAATGAGTACTGTGAACATCATAGCTCATACAATGAGTACTGTGAACATCATAGCTAATACAATGAGTACTGTGAACATCATAGCTAATACAGTGAGTACTGTAAACATCATAGCTCGCATGGTGAGTACTGTGAACATCATAGCTCATACAATGAGTACTGTGAACATCATAGCTCATACAATGAGTACTGTGAACATCATAGCTAATACAATGAGTACTGTGAACTACATAGCTAATACAATGAGAACTGTGAACATCATAGCTCATAGTGAGTACTGTGAACATCACAGCTAATACAGTGAGTACTGTGAACATCATAGCTAATACACTGAGTACTGTGAACATCATAGCTCATACAATGAGTACTGTGAACATCATAGCTCATACAATGAGTACTGTGAACATCATAGCTCGCAGGGTGAGAACTGTGAACATCATAGCTAATACAGTGAGTACAGTGAACATCATAGCTAATACAATGAGTACTGTGAACATCATAGCTCATACAATGAGTACTGTGAACATCATAGCTCATACAGTGAGTACTGTAAACATCATAGCTCGCATGGTGAATACTGTAAACATAATAGCTCATACAATGAGTACTGTGAACATCATAGCTCATACAATGAGTACTGTGAACATCATAGCTCATACAGTGAGTACTGTAAACATCATAGCTCGCATGGTGAGTACTGTGACCATCATAGCTCATACAATGAGTACTGTGAACATCATAACTCATACAATGAGTACTGTGAACATCATAGCTAATACAATGAGTACTGTGAACATCATAGCTAATACAGTGAGTACTGTAAACATCATAGTTCGCATGGTGAGTACTGTGAACATCATAACTCATACAATGAGTACTGTGAACATAGCTCATACAATGAGTACTGTGAACATCATAGCTAATACAATGAGTACTGTGAACATCATAGCTAATACAATGAGTACTGTGAACATCATAGCTCATAGTGAGTACTGTGAACATCATAGCTAATACAATGAGTACTGTGAACATCATAGCTCATACAGTGAGAACTGCGAACATCATAGCTCCTACAGTGAGTACTGTGAACATCATAGCAAAAACAATGAGTACTGTGAACATTATAGCTCATACAATGAGTAATGTGAACATCACAGCTAATACAATGAGTACTGTGAACATCATAGCTCATATAATGAGTACTGCGAACATCATAGCTCATACAATGAGTACTGTGAACATCATAGCTCATACAATGAGTACTGTGAACATCACAGCTCGCAGGGTGAGTACTGTGAACATCATAGCTAATACAGTGAGTACTGTGAACATCATAGCTAATACAATGAGTACTGTGAACATGATAGCTCACACAATGAGTACTGTGAACATCATAGCTCATACAATGAGTACTGTAAACATCATAGCTCGCATGGTGAGTACTGTGAACATCATAGCTCATACAATGAGTACTGTGAACATCATAGCTCATACAATGAGTACTGTGAACATCATAGCTCATACAGTGAGTACTGTAAACATCATAGCTCGCATGGTGAGTACTGTGAACATCATAGCTCATACAATGAGTACTGTGAACATCATAGCTCATACTATGAGTACTGTGAACATCATAGCTAATACAATGAGTACTGTGAACATCATAGCTAATACAGTGAGTACTGTAAACATCATAGTTCGCATGGTGAGTACTGTGAAAATCATAGCTCATACAATGAGTACTGTGAACATCATAGCTCATACAATGAGCACTGTGAACATCATAGCTAATACAATGAGTACTGTGAACATCACAGCTAACACAATGAGTACTGTGAACATCATAGCTCATAGTGAGTACTGTGAACATCATAGCTAATACAATGAGTACTGTGAACATCATAGCTCATACAGTGAGAACTGCGAACATCATAGCTCCTACAGTGAGTACTGTGAACATCATAGCAAAAACAATGAGTACTGTGAACATTATAGCTCATACAATGAGTACTGTGAACATCACAGCTAATACAATGAGTACTGTGAACATCATAGCTCATATAATGAGTACTGCGAACATCATAGCTCATACAATGAGTACTGTGAACATCATAGCTCATACAATGAGTACTGTGAACATCACAGCTCGCAGGGTGAGTACTGTGAACAGCATAGCTAATACAGTGAGTACTGTGAACATCATAGCTAATACAATGAGTACTGTGAACATGATAGCTCACACAATGAGTACTGTGAACATCATAGCTCATACAATGAGTTCTGTAAACATCATAGCTCGCATGGTGAGTACTGTGAACATCATAGCTCATACAATGAGTACTGTGAACATCATAGCTCATACAATGAGTACTGTGAACATCATAGCTCATACAGTGAGTACTGTAAACATCATAGCTCGCATGGTGAGTACTGTGAACATCATAGCTCATACAATGAGTACTGTGAACATCATAGCTCATACTATGAGTCCTGTGAACATCATAGCTAATACAATGAGTACTGTGAACATCATAGCTAATACAGTGAGTACTGTAAACATCATAGTTCGCATGGTGAGTACTGTGAACATCATAGCTCATACAATGAGTACTGTGAACATCATAGCTCATACAATGAGTACTGTGAACATCATAGCTAATACAATGAGTACTGTGAACATCATAGATAATACAATGAGTACTGTGAACATCATAGCTCATAGTGAGTACTGTGAACATCATAGCTAATACAATGAGTACTGTGAACATCATAGCTCATACAGTGAGAACTGCGAACATCATAGCTCCTACAGTGAGTACTGTGAACATCATAGCAAAAACAATGAGTACTGTGAACATTATAGCTCATACAATGAGTACTGTGAACATCACAGCTAATACAATGAGTACTGTGAACATCATAGCTCATATAATGAGTACTGCGAACATCATAGCTCATACAATGAGTACTGTGAACATCATAGCTCATACAATGAGTACTGTGAACATCACAGCTCGCAGGGTGAGTACTGTGAACATCATAGTTAATACAGTGAGTACTGTAAACATCATAGCTAATACAATGAGTACTGTGAACATGATAGCTCACACAATGAGTACTGTGAACATCATAGCTCATACAATGAGTACTGTAAACATCATAGCTCGCATGGTGAGTACTGTAAACATCATAGCTCATACAATGAGTACTGTGAACATCACAGCTCATACAATGAGTACTGTGAACATCATAGCTCATACAGTGAGCACTGTAAACATCATAGCTCGCATGGTGAGTACTGTGAACATCATAGCTCATACAATGAGTACTGTGAACATCATAGCTCATACAATGAGTACTGTGAACATCATAGCTAATACAATGAGTACTGTGAACATCATAGCTAATACAGTGAGTACTGTAAACATCATAGCTCGCATGGTGAGTACTGTGAACATCATAGCTCATACAATGAGTACTGTGAACATCATAGCTCATACAATGAGTACTGTGAACATCATAGCTAATACAATGAGTACTGTGAACATCATAGCTAATACAATGAGAACTGTGAACATCATAGCTCATAGTGAGTACTGTGAACATCACAGCTAATACAGTGAGTACTGTGAACATCATAGCTAATACACTGAGTACTGTGAACATCATAGCTCATACAATGAGTACTGTGAACATCATAGCTCATACAATGAGTACTGTGAACATCATAGCTCGCAGGGTGAGAACTGTGAACATCATAGCTAATACAGTGAGTACAGTGAACATCATAGCTAATACAATGAGTACTGTGAACATCATAGCTCATACAATGAGTACTGTGAACATCATAGCTCATACAGTGAGTACTGTAAACATCATAGCTCGCATGGTGAATACTGTAAACATCATAGCTCATACAATGAGTACTGTGAACATCATAGCTCATACAATGAGTACTGTGAACATCATAGCTCATACAGTGAGTACTGTAAACATCATAGCTCGCATGGTGAGTACTGTGAACATCATAGCTCATACAATGAGTACTGTGAACATCATAACTCATACAATGAGTACTGTGAACATCATAGCTAATACAATGAGTACTGTGAACATCATAGCTAATACAGTGAGTACTGTAAACATCATAGTTCGCATGGTGAGTACTGTGAACATCATAACTCATACAATGAGTACTGTGAACATAGCTCATACAATGAGTACTGTGAACATCATAGCTAATACAATGAGTACTGTGAACATCATAGCTAATACAATGAGTACTGTGAACATCATAGCTCATAGTGAGTACTGTGAACATCATAGCTAATACAATGAGTACTGTGAACATCATAGCTCATACAGTGAGAACTGCGAACATCATAGCTCCTACAGTGAGTACTGTGAACATCATAGCAAAAACAATGAGTACTGTGAACATTATAGCTCATACAATGAGTACTGTGAACATCACAGCTAATACAATGAGTACTGTGAACATCATAGCTCATATAATGAGTACTGCGAACATCATAGCTCATACAATGAGTACTGTGAACATCATAGCTCATACAATGAGTACTGTGAACATCACAGCTCGCAGGGTGAGTACTGTGAACATCATAGCTAATACAGTGAGTACTGTGAACATCATAGCTAATACAATGAGTACTGTGAACATGATAGCTCACACAATGAGTACTGTGAACATCATAGCTCATACAATGAGTACTGTAAACATCATAGCTCGCATGGTGAGTACTGTGAACATCATAGCTCATACAATGAGTACTGTGAACATCATAGCTCATACAATGAGTACTGTGAACATCATAGCTCATACAGTGAGTACTGTAAACATCATAGCTCGCATGGTGAGTACTGTGAACATCATAGCTCATACAATGAGTACTGTGAACATCATAGCTCATACTATGAGTACTGTGAACATCATAGCTAATACAATGAGTACTGTGAACATCATAGCTAATACAGTGAGTACTGTAAACATCATAGTTCGCATGGTGAGTACTGTGAAAATCATAGCTCATACAATGAGTACTGTGAACATCATAGCTCATACAATGAGCACTGTGAACATCATAGCTAATACAATGAGTACTGTGAACATCACAGCTAACACAATGAGTACTGTGAACATCATAGCTCATAGTGAGTACTGTGAACATCATAGCTAATACAATGAGTACTGTGAACATCATAGCTCATACAGTGAGAACTGCGAACATCATAGCTCCTACAGTGAGTACTGTGAACATCATAGCAAAAACAATGAGTACTGTGAACATTATAGCTCATACAATGAGTACTGTGAACATCACAGCTAATACAATGAGTACTGTGAACATCATAGCTCATATAATGAGTACTTCGAACATCATAGCTCATACAATGAGTACTGTGAACATCATAGCTCATACAATGAGTACTGTGAACATCACAGCTCGCAGGGTGAGTACTGTGAACAGCATAGCTAATACAGTGAGTACTGTGAACATCATAGCTAATACAATGAGTACTGTGAACATGATAGCTCACACAATGAGTACTGTGAACATCATAGCTCATACAATGAGTTCTGTAAACATCATAGCTCGCATGGTGAGTACTGTGAACATCATAGCTCATACAATGAGTACTGTGAACATCATAGCTCATACAATGAGTACTGTGAACATCATAGCTCATACAGTGAGTACTGTAAACATCATAGCTCGCATGGTGAGTACTGTGAACATCATAGCTCATACAATGAGTACTGTGAACATCATAGCTCATACAATGAGTACTGTGAACATCATAGCTCATACAATGAGTACTGTGAACATCATAGCTCATACAATGAGTACTGTGAACATCACAGCTCGCAGGGTGAGTACTGTGAACATCATAGCTAATACAGTGAGTACAGTGAACATCATAGCTAATACAATGAGTACTGTGAACATCATAGCTCATACAATGAGTACTGTGAACATCATAGCTCATACAGTGAGTACTGTAAACATCATAGCTCGCATGGTGAGTACTGTAAACATCATAGCTCATACAATGAGTACTGTGAACATCATAGCTCATACAATGAGTACTGTGAACATCATAGCTCATACAGTGAGTACTGTAAACATCATAGCTCGCATGGTGAGTACTGTGAACATCATAGCTCATACAATGAGTACTGTGAACATCATAGCTCATACAATGAGTACTGTGAACATCATAGCTAATACAATGAGTACTGTGAACATCATAGCTAATACAGTGAGTACTGTAAACATCATAGTTCGCATGGTGAGTACTGTGAAAATCATAGCTCATACAATGAGTACTGTGAACATAGCTCATACAATGAGTACTGTGAACATCATAGCTAATACAATGAGTACTGTGAACATCATAGCTAATACAATGAGTACTGTGAACATCATAGCTCATAGTGAGTACTGTGAACATCATAGCTAATACAATGAGTACTGTGAACATCATAGCTCATACAGTGAGAACTGCGAACATCATAGCTCCTACAGTGAGTACTGTGAACATCATAGCAAAAACAATGAGTACTGTGAACATTATAGCTCATACAATGAGTACTGTGAACATCACAGCTAATACAATGAGTACTGTGAACATCATAGCTCATATAATGAGTACTGCGAACATCATAGCTCATACAATGAGTACTGTGAACATCATAGCTCATACAATGAGTACTGTGAACATCACAGCTCGCAGGGTGAGTACTGTGAACATCATAGCTAATACAGTGAGTACTGTGAACATCATAGCTAATACAATGAGTACTGTGAACATGATAGCTCACACAATGAGTACTGTGAACATCATAGCTCATACAATGAGTACTGTAAACATCATAGCTCGCATGGTGAGTACTGTGAACATCATAGCTCATACAATGAGTACTGTGAACATCATAGCTCATACAATGAGTACTGTGAACATCATAGCTCATACAGTGAGTACTGTAAACATCATAGCTCGCATGGTGAGTACTGTGAACATCATAGCTCATACAATGAGTACTGTGAACATCATAGCTCATACTATGAGTACTGTGAACATCATAGCTAATAAAATGAGTACTGTGAACATCATAGTTAACACAGTGAGTACTGCAAACATCACAGCTCGCATGGTGAGTACTGTGAACATCATAGCTCATACAATGAGTTCTCTGAACATCATAGCTAATACAGTGAGTACTGTGAATATCATAGCTCATACAATGAGTACTGTGAACATCATATCTCATACAATGAGTACTGTGAACATCATAGCTCATACAATGAGTACTGTGAACATAAAAGCTCATACAGTGAGTACTGGGAACATCATAGCTAATACACTGAGTACTGTGAACATCATAGCTCATACAATGAGTACTGTGAACATCATAGCTCATACAATGAGTACTGCGAACATCATAGCTCATACAGTGAGCACTGTAAACATCATAGCTCGCATGGTGAGTACTGTAAACATCATAGCTCATACAATGAGTACTGTGAACATCACAGCTCATACAATGAGTACTGTGAACATCATAGCTCATACAGTGAGCACTGTAAACATCATAGCTCGCATGGTGAGTACTGTGAACATCATAGCTCATACAATGAGTACTGTGAACATCATAGCTCATACAATGAGTACTGTGAACATCATAGCTAATACAATGAGTACTGTGAACATCATAGCTAATACAGTGAGTACTGTAAACATCATAGCTCGCATGGTGAGTACTGTGAACATCATAGCTCATACAATGAGTACTGTGAACATCATAGCTCATACAATGAGTACTGTGAACATCATAGCTAATACAATGAGTACTGTGAACATCATAGCTAATACAATGAGAACTGTGAACATCATAGCTCATAGTGAGTACTGTGAACATCACAG
Organism: Squalus acanthias; assembly: GCA_030390025.1. NCBI lineage: Eukaryota > Metazoa > Chordata > Chondrichthyes > Squaliformes > Squalidae > Squalus > Squalus acanthias. The sequence continues at coordinate 27,305,231 of CM059445.1, forward strand.
CTAATACAGTGAGTACTGTGAACATCATAGCTAATACACTGAGTACTGTGAACATCATAGCTCATACAATGAGTACTGTGAACATCATAGCTCATACAATGAGTACTGTGAACATCATAGCTCGCAGGGTGAGAACTGTGAACATCATAGCTAATACAGTGAGTACAGTGAACATCATAGCTAATACAATGAGTACTGTGAACATCATAGCTCATACAATGAGTACTGTGAACATCATAGCTCATACAGTGAGTACTGTAAACATCATAGCTCGCATGGTGAATACTGTAAACATCATAGCTCATACAATGAGTACTGTGAACATCATAGCTCATACAATGAGTACTGTGAACATCATAGCTCATACAGTGAGTACTGTAAACATCATAGCTCGCATGGTGAGTACTGTGAACATCATAGCTCATACAATGAGTACTGTGAACATCATAACTCATACAATGAGTACTGTGAACATCATAGCTAATACAATGAGTACTGTGAACATCATAGCTAATACAGTGAGTACTGTAAACATCATAGTTCGCATGGTGAGTACTGTGAACATCATAACTCATACAATGAGTACTGTGAACATAGCTCATACAATGAGTACTGTGAACATCATAGCTAATACAATGAGTACTGTGAACATCATAGCTAATACAATGAGTACTGTGAACATCATAGCTCATAGTGAGTACTGTGAACATCATAGCTAATACAATGAGTACTGTGAACATCATAGCTCATACAGTGAGAACTGCGAACATCATAGCTCCTACAGTGAGTACTGTGAACATCATAGCAAAAACAATGAGTACTGTGAACATTATAGCTCATACAATGAGTAATGTGAACATCACAGCTAATAAAATGAGTACTGTGAACATCATAGCTCATATAATGAGTACTGCGAACATCATAGCTCATACAATGAGTACTGTGAACATCATAGCTCATACAATGAGTACTGTGAACATCACAGCTCGCAGGGTGAGTACTGTGAACATCATAGCTAATACAGTGAGTACTGTGAACATCATAGCTAATACAATGAGTACTGTGAACATGATAGCTCACACAATGAGTACTGTGAACATCATAGCTCATACAATGAGTACTGTAAACATCATAGCTCGCATGGTGAGTACTGTGAACATCATAGCTCATACAATGAGTACTGTGAACATCATAGCTCATACAATGAGTACTGTGAACATCATAGCTCATACAGTGAGTACTGTAAACATCATAGCTCGCATGGTGAGTACTGTGAACATCATAGCTCATACAATGAGTACTGTGAACATCATAGCTCATACTATGAGTACTGTGAACATCATAGCTAATACAATGAGTACTGTGAACATCATAGCTAATACAGTGAGTACTGTAAACATCATAGTTCGCATGGTGAGTACTGTGAAAATCATAGCTCATACAATGAGTACTGTGAACATCATAGCTCATACAATGAGCACTGTGAACATCATAGCTAATACAATGAGTACTGTGAACATCACAGCTAACACAATGAGTACTGTGAACATCATAGCTCATAGTGAGTACTGTGAACATCATAGCTAATACAATGAGTACTGTGAACATCATAGCTCATACAGTGAGAACTGCGAACATCATAGCTCCTACAGTGAGTACTGTGAACATCATAGCAAAAACAATGAGTACTGTGAACATTATAGCTCATACAATGAGTACTGTGAACATCACAGCTAATACAATGAGTACTGTGAACATCATAGCTCATACAATGAGTACTGTGAACATCATAGCTCATACAATGAGTACTGTGAACATCACAGCTCGCAGGGTGAGTACTGTGAACAGCATAGCTAATACAGTGAGTACTGTGAACATCATAGCTAATACAATGAGTACTGTGAACATGATAGCTCACACAATGAGTACTGTGAACATCATAGCTCATACAATGAGTTCTGTAAACATCATAGCTCGCATGGTGAGTACTGTGAACATCATAGCTCATACAATGAGTACTGTGAACATCATAGCTCATACAATGAGTACTGTGAACATCATAGCTCATACAGTGAGTACTGTAAACATCATAGCTCGCATGGTGAGTACTGTGAACATCATAGCTCATACAATGAGTACTGTGAACATCATAGCTCATACTATGAGTCCTGTGAACATCATAGCTAATACAATGAGTACTGTGAACATCATAGCTAATACAGTGAGTACTGTAAACATCATAGTTCGCATGGTGAGTACTGTGAACATCATAGCTCATACAATGAGTACTGTGAACATCATAGCTCATACAATGAGTACTGTGAACATCATAGCTAATACAATGAGTACTGTGAACATCATAGATAATACAATGAGTACTGTGAACATCATAGCTCATAGTGAGTACTGTGAACATCATAGCTAATACAATGAGTACTGTGAACATCATAGCTCATACAGTGAGAACTGCGAACATCATAGCTCCTACAGTGAGTACTGTGAACATCATAGCAAAAACAATGAGTACTGTGAACATTATAGCTCATACAATGAGTACTGTGAACATCACAGCTAATACAATGAGTACTGTGAACATCATAGCTCATATAATGAGTACTGCGAACATCATAGCTCATACAATGAGTACTGTGAACATCATAGCTCATACAATGAGTACTGTGAACATCACAGCTCGCAGGGTGAGTACTGTGAACATCATAGTTAATACAGTGAGTACTGTAAACATCATAGCTAATACAATGAGTACTGTGAACATGATAGCTCACACAATGAGTACTGTGAACATCATAGCTCATACAATGAGTACTGTAAACATCATAGCTCGCATGGTGAGTACTGTGAACATCATAGCTCATACAATGAGTACTGTGAACATCATAGCTCATACAATGGGTACTGTGAACATCATAGCTAATACAGTGAGTACTGTAAACATCATAGCTAATACAGTGAGTACAGTAAACATCATAGCTTGCATGGTGAGTACTGTGAACATCAAAGTTCATACAATGAGTACTGTGAACATCATAGCTCATACAATGAGTACTGTGAACATCATAGCTAATGCAATGAGTACTGTGAACATCATAGCTCATACAATGAGACCTGTGAACATCATAGCTAATAAAATGAGTACTGTGAACATCATAGTTAACACAGTGAGTACTGCAAACATCACAGCTCGCATGGTGAGTACTGTGAACATCATAGCTCATACAATGAGTACTGTGAACATCATAGCTCATACAATGAGGACTGTGAACATCATAGCTAATACAGTGAGTACTGTGAACATCACAGCTCATACAATGAGTACTGTGAACATCACAGCTAATACAATGAGTACTGTGAACATCATAGCTAATACAATGAGTACTGTGAACATCATAGCTAATACAATGAGTACTGTGAACATCATAGCTAATACAGTGAGTACTGTGAACATCATAGCAAATACAAAGAGTACTGTGAACATCATAGCTAATACAATGAGTACTGTGAACATCATAGCTCATACAATGAGGACTGTGAACATCATAGCTAATACAGTGAGTACTGTGAAAATCATAGCTAATACAATGAGTACTGTGAACATCATAGCTCATACAGTGAGTACTGCGAACATCATAGCTCACACAATGAGTACTGGGAACATCATAGCTAATACAGTGAGTACTGTGAACATCATAGCTAATACAGTGAGTACTGTGAACATCATAGCTAATACAGTGAGTACTGTGAACATCATAGCTCATACAATGAGTACTGTGAACATCATAGCTAATACAGTGAGTACTGTGAACATCATAGCTCATAAAATGAGTACTGTGAACTTCATAGCTCATACAATGAGTACTGTGAACATCATAACAAATACAATGAGTACTGTGAACATCATAGCTAATACAATGAATACTGTGAACATCATAGCTCATACAATGAGTACTGTGAACATCATAGCTAATACAATGAGTACTGTGAACATCATAGCTAATACATTGAGTACTGTGAACATCATAGCAAATACAATGAGTACTGTGAACATCGTAGCTAATACAATGAGTACTGTGAACATCATAGCTCATACAATGAGGACTGTGAACATCATAGCTAATACAGTGAGTACTGTGAACATCATAGCTCACAGGGTGAGTACTGTGAACATCATAGTTCATACAATGAGTACTGTGAACTTCATAGCTCATACAATGAGTACTGTGAACATCATAGCTCATACAGTGAATACTGTGAACATCATAGCTCATACAATGAGTGCTGTGAACATCATAGGTAATACAATGAGTACTGTGAACATCATAGCTAATACAATGAGTACTGTGAACATCATAGCTCATACAATGAGGACTGTGAACATCATAGCGAATACAGTGAGTACTGTGAACATCATAGCTCATACAATGAGTTCTCTGAACATCATAGCTAATACAGTGAGTACTGTGAATATCATAGCTCATACAATGATTACTGTGAACATCATATCTCATACAATGAGTACTGTGAACATCATAGCTCAAACAATGAGTACTGTGAACATGAAAGCTAATACAATGAGTACTGTGAACATCATAGCTCATACAGTGAGTACTGTGAACATCATAGCTAATACAGTGAGTATTGTGAACATCATAGCTCACAGGGTGAGCACTGTGAACATCATAGCTCACACAGTGAATACTGTGAACATCATAGCTCATACAATGAGTTCTGTGAACGTCATAGCTCATACAATGAGTACTGTGAACATCATAGCTCATACAATGAGTACTGTGAACATCATAGCTAATACAATGAGTACTGTGAACATCATAGCTCATACAATGAGTACTGTGAACATCATAGCTAATACAATGAGTACTGTGAACATCATAGCTGATACAGTGAGTACTGTGAACATAAAAGCTAATACAGTGAGTACTGGGAACATCATAGCTAATACACTGAGTACTGTGAACATCATAGCTCATACAATGAGTACTGTGAACATCATAGCTCATACAATGAGTACTGTGAACATCATAGCTCACAGGGTGAGAACTGTGAACATCATAGCTAATAAAGTGAGTACAGTGAACATCATAGCTAATACAATGAGTACTGTGAACATCATAGCTCATACAATGAGTACTGTGAACATCATAGCTCATACAGTGAGCACTGTAAACATCATAGCTCGCATGGTGAGTACTGTAAACATCATAGCTCATACAATGAGTACTGTGAACATCACAGCTCATACAATGAGTACTGTGAACATCATAGCTCATACAGTGAGCACTGTAAACATCATAGCTCGCATGGTGAGTACTGTGAACATCATAGCTCATACAATGAGTACTGTGAACATCATAGCTCATACAATGAGTACTGTGAACATCATAGCTAATACAATGAGTACTGTGAACATCATAGCTAATACAGTGAGTACTGTAAACATCATAGCTCGCATGGTGAGTACTGTGAACATCATAGCTCATACAATGAGTACTGTGAACATCATAGCTCATACAATGAGTACTGTGAACATCATAGCTAATACAATGAGTACTGTGAACATCATAGCTAATACAATGAGAACTGTGAACATCATAGCTCATAGTGAGTACTGTGAACATCATAGCTCATACAATGAGTACTGTGAACATCATAGCTCATACAATGAGTACTGTGAACATCATAGCTCATACAATGAGTACTGTGAACATCATAGCTCATACAATGAGTACTGTGAACATCATAGCTCGCAGGGTGAGAACTGTGAACATCATAGCTAATACAGTGAGTACAGTGAACATCATAGCTAATACAATGAGTACTGTGAACATCATAGCTCATACAATGAGTACTGTGAACATCATAGCTCATACAGTGAGTACTGTAAACATCATAGCTCGCATGGTGAATACTATAAACATCATAGCTCATACAATGAGTACTGTGAACATCATAGCTCATACAATGAGTACTGTGAACATCATAGCTCATACAGTGAGTACTGTAAACATCATAGCTCGCATGGTGAGTACTGTGAACATCATAGCTCATACAATGAGTACTGTGAACATCATAGCTCATACAATGAGTACTGTGAACATCATAGCCAATACAATGAGTATTTTGAACATCATAGCTAATACTGTAAGTACTGTGAACATCATAGCTAATACAGTAAGTACTGTGAACATCATAGCTAATACAATGAGTGCTGTGAACATCATATCTAATACAATGAGTACTGTGAACATCATAACTCATACAATGAGTACTGTGAACATCATAGCTCATACAATGAGTACTGTGAACATCATAGCTCATACAATGAGTACTGTGAACATCATAGCTCATACAATGAGTACTGCGAACATCATAGCTCATACAATGAGTACTGTGAACATCATAGCTAATACAGTGAGTACTGTGAACATCATAGCTAATACAATGAGTACTGTGAACATCATAGCTCATACAATGAGTACTGTGAACATCATAGCTCATACAATGAGTACTGTGAACATCATAGCTCATACAATGAGTACTGTAAACATCATAGCTCATACAATGAGTACTGTGAACATCACAGCTAATACAATGAGTACTGTGAACATCATAGCTCATACAATGAGTACTGTGAACATCATAGCTAATACAATGAGTAATGTGAACATCATAGCTAATACAATGAGTACTGTGAACAGCATAGCTAATACAATGAGTACTGTGAACATCATAGCTCAAACAATGAGTACTGTGAACATCATAGTTCATACAATGATTACTGTGAACATCACAGCTAATACAATGAGTGCTGTGAACATCATAGCTCATACAATGAATACTGTCAACATCATAGCTCATACAATGAGTACTGTGAACATCATAGCTAATACAGTGAGTACTGTGAACATCATATCTCTTACAATGAGTACTGTGAACATCATAGCTAATACAATGAGTACTGTGAACATCATAGCTCATACAGTGAGTACTGTGAACATCATAGCTCGTACAATGAGTATTGTGAACATCATAGCTAATGCAATGAGTACCGTGAACATCATAGCTAATACAATGAGTACTGTGAACATGATAGCTAATACAATGTGTACTGTGAACATCATAGCTCATACAATTACTGTGAACATCATAGCTCATACAATGAGTACTGTAAACATCATAGCTCATACAATGAGTACTGTGAACATCACAGCTAATACAATGAGTACTGTGAACATCATAGCTCATACAATGAGTACTGTGAACATCATAGCTAATACAATGAGTAATGTGAACATCATAGCTAATACAATGAGTACTGTGAACAGCATAGCTAATACAATGAGTACTGTGAACATCATAGCTCAAACAATGAGTACTGTGAACATCATAGTTCATACAATGATTACTGTGAACATCACAGCTAATACAATGAGTGCTGTGAACATCATAGCTCATACAATGAATACTGTCAACATCATAGCTCATACAATGAGTACTGTGAACATCATAGCTAATACAGTGAGTACTGTGAACATCATATCTCTTACAATGAGTACTGTGAACATCATAGCTAATACAATGAGTACTGTGAACATCATAGCTCATACAGTGAGTACTGTGAACATCATAGCTCGTACAATGAGTATTGTGAACATCATAGCTAATGCAATGAGTACCGTGAACATCATAGCTAATACAATGAGTACTGTGAACATGATAGCTAATACAATGTGTACTGTGAACATCATAGCTCATACAATTACTGTGAACATCATAGCTCATACAATGAGTACTGTGAACTTCATAGCTCATACAGTGAGTACTGTGAACATCATAGCTCATAAAGTGAGTACTGCGAACATCATAGCTCATACAGTGAGTACTTTGAACATCATAGCTCATACAATGAGTACTGTGAACATCATAGCTAACACAATGAGTAATGTGCACATCATAGCTAATACAGTGAGTACTGTGAAAATCATAGCTCATACAATGATTACTGTGAACATCATAGCTCATACAATGAGTACTGTGAACATCATAGCTCGCAGGGTGATTACTGTGAACATCATAGCTGTAGAATTCGCAATATATCGTGATTTTTATTAATAAGGAGAAAACACATAGTTTCGTTCAAACAGCTTTTATTTCAGCAGAATGCTGTCAGGTTTCTCAAAGTGGACACAAGCAGCCTGTAAAATGGCCGCCGCACCTCGTGACAGAACATTCTAGACTTTTCGACAGGCAGACAAGATGGCGTTCCAATAAACATTTGTGCAAGATCGATTAAGATCCAGCACATTGAAGATAATACACGAGACATTATGGGTTTGCAGTATACACATAAATACTGAAATCGGTCTCCCAGGTACGAATGAAAGCTATTGTACCAAGTAATCAAGGGCCCATCCAAAAGACATTAATATGTAAAATCCCAACGACTCTACGATGAGAGAGCCGTTTAGCGGGTAGTTATACAGAACACTTGGAAGCCCCAAAACCCCTCCAGGGAGAACACCGACCGATTTAACAATGGGAGAAATATTAACAGGTACTCAGACATTTACGAGTAGCCCCGAAACCCATTAAGAACGGAGATCACCCATACAAGACATTTGAGCGCCAGACCCAAACAAATGAAAGGACATTAAGGTTGGGCGGGAAACGGAAGATTTTTGTACTATAATTACAAGCTCCAACCGTCCATCTTTCTCTTATTCTCTTATCCGATCGACTCGTAACCTCGTGGCTGCTCCTGTGTTTTTGACTCGTAGTCTTGTTCCTGCTTGCCTGGTGCCTCTTTGAAAAAGACTGTTGAACTTTCTGATCCGTTCGGATCTACCTCGTGTCGCGTAACGAAGACCTATGTTGGTAACTGGCATCGGACCCAAAGGCCCGAGATGAGATGAGATGAGATGAGATGAGAAGAGAGGAAGACCATACTCATCGCCACGGTCAGTAAATCCCGACCGTGCCTGTAGGTCGAACAGCCAAGCTTTCCTTGCCAGGAAGACTTCTTTGAACTTGCAAGAACGGATCGTCAAAGATGATATTGACTGGTCTGTATTCGGAAAGTACCTGTTAAACCAACCAACACAGATCTTCATCACAGCAGACGGTCCAGCCTGCTAGCCGGAGCAGAAGCAAGTAAACAAGTGGGACCAGGAGACCTCCTGATCGACACGTGGGTGCTGTGGTGAAAACATCCGATCAGCTATTCGGAATTTCTCCGAGTTATCACGAGTGGTGAGCATGAGTCTCGAATCCTACGAATCTAGCTAGGACAGATATTGATAGGGGAGGGTTTAAGTATTAAGGATACTTGTAATGTGTGCCCCTATTTACGGTGTGTCGTTCGTTCCTCGTTTCCCTAGAATTAGCTATATAACTGCGTGTAAGATTGTACTGTCATTAATCTGTGCTTATGACATGTATTTCGTAATCTTAAATATCATGCAAGAAAGATTTTTCCATTTCGTACCATTCAACCGAGTCTACATGAGTTTCATCTCCATTACTGCTCTCGCATCTAAGTCCAGTGTCTAGAACCGTAAGGGCGAGTGATTCGAACCACTCACAGGTGTGTCTAGTGTTCCCAGACTGGCTGGAGACCAGAACAGGCAACAAGGCCTAAACCCGCACTGACATACAGGCTGCACAGAGCCGCGTGAATCTCACAGGCTGAGAGACACGCACGGTCAAATCCCTTACATAGCTAATACAATGATTACTGTGAACATCATAGCTCATACATTGAGTACTGTGAACATCATAGCTAATACAGTGAGTACTGTGAACATCATAGCTCATACAATGAGTACTGTGAACATGATAGCTAATACAGTGAGTGCTGTGAACATCATAGCTCACACAATGAGTACTGTGAACATCATAGCTAATACAGTGAGTACTGTGAACAATCATAGCTCATACAATGAGTGCTGTGAACATCATAGCTAATACAATGAGTACTGTGAACATCATAGCTCATACAATGAGTACTGTGAACATCATAGCTAATACAGTGAGTACTGTGAACGTCATAGCTCATACAGTGAGTACTGTGAACATCATAGCTAATACAATGAGTACTGTGAACATCATAGCTCATAGTGAGTACTGTGAACATCATAGCTCATACAATGAGTACCATGAACATCATAGCTCATACAGTGAATACTGCGAACATCATAGCACATACAGTGAGTACAGTGAGCATCATAGCTAATACAATGAGTACTGTGAACATCATAGCTCATACAATGAGTACTGCGAACATCATAGCTCGCAGTGTGAGTACTGTGAACATCATAGCTCATACAGTGAGTACTGTGAACATCATAGCTCATACAATGAGTACTGTGAGCATCATAGCTAATACAATGAGTACTGTGAACATCATAGCTCATACAGTGAGTACTGTGAGCATCATAGCTAATACAATGAGTACTGTGAACATCATAGCTCTGTTAGATTCGAATTTGGAGAAACTCTAGACGGAGACGGAATTGAGGACAAGTTCAGAATTTATTAAAATAAACAAAAGACTTGTGCACAAGGGAGAGCCACTCAGCTTCCTCAAGCTAGGGGCGCACTCTCTGAGGAACAAGTAACGGTTCATTCAAGTTATACATTTCTATAAGCACCGCCCACTTACTACAGAATGGGGCGTACACGTACAAACAGTGTCACTACAGTTACTCTCTATTTGTTATATGGTTAGTCACTCAACTGTCGGGCCCTCCCCTTGAACCCTGACCATGCCAGTCACAGATGTTGGTTGCCTCATCCTACTCCCCAAATTCTTGCTGTTATCTCTTCCTTTGTGGGCATAGTTTATAGTTTGAGAAAACATATTTTATCCCTGGCTGTCGGACAGAGCGGGGTGGCTCAAGGCCGTAATGGCTTGGATGCTCAGTGACTGGAACCGTGTTGGTCATTAATTGCTCCCTTATCTCTTGGGAGACCAGGTTCGAATAGTAGATGTACCCCCCGTGCCTGGAACTGTGTTGGTTGTTAATTGCTCCCTTATCTCTTGGGAGGCCAGGCTGTGCTTTGACAATGGCTCTACTGAGGTTGTGAATACATATATCCCAAGGTTTGATAAGGGGAGGGAGGCACCTTCCAGTCTACAAATATGCCTTAATTAGCTAAACCTACTATCCGAAATAAGTAGAGGGTAATGTAGTCAAGTATCCCAGCATTCTTTGGGAACAAGCAGGATCCTTCAGTAGTAGTCAAGTATCCCAGAGTTCTTTGGGAACAATCTGGATCCTTCAGTCCCCCCTTCCAATCTCCCGAAAAGGACCCTTGAAGGGGGTTGGAGAGTGTGCTCTCTACGCTAAATAGTGTGATAAGCTAGTGAGTATAATATGTCAGAAACGCATATAGGTTTTTCCCGGATCAACTAGCACGAATGATGAAGGTTTACCTATAAACCCACCCAATTTATTCTATACTTCCCCCTAGGCCTTTGGCTATTCCAGGTAGGCCGCACATTCGTTGCATATGGTCTGGTGTGAGTCCTGTCGGGGTGGCCACCCGTCTAGGCACCAGGTATGCATCAGATGAGTGAAGTTGCTATTTAGGCATTCCCCGATTCATTATATGATTGCTTCATTATTCATGCACATGATTTCTCCAACAAGTTGTCAAAATCATCATCTGAAACACTTGGAGTAGGAGCAGTACAAGCATTAACAGTTTTAACCACTTGATTTGCAATTTGTTTAGCCCGAGTCCGTTTACATTTCCTGCATGTCATACATAACAAGGTCAGGACAATTACTAACTGCACCACGACTAATACATGTGAAATCAATCGGATCCATGGATGGATCTGTATATTTAGTCCCCAGTCCCAAATGTCATCCAGCCATGTGGTCACCTTGATCGCGTCGATATCTTTCTTCAGATCCGTGTTCCGTTGTTGTAGAGTATAGTTACACCTTCTGGGAGAGCCGTATCGCCTTCCGCAACTGCCTCAGGTATTCGGGCAGCGGGGGTATAGGATACCCAAAGGTGTTGATGTAGTCCCATAATCCATACTTGATGTCTTCAGACACTTGAAGAAAGGTAATATCAAACTGGTGTATGTCCACCAATTCCGTATGTCCAATCCGTACCGGAACTGCGGGGGTGAAGCAGAACTCTGAACTGGGGATGTTGCAAGTTAGATTGGCATACTCAAACGTTTTCAGGTTGGTCGTCACACAGTATTCGCCTTTGCCGGCGTACGCCACCTGGGTAGGCTTTGAGGCTGCGTCCAATGTTTCCATGGTGCAGTTAATTTCCATGCCTGTGTTATTAAAACCACATTGGGCTTGCGGGCTTTGGCTGATTGCATGCGGGCACATGATGATGGCATGTCTGGTGACACATCCCTCCAGCTTGGTACCCATCCAGTCTCCTTTCACCATCACTGCGTAAGGTAACATATTGTGGTAAGATATATGCATACCATCTTTTAGTATACCAATATTTTGTACCTGATACACCTCCCGCCCTTGTGTCTCTGGTGTCATTACCGGGACGACCAGAATTAGCCCCAGGAATCCCCCCCCGTCTGGTCTGCATTCAACCTGCGTGGGGAATACCCGTACCATGGCTCGGAATTGACAAACTGTCATATTGAGGCTACTCAAGAGATGTTTGGGTGTACCCGCCCCAGCGTGTCCGCGAGTCAGGGTCCCTTTTAACTGTTGGTTGGTAATCCACAGGGGTACCTCCCCTGCCTGTATCTGTTCCAGGTTTTCTCGGGTTTGCTGCACTATCCAATTCCCATATGTGCTGCAAACGTCGTTTGCTGCTGCCTGCTGTGAGGCATTGTATTCTTCTTTAATTAACTTATTTATAGTCTGTGCGTGTGTTTCTAACACAGTAGCTATATCCTGCAGGTATACGGTTAATATCTGGTCCTCCTTTAACTCTTGGTCCTCATTCTTATTTTGCTCTTGTAAGATAGCTTTGATGCGGGAACCCAGATCCCGGACCTTCTGATCTACGGTAGCCAGATCAATGGTGTTAACGACCGACGTGCCAGTGTTAAAAATCGTTGCTGCATCATTAACTAAAGACCTCTTACGTCGCCATACCCGCCGGCTTCCCTGTCTATATCCGCCTCCGCTACGATCCGCGCCTTGTTTCAATACCTGTGTTAGAAGGCGCTGGTATAACTGTTGGGTTTGTGGTGAGCACCAAGCAGGCAGGGCGGTGTTGGCCAGGTTTAGCACCACTGACACTAATTCATGACGCACGTTATCATACAATATATCCCCAGTACGGGTGAACACCAACCCACTAGCGGGTCCCTCTTTCACGGGAGGGCAGGTCAGTGGCTCGCGCTCGGAGGGGAAAGGTGTTGTGGAAACCATTGGGGGCAGGGGTGTAGGGGGGGGGCACCCCAGTAGCAGTCGATCACCAGCGGTAGCCCGGGCTCCTCGTATTGTTCTATGATTCCGAAAGTCTGACATCTCTCTGAGGTAGGCGTGCATGAGGGGTCCCAGTGCCTCGCATTATTCTGACAGCATATCCTGTCCGTCTTCCCTGTGATTTTACTGGTACAAACTCCCCTGTGCGTTTTGTGTGGACCAGTAGTCATTTCACAGAAAAAGGGGGCTCCCGACCGGTCGACGCAGAACCCCAGTGCCGTGATGGGTGTTGTTTGTTCACTGATCAGTATCCCTATCATTCCCATGATAAGCCACCCCATGGTTATCCTATACCACCGCTAGGCAGAAGGAGTCCGATTCGTTTATCTGTCTCGACACTAGCTTGTACAGTAGTAACTAGCAGGCTCTCTCTCTCTCTCTCCCTGTTTGTCCTGGTATTGGCCGTGTGCACAGGGCTCGGAGCGGGGTTAAGGCTACTTCATACGTGGTATTGAGGTGGAGACGATGGCCTTGTGACAGTGGCTCAATGTAACTTACCTGACTAACGTGATTCAGTAAGGGTTAGGAGCTGTCGGACGGGGATGGGTGAAGACAGGTTGCACTGTCCTCCTTCGGAGGTAGGAGGGTCTATAATAGGGAGTGGATATCCCCTGGGGAAGGTCCTCCAGTCCCGACTCCAGCGGTTCCCAAAGAGCAGCTGTATCTCGGAACCGGTCTGTCTCCCCTGCACGGGGTAGGGTGAATAAAAGAGTCTGAGTTCTGTTGGGATGTAAAGCGAGGGGTCCGGTGACCCTACCACAAAAGGGAGATAACCGGAACTCTAGAGTCAAGGGGTGAATCCCGGGGAAGGTTAGAGTCGTATAATAATGTGAGTTCGCGGGATCCCTGGTTAAGTCGAAAGCCTGGACCGTAGAAAGGTCGACATCCCCGGTAGTGGTGGCAGTACTGAGGTCGGACCCACTCATCTGTAAGAAAGAGACAGGTAAAATAGCAACCCGAGGAACCGACTTAATCCTTCGAAATCCGGTCCTGATCAAGTATAGGGGAGAAAAAGGCAGGTCAATACTTGTTTTTATTTCTTTTTAATTGTAAAACGAACACAACAGATATGTCTTTAAAAGGGTTGACAGCTTAAAAGGGTTAACAGCTTTTAGCTCTCTGTACCAAAAGGTGGGTGGAGCTAACAGATACAACAGACATTTCCTCAAAAGGGTTAACAGCTTTTAGCTCTCTGTACCAAAAGGTGGGTGGAGCTAACAGATACAACAGGCACCCTTTTTAAAACAGACTTTCAGACCAAGGAAATACCGTAACTTCTTAGAGTTTATAGTCAGGAAACTTTCACACAGACTTTCACACAGACTTAGACACAGACTGAGATCTCAGCATTCCCTTTAAGATTCCTTTCGCTCAGCAAATTCTGGATTTTACTTTTTTTTTAGTCTCCAAGAGGTGGGGAAATCTCTTCCCCGGGCCCCGTCACCGGCTTAGTCTGGCTCCATTTTAATACCCCCGGGTGCCGTGGTGGACCAGGGCAGAGAAGCTGGGGTGAGTCCTTGACAGGAGGCATGAAGGTCTGTCTGGTGAAGCCCAAAGAGTCGACTAGCCCACTCCCGGATTCCGGCCTCCGTGGGCTGGGGGCTGGCCCCCATTCGGAGGGCGGTTTGGTAGGGCTTTTCCAGCCCCTGGAGTAGATTATCTAAGAACCGTGGGTCGTCATGATTAGCGGGAATGTTATTCGTCTGGCCCCAATGTTCATACTGCTCGATTACTCGATCAATGTACACATTGGGGTTTTCTCCGGGACTCTGGCGCAGGGCGGTGAGCCCCGCCCAGGTAGCGGTGCCGTTGCCCAGTCCAGCCTGCGCCCAGGTTTTTAAACCATTGAATTGGATCTCATACTCTGCTACCGTGGCTGGGACATTTAAGACATGGGGTCCCAATGTCTCATAAACCATAGAGGGACATTTTACCTCAATAATATCTTTTATGTCTTGTATGGACAAATTAAAGTGCCGAGCAGCACTTCGTATTTTTGCCCATACTTCGACGTTAGGATTGTATCTTTTGAGGTCGGGAATGAGGAGGATGACGCTGGATCTCTCCTGGGGCGTAAAAGAATGAGCCTCGCCCATCATACCCCGTCCACCTATCTCTGCGTTTTGGGCTCCTGCTGTCGGATTAACTCGGACGGGGGCCGTGGGGTTGGATATTCCTGCCCCAGACTGAAGCGGTAAGGTGGGATAGATACGAGTGTATTCGGGGGGGCACGTGGGTTGGATGGCTTCAACTCGTTGAACCTTTACGGTCCCCGATGGGGGCCGGGGTTCTAGGATCGGTGTGTCTCGAGTCTCCTTTTGTAGAGCCTCAACAATGTCACCCCAGTTTTTCAAATCGTCTAGATTCTCAGTCCCTGGTGACTTAAGGTGCAGGAGATTGCTAACTTGGACTTTAACCTCCTGCATAGGTCTCAAGAATCCTTGAAACGGGGGTCGGTCTTCCCCCCTTATCCACGATTATAGATCCCATCTGATCCATCCAACTAGTACATAGAACCGCCCCGTACTTAGCTTGTTTGGCTTCTTTTTGTTCCGCCCACCACTTTATTTGGTCAGCTACTGAGCTTGTTTCTTTCCATCGCTTTTTAACCATTTCACTCTGAAGTTTCAAATTAGCCTCTCGGACCTGTTGAACGACAGTGACACTGGTGGCCATAGCCGGAACGTCGGGTGAAAGAGATCTCCCCTTGTTTCCCATGTGATCCATATTAATAGTCACGTGTATTCTTATACTCTATCTTATACTTTAATCGGCACAAGCGACACAAAATTACACTCTAAACAGACTCTAACTTAAATCCCTCCGGGTCGTCACCCGGTATTTTGCGTAAACTTAATCGTCACGGGATCACGATCCTGTGGTGTTTTAGTTCTCTACACCTACTTGATCCTGGCCGTCACGTGGAGCCCAATCGCCCTCTTAATTCAGGCTCAGGCTAGGTGTTTGAGATAGACAACCACCCTTGTCCGTGTCGATCACCCGTGACTCTCAAGGATCCAATCTTATACTTTAAATCAGAAATATACACTTATCACCTTATACTCTAAATCAGAAAAAAAACCACTTATGTCTAATCAATTCCGTCAGTCCGGTCTCCGTGAGGAATAATTTAAGTTGTGGGTACTTTTATACTGACTGAACCATAAACGGTTTTAGCCCCACCGGTGACGAGCGAGTCCTTGTTCCTCCTAAAAGCCTTACTCTGGCTTTTCCCTTAGGACACGACACGGTTCTCGCTTTAACCGTCACTTCCTGTGTCTTTACCTCCAATGGTCCTTACCTGCAGTATCCCACTTCTGACACCAACTGTTAGATTCGAATTTGGAGAAACTCGAGACGGAGACGGAATTGAGGACAAGTTCAGAATTTATTAAAATAAACAAAAGACTTGTGCACAAGGGAGAGCCACTCAGCTTCCTCAAGCTAGGGGCGCACTCTCTGAGGAACAAGTAACGGTTCATTCAAGTTATACATTTCTATAAGCACCGCCCACTTACTACAGAATGGGGCGTACACGTACAAACAGTGTCACTACAGTTACTCTCTATTGGTTATATGGTTAGTCACTCAACTGTCGGGCCCTCCCCTTGAACCCTGACCATGCCAGTCACAGATGTTGGTTGACTCATCCTACTCCCCAAATTCTTGCTGTTATCTCTTCCTTTGCGGGCATAGTTTATAGTTTGAGAAAACATATTTTATCCCTGGCTGTCGGACAGAGCGGGGTGGCTCAAGGCCGTAATGGCTTGGATGCTCAGTGACTGGAACCGTGTTGGTCATTAATTGCTCCCTTATCTCTTGGGAGACCAGGTTCGAATAGTAGATGTACCCCCCGTGCCTGGAACTGTGTTGGTTGTTAATTGCTCCCTTATCTCTTGGGAGGCCAGGCTGTGCTTTGACAATGGCTCTACTGAGGTTGTGAATACATATATCCCAAGGTTTGATAAGGGGAGGGAGGCACCTTCCAGTCTACAAATATGCCTTAATTAGCTAAACCTACTATCCGAAATAAGTAGAGGGTAATGTAGTCAAGTATCCCAGCATTCTTTGGGAACAAGCAGGATCCTTCAGTAGTAGTCAAGTATCCCAGAGTTCTTTGGGAACAATCTGGATCCTTCAGCTCATACAATGAGTACTGCGAACATCATAGCTCGCAGTGTGAGTACTGTGAACATCATAGCTCATACATTGAGTACTGTGAACATCATAGCTCATACAATGAGTACTGTGAACATCATAGCTCATACAATGAGTACTGTGAACATCATAGCTCATACAATGAGTACTGCGAACATCATAGCTCATACAGTGAGTACTGTGAGCATCATAGCTAATACAATGAGTACTGTGAACATCATAGCTCATACAATGAGTACTGTGAAAATCATAGCTCGCAGTGTGAGTACTGTGAACATCATAGCTCATACAATGAGTACTGTGAACATCATAGCTCATACAATGAATACTGTGAACATCATAGCTCATACAATGAGTACTGTGAACATCATAGCTCACAGTGTGAGTACTGTGAACATCATAGCTCATACAATGAGTACTGTGAACATCATAGCTCATAGAATGAGTACTGTGAGCATCATAGCTAATACAATGAGTACTGTGAACATCATAGCTCATACAGTGAGTACTGTGAGCATCATAGCTAATACAATGAGTACTGTGAACATCATAGCTCATACAATGAGTACTGCGAACATCATAGCTCGCAGTGTGAGTACTGTGAACATCATAGCTCATACAGAGTACTGTGAACATCATAGCTCATACAATGAATACTGTGAACATCATAGCTCATACAATGAGTACTGTGAACATCATAGCTCACAGTGTGAGTACTGTGAACATCATAGCTCATACAATGAGTACTGTGAACATCATAGCTCATAGAATGAGTACTGTGAGCATCATAGCTAATACAATGAGTACTGTGAACATCATAGCTCATACAGTGAGTACTGTGAGCATCATAGCTAATACAATGAGTACTGTGAACATCATAGCTCATACAATGTGTACTGCGAACATCATAGCTCGCAGTGTGAGTACTGTGAACATCATAGCTCATACAATGAGTACTGTGAACATCATAGCTCATACAATGAATACTGTGAACATCATAGCTCATACAATGAGTACTGTGAACATCATAGCTCACAGTGTGAGTACTGTGAACATCATAGCTCATACAATGAGTACTGTGAACATCATAGCTCATAGAATGAGTACTGTGAGCATCATAGCTAATACAATGAGTACTGTGAACATCATAGCTCATACAGTGAGTACTGTGAGCATCATAGCTAATACAATGAGTACTGCGAACATCATAGCTCGCAGTGTGAGTACTGTGAACATCATAGCTCATACAGAGTGCTGTGAACATCATAGCTCATACAATGAGTACTGTGAACATCATAGCTCATACAATGAGTACTGTGAACATCATAGCTAATACAATGAGTACTGTGAACATCATAGCTCATACAATGTGTACTGCGAACATCATAGCTTGCAGGGTGGGTACTGTGAACATCATAGCTAATAAGTGAGTAGTGTGAACATCATAGCTAAAACAATGAGTACTGTGAACATCATAGCTCATACAATGAGTACTGTAAACATCATAGCTAATATAATGAGTACTGTGAACATCATAGCTAATATAATGAGACAACGTATGAACGAGCACCGCGCAACAATCGCCAGGCAGGATTGTTACCTCCCAGTCGGGGAACACTTCAGCAGTCAAGGACATTCAGCCTCGGATCTGCGGGTAAGCGTTCTCCAAGGCAACCTTAGAAACACACGACAACGCAAAATCATCGAGCAGAAACTGATAGCCAAGTTCCGCACTCATGAAGACGGTCTCAACCGGGATCTTGGGTTTATGTCACGATACATGACGTGATCCGGACTCGAGTCGTCGTTGGCTTGTTCACAGATGTGATTCCCAGTAAAAAAGTAAAAATTTTCTCAGTAAAAAAGTAAAAATTTTAAAGCTTTTCGTTTTACATACAGACGGCAGCTTTTGACACGTTAGAACCCCTGCGACTACACCTCATTGTCTCAGTTGTATCTTGCTATGTCTTTGATGTGGTACCTTCCTGGCTGACCTGATTAACTTTATCACACCTCGGCAGATAGTCAGGATGATTTAATTTAGTTGTCTGCAATTGTAAGGTACACATGCTTTGTCCTCTATCTATATATGCTTTGGCGATTCTGTATCTATTTACTTCACCTGAGGAAGGGGCAATCGATAGCTCCGAAAGCTTGTGATTTCAAATAAAACTGTTGGACTATAACCTGGTGTTGTGCGACCTCTCAATACTGTGAACATCACAGCTAATACAATGAGTACTGTGAACATCATAGCTAATACAATGAGTACTGTGAACATCATAGCTAATACAATGAGTACTGTGAACATCATAGCTCAAACAATGAGTACTGTGAACATCATAGTTCAACAATGAGTACTGTGAACATCATAGCTAATACAATGAGTGCTGTGAACATCATAGCTCATACAAGGAGTACTGTGAACATCATAGCTCATACAATGAGTACTGTGAACATCATAGCTGATACAGTGAGTACTGTGAACATTATAGCTAATACAGTGAGTACTGTGAACATCACAGCTCATACAATGAGTACTGTGAACATCATAGCTCTTACAATGAGTACTGTGAACATCATAGTTGATACAATGAGTACTGTGAACATCATAGCTCATACAGTGAGTACTGTGAACATCACAGCTCTTACAATGAGTACTGTGAACATCATAGTTGATACAATGAGTACTGTGAACATCATAGCTAATACAATGAGTACTGTGAACATCATAGCTCATGCAATGAGTACTGTGAACATCATAGCTAATACAATGAGTACTGTGAACATCATAGCTCATACAGTGAGTACTGTGAACATCATAGCTCGTACAATGAGTATTGTGAACATCATAGCTCATACAATGAGTACTGTGAACATCATAGCCAATACAATGAGTACTGTGAACATCATAGCTAATACAATGAGTACTGTGAACATCATAGCTCATGCAATGAGTACTGTGAACATCATAGCTAATACAATGAGTACTGTGAACATCATAGCTCATACAGTGAGTAGTGTGAACATCATAGCTCGTTCAATGAGTATTGTGAACCTCATAGCTAATACAATGAGTACTGTGAACATCATAGCTAATACAATGAGTACTGTGAACATTATAGCTCATACAATGAGTACTGTGAACATCATAGCTCATACAATGAGTACTGTGAACATCATAGCTCATACAGTGAGTACTGTGAACATCATAGCTCATACAGTGAGTACTGCGAACATCATAGCTCATACAGTGAGCACAATGAACATCATAGCTCATACAATGAGTACTGTGAAAATCATAGCTAACCCAATGAGTAATGTGCACATCATAGCTAATACAGTGAGTACTGTGAACATCATAGCTCATACAATGAGTACTGTGAACATCATAGCTCATACAATGAGTACTGTGAACATCATAGCTAATACAGTGAGTACTGTCAACATCATAGCTCATACAATGAGTACTGTGAACATCATAGCTCGCAGGGTGAGTACTGTGAACATCATAGCTAATACAGTGAGTACTGTGAACATCATAGCTCATACAATGAGTACATCACAGCTCATAGTGAGTACTGTGAACATCATAGCTAATACAATGAGTACTGTGAACATGATAGCTAATACAATGTGTACTGTGAACATCATAGCTCATACAATGAGTACTGTGAACATCATAGCTCATACAATGAGTACTGTGAACTTCATAGCTCATACAGTGAGTACTGTGAACATCATAGCTCATAAAGTGAGTACTGCGAACATCATAGCTCATACAGTGAGTACTTTGAACATCATAGCTCATACAATGAGTACTGTGAACATCATAGCTAACACAATGAGTAATGTGCACATCATAGCTAATACAGTGAGTACTGTGAAAATCATAGCTCATACAATGATTATTGTGAACATCATAGCTCATACAATGAGTACTGTGAACATCATAGCACGCAGGGTGAGTACTGTGAACATCACAGCTAATACAATGATTACTGTGAACATCATAGCTCATACATTGAGTACTGTGAACATCACAGCTAATACAGTGAGTACTGTGAACATGATAGCTAATACAGTGAGTACTGTGAACATCATAGCTCACACAATGAGTACTGAGAACATCATAGCTAAT
Source organism: Squalus acanthias (assembly GCA_030390025.1). Classification (NCBI taxonomy): domain Eukaryota; kingdom Metazoa; phylum Chordata; class Chondrichthyes; order Squaliformes; family Squalidae; genus Squalus; species Squalus acanthias. The sequence goes on from CM059445.1 coordinate 27,326,999, forward strand.
ACAGTGAGTACTGTGAACATCATAGCTCATACAATGAGTACTGTGAACATCATAGCAAATACAATGAGTACTGTGAATATCATAGCTCATACAATGAGTACTGTGAACATCATAGCTAATACAGTGAGTACTGTGAACATCATAGCTCATACAGTGAGTACTGTGAACATCATAGCTAATACAATGAGTACAGTGAACATCATAGCTCATAGTGAGTACTGTGAACATCATAGCTCATACAATGAGTACTATGAACATCATAGCTCTTACAATGAGTACTGTGAACATCATAGCTCATACAGTGAGTACTGCGAACATCATAGCTCATACAGTGAGTACTGTGAGCATCATAGCTCATACAATGAGTACTGTGAACATCATAGCTCATACAATGAGTACTGCGAACATCATAGCTCGCAGTGTGAGTACTGTGAACATCATAGCTCATACAGTGAGTACTGTGAACATCATAGCTCATACAATGAGTACTGTGAACATCATAGCTCATACATTGAGTACTGTGAGCATCATAGCTAATACAATGAGTACTGTGAACATCATAGCTCATACAATGAGTACTGCGAACATCATAGCTCGCAGTGCGAGTACTGTGAACATCATAGCACATACAATGAGTACTGTGAACATCATAGCTCATACAATGAGTACTGTGAACATCATAGCTCATACAATGAGTACTGTGAACATCATAGCTCATACAATGAGTACTGCGAACATCATAGCTCATACAGTGAGTACTGTGAGCATCATAGCTAATACAATGAGTACTGTGAACATCATAGCTCATACAATGAGTACTGTGAACATCATAGCTCGCAGTGTGAGTACTGTGAACATCATAGCTCATACAATGAGTACTGTGAACATCATAGCTGATACAATGAGTACTGTGAACATCATAGCTCATACAATGAGTACTGTGAACATCATAGCTCACAGTGTGAGTACTGTGAACATCATAGCTCATACAATGAGTACTGTGAACATCATAGCTCATAGAATGAGTACTGTGAGCATCATAGCTAATACAATGAGTACTGTGAACATCATAGCTCATACAGTGAGTACTGTGAGCATCATAGCTAATACAATGAGTACTGTGAACATCATAGCTCATACAATGAGTACTGTGAACATCATAGCTAATACAGTAAGTAATGTGAACATCATAGCTCATACAATGAGTACTGTGAACATCATAGCTCGCAGGGTGAGTACTGTGAACATCATAGCTAATACAATGATTACTGTGAACATCATAGCTCATACAATGAGTACTGTGAACATCATAGCTAATACAGTGAGTACTGTGAACATCATAGCTCATACAATGAGTACTGTGAACATCATAGCTCATAGTGAGTACTGTGAACATCATAGCTAATACAATGAGTACTGTGAACAACATAGCTCACACAATGAGTATTGTGAACATCATAGCTCATACAATGAGTATTGTGAACATCATAGCTAATACAGTAAGTACTGTGAACATCATAGCTAATACAGTGAGTACTGTGAACATCATAGCTAATACAATGAGTATTTTGAACATCATCGCTAATACAATGAGTAATGTGAACATCATAGCTAATACAATGAGTACTGTGAACAGCATAGCTAATACAATGAGTACTGTGAACATCATAGCTCAAACAATGAGTACTGTGAACATCATAGTTCATACAATGATTACTGTGAACATCACAGCTAATATAATGAGTGCTGTGAACATCATAGCTCATACAATGAATACTGTCAACATCATAGCTCATACAATGAGTACTGTGAACATCATAGCTCATACAGTGAGTACCGTGAACATCATAGCTCGTACAATGAGTATTGTGAACATCATAGCTAATACAATGAGTACTGTGAACATCATAGCTAATACAATGAGTACTGTGAACATGATAGCTAATACAATGTGTACTGTGAACATCATAGCTCATACAATGAGTACTGTGAACATCATAGCTCATACAATGAGTACTGTGAACTTCATTGCTCATACAGTGAGTACTGTGAACATCATAGCTCATAAAGTGAGTACTGCGAACATCATAGCTCATACAGTGAGTACTTTGAACATCATAGCTCATACAATGAGTACTGTGAACATCATAGCTAACACAATGAGTAATGTGCACATCATAGCTAATACAGTGAGTACTGTGAAAATCATAGCTAATACAATGATTACTGTGAACATCATAGCTCATACAATGAGTACTGTGAACATCATAGCTAATACAGTGAGTACTGTGAACATCATAGCTCATACAGTGAGTACTGTGAACATCATAGCTAATACAATGAGTACTGTGAACATCATAGCTCATAGTGAGTACTGTGAACATCATAGCTCATACAATGAGTACTATGAACATCATAGCTCTTACAATGAGTACTGTGAACATCATAGCTCATACAGTGAGTACTGCGAACATCATAGCTCATACAGTGAGTACTGTGAGCATCATAGCTCATACAATGAGTACTGTGAACATCATAGCTCATACAATGAGTGCTGCGAACATCATAGCTCGCAGTGTGAGTACTGTGAACATCATAGCTCATACAGTGAGTACTGTGAACATCATAGCTCATACAATGAGTACTGTGAGCATCATAGCTAATACAATGAGTACTGTGAACATCATAGCTCATACATTGAGTACTGTGAGCATCATAGCTAATACAATGAGTACTGTGAACATCATAGCTCATACAATGAGTACTGCGAACATCATAGCTCGCAGTGCGAGTACTGTGAACATCATAGCACATACAATGAGTACTGTGAACATCATAGCTCATACAATGAGTACTGTGAACATCATAGCTCATACAATGAGTACTGTGAACATCATAGCTCATACAATGAGTACTGCGAACATCATAGCTCATACAGTGAGTACTGTGAGCATCATAGCTAATACAATGAGTACTGTGAACATCATAGCTCATACAATGAGTACTGTGAACATCATAGCTCGCAGTGTGAGTACTGTGAACATCATAGCTCATACAATGAGTACTGTGAACATCATAGCTGATACAATGAGTACTGTGAACATCATAGCTCATACAATGAGTACTGTGAACATCATAGCTCACAGTGTGAGTACTGTGAACATCATAGCTCATACAATGAGTACTGTGAACATCATAGCTCATAGAATGAGTACTGTGAGCATCATAGCTAATACAATGAGTACTGTGAACATCATAGCTCATACAGTGAGTACTGTGAGCATCATAGCTAATACAATGAGTACTGTGAACATCATAGCTCATACAATGAGTACTGTGAACATCATAGCTAATACAGTGAGTAATGTGAACATCATAGCTCATACAATGAGTACTGTGAACATCATACCTCGCAGGGTGAGTACTGTGAACATCATAGCTAATACAATGATTACTGTGAACATCATAGCTCATACAATGAGTACTGTGAACATCATAGCTAATACAGTGAGTACTGTGAACATCATAGCTCATACAATGAGTACTGTGAACATCATAGCTCATAGTGAGTACTGTGAACATCATAGCTAATACAATGAGTACTGTGAACAACATAGCTCACACAATGAGTATTGTGAACATCATAGCTCATACAATGAGTATTGTGAACATCATAGCTAATACAGTAAGTACTGTGAACATCATAGCTAATACAGTGAGTACTGTGAACATCATAGCTAATACAACGAGTATTTTGAACATCATCGCTAATACAACGAGTAATGTGAACATCATAGCTAATACAATGAGTACTGTGAACAGCATAGCTAATACAATGAGTACTGTGAACATCATAGCTCAAACAATGAGTACTGTGAACATCATAGTTCATACAATGATTACTGTGAACATCACAGCTAATATAATGAGTGCTGTGAACATCATAGCTCATACAATGAATACTGTCAACATCATAGCTCATACAATGAGTACTGTGAACATCATAGCTCATACAGTGAGTACCGTGAACATCATAGCTCGTACAATGAGTATTGTGAACATCATAGCTAATACAATGAGTACTGTGAACATCATAGCTAATACAATGAGTACTGTGAACATGATAGCTAATACAATGTGTACTGTGAACATCATAGCTCATACAATGAGTACTGTGAACATCATAGCTCATACAATGAGTACTGTGAACTTCATTGCTCATACAGTGAGTACTGTGAACATCATAGCTCATAAAGTGAGTACTGCGAACATCATAGCTCATACAGTGAGTACTTTGAACATCATAGCTCATACAATGAGTACTGTGAACATCATAGCTAACACAATGAGTAATGTGCACATCATAGCTAATACAGTGAGTACTGTGAAAATCATAGCTAATACAATGATTACTGTGAACATCACAGCTCATACAATGAGTACTGTGAACATCATAGCACGCAGGGTGAGTACTGTGAACATCATAGCTAATACAATGATTACTGTGAACATCATAGCTCATACATTGAGTACTGTGAACATCATAGCTAATACAGTGAGTACTGTGAACATCATAGCTCATACAATGAGTACTGTGAACATGATAGCTAATACAGTGAGTACTGTGAACATCATAGCTCACACAATGAGTACTGAGAACATCATAGCTAATACAGTGAGTACTGTGAACATCATAGCTCATACAATGAGTACTGTGAACATCATAGCTAATACAATGAGTACTGTGAACATCATAGCTCATACAATGAGTACTGTGAACATCATAGCTAATACAGTGAGTACTGTGAACATCATAGCTCATACAGTGAGTACTGTGAACATCATAGCTAATACAATGAGTACTGTGAACATCATAGCTCATAGTGAGTACTGTGAACATCATAGCTCATACAATGAGTACTATGAACATCATAGCTCATACAATGAGTACTGTGAACATCATAGCTCATACAGTGAGTACTGCGAAAATCATAGCTCATACAGTGAGTACTGTGAGCATCATAGCTCATACAATGAGTACTGTGAACATCATAGCTCATACAATGAGTACTGAGAACATCATAGCTCGCAGTGTGAGTACTGTGAACATCACAGCTCATACAGTGAGTACTGTGAACATCATAGCTCATAGAATGAGTACTGTGAGCATCATAGCTAATACAATGAGTACTGTGAACATCATAGCTCATACAGTGAGTACTGTGAGCATCATAGCTAATACAATGAGTACTGCGAACATCATAGCTCGCAGTGTGAGTACTGTGAACATCATAGCTCATACAGAGTACTGTGAACATCATAGCTCATACAATGAGTACAGTGAACATCATAGCTCATACAATGAGTACTGTGAACATCATAGCTAATACAATGAGTACTGTGAACATCATAGCTCATACAATGTGTACTGCGAACATCATAGCTTGCAGGGTGAGTACTGTGAACATCATAGCTAATAAGTGAGTAGTGTGAACATCATCGCTAAAACAACGAGTACTGTGAACATCATAGCTCATACAATGAGTACTGTAAACATCATAGCTAATATAATGAGTACTGTGAACATCATAGCTAATATAATGAGACAACGTATGAACGAGCACCGCGCAACAATCGCCAGGCAGGATTGTTACCTCCCAGTCGGGGAACACTTCAGCAGTCAAGGACATTCAGCCTCGGATCTGCGGGTAAGCGTTCTCCAAGGCAACCTTAGAAACACACGACAACGCAAAATCATCGAGCAGAAACTGATAGCCAAGTTCCGCACTCATGAAGACGGTCTCAACCGGGATCTTGGGTTTATGTCACGATACATGACGTGATCCGGACTCGAGTCGTCGTTGGCTTGTTCACAGATGTGATTCCCAGTAAAAAAGTAAAAATTTTCTCAGTAAAAAAGTAAAAATTTTAAAGCTTTTCGTTTTACATACAGACGGCAGCTTTTGACACGTTAGAACCCCTGCGACTACACCTCATTGTCTCAGTTGTATCTTGCTATGTCTTTGATGTGGTACCTTCCTGGCTGACCTGATTAACTTTATCATACCTCGGCAGATAGTCAGGATGATTTAATTTAGTTGTCTGCAATTGTAAGGTACACATGCTTTGTCCTCTATCTATATATGCTTTGGCGATTCTGTATCTATTTACTTCACCTGAGGAAGGGGCAATCGATAGCTCCGAAAGCTTGTGATTTCAAATAAAACTGTTGGACTATAACCTGGTGTTGTGCGACCTCTCAATACTGTGAACATCACAGCTAATACAATGAGTACTGTGAACATCATAGCTAATACAATGAGTACTGTGAACATCATAGCTAATACAATGAGTACTGTGAACATCATAGCTCAAACAATGAGTACTGTGAACATCATAGTTCAACAATGAGTACTGTGAACATCATAGCTAATACAATGAGTGCTGTGAACATCATAGCTCATACAAGGAGTACTGTGAACATCATAGCTCATACAATGAGTACTGTGAACATCATAGCTGATACAGTGAGTACTGTGAACATTATAGCTAATACAGTGAGTACTGTGAACATCACAGCTCATACAATGAGTACTGTGAACATCATAGCTCTTACAATGAGTACTGTGAACATCATAGTTGATACAATGAGTACTGTGAACATCATAGCTCATACAGTGAGTACTGTGAACATCACAGCTCATACAATGAGTACTGTGAACATCATAGTTGATACAATGAGTACTGTGAACATCATAGCAAATACAATGAGTACTGTGAACATCATAGCTCATGCAATGAGTACTGTGAACATCATAGCTAATACAATGAGTACTGTGAACATCATAGCTCATACAGTGAGTACTGTGAACATCATAGCTCGTACAATGAGTATTGTGAACATCATAGCTCATACAATGAGTACTGTGAACATCATAGCTAATACAATGAGTACTGTGAACATCATAGCTAATACAATGAGTACTGTGAACATCATAGCTCATGCAATGAGTACTGTGAACATCATAGCTAATACAATGAGTACTGTGAACATCATAGCTCATACAGTGAGTAGTGTGAACATCATAGCTCGTTCAATGAGTATTGTGAACCTCATAGCTAATACAATGAGTACTGTGAACATCATAGCTAATACAATGAGTACTGTGAACATTATAGCTCATACAATGAGTACTGTGAACATCATAGCTCATACAATGAGTACTGTGAACATGATAGCTAATACAATGTGTACTGTGAACATCATAGCTCATACAATGAGTACTGTGAACATCATAGCTCATACAATGAGTACTGTGAACTTCATTGCTCATACAGTGAGTACTGTGAACATCATAGCTCATAAAGTGAGTACTGCGAACATCATAGCTCATACAGTGAGTACTTTGAACATCATAGCTCATACAATGAGTACTGTGAACATCATAGCTAACACAATGAGTAATGTGCACATCATAGCTAATACAGTGAGTACTGTGAAAATCATAGCTAATACAATGATTACTGTGAACATCATAGCTCATACAATGAGTACTGTGAACATCATAGCACGCAGGGTGAGTACTGTGAACATCATAGCTAATACAATGATTACTGTGAACATCATAGCTCATACATTGAGTACTGTGAACATCATAGCTAATACAGTGAGTACTGTGAACATCATAGCTCATACAATGAGTACTGTGAACATGATAGCTAATACAGTGAGTACTGTGAACATCATAGCTCACACAATGAGTACTGAGAACATCATAGCTAATACAGTGAGTACTGTGAACATCATAGCTCATACAATGAGTACTGTGAACATCATAGCTAATACAATGAGTACTGTGAACATCATAGCTCATACAATGAGTACTGTGAACATCATAGCTAATACAGTGAGTACTGTGAACATCATAGCTCATACAGTGAGTACTGTGAACATCATAGCTAATACAATGAGTACTGTGAACATCATAGCTCATAGTGAGTACTGTGAACATCATAGCTCATACAATGAGTACTATGAACATCATAGCTCATACAATGAGTACTGTGAACATCATAGCTCATACAGTGAGTACTGCGAAAATCATAGCTCATACAGTGAGTACTGTGAGCATCATAGCTCATACAATGAGTACTGAGAACATCATAGCTCGCAGTGTGAGTACTGTGAACATCACAGCTCATACAGTGAGTACTGTGAACATCATAGCTCATAGAATGAGTACTGTGAGCATCATAGCTAATACAATGAGTACTGTGAACATCATAGCTCATACAGTGAGTACTGTGAGCATCATAGCTAATACAATGAGTACTGCGAACATCATAGCTCGCAGTGTGAGTACTGTGAACATCATAGCTCATACAGAGTACTGTGAACATCATAGCTCATACAATGAGTACTGTGAACATCATAGCTCATACAATGAGTACTGTGAACATCATAGCTAATACAATGAGTACTGTGAACATCATAGCTCATACAATGTGTACTGCGAACATCATAGCTTGCAGGGTGAGTACTGTGAACATCATAGCTAATAAGTGAGTAGTGTGAACATCATCGCTAAAACAACGAGTACTGTGAACATCATAGCTCATACAATGAGTACTGTAAACATCATAGCTAATATAATGAGTACTGTGAACATCATAGCTAATATAATGAGACAACGTATGAACGAGCACCGCGCAACAATCGCCAGGCAGGATTGTTACCTCCCAGTCGGGGAACACTTCAGCAGTCAAGGACATTCAGCCTCGGATCTGCGGGTAAGCGTTCTCCAAGGCAACCTTAGAAACACACGACAACGCAAAATCATCGAGCAGAAACTGATAGCCAAGTTCCGCACTCATGAAGACGGTCTCAACCGGGATCTTGGGTTTATGTCACGATACATGACGTGATCCGGACTCGAGTCGTCGTTGGCTTGTTCACAGATGTGATTCCCAGTAAAAAAGTAAAAATTTTCTCAGTAAAAAAGTAAAAATTTTAAAGCTTTTCGTTTTACATACAGACGGCAGCTTTTGACACGTTAGAACCCCTGCGACTACACCTCATTGTCTCAGTTGTATCTTGCTATGTCTTTGATGTGGTACCTTCCTGGCTGACTTGATTAACTTTATCATACCTCGGCAGATAGTCAGGATGATTTAATTTAGTTGTCTGCAATTGTAAGGTACACATGCTTTGTCCTCTATCTATATATGCTTTGGCGATTCTGTATCTATTTACTTCACCTGAGGAAGGGGCAATCGATAGCTCCGAAAGCTTGTGATTTCAAATAAAACTGTTGGACTATAACCTGGTGTTGTGCGACCTCTCAATACTGTGAACATCACAGCTAATACAATGAGTACTGTGAACATCATAGCTAATACAATGAGTACTGTGAACATCATAGCTAATACAATGAGTACTGTGAACATCATAGCTCAAACAATGAGTACTGTGAACATCATAGTTCAACAATGAGTACTGTGAACATCATAGCTAATACAATGAGTACTGCGAACATCATAGCTCGCAGTGTGAGTACTGTGAACATCATAGCTCATACAGAGTACTGTGAACATCATAGCTCATACAATGAGTACTGTGAACATCATAGCTCATACAATGAGTACTGTGAACATCATAGCTAATACAATGAGTACTGTGAACATCATAGCTCATACAATGTGTACTGCGAACATCATAGCTTGCAGGGTGAGTACTGTGAACATCATAGCTAATAAGTGAGTAGTGTGAACATCATCGCTAAAACAACGAGTACTGTGAACATCATAGCTCATACAATGAGTACTGTAAACATCATAGCTAATATAATGAGTACTGTGAACATCATAGCTAATATAATGAGACAACGTATGAACGAGCACCGCGCAACAATCGCCAGGCAGGATTGTTACCTCCCAGTCGGGGAACACTTCAGCAGTCAAGGACATTCAGCCTCGGATCTGCGGGTAAGCGTTCTCCAAGGCAACCTTAGAAACACACGACAACGCAAAATCATCGAGCAGAAACTGATAGCCAAGTTCCGCACTCATGAAGACGGTCTCAACCGGGATCTTGGGTTTATGTCACGATACATGACGTGATCCGGACTCGAGTCGTCGTTGGCTTGTTCACAGATGTGATTCCCAGTAAAAAAGTAAAAATTTTCTCAGTAAAAAAGTAAAAATTTTAAAGCTTTTCGTTTTACATACAGACGGCAGCTTTTGACACGTTAGAACCCCTGCGACTACACCTCATTGTCTCAGTTGTATCTTGCTATGTCTTTGATGTGGTACCTTCCTGGCTGACTTGATTAACTTTATCATACCTCGGCAGATAGTCAGGATGATTTAATTTAGTTGTCTGCAATTGTAAGGTACACATGCTTTGTCCTCTATCTATATATGCTTTGGCGATTCTGTATCTATTTACTTCACCTGAGGAAGGGGCAATCGATAGCTCCGAAAGCTTGTGATTTCAAATAAAACTGTTGGACTATAACCTGGTGTTGTGCGACCTCTCAATACTGTGAACATCACAGCTAATACAATGAGTACTGTGAACATCATAGCTAATACAATGAGTACTGTGAACATCATAGCTAATACAATGAGTACTGTGAACATCATAGCTCAAACAATGAGTACTGTGAACATCATAGTTCAACAATGAGTACTGTGAACATCATAGCTAATACAATGAGTGCTGTGAACATCATAGCTCATACAAGGAGTACTGTGAACATCATAGCTCATACAATGAGTACTGTGAACATCATAGCTGATACAGTGAGTACTGTGAACATTATAGCTAATACAGTGAGTACTGTGAACATCACAGCTCATACAATGAGTACTGTGAACATCATAGCTCTTACAATGAGTACTGTGAACATCATAGTTGATACAATGAGTACTGTGAACATCATAGCTCATACAGTGAGTACTGTGAACATCACAGCTCTTACAATGAGTACTGTGAACATCATAGTTGATACAATGAGTACTGTGAACATCATAGCAAATACAATGAGTACTGTGAACATCATAGCTCATGCAATGAGTACTGTGAACATCATAGCTAATACAATGAGTACTGTGAACATCATAGCTCATACAGTGAGTACTGTGAACATCATAGCTCGTACAATGAGTATTGTGAACATCATAGCTCATACAATGAGTACTGTGAACATCATAGCTAATACAATGAGTACTGTGAACATCATAGCTAATACAATGAGTACTGTGAACATCATAGCTCATGCAATGAGTACTGTGAACATCATAGCTAATACAATGAGTACTGTGAACATCATAGCTCATACAGTGAGTAGTGTGAACATCATAGCTCGTTCAATGAGTATTGTGAACCTCATAGCTAATACAATGAGTACTGTGAACATCATAGCTAATACAATGAGTACTGTGAACATTATAGCTCATACAATGAGTACTGTGAACATCATAGCTCATACAATGAGTACTGTGAACATCATAGCTCATACAGTGAGTACTGTGAACATCATAGCTCATACAGTGAGTACTGCGAACATCATAGCTCATACAGTGAGCACAATGAACATCATAGCTCATACAATGAGTACTGTGAAAATCATAGCTAACCCAATGAGTAATGTGCACATCATAGCTAATAGAGTGAGTACTGTGAACATCATAGCTCATACAATGAGTACTGTGAACATCATAGCTCATACAATGAGTACTGTGAACATCATAGCTAATACAGTGAGTACTGTCAACATCATAGCTAATACAATGAGTACTGTGAACATCAGAGATCATACAATCAGTACTGTGAACATCATAGCTAATACAGTAACTAATGTGAACATCATAGCTCATACAATGAGTACTGTGAACATCATAGCTCGCAGGGTGAGTACTGTGAACATCATAGCTAATACAATGATTACTGTGAACATCATAGCTCATACAATGAGTACTGTGAACATCATAGCTAATACAGTGAGTACTGTGAACATCATAGCTCATACAATGAGTACATCACAGCTCATAGTGAGTACTGTGAACATCATAGCTAATACAATGAGTACTGTGAACAACATAGCTCACACAATGAGTATTGTGAACATCATAGCTCATACAATGAGTATTGTGAACATCATAGCTAATACAGTAAGTACTGTGAACATCAAAGCTAATACAGTGAGTACTGTGAACATCATAGCTAATACAATGAGTATTTTGAACATCATAGCTAATACAATGAGTAATGTGAACATCATAGCTAATACAATGAGTACTGTGAACAGCATAGCTAATACAATGAGTACTGTGAACATCATAGCTCAAACAATGAGTACTGTGAACATCATAGTTCATACAATGATTACTGTGAACATCACAGCTAATACAATGAGTGCTGTGAACATCATAGTTCATACAATGAATACTGTCAACATCATAGCTCATACAATGAGTACTGTGAACATCATAGCTCGTACAATGAGTATTGTGAACATCAGAGATCATACAATCAGTACTGTGAACATCATAGCTAATACAGTAACTAATGTGAACATCATAGCTCATACAATCAGTACTGTGAACATCATAGCTCGCAGGGTGAGTACTGTGAACATCATAGCTAATACAATGATTACTGTGAACATCATAGCTCATACAATGAGTACTGTGAACATCATAGCTAATACAGTGAGTACTGTGAACATCATAGCTCATACAATGAGTACATCACAGCTCATAGTGAGTACTGTGAACATCATAGCTAACACAATGAGTAATGTGCACATCATAGCTAATACAGTGAGTACTGTGAAAATCATAGCTAATACAATGATTACTGTGAACATCATAGCTCATACAATGAGTACTGTGAACATCATAGCACGCAGGGTGAGTACTGTGAACATCATAGCTAATACAGTGAGTACTGTGAACATCATAGCTCATACAATGAGTACTGTGAACATCATAGCTAATACAATGAGTACTGTGAACATCATAGCTCATACAATGAGTACTGTGAACATCATAGCTAATACAGTGAGTACTGTGAACATCATAGCTCATACAGTGAGTACTGTGAACATCATAGCTAATACAATGAGTACTGTGAACATCATAGCTCATAGTGAGTACTGTGAACATCATAGCTCATACAATGAGTACTATGAACATCATAGCTCATACAATGAGTACTGTGAACTTCATAGCTCATACAGTGAGTACTGCGAAAATCATAGCTCATACAGTGAGTACTGTGAGCATCATAGCTCATACAATGAGTACTGAGAACATCATAGCTCGCAGTGTGAGTACTGTGAACATCACAGCTCATACAGTGAGTACTGTGAACATCATAGCTCATAGAATGAGTACTGTGAGCATCATAGCTAATACAATGAGTACTGTGAACATCATAGCTCATACAGTGAGTACTGTGAGCATCATAGCTAATACAATGAGTACTGCGAACATCATAGCTCGCAGTGTGAGTACTGTGAACATCATAGCTCATACAGAGTACTGTGAACATCATAGCTCATACAATGAGTACTGTGAACATCATAGCTCATACAATGAGTACTGTGAACATCATAGCTAATACAATGAGTACTGTGAACATCATAGCTCATACAATGTGTACTGCGAACATCATAGCTTGCAGGGTGAGTACTGTGAACATCATAGCTAATAAGTGAGTAGTGTGAACATCATCGCTAAAACAATGAGTACTGTGAACATCATAGCTCATACAATGAGTACTGTAAACATCATAGCTAATATAATGAGTACTGTGAACATCATAGCTAATATAATGAGACAACGTATGAACGAGCACCGCGCAACAATCGCCAGGCAGGATTGTTACCTCCCAGTCGGGGAACACTTCAGCAGTCAAGGACATTCAGCCTCGGATCTGCGGGTAAGCGTTCTCCAAGGCAACCTTAGAAACACACGACAACGCAAAATCATCGAGCAGAAACTGATAGCCAAGTTCCGCACTCATGAAGACGGTCTCAACCGGGATCTTGGGTTTATGTCACGATACATGACGTGATCCGGACTCGAGTCGTCGTTGGCTTGTTCACAGATGTGATTCCCAGTAAAAAAGTAAAAATTTTCTCAGTAAAAAAGTAAAAATTTTAAAGCTTTTCGTTTTACATACAGACGGCAGCTTTTGACACGTTAGAACCCCTGCGACTACACCTCATTGTCTCAGTTGTATCTTGCTATGTCTTTGATGTGGTACCTTCCTGGCTGACCTGCTTAACTTTATCATACCTCGGCAGATAGTCAGGATGATTTAATTTAGTTGTCTGCAATTGTAAGGTACACATGCTTTGTCCTCTATCTATATATGCTTTGGCGATTCTGTATCTATTTACTTCACCTGAGGAAGGGGCAATCGATAGCTCCGAAAGCTTGTGATTTCAAATAAAACTGTTGGACTATAACCTGGTGTTGTGCGACCTCTCAATACTGTGAACATCACAGCTAATACAATGAGTACTGTGAACATCATAGCTAATACAATGAGTACTGTGAACATCATAGCTAATACAATGAGTACTGTGAACATCATAGCTCAAACAATGAGTACTGTGAACATCATAGTTCAACAATGAGTACTGTGAACATCATAGCTAATACAATGAGTGCTGTGAACATCATAGCTCATACAAGGAGTACTGTGAACATCATAGCTCATACAATGAGTACTGTGAACATCATAGCTGATACAGTGAGTACTGTGAACATTATAGCTAATACAGTGAGTACTGTGAACATCACAGCTCATACAATGAGTACTGTGAACATCATAGCTCTTACAATGAGTACTGTGAACATCATAGTTGATACAATGAGTACTGTGAACATCATAGCTCATACAGTGAGTACTGTGAACATCACAGCTCTTACAATGAGTACTGTGAACATCATAGTTGATACAATGAGTACTGTGAACATCATAGCAAATACAATGAGTACTGTGAACATCATAGCTCATGCAATGAGTACTGTGAACATCATAGCTAATACAATGAGTACTGTGAACATCATAGCTCATACAGTGAGTACTGTGAACATCATAGCTCGTACAATGAGTATTGTGAACATCATAGCTCATACAATGAGTACTGTGAACATCATAGCTAATACAATGAGTACTGTGAACATCATAGCTAATACAATGAGTACTGTGAACATCATAGCTCATGCAATGAGTACTGTGAACATCATAGCTAATACAATGAGTACTGTGAACATCATAGCTCATACAGTGAGTAGTGTGAACATCATAGCTCGTTCAATGAGTATTGTGAACCTCATAGCTAATACAATGAGTACTGTGAACATCATAGCTAATACAATGAGTACTGTGAACATTATAGCTCATACAATGAGTACTGTGAACATCATAGCTCATACAATGAGTACTGTGAACATCATAGCTCATACAGTGAGTACTGTGAACATCATAGCTCATACAGTGAGTACTGCGAACATCATAGCTCATACAGTGAGCACAATGAACATCATAGCTCATACAATGAGTACTGTGAAAATCATAGCTAACCCAATGAGTAATGTGCACATCATAGCTAATAGAGTGAGTACTGTGAACATCATAGCTCATACAATGAGTACTGTGAACATCATAGCTCATACAATGAGTACTGTGAACATCATAGCTAATACAGTGAGTACTGTCAACATCATAGCTAATACAATGAGTACTGTGAACATCAGAGATCATACAATCAGTACTGTGAACATCATAGCTAATACAGTAACTAATGTGAACATCATAGCTCATACAATGAGTACTGTGAACATCATAGCTCGCAGGGTGAGTACTGTGAACATCATAGCTAATACAATGATTACTGTGAACATCATAGCTCATACAATGAGTACTGTGAACATCATAGCTAATACAGTGAGTACTGTGAACATCATAGCTCATACAATGAGTACATCACAGCTCATAGTGAGTACTGTGAACATCATAGCTAATACAATGAGTACTGTGAACAACATAGCTCACACAATGAGTATTGTGAACATCATAGCTCATACAATGAGTATTGTGAACATCATAGCTAATACAGTAAGTACTGTGAACATCAAAGCTAATACAGTGAGTACTGTGAACATCATAGCTAATACAATGAGTATTTTGAACATCATAGCTAATACAATGAGTAATGTGAACATCATAGCTAATACAATGAGTACTGTGAACAGCATAGCTAATACAATGAGTACTGTGAACATCATAGCTCAAACAATGAGTACTGTGAACATCATAGTTCATACAATGATTACTGTGAACATCACAGCTAATACAATGAGTGCTGTGAACATCATAGTTCATACAATGAATACTGTCAACATCATAGCTCATACAATGAGTACTGTGAACATCATAGCTCGTACAATGAGTATTGTGAACATCAGAGATCATACAATCAGTACTGTGAACATCATAGCTAATACAGTAACTAATGTGAACATCATAGCTCATACAATGAGTACTGTGAACATCATAGCTCGCAGGGTGAGTACTGTGAACATCATAGCTAATACAATGATTACTGTGAACATCATAGCTCATACAATGAGTACTGTGAACATCATAGCTAATACAGTGAGTACTGTGAACATCATAGCTCATACAATGAGTACATCACAGCTCATAGTGAGTACTGTGAACATCATAGCTAATACAATGAGTACTGTGAACAACATAGCTCACACAATGAGTATTGTGAACATCATAGCTCATACAATGAGTATTGTGAACATCATAGCTAATACAGTAAGTACTGTGAACATCAAAGCTAATACAGTGAGTACTGTGAACATCATAGCTAATACAATGAGTATTTTGAACATCATAGCTAATACAATGAGTAATGTGAACATCATAGCTAATACAATGAGTACTGTGAACAGCATAGCTAATACAATGAGTACTGTGAACATCATAGCTCAAACAATGAGTACTGTGAACATCATAGTTCATACAATGATTACTGTGAACATCACAGCTAATATAATGAGTGCTGTGAACATCATAGTTCATACAATGAATACTGTCAACATCATAGCTCATACAATGAGTACTGTGAACATCATAGCTCGTACAATGAGTATTGTGAACATCATAGCTAATACAAAGAGTACCGTGAACATCATAGCTAATACAATGAGTACTGTGAACATGATAGCTAATACAATGTGTACTGTGAACATCATAGCTCATACAATGAGTACTGTGAACATCATAGCTCATACAATGAGTACTGTGAACTTTATAGCTCATACAGTGAGTACTGTGAACAACATAGCTCATAAAGTGAGTACTGCGAACATCATAGCTCATACAGTGAGTACTTTGAACATCATAGCTCATACAATGAGTACAGTGAACATCATAGCTAACACAATGAGTATTGTGCACATCATAGCTAATACAGTGAGTACTGTGAAAATCATAGCACTTACAATGATTACTGTGAACATCATAGCTCATACATTGAGTACTGTGAACATCATAGCTAATACAGTGAGTACTGTGAACATCATAGCTCATACAATGAGTACTGTGAACATGATAGCTAATACAGTGAGTACTGTGAACATCATAGCTCACACAATGAGTACTGAGAACTTCATATCTAATACAGTGAGTACTGTGAACATCATAGCTCATACAATGAGTACTGTGAACATCATAGCTAATACAATGAGTACTGTGAACATCATAGCTCATACAATGAGTACTGTGAACATCATAGCTAATACAGTGAGTACTGTGAACATCATAGCTCATACAGTGAGTACTGTGAACATCATAGCTAATACAATGAGTACTGTGAACATCATAGCTCATAGTGAGTACTGTGAACATCATAGCTCATACAATGAGTACTATGAACATCATAGCTCATACAATGAGTACTGTGAACATCATAGCTCATACAGTGAGTACTGTGAACATCATAGCTCATACAGTGAGTACTGTGAGCATCATAGCTCATACAATGAGTACTGTGAACATCATAGCTCATACAATGAGTACTGCGAACATCATAGCTCGCAGTGTGAGTACTGTGAACATCATAGCTCATACAGTGAGTACTGTGAACATCATAGCTCATACAATGAGTACTGTGAGCATCATAGCTAATACAATGAGTACTGTGAACATCATAGCTCATACAGTGAGTACTGTGAGCATCATAGCTAATACAATGAGTACTGTGAACATCATAGCTCATACAATGAGTACTGCGAACATCATAGCTCGCAGTGTGAGTACTGTGAACATCATAGCTCATACAATGAGTACTGTGAACATCATAGCTCATACAATGAGTACTGTGAACATCATAGCTCATACAATGAGTACTGTGAACATCATAGCTCATACAATGAGTACTGCGAACATCATAGCTCATACAGTGAGTACTGTGAGCATCATAGCTAATACAATGAGTACTGTGAACATCATAGCTCATACAATGAGTACTGTGAACATCATAGCTCGCAGTGTGAGTACTGTGAACATCATAGCTCATACAATGAGTACTGTGAACATCATAGCTCATACAATGAGTACTGTGACCATCATAGCTCATACAATGAGGAATGTGAACATCATAGCTCACAGTGTGAGTACTGTGAACATCATAGCTCATACAATGAGTACTGTGAACATCATAGTTCATACAATGATTACTGTGAACATCACAGCTAATATAATGAGTGCTGTGAACATCATAGTTCATACAATGAATACTGTCAACATCATAGCTCATACAATGAGTACTGTGAACATCATAGCTCATACAGTGAGTACTGTGAACATCATAGCTCGTACAATGAGTATTGTGAACATCATAGCTAATACAAAGAGTACCGTGAACATCATAGCTAATACAATGAGTACTGTGAACATGATAGCTAATACAATGTGTACTGTGAACATCATAGCTCATACAATGAGTACTGTGAACATCATAGCTCATACAATGAGTACTGTGAACTTTATAGCTCATACAGTGAGTACTGTGAACAACATAGCTCATAAAGTGAGTACTGCGAACATCATAGCTCATACAGTGAGTACTTTGAACATCATAGCTCATACAATGAGTACAGTGAACATCATAGCTAACACAATGAGTAATGTGCACATCATAGCTAATACAGTGAGTACTGTGAAAATCATAGCTCATACAATGATTACTGTGAAAATCATAGCTCATACAATGAGTACTGTGAACATCACAGCACGCAGGGTGAGTACTGTGAACATCATAGCTAATACAATGATTACTGTGAACATCATAGCTCATACATTGAGTACTGTGAACATCATAGCTAATACAGTGAGCACTGTGAACATCATAGCTCATACAATGAGTACTGTGAACATGATAGCTAATACAGTGAGTACCGTGAACATCATAGCTCACACAATGAGTACTGAGAACATCATATCTAATACAGTGAGTACTGTGAACATCATAGCTCATACAATGAGTACTGTGAACATCATAGCTAATACAATGAGTACTGTGAACATCATAGCTCATACAATGAGTACTGTGAACATCATAGCTAATACAGTGAGTACTGTGAACATCATAGCTCATACAGTGAGTACTGTGAACATCATAGCTAATACAATGAGTACTGTGAACATCATAGCTCATAGTGAGTACTGTGAACATCATAGCTCATACAATGAGTGCTATGAACATCATAGCTCATACAATGAGTACTGTGAACATCATAGCTCATACAGTGAGTACTGCGAACATCATAGCTCATACAGTGAGTACTCTGAGCATCATAGCTGATACAATGAGTACTGTGAACATCATAGCTCATACAATGAGTACTGCGAACATCATAGCTCGCAGTGTGAGTACTGTGAGCATCATAGCTCATACAGTGAGTACTGTGAACATCATAGCTCATACAATGAGTACTATGAATATCATAGCTCATACAATGAGTACTGTGAACATCATAGCTCATACAGTGAGTACTGCGAACATCATAGCTCATACAGTGAGTACTGTGAGCATCATAGCTCATACAATGAGTACTGTGAACATCATAGCTCATACAATGAGTACTGCGAACATCATAGCTCGCAGTGTGAGTACTGTGAACATCATAGCTCATACAGTGAGTACTGTGAACATCATAGCTCATACAATGAGTACTGTGAGCATCATAGCTAATACAATGAGTACTGTGAACATCATAGCTCATACAGTGAGTACTGTGAGCATCATAGCTAATACAATGAGTACTGTGAACATCATAGCTCATACAATGAGTACTGCGAACATCATAGCTCGCAGTGTGAGTACTGTGAACATCATAGCTCATACAATGAGTACTGTGAACATCATAGCTCATACAATGAGTACTGTGAACATCATAGCTCATACAATGAGTACTGTGAACATCATAGCTCATACAATGAGTACTGCGAACATCATAGCTCATACAGTGAGTACTGTGAGCATCATAGCTAATACAATGAGTACTGTGAACATCATAGCTCATACAATGAGTACTGTGAACATCATAGCTCGCAGTGTGAGTACTGTGAACATCATAGCTCATACAATGAGTACTGTGAACATCATAGCTCATACAATGAGTACTGTGAACATCATAGCTCATACAATGAGGACTGTGAACATCATAGCTCACAGTGTGAGTACTGTGAACATCATAGCTCATACAATGAGTACTGTGAACATCATAGTTCATACAATGATTACTGTGAACATCACAGCTAATATAATGAGTGCTGTGAACATCATAGTTCATACAATGAATACTGTCAACATCATAGCTCATACAATGAGTACTGTGAACATCATAGCTCATACAGTGAGTACTGTGAACATCATAGCTCGTACAATGAGTATTGTGAACATCATAGCTAATACAAAGAGTACCGTGAACATCATAGCTAATACAATGAGTACTGTGAACATGATAGCTAATACAATGTGTACTGTGAACATCATAGCTCATACAATGAGTACTGTGAACATCATAGCTCATACAATGAGTACTGTGAACTTTATAGCTCATACAGTGAGTACTGTGAACAACATAGCTCATAAAGTGAGTACTGCGAACATCATAGCTCATACAGTGAGTACTTTGAACATCATAGCTCATACAATGAGTACAGTGAACATCATAGCTAACACAATGAGTAATGTGCACATCATAGCTAATACAGTGAGTACTGTGAAAATCATAGCTCATACAATGATTACTGTGAAAATCATAGCTCATACAATGAGTACTGTGAACATCACAGCACGCAGGGTGAGTACTGTGAACATCATAGCTAATACAATGATTACTGTGAACATCATAGCTCATACATTGAGTACTGTGAACATCATAGCTAATACAGTGAGTACTGTGAACATCATAGCTCATACAATGAGTACTGTGAACATGATAGCTAATACAGTGAGTACCGTGAACATCATAGCTCACACAATGAGTACTGAGAACATCATATCTAATACAGTGAGTACTGTGAACATCATAGCTCATACAATGAGTACTGTGAACATCATAGCTAATACAATGAGTACTGTGAACATCATAGCTCATACAATGAGTACTGTGAACATCATAGCTAATACAGTGAGTACTGTGAACATCATAGCTCATACAGTGAGTACTGTGAACATCATAGCTAATACAATGAGTACTGTGAACATCATAGCTCATAGTGAGCACTGTGAACATCATAGCTCATACAATGAGTACTATGAACATCATAGCTCATACAATGAGTACTGTGAACATCATAGCTCATACAGTGAGTACTGTGAACATCATAGCTAATACAATGAGTACTGTGAACATCATAGCTCATAGTGAGTACTGTGAACATCATAGCTCATACAATGAGTGCTATGAACATCATAGCTCATACAATGAGTACTGTGAACATCATAGCTCATACAGTGAGTACTGCGAACATCATAGCTCATACAGTGAGTACTCTGAGCATCATAGCTGATACAATGAGTACTGTGAACATCATAGCTCATACAATGAGTACTGCGAACATCATAGCTCGCAGTGTGAGTACTGTGAGCATCATAGCTCATACAGTGAGTACTGTGAACATCATAGCTCATACAATGAGTACTATGAACATCATAGCTCATACAATGAGTACTGTGAACATCATAGCTCATACAGTGAGTACTGCGAACATCATAGCTCATACAGTGAGTACTGTGAGCATCATAGCTCATACAATGAGTACTGTGAACATCATAGCTCATACAATGAGTACTGCGAACATCATAGCTCGCAGTGTGAGTACTGTGAACATCATAGCTCATACAGTGAGTACTGTGAACATCATAGCTCATACAATGAGTACTGTGAGCATCATAGCTAATACAATGAGTACTGTGAACATCATAGCTCATACAGTGAGTACTGTGAGCATCATAGCTAATACAATGAGTACTGTGAACATCATAGCTCATACAATGAGTACTGCGAACATCATAGCTCGCAGTGTGAGTACTGTGAACATCATAGCTCATACAATGAGTACTGTGAACATCATAGCTCATACAATGAGTACTGTGAACATCATAGCTCATACAATGAGTACTGTGAACATCATAGCTCATACAATGAGTACTGCGAACATCATAGCTCATACAGTGAGTACTGTGAGCATCATAGCTAATACAATGAGTACTGTGAACATCATAGCTCATACAATGAGTACTGTGAACATCATAGCTCGCAGTGTGAGTACTGTGAACATCATAGCTCATACAATGAGTACTGTGAACATCATAGCTCATACAATGAGTACTGTGAACATCATAGCTCATACAATGAGGACTGTGAACATCATAGCTCACAGTGTGAGTACTGTGAACATCATAGCTCATACAATGAGTACTGTGAACATCATAGTTCATACAATGATTACTGTGAACATCACAGCTAATATAATGAGTGCTGTGAACATCATAGTTCATACAATGAATACTGTCAACATCATAGCTCATACAATGAGTACTGTGAACATCATAGCTCATACAGTGAGTACTGTGAACATCATAGCTCGTACAATGAGTATTGTGAACATCATAGCTAATACAAAGAGTACCGTGAACATCATAGCTAATACAATGAGTACTGTGAACATGATAGCTAATACAATGTGTACTGTGAACATCATAGCTCATACAATGAGTACTGTGAACATCATAGCTCATACAATGAGTACTGTGAACTTTATAGCTCATACAGTGAGTACTGTGAACAACATAGCTCATAAAGTGAGTACTGCGAACATCATAGCTCATACAGTGCGTACTTTGAACATCATAGCTCATACAATGAGTACAGTGAACATCATAGCTAACACAATGAGTAATGTGCACATCATAGCTAATACAGTGAGTACTGTGAAAATCATAGCTCATACAATGATTACTGTGAAAATCATAGCTCATACAATGAGTACTGTGAACATCACAGCACGCAGGGTGAGTACTGTGAACATCATAGCTAATACAATGATTACTGTGAACATCATAGCTCATACATTGAGTACTGTGAACATCATAGCTAATACAGTGAGTACTGTGAACATCATAGCTCATACAATGAGTACTGTGAACATGATAGCTAATACAGTGAGTACCGTGAACATCATAGCTCACACAATGAGTACTGAGAACATCATATCTAATACAGTGAGTACTGTGAACATCATAGCTCATACAATGAGTACTGTGAACATCATAGCTAATACAATGAGTACTGTGAACATCATAGCTAATACAATGAGTACTGTGAACATCATAGCTCATAGTGAGCACTGTGAACATCATAGCTCATACAATGAGTACTGTGAACATCATAGCTCATACAATGAGTACTGTGAACATCATAGCTCATACAGTGAGTACTGCGAACATCATAGCTCATACAGTGAGTACTGTGAGCATCATAGCTCATACAATGAGTACTGTGAACATCATAGCTCATACAATGAGTACTGCGAACATCATAGCTCGCAGTGTGAGTACTGTGAGCATCATAGCTCATACAGTGAGTACTGTGAACATCATAGCTCATACAATGAGTACTGTGAGCATCATAGCTAATACAATGAGTACTGTGAACATCATAGCTCATACAGTGAGTACTGTGAGCATCATAGCTAATACAATGAGTACTGTGAACATCATAGCTCATACAATGAGTACTGCGAACATCATAGCTCGCAGTGTGAGTACTGTGAACATCATAGCTCATACAATGAGTACTGTGAACATCATAGCTCATACAATGAGTACTGTGAACATCATAGCTCATATATGAGTACTGTGAACATCATAGCTCATACAATGAGTACTGCGAACATCATAGCTCATACAGTGAGTACTGTGAGCATCATAGCTAATACAATGAGTACTGTGAACATCATAGCTCATACAATGAGTACTGTGAACATCATAGCTCGCAGTGTGAGTACTGTGAACATCATAGCTCATACAATGAGTACTGTGAACATCATAGCTCATACAATGAGTACTGTGAACATCATAGCTCATACAATGAGGACTGTGAACATCATAGCTCACAGTGTGAGTACTGTGAACATCATAGCTCATACAATGAGTACTGTGAACATCATAGCTCATAGAATGAGTACTGTGATCATCATAGCTAATACAATGAGTACTGTGAACATCATAGCTCATACAGTGAGTACTGTGAGCATCATAGCTAATACAATGAGTACTGTGAACATCATAGCTTATACAATGAGTACTGTGAACATCATAGCTCGCAGTGTGAGTACTGTGAACATCATAGCTCATACAGTGAGTACTGCGAACATCATAGCTCATACAGTGAGCACAATGAACATCATAGCTCATACAATGAGTACTGTGAACATCATAGCTAACCCAATGAGTAACGTGCACATCATAGCTAATACAGTGAGTACTGTGAACATCATAGCTCATACAATGAGTACTGTGAACATCATAGCTCATACAATGAGTACTGTGAACATCATAGCTCATATATGAGTACTGTGAACATCATAGCTCATACAATGAGTACTGCGAACATCATAGCTCATACAGTGAGTACTGTGAGCATCATAGCTAATACAATGAGTACTGTGAACATCATAGCTCATACAATTAGTACTGTGAACATCATAGCTCGCAGTGTGAGTACTGTGAACATCATAGCTCATACAATGAGTACTGTGAACATCATAGCTCATACAATGAGTACTGTGAACATCATAGCTCATACAATGAGGACTGTGAACATCATAGCTCACAGTGTGAGTACTCTGAACATCATAGCTCATACAATGAGTACTGTGAACATCATAGCTCATAGAATGAGTACTGTGAGCATCATAGCTAATACAATGAGTACTGTGAACATCATAGCTCATACAGTGAGTACTGTGAGCATCATAGCTAATACAATGAGTACTGTGAACATCATAGCTCATACAATGAGTACTGTGAACATCAAAGCTCGCAGTGTGAGTACTGTGAACATCATAGCTCATACAGTGAGTACTGCGAACATCATAGCTCATACAGTGAGCACAATGAACATCATAGCTCATACAATGAGTACTGTGAACATCATAGCTAACCCAATGAGTAATGTGCACATCATAGCTAATACAGTGAGTACTGTGAACATCATAGCTCATACAATGAGTACTGTGAACATCATAGCTCATACAATGAGTACTGTGAACATCATAGCTAATACAGTGAGTACTGTGAACATCATAGCTAATACAATGAGTACTGTGAACATCATAGCTCATACAATGAGTACTGTGAACATCATAGCTAATACAGTAAGTAATGTGAACATCATAGCTCATACAATGAGTACTGTGAACATCATAGCTCGCAGGGTGAATACTGTGAACATCATAGCTAATACAATGATTACTGTGAACATCATAGCTCATACAATGAGTGCTGTGAACATCATAGCTAATACAGTGAGTACTGTGAACATCATAGCTCATACAATGAGTACTGTGAACATCATAGCTCATAGTGAGTACTGTGAACATCATAGCTAATACAATGAGTACTGTGAACAACATAGCTCACACAATGAGTATTGTGAACATCATAGCTCATACAATGAGTATTGTGAACATCATAGCTAATACAGTAAGTACTGTGAACATCAAAGCTAATACAGCGAGTACTGTGAACATCATAGCTAATACAATGAGTATTTTGAACATCATAGCTAATACAATGAGTAATGTGAACATCATAGCTAATACAATGAGTACTGTGAACAGCATAGCTAATACAATGAGTACTGTGAACATCATAGCTCAAACAATGAGTACTGTGAACATCATAGTTCATACAATGATCACTGTGAACATCACAGCTAATATAATGAGTGCTGTGAACATCATAGCTCATACAATGAATACTGTCAACATCATAGCTCATACAATGAGTACTGTGAACATCATAGCTCATACAGTGAGTACTGTGAACATCATAGCTCGTACAATGAGTATTGTGAACATCATAGCTAATATAATGAGTACCGTGAACATCATAGCTAATACAATGAGTACTGTGAACATGATAGCTAATACAATGTGTACTGTGAACATCATAGCTCATACAATGAGTACTGTGAACATCATAGCTCATACAATGAGTACTGTGAACTTCATAGCTCATACAGTGAGTACTGTGAACATCATAGCTCATAAAGTGAGTACTGCGAACATCATAGCTCATACAGTGAGTACTTTGAACATCATAGCTCATACAATGAGTACTGTGAACATCATAGCTAACACAAGGAGTAATGTACACATCATAGCTAATACAGTGAGTACTGTGAAAATCATAGCTCATACAATGATTATTGTGAACATCATAGCTCATACAATGAGTACTGTGAACATCATAGCACGCAGGGTGAGTACTGTGAACATCACAGCTAATACAATGATTATTGTGAACATCATAGCTCATACATTGAGTACTGTGAACATCATAGCTAATACAGTGAGTACTGTGAACATGATAGCTAATACAGTGAGTACTGTGAACATCATAGCTCACACAATGAGTACTGAGAACATCATAGCTAATACAGTGAGTACTGTGAACATCATAGCTCATACAATGAGTACTGTGAACATCATAGCTAATACAATGAGTACTGTGAACATCATAGCTCATACAATGAGTACTGTGAACATCATAGCTAATACAGTGAGTACTGTGAACATCATAGCTCATACAGTGAGTACTGTGAACATCATAGCTAATACAATGAGTACAGTGAACATCTTAGCTCATAGTGAGTACTGTGAACATCATAGCTCATACAATGAGTACTATGAACATCATAGCTCATACAATGAGTACTGTGAACATCATAGCTCATACAGTGAGCACTGCGAACATCATAGCTCATACAGTGAGTACTGTGAGCATCATAGCTCATACAATGAGTACTGTGAACATCATAGCTCATACAATGAGTACTGCGAACATCATAGCTCGCAGTGTGAGTACTGTGAACATCATAGCTCATACAGTGAGTACTGTGAACATCATAGCTCATACAATGAGTACTGTGAGCATCATAGCTAATACAATGAGTACTGTGAACATCATAGCTCATACATTGAGTACTGTGAGCATCATAGCTAATACAATGAGTACTGTGAACATCATAGCTCATACAATGAGTACTGCGAACATCATAGCTCGCAGTGCGAGTACTGTGAACATCATAGCTCATACAATGAGTACTGTGAACATCATAGCTCATACAATGAGTACTGTGAACATCATAGCTCATACAATGAGTACTGTGAACATCATAGCTCATACAATGAGTACTGCGAACATCATAGCTCATACAGTGAGTACTGTGAGCATCATAGCTAATACAATGAGTACTGTGAACATCATAGCTCATACAATGAGTACTGTGAACATCATAGCTCGCAGTGTGAGTACTGTGAACATCATAGCTCATACAATGAGTACTGTGAACATCATAGCTCATACAATGAGTACTTTGAACATCATAGCTCATACAATGAGTACTGTGAACATCATAGCTCACAGTGTGAGTACTGTAAACATCATAGCTCATACAATGAGTACTGTGAACATCATAGCTCATAGAATGAGTACTGTGAGCATCATAGCTAATACAATGAGTACTGTGAACATCATAGCTCATACAGTGAGTACTGTGAGCATCATAGCTAATACAATGAGTACTGTGAACATCATAGCTCATACAATGAGTACTGTGAACATCATAGCTAATACAGTAAGTAATGTGAACATCATAGCTCATACAATGAGTACTGTGAACATCATAGCTCATAGTGAGTACTGTGAACATCATAGCTAATACAATGAGTACTGTGAACAACATAGCTCACACAATGAGTATTGTGAACATCATAGCTCATACAATGAGTATTGTGAACATTATAGCTAATACAGTAAGTACTGTGAACATCATAGCTAATACAGTGAGTACTGTGAACATCATAGCTAATACAACGAGTATTTTGAACATCATCGCCAATACAATGAGTTATGTGAACATCATAGCTAATACAATGAGTACTGTGAACAGCATAGCTAATACAATGAGTACTGTGAACATCACAGCTCAAACAATGAGTACTGTGAACATCATAGTTCATACAATGATTACTGTGAACATCACAGCTAATATAATGAGTGCTGTGAACATCATAGCTCATACAATGAATACTGTCAACATCATAGCTCATACAATGAGTACTGTGAACATCATAGCTCATACAGTGAGTACCGTGAACATCATAGCTCGTACAATGAGTATTGTGAACATCATAGCTAATACAATGAGTACTGTGAACATCATAGCTAATACAATGAGTACTGTGAACATGATAGCTAATACAATGTGTACTGTGAACATCATAGCTCATAAAATGAGTACTGTGAACATCATAGCTCATACAATGAGTACTGTGAACTTCATTGCTCATACAGTGAGTACTGTGAACATCATAGCTCATAAAGTGAGTACTGCGAACATCATAGCTCATACAGTGAGTACTTTGAACAT
The DNA here is from genome assembly GCA_030390025.1 of Squalus acanthias. Taxonomy (NCBI): domain Eukaryota; kingdom Metazoa; phylum Chordata; class Chondrichthyes; order Squaliformes; family Squalidae; genus Squalus; species Squalus acanthias. The sequence continues at coordinate 27,356,267 of CM059445.1, forward strand.
CATAGCTCATACAATGAGTACTGTGAACATCATAGCTAACACAATGAGTAATGTGCACATCATACCTAATACAGTGAGTACTGTGAAAATCATAGCTAATACAATGATTACTGTGAACATCATAGCTCATACAATGAGTACTGTGAACATCATAGCACGCAGGGTGAGTACTGTGAACATCATAGCTAATACAATGATTACTGTGAACATCATAGCTCATACATTGAGTACTGTGAACATCATAGCTAATACAGTGAGTACTGTGAACATCATAGCTCATACAATGAGGACTGTGAACATGATAGCTAATACAGTGAGTACTGTGAACATCATAGCTCATACATTGAGTACTGTGAACATCATAGCTCATACAATGAGTACTGTGAACATGATAGCTAATACAGTGAGTACTGTGAACATCATAGCTCATACAGTGAGTACTGTGAACATCATAGCTAATACAATGAGTACTGTGAACATCATAGCTCATAGTGAGTACTGTGAACATCATAGCTCATACAATGAGTACTATGAACATCATAGCTCATACAATGAGTACTGTGAACATCATAGCTCATACAGTGAGTACTGCGAACATCATAGCTCATACAGTGAGTACTGTGAGCATCATAGCTCATACAATGAGTACTGTGAACATCATAGCTCATACAATGAGTACTGAGAACATCATAGCTCGCAGTGTGAGTACTGTGAACATCACAGCTCATACAGTGAGTACTGTGAACATCACAGCTCATACAATGAGTACTGTGAGCATCATAGCTAATACAATGAGTACTGTGAACATCATAGCTCATACAGTGAGTCCTGTGAGCATCATAGCTAATACAATGAGTACTGTGAACATCATAGCTCATACAATGAGTACTGCGAACATCATAGCTCGCAGTGTGAGTACTGTGAACATCATAGCTCATACAATGAGTACTGTGAACATCATAGCTCATACAATGAGTACTGTGAACATCATAGCTCATACAATGAGTACTGTGAACATCATAGCTCATACAATGAGTACTGCGAACATCATAGCTCATACAGTGAGTACTGTGAGCATCATAGCTAATACAATGAGTACTGTGAACATCATAGCTCATACAATGAGTACTGTGAACATCATAGCTCGCAGTGTGAGTACTGTGAACATCATAGCTCATACAATGAGTACTGTGAATATCATAGCTCATACAATGAGTACTGTGAACATCATAGCTCATAGAATGAGTACTGTGAGCATCATAGCTAATACAATGAGTACTGTGAACATCATAGCTCATACAGTGAGTACTGTGAGCATCATAGCTAATACAATGAGTACTGTGAACATCATAGCTCATACAATGAGTACTGCGAACATCATAGCTCGCAGTGTGAGTACTGTGAACATCATAGCTCATACAATGAGTACTGTGAACATCATAGCTCATACAATGAGCACTGTGAACATCATAGCTCATACAATGAGGACTGTGAACATCAAAGCTAATACAATGAGTACTGTGAACATCATAGCTCATACAATGTGTACTGCGAACATCATAGCTTGCAGGGTGAGTACTGTGAACATCATAGCTAATAAGTGAGTAGTGTGAACATCATAGCTAAAACAACGAGTACTGTGAACATCATAGCTCATACAATGAGTACTATAAACATCATAGCTCATACAATGAGTACTGTGAACATCATAGCTAATATAATGAGTACTGTGAACATCATAGCTAATATAATGAGACAACGTATGAACGAGCACCGCGCAACAATCGCCAGGCAGGATTGTTACCTCCCAGTCGGGGAACACTTCAGCAGTCAAGGACATTCAGCCTCGGATCTGCGGGTAAGCGTTCTCCAAGGCAACCTTAGAAACACACGACAACGCAAAATCATCGAGCAGAAACTGATAGCCAAGTTCCGCACTCATGAAGACGGTCTCAACCGGGATCTTGGGTTTATGTCACGATACATGACGTGATCCGGACTCGAGTCGTCGTTGGCTTGTTCACAGATGTGATTCCCAGGAAAAAAGTAAAAATTTTCCCAGTAAAAAAGTAAAAATTTTAAAGCTTTTCGTTTTACATACAGACGGCTTTTGACACGTTAGAACCCCTGCGACTACACCTCATTGTCTCAGTTGTATCTTGCTATGTCTTTGATGTGGTACCTTCCTGGCTGACCTGATTAACTTTATCACACCTCGGCAGATAGTCAGGATGATTTAATTTAGTTGTCTGCAATTGTAAGGTACACATGCTTTGTCCTCTATCTATATATGCTTTGGCGATTCTGTATCTATTTACTTCACCTGAGGAAGGGGCAATCGATAGCTCCGAAAGCTTGTGATTTCAAATAAAACTGTTGGACTATAACCTGGTGTTGTGCGACCTCTCAATACTGTGAACATCACAGCTAATACAATGAGTACTGTGAACATCATAGCTAATACAATGAGTACTGTGAACATCATAGCTAATACAATGAGTACTGTGAACATCATAGCTCAAACAATGAGTACTGTGAACATCATAGTTCAACAATGAGTACTGTGAACATCATAGCTAATACAATGAGTGCTGTGAACATCATAGCTCATACAAGGAGTACTGCGAACATCATAGCTCATACAATGAGTACTGTGAACATCATAGCTAATACAGTGAGTACTGTGAACATTATAGCGAATACAATGAGTACTGTTAACATCACAGCTCATACAATGAGTACTGTGAACATCATAGCTCTTACAATGAGTACTGTGAACATCATAGTTGATACAATGAGTACTGTGAACATCATAGCTCATACAGTGAGTACTGTGAACATCATAGCTCGTACAATGAGTATTGTGAACATCATAGCTAATACAATGAGTACTGTGAACATCATAGCTAACACAAAGAGTACTGTGAACATCATAGCTAATACAATGAGTACTGTGAACATCATAGCTCATGCAATGAGTACTGTGAACATCATAGCTAATACAATGAGTACTGTGAACATCATAGCTCATACAGTGAGTAGTGTGAACATCATAGCTCGTTCAATGAGTATTGTGAACATCATAGCTAATACAATGAGTACTGTGAACATCATAGCTAATACAATGAGTATTGTGAACATCATAGCTCAAACAATGAGTACTGTGAACATCATAGTTCAACAATGAGTACTGTGAACATCATAGCTAATACAATGAGTGCTGTGAACATCATAGCTCATACAAGGAGTACTGCGAACATCATAGCTCCTACAATGAGTACTGTGAACATCATAGCTAATACAGTGAGTACTGTGAACATTATAGCTAATACAATGAGTACTGTTAACATCACAGCTCATACAATGAGCACTGTGAACATCATAGCTCGTACAATGAGTATTGTGAACATCATAGCTAATACAATGAGTACTGTGAACATCATAGCTAACACAATGAGTACTGTGAACATCATAGCTAATACAATGAGTACTGTGAACATCATAGCTCATGCAATGAGTACTGTGAACATCATAGCTAATACAATGAGTACTGTGAACATCATAGCTCATACAGTGAGTAGTGTGAACATCATAGCTCGTTCAATGAGTATTGTGAACATCATAGCTAATACAATGAGTACTGTGAACATCATAGCTAATACAATGAGTATTGTGAACATTATAGCTCATACAATGAGTACTGTGAACATTATAGCTCATACAATGAGTGCTGTGAACATCATAGCTCATACAGTGAGTACTGTGAACATCATAGCTCACACAGTGAGTACTGCGAACATCATAGCTCATACAGTGAGCACTTTGAACATCATAGCTCATACAATGAGTACTGTGAACATCATAGCTAACCCAATGAGTAATGTGCACATCATAGCTGATACAATGAGTACTGTGAACATCATAGCTCATACAATGAGTACTGTGAACATCATAGCTCATACAATGAGTACTGTGAACATCATAGCTATTACAGTGAGTACTGTGAACATCATAGCTAATACAATGAGTACTGTGAACATCATAGCTCATACAATGAGTACTGTGAACATCATAGCTAATACAGTGAGTACTGTGAACATCATAGCTCATACAATGAGTACTGTGAACACCATAGCTAATACAGTGAGTACTGTGAACATCATCACTAATACAATGAGTACTGTGAACATCATAGCTCACACAATGAGTACTGTGAACATCATAGCTAATACAGTGAGTACTGTGAACATCATAGCTCAAAAAATGAGTACTGTGAACATCATAGCTCATAGTGAGTACTGTGAACATCATAGCTAATACAATGAGTACTGTGAACATCATAGCTAATACAATGAGTACTATGAACATCATAGCTCATACAATGAGTACTGTGAACGTCATAGCTAATACAATGAGTACTGTGAACATCATAGCTCATACAGTGAGTACTGTGAACATCATAGCGCATACAATGAGTACTGCGAACATCATAGCTCGCAGTGTGAGTACTGTGAACATCATATCTCATACAATGATTACTGTGAACATCATAGCTCATACAATGAGTACTGTGAACATCATAGCTAATACAGTGAGGACTGTGAACATCATAGCTCATACAATGAGTACTGTGAACATCATAGCTAATACAGTGAGTACTGTGAATATCATAGCTAATACAATGAGTACTGTGAACATCATAGCTACTACAATGAGTACTGTGAACATCATAGCTCATACAGTGAGTACTGTGAACATCATAGCTAATACAATGAGTACTGTGAACATCATAGCTCATAGTGAGTACTGTGAACATCATAGCTAATACAATGTGTACTGTGAACATCATAGCTAATACAATGAGTACTATGAACATCATAGCTCATACAATGAGTACTGTGAACATCATAGCTACTACAATGAGTACTGTGAACATCATAGCTCATACAGTGAGTACTGTGAGCATCATAGCTAATACAATGAGTACTGTGAACATCATAGCTCATACAATGTGCACTGCGAACATCATAGCTTGCAAGGTGAGTACTGTGAACATCATAGCTAATACAGTGAGTAGTGTGAACATCATAGCTAATACAATGAGTACTGTGAACATCATAGCTCATACAATGAGTACTGTAAACATCATAGCTCATACAATGAGTACTGTGAACATCATAGCTAATATAATGAGTACTGTGAACATCATAGCTAATATAATGAGTACTGTGAACATCATAGCTAATAAAATGAGTACTGTGAACATCATAGCTAATACAATGAGTACTGTAAACATCATAGCTAATACAATGACTACTGTGAACATCATAGCTCATGCAATGAGTACTGTGAACATCATAGCTAATACAATGAGTACTGTGAACATCATAGCTCATACATTGAGTACTGTGAGCATCATAGCTAATACAATGAGTACTGTGAACATCATAGCTCATACAATGAGTACTGCGAACATCATAGCTCGCAGTGCGAGTACTGTGAACATCATAGCTCATACAATGAGTACTGTGAACATCATAGCTCATACAATGAGTACTGTGAACATCATAGCTCATACAATGAGTACTGTGAACATCATAGCTCATACAATGAGTACTGCGAACATCATAGCTCATACAGTGAGTACTGTGAGCATCATAGCTAATACAATGAGTACTGTGAACATCATAGCTCATACAATGAGTACTGTGAACATCATAGCTCGCAGTGTGAGTACTGTGAACATCATAGCTCATACAATGAGTACTGTGAACATCATAGCTCATACAATGAGTACTGTGAACATCATAGCTCATACAATGAGTACTGTGAACATCATAGCTCACAGTGTGAGTACTGTAAACATCATAGCTCATACAATGAGTACTGTGAACATCATAGCTCATAGAATGAGTACTGTGAGCATCATAGCTAATACAATGAGTACTGTGAACATCATAGCTCATACAGTGAGTACTGTGAGCATCATAGCTAATACAATGAGTACTGTGAACATCATAGCTCATACAATGAGTACTGTGAACATCATAGCTAATACAGTAAGTAATGTGAACATCATAGCTCATACAATGAGTACTGTGAACATCATAGCTCATAGTGAGTACTGTGAACATCATAGCTAATACAATGAGTACTGTGAACAACATAGCTCACACAATGAGTATTGTGAACATCATAGCTCATACAATGAGTATTGTGAACATCATAGCTAATACAGTAAGTACTGTGAACATCATAGCTAATACAGTGAGTACTGTGAACATCATAGCTAATACAATGAGTATTTTGAACATCATCGCCAATACAATGAGTAATGTGAACATCATAGCTAATACAATGAGTACTGTGAACAGCATAGCTAATACAATGAGTACTGTGAACATCACAGCTCAAACAATGAGTACTGTGAACATCATAGTTCATACAATGATTACTGTGAACATCACAGCTAATATAATGAGTGCTGTGAACATCACAGCTCATACAATGAATACTGTCAACATCATAGCTCATACAATGAGTACTGTGAACATCATAGCTACTACAATGAGTACTGTGAACATCATAGCTCATACAGTGAGTACTGTGAGCATCATAGCTAATACAATGAGTACTGTGAACATCATAGCTCATACAATGTGCACTGCGAACATCATAGCTTGCAAGGTGAGTACTGTGAACATCATAGCTAATACAGTGAGTAGTGTGAACATCATAGCTAATACAATGAGTACTGTGAACATCATAGCTCATACAATGAGTACTGTAAACATCATAGCTCATACAATGAGTACTGTGAACATCATAGCTAATATAATGAGTACTGTGAACATCATAGCTAATATAATGAATACTGTGAACATCATAGCTAATAAAATGAGTACTGTGAACATCATAGCTAATACAATGAGTACTGTAAACATCATAGCTAATACAATGACTACTGTGAACATCATAGCTCATGCAATGAGTACTGTGAACATCATAGCTAATACAATGAGTACTGTGAACATCATAGCTCATACATTGAGTACTGTGAGCATCATAGCTAATACAATGAGTACTGTGAACATCATAGCTCATACAATGAGTACTGCGAACATCATAGCTCGCAGTGCGAGTACTGTGAACATCATAGCTCATACAATGAGTACTGTGAACATCATAGCTCATACAATGAGTACTGTGAACATCATAGCTCATACAATGAGTACTGTGAACAGCATAGCTAATACAATGAGTACTGTGAACATCACAGCTCAAACAATGAGTACTGTGAACATCATAGTTCATACAATGATTACTGTGAACATCACAGCTAATATAATGAGTGCTGTGAACATCACAGCTCATACAATGAATACTGTCAACATCATAGCTAATACAATGAGTACTGTGAACATCATAGCTCATACAGTGAGTACCGTGAACATCATAGCTCGTACAATGAGTATTGTGAACATCATAGCTAATACAATGAGTACTGTGAACATCATAGCTAATAAAATGAGTACTGTGAACATGATAGCTAATACAATGTGTACTGTGAACATCATAGCTCATACAATGAGTACTGTGAACATCATAGCTCATACAATGAGTACTGTGAACTTCATTGCTCATACAGTGAGTACTGTGAACATCATAGCTCAAAAAGTGAGTACTGCGAACATCATAGCTCATACAGTGAGTACTTTGAACATCATAGCTCATACAATGAGTACTGTGAACATCATAGCTAACACAATGAGTAATGTGCACATCATAGCTAATACAGTGAGTACTGTGAAAATCATAGCTAATACAATGATTACTGTGAACATCATAGCTCATACAATGAGTACTGTGAACATCATAGCACGCAGGGTGAGTACTGTGAACATCATAGCTAATACAATGATTACTGTGAACATCATAGCTCATACATTGAGTACTGTGAACATCATAGCTAATACAGTGAGTACTGTGAACATCATAGCTCATACAATGAGTACTGTGAACATGATAGCTAATACAGTGAGTACTGTGAACATCATAGCTCACACAATGAGTACTGAGAACATCATAGCGAATACAGTGAGTACTGTGAACATCATAGCTCATACAATGAGTACTGTGAACATCATAGCTAATACAATGAGTACTGTGAACATCATAGCTCATACAATGAGTACTGTGAACATCATAGCTAACACAGTGAGTACTGTGAACATCATAGCTCATACAGTGAGTACTGTGAACATCATAGCTAATACAATGAGTAGTGTGAACATCATAGCTCATAGTGAGTACTGTGAACATCATAGCTCATACAATGAGTACTATGAACATCATAGCTCATACAATGAGTACTGTGAACATCATAGCTCATACAGTGAGTACTGCGAACATCATAGCTCATACAGTGAGTACTGTGAGCATCATAGCTCATACAATGAGTACTGTGAACATCATAGCTCATACAATGAGTACTGAGAACATCATAGCTCGCAGTGTGAGTACTGTGAACATCACAGCTCATACAGTGAGTACTGTGAACATCACAGCTCATACAATGAGTACTGTGAGCATCATAGCTAATACAATGAGTACTGTGAACATCATAGCTCATACAGTGAGTCCTGTGAGCATCATAGCTAATACAATGAGTACTGTGAACATCATAGCTCATACAATGAGTACTGCGAACATCATAGCTCGCAGTGTGAGTACTGTGAACATCATAGCTCATACAATGAGTACTGTGAACATCATAGCTCATACAATGAGTACTGTGAACATCATAGCTCATACAATGAGTACTGTGAACATCATAGCTCATACAATGAGTACTGCGAACATCATAGCTCATACAGTGAGTACTGTGAGCATCATAGCTAATACAATGAGTACTGTGAACATCATAGCTCATACAATGAGTACTGTGAACATCATAGCTCGCAGTGTGAGTACTGTGAACATCATAGCTCATACAATGAGTACTGTGAATATCATAGCTCATACAATGAGTACTGTGAACATCATAGCTCATAGAATGAGTACTGTGAGCATCATAGCTAATACAATGAGTACTGTGAACATCATAGCTCACACAGTGAGTACTGTGAGCATCATAGCTAATACAATGAGTACTGTGAACATCATAGCTCATACAATGAGTACTGCGAACATCATAGCTCGCAGTGTGAGTACTGTGAACATCATAGCTCATACAATGAGTACTGTGAACATCATAGCTCATACAATGAGCACTGTGAACATCATAGCTCATACAATGAGGACTGTGAACATAAAGCTAATACAATGAGTACTGTGAACATCATAGCTCATACAATGTGTACTGCGAACATCATAGCTTGCAGGGTGAGTACTGTGAACATCATAGCTAATAAGTGAGTAGTGTGAACATCATAGCTAAAACAATGAGTACTGTGAACATCATAGCTCATACAATGAGTACTATAAACATCATAGCTCATACAATGAGTACTGTGAACATCATAGCTAATATAATGAGTACTGTGAACATCATAGCTAATATAATGAGACAACGTATGAACGAGCACCGCGCAACAATCGCCAGGCAGGATTGTTACCTCCCAGTCGGGGAACACTTCAGCAGTCAAGGACATTCAGCCTCGGATCTGCGGGTAAGCGTTCTCCAAGGCAACCTTAGAAACACACGACAACGCAAAATCATCGAGCAGAAACTGATAGCCAAGTTCCGCACTCATGAAGACGGTCTCAACCGGGATCTTGGGTTTATGTCACGATACATGACGTGATCCGGACTCGAGTCGTCGTTGGCTTGTTCACAGATGTGATTCCCAGGAAAAAAGTAAAAATTTTCCCAGTAAAAAAGTAAAAATTTTAAAGCTTTTCGTTTTACATACAGACGGCTTTTGACACGTTAGAACCCCTGCGACTACACCTCATTGTCTCAGTTGTATCTTGCTATGTCTTTGATGTGGTACCTTCCTGGCTGACCTGATTAACTTTATCACACCTCGGCAGATAGTCAGGATGATTTAATTTAGTTGTCTGCAATTGTAAGGTACACATGCTTTGTCCTCTATCTATATATGCTTTGGCGATTCTGTATCTATTTACTTCACCTGAGGAAGGGGCAATCGATAGCTCCGAAAGCTTGTGATTTCAAATAAAACTGTTGGACTATAACCTGGTGTTGTGCGACCTCTCAATACTGTGAACATCACAGCTAATACAATGAGTACTGTGAACATCATAGCTAATACAATGAGTACTGTGAACATCATAGCTAATACAATGAGTACTGTGAACATCATAGCTCAAACAATGAGTACTGTGAACATCATAGTTCAACAATGAGTACTGTGAACATCATAGCTAATACAATGAGTGCTGTGAACATCATAGCTCATACAAGGAGTACTGCGAACATCATAGCTCATACAATGAGTACTGTGAACATCATAGCTAATACAGTGAGTACTGTGAACATTATAGCGAATACAATGAGTACTGTTAACATCACAGCTCATACAATGAGTACTGTGAACATCATAGCTCTTACAATGAGTACTGTGAACATCATAGTTGATACAATGAGTACTGTGAACATCATAGCTCATACAGTGAGTACTGTGAACATCATAGCTCGTACAATGAGTATTGTGAACATCATAGCTAATACAATGAGCACTGTGAACATCATAGCTAACACAATGAGTACTGTGAACATCATAGCTAATACAATGAGTACTGTGAACATCATAGCTCATGCAATGAGTACTGTGAACATCATAGCTAATACAATGAGTACTGTGAACATCATAGCTCATACAGTGAGTAGTGTGAACATCATAGCTCGTTCAATGAGTATTGTGAACATCATAGCTAATACAATGAGTACTGTGAACATCATAGCTAATACAATGAGTATTGTGAACATCATAGCTCAAACAATGAGTACTGTGAACATCATAGTTCAACAATGAGTACTGTGAACATCATAGCTAATACAATGAGTGCTGTGAACATCATAGCTCATACAAGGAGTACTGCGAACATCATAGCTCCTACAATGAGTACTGTGAACATCATAGCTAATACAGTGAGTACTGTGAACATTATAGCTAATACAATGAGTACTGTTAACATCACAGCTCATACAATGAGCACTGTGAACATCATAGCTCGTACAATGAGTATTGTGAACATCATAGCTAATACAATGAGTACTGTGAACATCATAGCTAACACAATGAGTACTGTGAACATCATAGCTAATACAATGAGTACTGTGAACATCATAGCTCATGCAATGAGTACTGTGAACATCATAGCTAATACAATGAGTACTGTGAACATCATAGCTCATACAGTGAGTAGTGTGAACATTATAGCTCGTTCAATGAGTATTGTGAACATCATAGCTAATACAATGAGTACTGTGAACATCATAGCTAATACAATGAGTATTGTGAACATTATAGCTCATACAATGAGTACTGTGAACATTATAGCTCATACAATGAGTGCTGTGAACATCATAGCTCATACAGTGAGTACTGTGAACATCATAGCTCACACAGTGAGTACTGCGAACATCATAGGTCATACAGTGAGCACTTTGAACATCATAGCTCATACAATGAGTACTGTGAACATCATAGCTAACCCAATGAGTAATGTGCACATCATAGCTGATACAATGAGTACTGTGAACATCATAGCTCATACAATGAGTACTGTGAACATCATAGCTCATACAATGAGTACTGTGAACATCATAGCTATTACAGTGAGTACTGTGAACATCATAGCTAATACAATGAGTACTGTGAACATCATAGCTCATACAATGAGTACTGTGAACATCATAGCTAATACAGTGAGTACTGTGAACATCATAGCTCATACAATGAGTACTGTGAACACCATAGCTAATACAGTGAGTACTGTGAACATCATCGCTAATACAATGAGTACTGTGAACATCATAGCTCACACAATGAGTACTGTGAACATCATAGCTAATACAGTGAGTACTGTGAACATCATAGCTCAAAAAATGAGTACTGTGAACATCATAGCTCATAGTGAGTACTGTGAACATCATAGCTAATACAATGAGTACTGTGAACATCATAGCTAATACAATGAGTACTATGAACATCATAGCTCATACAATGAGTACTGTGAACGTCATAGCTAATACAATGAGTACTGTGAACATCATAGCTCATACAGTGAGTACTGTGAACATCATAGCGCATACAATGAGTACTGCGAACATCATAGCTCGCAGTGTGAGTACTGTGAACATCATATCTCATACAATGATTACTGTGAACATCATAGCTTATACAATGAATACTGTGAACATCCTAGCTAATACAGTGAGGACTGTGAACATCATAGCTCATACAATGAGTACTGTGAACATCATAGCTAATACAGTGAGTACTGTGAATATCATAGCTAATACAATGAGTACTGTGAACATCATAGCTACTACAATGAGTACTGTGAACATCATAGCTCATACAGTGAGTACTGTGAACATCATAGCTAATACAATGAGTACTGTGAACATCATAGCTCATAGTGAGTACTGTGAACATCATAGCTAATACAATGTGTACTGTGAACATCATAGCTAATACAATGAGTACTATGAACATCATAGCTCATACAATGAGTACTGTGAACATCATAGCTACTACAATGAGTACTGTGAACATCATAGCTCATACAGTGAGTACTGTGAGCATCATAGCTAATACAATGAGTACTGTGAACATCATAGCTCATACAATGTGCACTGCGAACATCATAGCTTGCAAGGTGAGTACTGTGAACATCATAGCTAATACAGTGAGTAGTGTGAACATCATAGCTAATACAATGAGTACTGTGAACATCATAGCTCATACAATGAGTACTGTAAACATCATAGCTCATACAATGAGTACTGTGAACATCATAGCTAATATGATGAGTACTGTGAACATCATAGCTAATATAATGAGTACTGTGAACATCATAGCTAATAAAATGAGTACTGTGAACATCATAGCTAATACAATGAGTACTGTAAACATCATAGCTCATACAATGAGTACTGTGAACATCATAGCTCGCAGGGTGAGTACTGTGAACATCATAGCTAATACAATGATTACTGTGAACATCATAGCTAATACAGTGAGTACTGTGAACATCATATCTCTTAAAATGAGTACTGTGAACATCATAGTTGATACAATGAGTACTGTGAACATCATAACTAATACAATGAGTACTGTGAACATCATAGCTCATACAATGAGTACTATGATCATCATAGCTCATACAATGAGTACTGTGAACTTCATAGCTCATACAGTGAGTACTGTGAACATCATAGCTCATACAGTGAGTACTGCGAACATCATAGCTCATACAGTGAGTACTTTGAACATCATAGCTCATGCAATGAGTACTGTGAACATCATAGCTAACACAATGAGTAATGTGCACATCATAGCTAATACGGTGAGTACTGTGAAAATCATAGCTCATACAATGAGTACTGTGAACATCATAGCTCATACAATGAGTACTGTGAACATCATAGCTCGCAGGGTGAATACTGTGAACATCATAGCTAATACAATGATTACTGTGAACATCATAGCTAATACAGTGAGTACTGTGAACATCATAGCTCACACAATGAGTACTGTGAACATCATAGCTAATACAGTGAGTATTGTGAACATCACAGCTCATACAATGAGTACTGTGAACATCATAGCTAATACAATGAGTACTGTGAACATCATAGCTCATACAATGAGTACTGTGAACATCATAGCTAATACAATGAGTACTGTGAACATCATAGCTCATACAGTGAGTACTGTGAACATCATAGCTAATACAATGAGTACTGTGAACATCATAGCTCATCGTGAGTACTGTGAACATCATAGCTAATACAATGAGTACTGTGAACATCATAGCTAATACAATGAGTACTATGAACATCATAGCTCATACAATGAGTACTGTGAACATCATAGCTAATACAATGAGTACTGTGAACATCATAGCTCATGCAATGAGTACTGTGAACATCATAGCTAATACAATGAGTACTATGAACATCACAGCTCATAGAATGAGTACTGTGAACATCACAGCTAATATAATGAGTACTGTGAACATCATAGCTAATAAAATGATTACTGTGAACAACATAGCTAATACAATGAGTACTGTGAACATCATAGCTAATACAATGAGTACTGTGAACATCATAGCTCATGCAATGAGTACTGTGAACATCATAGCTAATACAATGAGTACTGTGGACATCATATCTCTTACATTGAGTACTGTGAACATCATAGCTCATACAATGAGTACTATGAACATCATAGCTCATACAATGAGTACTGTGAACTTCATAGCTCATACAGTGAGTACTGTGAACATCATAGCTAATACAGTGAGTACTGTGAACATCATCGCTAATACAATGAGTACTGTGAACATCATAGCTCACACAATGAGTACTGTGAACATCATAGCTAATACAGTGAGTACTGTGAACATCATAGCTCAAAAAATGAGTACTGTGAACATCATAGCTCATAGTGAGTACTGTGAACATCATAGCTAATACAATGAGTACTGTGAACATCATAGCTAATACAATGAGTACTGTGAACATCATAGCTCATGCAATGAGTACTGTGAACATCATAGCTAATACAATGAGTACTGTGAACATCATAGCTCATACAGTGAGTAGTGTGAACATCATAGCTCGTTCAATGAGTATTGTGAACATCATAGCTAATACAATGAGTACTGTGAACATCATAGCTAATACAATGAGTATTGTGAACATTATAGCTCATACAATGAGTACTGTGAACATTATAGCTCATACAATGAGTGCTGTGAACATCATAGCTCATACAGTGAGTACTGTGAACATCATAGCTCACACAGTGAGTACTGCGAACATCATAGCTCATACAGTGAGCACTTTGAACATCATAGCTCATACAATGAGTACTGTGAACATCATAGCTAACCCAATGAGTAATGTGCACATCATAGCTAATACAGTGAGTACTGTGAACATCATAGCTCATACAATGAGTACTGTGAACATCATAGCTCATACAATGAGTACTGTGAACATCATAGCTATTACAGTGAGTACTGTGAACATCATAGCTAATACAATGAGTACTGTGAACATCATAGCACATACAATGAGTACTGTGAACATCATAGCTAATACAGTGAGTACTGTGAACATCATAGCTCATACAATGAGTTACGTGAACATCATAGCTAATACAGTGAGTACTGTGAACATCATCGCTAATACAATGAGTACTGTGAACATCATAGCTCACACAGTGAGAACTGTGAACATCATAGCTAATACAATGAGTACTGTGAACATCATAGCTCATACAATGAGTACTGTGAACATCATAGCTCACACAATGAGTACTGTGAACATCATAGCTAATACAGTGAGTATTGTGAACATCACAGCTCATACAATGAGTACTGTGAACATCATAGCTAATACAATGAGTACTGTGAACATCATAGCTCATACAATGAGTACTGTGAACATCATAGCTCATACAGTGAGTAGTGTGAACATCATAGCTCGTTCAATGAGTACTGTGAACATCATAGCTAATAAAATGATTACTGTGAACAACATAGCTAATACAATGAGTACTGTGAACATCATAGCTAATACAATGAGTACTGTGAACATCATAGCTCATGCAATGAGTACTGTGAACATCATAGCTAATACAATGAGTACTGTGGACATCATATCTCTTACATTGAGTACTGTGAACATCATAGCTCATACAATGAGTACTATGAACATCATAGCTCATACAATGAGTACTGTGAACTTCATAGCTCATACAGTGAGTACTGTGAACATCATAGCTAATACAGTGAGTACTGTGAACATCATCGCTAATACAATGAGTACTGTGAACATCATAGCTCACACAATGAGTACTGTGAACATCATAGCTAATACAGTGAGTACTGTGAACATCATAGCTCAAAAAATGAGTACTGTGAACATCATAGCTCATAGTGAGTACTGTGAACATCATAGCTAATACAATGAGTACTGTGAACATCATAGCTAATACAATGAGTACTGTGAACATCATAGCTCATGCAATGAGTACTGTGAACATCATAGCTAATACAATGAGTACTGTGAACATCATAGCTCATACAGTGAGTAGTGTGAACATCATAGCTCGTTCAATGAGTATTGTGAACATCATAGCTAATACAATGAGTACTGTGAACATCATAGCTAATACAATGAGTATTGTGAACATTATAGCTCATACAATGAGTACTGTGAACATTATAGCTCATACAATGAGTGCTGTGAACATCATAGCTCATACAGTGAGTACTGTGAACATCATAGCTCACACAGTGAGTACTGCGAACATCATAGCTCATACAGTGAGCACTTTGAACATCATAGCTCATACAATGAGTACTGTGAACATCATAGCTAACCCAATGAGTAATGTGCACATCATAGCTAATACAGTGAGTACTGTGAACATCATAGCTCATACAATGAGTACTGTGAACATCATAGCTCATACAATGAGTACTGTGAACATCATAGCTATTACAGTGAGTACTGTGAACATCATAGCTAATACAATGAGTACTGTGAACATCATAGCACATACAATGAGTACTGTGAACATCATAGCTAATACAGTGAGTACTGTGAACATCATAGCTCATACAATGAGTTACGTGAACATCATAGCTAATACAGTGAGTACTGTGAACATCATAGCTCATACAATGAGTACTGTGAACATCAGAGCTCATACAGTGAGTACTGTGAACATCATAGCGCATACAATGAGTACTGCGAACATCATAGCTCGCAGTGTGAGTACTGTGAACATCATATCTCATACAATGATTACTGTGAACATCATAGCTCATACAATGAGTACTGTGAACATCATAGCAAATACAGTGAGGACTGTGAACATCATAGCTAATACAATGAGTACTGTGAACATCATAGCTCATAGTGAGTACTGTGAACATCATAGCTAATACAATGAGTACTGTGAACATCATAGCTAATACAATGAGTACTATGAACATCATAGCTCATACAATGAGTACTGTGAACATCATAGCTACTACAATGAGTACTGTGAACATCATAGCTCATACAGTGAGTACTGTGAGCATCATAGCTAATACAATGAGTACTGTGAACATCATAGCTCATACAATGTGCACTGCGAACATCATAGCTTGCAAGGTGAGTACTGTGAACATCATAGCTAATACAGTGAGTAGTGTGAACATCATAGCTAATACAATGAGTACTGTGAACATCATAGCTCATACAATGAGTACTGTAAACATCATAGCGCATACAATGAGTACTGTGAACATCATAGCTAATATAATGAGTACTGTGAACATCATAGCTAATATAATGAGTACTGTGAACATCATAGCTAATAAAATGAGGACTGTGAACATCATAGCTAATACAATGAGTACTGTAAACATCATAGCTAATACAATGACTACTGTGAACATCATAGCTCATGCAATGAGTACTGTGAACATCATAGCTAATACAATGAGTACTGTGGACATCATATCTCTTAAAATGTGTACTGTGAACATCATAGTTGATACAATGAGTACTGTGAACATCATAACTAATACAATGAGTACTGTGAACATCATAGCTCATACAATGAGTACTATGAACATCATAGCTCATACAATGAGTACTGTGAACTTCATAGCTCATACAGTGAGTACTGTGAACATCATAGCTCATACAGTGAGTACTGCGAACATCATAGCTCATACAGTGAGTACTTTGAACAGCATAGCTCATGCAATGAGTACTGTGAACATCATAGCTAACACAATGAGTAATGTGCACATCATAGCTAATACGGTGAGTACTGTGAAAATCATAGCTCATACAATGAGTACTGTGAACATCATAGCTCATACAATGAGTACTGTGAACATCATAGCTCGCAGGGTGAGTACTGTGAACATCATAGCTAATACAATGATTACTGTGAACATCATAGCTAATACAGTGAGTACTGTGAACATCATAGCTCACACAATGAGTACTGTGAACATCATAGCTAATACAGTGAGTATTGTGAACATCACAGCTCATACAATGAGTACTGTGAACATCATAGCTAATACAATGAGTACTGTGAACATCATAGCTCATACAATGAGTACTGTGAACATCATAGCTAATACAATGAGTACTGTGAACATCATAGCTCATACAGTGAGTACTGTGAACATCATAGCTAATACAATGAGTACTGTGAACATCATAGCTCATAGTGAGTACTGTGAACATCATAGCTAATACAATGAGTACTGTGAACATCATAGCTAATACAATGAGTACTATGAACATCATAGCTCATACAATGAGTACTGTGAACATCATAGCTACTACAATGAGTACTGTGAACATCATAGCTCATACAGTGAGTACTGTGAGCATCATAGCTAATACAATGAGTACTGTGAACATCATAGCTCATACAATGTGCACTGCGAACATTATAACTTGCAGGGTGAGTACTGTGAACATCATAGCTAATACAGTGAGTAGTGTGAACATCATAGCGAATACAATGAGTACTGTGAACATCATAGCTCATACAATGAGTACTGTAAACATCATAGCTCATACAATGAGTACTGTGAACATCATAGCTAATATAACGATTACTGTGAACATCATAGCTAATATAATGAGTACTGTGAACATCATAGCTAATAAAATGAGTACTGTGAACATCATAGCTAATACAATGAGTACTGTGAACATCATAGCTAATACAATGAGTACTGTGAACATCATAGCTACTACAATGAGTACTGTGAACATCACAGCTCATAGAATGAGTACTGTGAACATCACAGCTAATATAATGAGTACTGTGAACATCATAGCTAATAAAATGATTACTGTGAACATCATAGCTAATACAATGAGTACTGTGAACATCATAGCTAATACAATGAGTACTGTGAACATCATAGCTCATGCAATGAGTACTGTGAACATCATAGCTAATACAATGAGTACTGTGGACATCATATCTCTTACAATGAGTACTGTGAACATCGTAGTTGATACAATGAGTACTGTGAACATCATAGCTAATACAATGAGTACTGTGAACATCATAGCTCATACAATGAGTACTATGAACATCATAGCTCATACAATGAGTACTGTGAACTTCATAGCTCATACAGTGATTACTGTGAACATCATAGCTCATACAGTGAGTACTGTGAACATCATAGCTAATACAGTGAGTACTGTGAACATCATCGCTAATACAATGAGTACTGTGAACATCATAGCTCACACAATGAGTACTGTGAACATCATAGCTAATACAGTGAGTACTGTGAACATCATAGCTCAAAAAATGAGTACTGTGAACATCATAGCTCATAGTGAGTACTGTGAACATCATAGCTAATACAATGAGTACTGTGAACATCATAGCTAATACAATGAGTACTGTGAACATCATAGCTCATACAATGTGTAATGTGAACATCATAGCTCATACAATGAGCACTGTGAACATCATAGCTAATACAATGAGTACTGTGAACATTATAGCTCATACAATGAGTACTGTGAACATCATAGCTCATACAATGAGTACTGTGAACATCATAGCTCATACAGTGAGTACTGTGAACATCATGGCTCATACAATGAGTACTGTGAACATCATAGCTCATACAGTGAGTACAGTGAACATCATAGCTAATACAATGAGTACTGTGAACATCATAGCTCATACAGTGAGTACTGTGAACATCATAGCTAATACAGTGAGTACTGTGAACATCATAGCTCATACAGTGAGTACTGTGAACATCATAGCTAATACAATGAGTACTATGAACATCATAGCTCATACAATGAGTACTGTGAATGTCATAGCTAATACAATGAGTACTGTGAACATCATAGCTCATACAGTGAGTACTGTGAACATCATAGCGCATACAATGAGTACTGCGAACATCATAGCTCGCAGTGTGAGTACTGTGAACATCATAGCTCATACAATGATTACTGTGAACATCATAGCTCATACAATGAGTACTGTGAGCATCAAAGCTAATACAGTGAGGACTGTGAACATCATAGCTCATACAATGAGTACTGTGAACATCATAGCTAATACAGTGAGTACTGTGAATATCATAGCTAATACAATGAGTACTGTGAACATCATAGCTACTACAATGAGTACTGTGAACATCATAGCTCATACAGTGAGTACTGTGAACATCATAGCTAATACAATGAGTACTGTGAACATCATAGCTCATAGTGAGTACTGTGAACATCATAGCTAATACAATGAGTACTGTGAACATCATAGCTAATACAATGAGTACTATGAACATCATAGCTCATACAATGAGTACTGTGAACATCATAGCTACTACAATGAGTACTGTGAACATCATAGCTCATACAGTGAGTACTGTGAGCATCATAGCTAATACAATGAGTACTGTGAACATCATAGCTCATACAATGTGCACTGCGAACATCATAGCTTGCAAGGTGAGTACTGTGAACATCATAGCTAATACAGTGAGTAGTGTGAAAATCATAGCTAATACAATGAGTACTGTGAACATCATAGCTCATACAATGAGTACTGTAAACATCATAGCTCATACAATGAGTACTGTGAACATCATAGCTAATACAATGAGTACTGTGAACATCATAGCTACTACAATGAGTACTGTGAACATCATAGCTCATACAGTGAGTACTGTGAACATCATAGCTAATACAATGAGTACTGTGAACATCATAGCTCATAGTGAGTACTGTGAACATCATAGCTAATACAATGTGTACTGTGAACATCATAGCTAATACAATGAGTACTATGAACATCATAGCTCATACAATGAGTACTGTGAACATCATAGCTACTACAATGAGTACTGTGAACATCATAGCTCATACAGTGAGTACTGTGAGCATCATAGCTAATACAATGAGTACTGTGAACATCATAGCTCATACAATGTGCACTGCGAACATCATAGCTTGCAAGGTGAGTACTGTGAACATCATAGCTAATACAGTGAGTAGTGTGAACATCATAGCTAATACAATGAGTACTGTGAACATCATAGCTCATACAATGAGTACTGTAAACATCATAGCGCATACAATGAGTACTGTGAACATCATAGCTAATATAATGAGTACTGTGAACATCATAGCTAATATAATGAGTACTGTGAACATCATAGCTAATAAAATGAGGACTGTGAACATCATAGCTAATACAATGATTACTGTGAACATCATATCTCTTAAAATGTGTACTGTGAACATCATAGTTGATACAATGAGTACTGTGAACATCATAACTAATACAATGAGTACTGTGAACATCATAGCTCATACAATGAGTACTATGAACATCATAGCTCATACAATGAGTACTGTGAACTTCATAGCTCATACAGTGAGTACTGTGAACATCATAGCTCATACAGTGAGTACTGCGAACATCATAGCTCATACAATGAGTACTATGAACATCATAGCTCATACAATGAGTACTGTGAACATCATAGCTAATACAATGAGTACTGTGGACATCATATCTCTTAAAATGTGTACTGTGAACATCATAGTTGATACAATGAGTACTGTGAACATCATAACTAATACAATGAGTACTGTGAACATCATAGCTCATACAATGAGTACTATGAACATCATAGCTCATACAATGAGTACTGTGAACTTCATAGCTCATACAGTGAGTACTGTGAACATCATAGCTCATACAGTGAGTACTGCGAACATCATAGCTCATACAGTGAGTACATTGAACATCATAGCTCATGCAATGAGTACTGTGAACATCATAGCTAACACAATGAGTAATGTGCACATCATAGCTAATATGGTGAGTACTGTGAAAATCATAGCTCATACAATGAGTACTGTGAACATCATAGCTCATACAATGAGTACTGTGAACATCATAGCTCGCAGGGTGAGTACTGTGAACATCATAGCTAATACAATGATTACTGTGAACATCATAGCTAATACAGTGAGTACTGTGAACATCATAGCTCACACAATGAGTACTGTGAACATCATAGCTAATACAGTGAGTATTGTGAACATCACAGCTCATACAATGAGTACTGTGAACATCATAGCT
Source organism: Squalus acanthias (assembly GCA_030390025.1). Lineage (NCBI taxonomy): Eukaryota > Metazoa > Chordata > Chondrichthyes > Squaliformes > Squalidae > Squalus > Squalus acanthias. The sequence goes on from CM059445.1 coordinate 27,378,637, forward strand.
AATACAATGAGTACTGTGAACATCATAGCTCATACAATGAGTACTGTGAACATCATAGCTAATACAATGAGTACTGTGAACATCATAGCTCATACAGTGAGTACTGTGAACATCATAGCTAATACAATGAGTACTGTGAACATCATAGCTCATAGTGAGTACTGTGAACATCATAGCTAATACAATGAGTACTGTGAACATCATAGCTAATACAATGAGTACTATGAACATCATAGCTCATACAATGAGTACTGTGAACATCATAGCTACTACAATGAGTACTGTGAACATCATAGCTCATACAGTGAGTACTGTGAGCATCATAGCTAATACAATGAGTACTGTGAACATCATAGCTCATACAATGTGCACTGCGAACATTATAACTTGCAGGGTGAGTACTGTGAACATCATAGCTAATACAGTGAGTAGTGTGAACATCATAGCGAATACAATGAGTACTGTGAACATCATAGCTCATACAATGAGTACTGTAAACATCATAGCTCATACAATGAGTACTGTGAACATCATAGCTAATATAACGATTACTGTGAACATCATAGCTAATATAATGAGTACTGTGAACATCATAGCTAATAAAATGAGTACTGTGAACATCATAGCTAATACAATGAGTACTGTGAACATCATAGCTAATACAATGAGTACTGTGAACATCATAGCTAATACAATGAGTACTGTGAACATCACAGCTCATAGAATGAGTACTGTGAACATCACAGCTAATATAATGAGTACTGTGAACATCATAGCTAATAAAATGATTACTGTGAACATCATAGCTAATACAATGAGTACTGTGAACATCATAGCTAATACAATGAGTACTGTGAACATCATAGCTCATGCAATGAGTACTGTGAACATCATTGCTAATACAATGAGTACTGTGGACATCATATCTCTTACAATGAGTACTGTGAACATCGTAGTTGATACAATGAGTACTGTGAACATCATAGCTAATACAATGAGTACTGTGAACATCATAGCTCATACAATGAGTACTATGAACATCATAGCTCATACAATGAGTACTGTGAACTTCATAGCTCATACAGTGAGTACTGTGAACATCATAGCTCATACAGTGAGTACTGTGAACATCATAGCTAATACAGTGAGTACTGTGAACATCATCGCTAATACAATGAGTACTGTGAACATCATAGCTCACACAATGAGTACTGTGAACATCATAGCTAATACAGTGAGTACTGTGAACATCATAGCTCAAAAAATGAGTACTGTGAACATCATAGCTCATAGTGAGTACTGTGAACATCATAGCTAATACAATGAGTACTGTGAACATCATAGCTAATACAATGAGTACTGTGAACATCATAGCTCATACAATGTGTAATGTGAACATCATAGCTCATACAATGAGCACTGTGAACATCATAGCTAATACAATGAGTACTGTGAACATTATAGCTCATACAATGAGTACTGTGAACATCATAGCTCATACAATGAGTACTGTGAAAATCATAGCTCATACAGTGAGTACTGTGAACATCATGGCTCATACAATGAGTACTGTGAACATCATAGCTCATACAGTGAGTACAGTGAACATCATAGCTAATACAATGAGTACTGTGAACATCATAGCTCATACAGTGAGTACTGTGAACATCATAGCTAATACAGTGAGTACTGTGAACATCATAGCTCATACAGTGAGTACTGTGAACATCATAGCTAATACAATGAGTACTATGAACATCATAGCTCATACAATGAGTACTGTGAATGTCATAGCTAATACAATGAGTACTGTGAACATCATAGCTCATACAGTGAGTACTGTGAACATCATAGCGCATACAATGAGTACTGCGAACATCATAGCTCGCAGTGTGAGTACTGTGAACATCATAGCTCATACAATGATTACTGTGAACATCATAGCTCATACAATGAGTACTGTGAGCATCAAAGCTAATACAGTGAGGACTGTGAACATCATAGCTCATACAATGAGTACTGTGAACATCATAGCTAATACAGTGAGTACTGTGAATATCATAGCTAATACAATGAGTACTGTGAACATCATAGCTACTACAATGAGTACTGTGAACATCATAGCTCATACAGTGAGTACTGTGAACATCATAGCTAATACAATGAGTACTGTGAACATCATAGCTCATAGTGAGTACTGTGAACATCATAGCTAATACAATGAGTACTGTGAACATCATAGCTAATACAATGAGTACTATGAACATCATAGCTCATACAATGAGTACTGTGAACATCATAGCTACTACAATGAGTACTGTGAACATCATAGCTCATACAGTGAGTACTGTGAGCATCATAGCTAATACAATGAGTACTGTGAACATCATAGCTCATACAATGTGCACTGCGAACATCATAGCTTGCAAGGTGAGTACTGTGAACATCATAGCTAATACAGTGAGTAGTGTGAAAATCATAGCTAATACAATGAGTACTGTGAACATCATAGCTCATACAATGAGTACTGTAAACATCATAGCTCATACAATGAGTACTGTGAACATCATAGCTAATATAATGAGTACTGTGAACATCATAGCTAATAAAATGAGTACTGTGAACATCATAGCTAATACAATGAGTACTGTGAACTTCATAGCTCATGCAATGAGTACTGTGAACATCATAGCTAATACAATGAGTACTGTGAACATCATAGTTGATACAATGAGTACTGTGAACATCATAACTAATACAATGAGTGCTGTGAACATCATAGCTCATACAATGAGTACTATGAACATCATAGCTCATACAATGAGTACTGTGAACTTCATAGCTCATACAGTGAGTTCTGTGAACATCATAGCTCATACAGTGAGTAATGCGAACATCATAGCTCATACAGTGAGTACTTTGAACATCATAGCTCATGCAATGAGTACTGTGAACATCATAGCTAACACAATGAGTAATGTGCACATCATAGCTAATACAGTGAGTACTGTGAAAATCATAGCTCATACAATGAGTACTGTGAACATCATAGCTCATACAATGAGTACTGTGAACATCATAGCTCGCAGGGTGAGTACTGTGAACATCATAGCTAATACAATGATTACTGTGAACATCATAGCTAATACAGTGAGTACTGTGAACATCACAGCTCACACAATGAGTACTGTGAACATCATAGCTAATACAGTGAGTACTGTGAACATCACAGCTCATACAATGAGTACTGTGAACATCATAGCTAATACAATGAGTACTGTGAACATCATAGCTCATACAATGAGTACTGTGAACATCATAGCTAATACAATGAGTACTGTGAACATCATAGCTCATACAGTGAGTACTGTGAACATCATAGCTAATAAAATGAGTACTGTGAACATCATAGCTCATAGTGAGTACTGTGAACATCATAGCTAATACAATGAGTACTGTGAACATCATAGCTAATACAATGAGTACTATGAACATCATAGCTCATACAATGAGTACTGTGAACATCATAGCTACTACAATGAGTACTGTGAACATCACAGCTAATATAATGAGTACTGTGAACATCATAGCTAATACAGTGAGTAGTGTGAACATCATAGCTAATACAATGAGTACTGTGAACATCATAGCTCATACAATGAGTACTGTAAACATCATAGCTCATACAATGAGTACTGTGAACATCATAGCTAATATAATGAGTACTGTGAACATCATAGCTAATATAATGAGTACTGTGAACATCATAGCTAATAAAATGAGTACTGTGAACATCATAGCTAATACAATGAGTACTGTGAACATCATAGCTAATACAATGAGTACTGTGAACATCATAGCCAATACAATGAGTACTGTGAACATCACAGCTCATAGAATGAGTACTGTGAACATCACAGCTAATATAATGAGTACTGTGAACATCATAGCTAATAAAATGATTACTGTGAACATCATAGCTAATACAATGAGTACTGTGAACATCATAGCTAATACAATGAGTACTGTGAACATCATAGCTCATGCAATGAGTACTGTGAACATCATAGCTAATACAATGAGTACTGTGGACATCATATCTCTTACAATGAGTACTGTGAACATCATAGTTGATACAGTGAGTACTGTGAACATCATAGCTGATAAAATGAGTACTGTGAACATCATAGCTCATAGTGAGTACTGTGAACATCATTGCTAATACAATGAGTACTGTGAACATCATAGCTAATACAATGAGTACTATGAACATCATAGCTCATACAATGAGTACTGTGAACATCATAGCTACTACAATGAGTACTGTGAACATCATAGCTCATACAGTGAGTACTGTGAGCATCATAGCTAATACAATGTGCACTGCGAACATTATAGCTTGCAGGGTGAGTACTGTGAACATCATAGCTAATACAGTGAGTAGTGTGAACATCATAGCTAATACAATGAGTACTGTGAACATCATAGCTCATACAATGAGTACTGTAAACATCATAGCTCATACAATGAGTACTGTGAACATCATAGCTAATATAATGAGTACTGTGAACATCATAGCTAATATAATGAGTACTGTGAACATCATAGCTAATAAAATGAGTACTGTGAACATCATAGCTAATACAATGAGTACTGTGAACATCATAGCTAATACAATGAGTACTGTGAACATCATAGCTAATACAATGAGTACTGTGAACATCACAGCTCATAGAATGAGTACTGTGAACATCACAGCTAATATAATGAGTACTGTGAACATCATAGCTAATAAAATGATTACTGTGAACATCATAGCTAATACAATGAGTACTGTGAACATCATAGCTAATACAATGAGTACTGTGAACATCATAGCTCATGCAATGAGTACTGTGAACATCATAGCTAATACAATGAGTACTGTGGACATCATATCTCTTACAATGAGTACTGTGAACATCATAGTTGATACAATGAGTACTGTGAACATCATAGCTCATACAATGAGTACTATGAACATCATAGCTCATACAATGAGTACTGTGAACTTCATAGCTCTTACAGTGAGTGATGTGAACATCATAGCTCATACAGTGAGTACTGCGAACATCATAGCTCATACAGTGAGTACTTTGAACATCATATCTCATACAATGAGTACTGTGAACATCATAGCTAACACAATGAGTAATGTGCACATCATAGCTAATACAGTGAGTACTGTGAAAATCATAGCTCATACAATGAGTACTGTGAACATCATAGCTCATACAATGAGTTCTGTGAACATCATAGCTCACAGGGTGAGTACTGTGAACATCATAGCTAATACAATGATTACTGTGAACATCATAGCTCATACAATGAGTACTGTGAACATCATAGCTAATACAGTGAGTACTGTGAACATCATAGCTCATACAATGAGTACTGTGAACATCATAGCTAATACAGTGAGTACTGTGAATATCATAGCTAATACAACGAGTACTGTGAACATCATAGCTCACACAATGAGTACTGTGAACATCATAGCTAATACAGTGAGTACTGTGAACATCACAGCTCATACAATGAATACTGTGAACATCATAGCAAATACAATGAGTACTGTGAACATCATAGCTCATACAATGAGTACTGTGAACATCATAGCTAATACAATGAGTACTGTGAACATCATAGCTCATACAGTGAGTACTGTGAACATCATAGCTAATACAATGGGTACTGTGAACATCATAGCTCATAGTGAGTACTGTGAACATCATAGCTAATACAATGAGTACTGTGAACATCACAGCTAATACAATGAGTACTATGAACATCATAGATCATACAATGAGTACTGTGAACATCATAGCTACTACAATGAGTACTGTGAACATCATAGCTAATACAATGAGTACTGTGAACATCATAGCTACTACAATGAGTACTGTGAACATCATAGCTCATACAGTGAGTACTGTGAACATCATAGCTAATACAATGAGTACTGTGAACATCATAGCTCATAGTGAGTACTGTGATCATAGCTAATACAATGAGTACTGTGAACATCATAGCTAATACAATGAGTACTATGAACATCATAGCTCATACAATGAGTACTGTGAACATCATAGCTACTACAATGAGTACTGTGAACATCATAGCTCATACAGTGAGTACTGTGAGCATCATAGCTAATACAATGAGTACTGTGAACATCATAGCTCATACAATGTGCACTGCGAACATCATAGCTTGCAAGGTGAGTACTGTGAACATCATAGCTAATACAGTGAGTAGTGTGAAAATCATAGCTAATACAATGAGTACTGTGAACATCATAGCTCATACAATGAGTACTGTAAACATCATAGCTCATACAATGAGTACTGTGAACATCATAGCTAATATAATGAGTACTGTGAACATCATAGCTAATATAATGAGTACTGTGAACATCATAGCTAATAAAATGAGTACTGTGAACATCATAGCTAATACAATGAGTCCTGTGAACTTCATAGCTCATGCAATGAGTACTGTGAACATCATAGCTAATACAATGAGTACTGTGAACATCATAGTTGATACAATGAGTACTGTGAACATCATAACTAATACAATGAGTACTGTGAACATCATAGCTCATACAATGAGTACTATGAACTTCATAGCTCTTACAGTGAGTGCTGTGAACATCATAGCTCATACAGTGAGTACTGCGAACATCATAGCTCATACAGTGAGTACTTTGAACATCATATCTCATACAATGAGTACTGTGAACATCATAGCTAACACAATGAGTAATGTGCACAGCATAGCTAATACAGTGAGTACTGTGAAAATCATAGCTCATACAATGAGTACTGTGAACATCATAGCTCATACAATGAGTTCTGTGAACATCATAGCTCACAGGGTGAGTACTGTGAACATCATAGCTAATACAATGATTACTGTGAACATCATAGCTCATACAATGAGTACTGTGAACATCATAGCTAATACAGTGAGTACTGTGAACATCATAGCTCATACAATGAGTACTGTGAACATCATAGCTAATACAGTGAGTACTGTGAATATCATAGCTAATACAACGAGTACTGTGAACATCATAGCTCACACAATGAGTACTGTGAACATCATAGCTAATACAGTGAGTACTGTGAACATCACAGCTCATACAATGAATACTGTGAACATCATAGCAAATACAATGAGTACTATGAACATCATAGCTCATACAATGAGTACTGTGAACATCATAGCTAATACAATGAGTACTGTGAACATCATAGCTCATACAGTGAGTACTGTGAACATCATAGCTAATACAATGGGTACTGTGAACATCATAGCTCATAGTGAGTACTGTGAACATCATAGCTAATACAATGAGTACTGTGAACATCACAGCTAATACAATGAGTACTATGAACATCATAGATCATACAATGAGTACTGTGAACATCATAGCTACTACAATGAGTACTGTGAACATCATAGCTAATACAATGATTACTGTGAACATCATAGCTCATACAATGAGTACTGTGAACATCATAGCTAATACAGTGAGTACTGTGAACATCATAGCTCATACAATGAGTACTGTGAACATCATAGCTAATACAGTGAGTACTGTGAATATCATAGCTAATACAACGAGTACTGTGAACATCATAGCTCACACAATGAGTACTGTGAACATCATAGCTAATACAGTGAGTACTGTGAACATCACAGCTCATACAATGAATACTGTGAACATCATAGCAAATACAATGAGTACTGTGAACATCATAGCTCATACAATGAGTACTGTGAACATCATAGCTAATACAATGAGTACTGTGAACATCATAGCTCATACAGTGAGTACTGTGAACATCATAGCTAATACAATGAGTACTGTGAACATCACAGCTAATACAATGAGTACTATGAACATCATAGATCATACAATGAGTACTGTGAACATCATAGCTACTACAATGAGTACTGTGAACATCATAGCTAATACAATGAGTACTGTGAACATCATAGCTACTACAATGAGTACTGTGAACATCATAGCTCATAGTGAGTACTGTGATCATAGCTAATACAATGAGTACTGTGAACATCATAGCTAATACAATGAGTACTATGAACATCATAGCTCATACAATGAGTACTGTGAACATCATAGCTACTACAATGAGTACTGTGAACATCATAGCTCATACAGTGAGTACTGTGAGCATCATAGCTAATACAATGAGTACTGTGAACATCATAGCTCATACAATGTGCACTGCGAACATCATAGCTTGCAAGGTGAGTACTGTGAACATCATAGCTAATACAGTGAGTAGTGTGAAAATCATAGCTAATACAATGAGTACTGTGAACATCATAGCTCATACAATGAGTACTGTAAACATCATAGCTCATACAATGAGTACTGTGAACATCATAGCTAATATAATGAGTACTGTGAACATCATAGCTAATATAATGAGTACTGTGAACATCATAGCTAATAAAATGAGTACTGTGAACATCATAGCTAATACAATGAGTCCTGTGAACTTCATAGCTCATGCAATGAGTACTGTGAACATCATAGCTAATACAATGAGTACTGTGAACATCATAGTTGATACAATGAGTACTGTGAACATCATAACTAATACAATGAGTACTGTGAACATCATAGCTCATACAATGAGTACTATGAACTTCATAGCTCTTACAGTGAGTGCTGTGAACATCATAGCTCATACAGTGAGTACTGCGAACATCATAGCTCATACAGTGAGTACTTTGAACATCATATCTCATACAATGAGTACTGTGAACATCATAGCTAACACAATGAGTAATGTGCACAGCATAGCTAATACAGTGAGTACTGTGAAAATCATAGCTCATACAATGAGTACTGTGAACATCATAGCTCATACAATGAGTTCTGTGAACATCATAGCTCACAGGGTGAGTACTGTGAACATCATAGCTAATACAATGATTACTGTGAACATCATAGCTCATACAATGAGTACTGTGAACATCATAGCTAATACAGTGAGTACTGTGAACATCATAGCTCATACAATGAGTACTGTGAACATCATAGCTAATAAAGTGAGTACTGTGAATATCATAGCTAATACAACGAGTACTGTGAACATCATAGCTCACACAATGAGTACTGTGAACATCATAGCTAATACAGTGAGTACTGTGAACATCACAGCTCATACAATGAATACTGTGAACATCATAGCAAATACAATGAGTACTGTGAACATCATAGCTCATACAATGAGTACTGTGAACATCATAGCTAATACAATGAGTACTGTGAACATCATAGCTCATACAGTGAGTACTGTGAACATCATAGCTAATACAATGGGTACTGTGAACATCATAGCTCATAGTGAGTACTGTGAACATCATAGCTAATACAATGAGTACTGTGAACATCACAGCTAATACAATGAGTACTATGAACATCATAGATCATACAATGAGTACTGTGAACATCATAGCTACTACAATGAGTACTGTGAACATCATAGCTAATACAATGAGTACTGTGAACATCATAGCTACTACAATGAGTACTGTGAACATCATAGCTCATACAGTGAGTACTGTGAACATCATAGCTAATACAATGAGTACTGTGAACATCATAGCTCATAGTGAGTACTGTGATCATAGCTAATACAATGAGTACTGTGAACATCATAGCTAATACAATGAGTACTATGAACATCATAGCTCATACAATGAGTACTGTGAACATCATAGCTACTACAATGAGTACTGTGAACATCATAGCTCATACAGTGAGTACTGTGAGCATCATAGCTAATACAATGAGTACTGTGAACATCATAGCTCATACAATGTGCACTGCGAACATCATAGCTTGCAAGGTGAGTACTGTGAACATCATAGCTAATACAGTGAGTAGTGTGAAAATCATAGCTAATACAATGAGTACTGTGAACATCATAGCTAATATAATGAGTACTGTGAACATCATAGCTAATACAATGAGTACTGTGAACATCATAGCTAATACAATGAGTACTGTGAACATCATAGCTCATACAATGAGTACTGTGAACATCATAGCTAATACAATGAGTACTGTGAACATCATAGCTAATACAATGAGTACTGTGAACATCATAGCTAATACAATGAGTACTGTGAACATCATAGCTCATACAATGAGTACTGTGAACATCATAGCTCATCAGTGAGTACTGTGAACATCATAGCTAATACAATGAGTACTGTGAACATCATAGCTAATACAATGAGTACTGTGAACATCATAGCTCATACAATGAGTACTGTGAACATCATAGCTCATACAATGAGTACTGTGAACATCATAGCTAATACAGTGAGTACTGTGAACATCATAGCTAATACAATGAGTACTGTGAACATCATAGCTCATACAATGAGTACTGTGAACATCATAGCTAATACAATGAGTACTGTGAACATCATAGCTAACACAATGAGTAATGTGCACATCATAGCTAATACAGTGAGTAATGTGAAAATCATAGCTCATACAATGAGTACTGTGAACATCATAGCTCATACAATGAGTACTGTGAACATCATAGCTCGCAGGGTGAGTACTGTGAACATCATAGCTAATACAATGATTACTGTGAACATCATAGCTAATACAGTGAGTACTGTGAACATCATAGCTCACACAATGAGTACTGTGAACATCATAGCTAATACAGTGAGTACTGTGAACATCACAGCTCATACAATGAGTACTGTGAACATCATAGCTAATACAATGAGTACTGTGAACATCATAGCTCATACAATGAGTACTGTGAACATCATAGCTAATACAATGAGTACTGTGAACATCATAGCTCATACAGTGAGTACTGTGAACATCATAGCTAATACAATGAGTACTGTGAACATCATAGCTCATAGTGAGCACAGTGATCATCATAGCTAATACAATGAGTACTGTGAACATCATAGCTAATACAATGAGTACTATGAACATCATAGCTCATACAATGAGTACTGTGAACATCATAGCCACTACAATGAGTACTGTGAACATCATAGCTCATACAGTGAGTACTGTGAGCATCATAGCTAATACAATGAGTACTGTGAACATCATAGCTCATACAATGTGCACTGCGAACATTATAGCTTGCAGGGTGAGTACTGTGAACATCATAGCTAATACAGTGAGTAGTGTGAACATCATAGCTAATACAATGAGTACTGTGAACATCATAGCTCATACAATGAGTACTGTGAACATCATAGCTAATATAATGAGTACTGTGAACATCATAGCTAATATAATGAGTACTGTGAACATCATAGCTAATAAAATGAGTACTGTGAACATCATAGCTAATACAATGAGTCCTGTGAACTTCATAGCTCATGCAATGAGTACTGTGAACATCATAGCTAATACAATGAGTACTGTGAACATCATAGTTGATACAATGAGTACTGTGAACATCATAACTAATACAATGAGTACTGTGAACATCATAGCTCATACAATGAGTACTATGAACATCATAGCTCATACAATGAGTACTGTGAACTTCATAGCTCATACAGTGAGTACTGTGAACATCATAGCTCATACAGTGAGTACTGCGAACATCATAGCTCATACAGTGAGTACTTTGAACATCATAGCTCATGCAATGAGTACTGTGAACATCATAGCTAACACAATGAGTAATGTGCACATCATAGCTAATACAGTGAGTAATGTGAAAATCATAGCTCATACAATGAGTACTGTGAACATCATAGCTCATACAATGAGTACTGTGAAAATCATAGCTCGCAGGGTGAGTACTGTGAACATCATAGCTAATACAATGATTACTGTGAACATCATAGCTAATACAGTGAGTACTGTGAACATCATAGCTCACACAATGAGTACTGTGAACATCATAGCTAATACAGTGAGTACTGTGAACATCACAGCTCATACAATGAGTACTGTGAACATCATAGCTAATACAATGAGTACTGTGAACATCATAGCTCATACAATGAGTACTGTGAACATCATAGCTAATACAATGAGTACTGTGAACATCATAGCTCATACAGTGAGTACTGTGAACATCATAGCTAATACAATGAGTACTGTGAACATCATAGCTCATAGTGAGCACAGTGATCATCATAGCTAATACAATGAGTACTGTGAACATCATAGCTAATACAATGAGTACTATGAACATCATAGCTCATACAATGAGTACTGTGAACATCATAGCCACTACAATGAGTACTGTGAACATCATAGCTCATACAGTGAGTACTGTGAGCATCATAGCTAACACAATGAGTACTGTGAACATCATAGCTCATACAATGTGCACTGCGAACATTATAGCTTGCAGGGTGAGTACTGTGAACATCATAGCTAATACAGTGAGTAGTGTGAACATCATAGCTAATACAATGAGTACTGTGAACATCATAGCTCATACAATGAGTACTGTAAACATCATAGCTCATACAATGAGTACTGTGAACATCATAGCTAATATAATGAGTACTGTGAACATCATAGCTAATATAATGAGTACTGTGAACATCATAGCTAATTAAATGAGTTCTGTGAACATCATAGCTAATACAATGAGTACTGTGAACATCATAGCTAATACAATGAGTACTGTGAACATCATAGCTAATACAATGAGTACTGTAAACATCACAGCTCATAGAATGAGTACTGTGAACATCACAGCTAATATAATGAGTACTGTGAACATCATAGCTAATACAATGAGTACTGTGAACATCATAGCTCATACAATGAGTACTGTGGACATCATATCTCTTACAATGAGTACTGTGAACATCATAGTTGATACAATGAGTACTGTGAACATCATAGCTCATACAATGAGTACTATGAACATCATAGCTCATACAATGAGTACTGTGAACTTCATAGCTCATACAGTGAGTGCTGTGAACATCATAGCTCATACAGTGAGTACTGCGAACATCATAGCTCATACAATGAGTACTGTGAACATCATAGCTAACACAATGAGTAATGTGCACATCATAGCTAATACAGTGAGTACTGTGAAAATCATAGCTCATACAATGAGTACTGTGAACATCATAGCTCATACAATGAGTTCTGTGAACATCATAGCTCACAGGGTGAGTACTGTGAACATCATAGCTAATACAATGATTACTGTGAACATCATAGCTCATACAATGAGTACTGTGAACATCATAGCTAATGCAGTGAGTACTGTGAACATCATAGCTCATACAATGAGTACTGTGAACATCATAGCTAATACAGTGAGTACTGTGAATATCATAGCTAATACAATGAGTACTGTGAACATCATAGCTCATAGTGAGTACTGTGAACATCATAGCTAATACAATGAGTACTGTGAACATCACAGCTAATACAATGAGTACTATGAACATCATAGATCATACAATGAGTACTGTGAACATCATAGCTACTACAATGAGTACTGTGACATCATAGCTAATACAATGAGTACTGTGAACATCATAGCTACTACAATGAGTACTGTGAACATCATAGCTCATACAGTGAGTACTGTGAACATCATAGCTAATACAATGGGTACTGTGAACATCATAGCTCATAGTGAGTACTGTGATCATGGCTAATACAATGAGTACTGTGAACATCATAGCTAATACAATGAGTACTATGAACATCATAGCTCATACAATGAGTACTGTGAACATCATAGCTACTACAATGAGTACTGTGAACATCATAGCTCATACAGTGAGTACTGTGAGCATCATAGCTAATACAATGAGTACTGTGAACATCATAGCTCATACAATGTGCACTGCGAACATCATAGCTTGCAAGGTGAGTACTGTGAACATCATAGCTAATACAGTGAGTAGTGTGAAAATCATAGCTAATACAATGAGTACTGTGAACATCATAGCTCATACAATGAGTACTGTAAACATCATAGCTCATACAATGAGTACTGTGAACATCATAGCTAATATAATGAGTACTGTGAACATCATAGCTAATATAATGAGTACTGTGAACATCATAGCTAATAAAATGAGTACTGTGAACATCATAGCTAATACAATGAGTCCTGTGAACTTCATAGCTCATGCAATGAGTACTGTGAACATCATAGCTAATACAATGAGTACTGTGAACATCATAGTTGATACAATGAGTACTGTGAACATCATAACTAATACAATGAGTACTGTGAACATCATAGCTCATACAATGAGTACTATGAACATCATAGCTCATACAATGAGTACTGTGAACTTCATAGCTCATACAGTGAGTACTGTGAACATCATAGCTCATACAGTGAGTACTTTGAACATCATAGCTCATGCAATGAGTACTGTGAACATCATAGCTAACACAATGAGTAATGTGCACATCATAGCTAATACAGTAAGTAATGTGAAAATCATAGCTCATACAATGAGTACTGTGAACATCATAGCTCATACAATGAGTACTGTGAACATCATAGCTCGCAGGGTGAGTACTGTGAACATCATAGCTAATACAATGATTACTGTGAACATCATAGCTAATACAGTGAGTACTGTGAACATCATAGCTCACACAATGAGTACTGTGAACATCATAGCTAATACAGTGAGTACTGTGAACATCACAGCTCATACAATGAGTACTGTGAACATCATAGCTTATACAATGAGTACTGTGAACATCATAGCTCATACAATGAGTACTGTGAACATCATAGCTAATACAATGAGTACTGTGAACATCATAGCTCATACAGTGAGTACTGTGAACATCATAGCTAATACAATGAGTACTGTGAACATCATAGCTCATAGTGAGCACAGTGATCATCATAGCTAATACAATGAGTACTGTGAACATCATAGCTAATACAATGAGTACTATGAACATCATAGCTCATACAATGAGTACTGTGAACATCATAGCTACTACAATGAGTACTGTGAACATCATAGCTCATACAGTGAGTACTGTGAGCATCATAGCTAATACAATGAGTACTGTGAACATCATAGCTCATACAATGTGCACTGCGAACATTATAGCTTGCAGGGTGAGTACTGTGAACATCATAGCTAATACAGTGAGTAGTGTGAACATCATAGCTAATACAATGAGTACTGTGAACATCATAGCTCATACAATGAGTACTGTAAACATCATAGCTCATACAATGAGTACTGTGAACATCATAGCTAATATAATGAGTACTGTGAACATCATAGCTAATATAATGAGTACTGTGAACATCATAGCTAATAAAATGAGTACTGTGAACATCATAGCTAATACAATGAGTACTGTGAACATCATAGCTAATACAATGAGTACTGTGAACATCATAGCTAATACAATGAGTACTGTAAACATCACAGCTCATAGAATGAGTACTGTGAACATCACAGCTAATATAATGAGTACTGTGAACTTCATAGCTAATAAAATGATTACTGTGAACATCATAGCTCATACAATGAGTACTGTGAACATCATAGCTAATACAATGAGTACTGTGAACATCATAGCTCATGCAATGAGTACTGTGAACATCATAGCTAATACAATGAGTACTGTGGACATCATATCTCTTACAATGAGTACTGTGAACAGCATAGTTGATACAATGAGTACTGTGAACATCATAGCTCATACAATGAGTACTATGAACATCATAGCTCATACAATGAGTACTGTGAACTTCATAGCTCATACAGTGAGTGCTGTGAACATCATAGCTCATACAGTGAGTACTGCGAACATCATAGCTCATACAGTGAGTACTTTGAACATCATAGCTCATACAATGAGTACTGTGAACATCATAGCTAACACAATGAGTAATGTGCACATCATAGCTAATACAGTGAGTTCTGTGAAAATCATAGCTCATACAATGAGTACTGTGAACATCATAGCTCATACAATGAGTTCTGTGAACATCATAGCTCACAGGGTGAGTACTGTGAACATCATAGCTAATACAATGATTACTGTGAACATCATAGCTCATACAATGAGTACTGTGAACATCATAGCTAATACAGTGAGTACTGTGAACATCATAGCTCATATAATGAGTACTGTGAACATCATAGCTAATACAGTGAGTACTGTGAATATCATAGCTAATACAATGAGTACTGTGAACGTCATAGCTCACACAATGAGTACTGTGAACATCATAGCTAATACAGTGAGTACTGTGAACATCACAGCTCATACAATGAGTACTGTGAACATCATAGCAAATACAATGAGTACTGTGAACATCATAGCTCATACAATGAGTACTGTGAACATCATAGCTAATACAATGAGTACTGTGAACATCATAGCTCATACAGTGAGTACTGTGAACATCATAGCTAATACAATGGGTACTGTGAACATCATAGCTCATAGTGAGTACTGTGAACATCATAGCTAATACAATGAGTACTGTGAACATCACAGCTAATACAATGAGTACTATGAACATCATAGATCATACAATGAGTACTGTGAATATCATAGCTCATACAGTGAGTACTGTGAGCATCATTGCTAATACAATGAGTACTGTGAACATCATAGCTCATACAATGTGCACTGCGAACATTATAGCTTGCAGGGTGAGTACTGTGAACATCATAGCTAATACAGTGAGCAGTGTGAACATCATAGCTAATACAATGAGTACTGTGAACATCATAGCTCATACAATGAGTACTGTAAACATCATAGCTCATACAATGAGTACTGTGAACTTCATAGCTAATATAATGAGTACTGTGAACATCATAGCTAATATAATGAGTACTGTGAACATCATAGCTAATAAAATGAGTACTGTGAACATCATAGCTAATACAATGAGTACTGTGAACATCATAGCTAATACAATGAGTACTGTGAACATCATAGCTAATACAATGAGAACTGTGAACATCACAGCTCATAGAATGAGTACTGTGAACATCACAGCTAATACAATGAGTACTGTGAACATCATAGGTCAACAATGAGTACTGTGAACATCATAGCTAATACAATGAGTGCTGTGAACATCATAGCTCATACAAGGAGTACTGTGAACATCATAGCTCATACAATGAGTACTGTGAACATAATAGCTAATCCAGTGAGTACTGTGAACATTTTTGCTAATACAATGAGTACTGTGAACATCACAGCTCATACAATGAGTACTGTGAACATCATAGCTCTTTCAATGAGTCCTGTGAACTTCATAGCTCATGCAATGAGTACTGTGAACATCATAGCTAATACAATGAGTACTGTGAACATCATAGTTAATACAATGAGTACTGTGAACATCATAACTAATACAATGAGTACTGTGAACATCATAGCTCATACAATGAGTACTATGAACATCATAGCTCATACAATGAGTACTGTGAACTTCATAGCTCATACAGTGAGTACTGTGAACATCATAGCTCATACAGTGAGTACTTTGAACATCATAGCTCATGCAATGAGTACTGTGAACATCATAGCTAACACAATGAGTAATGTGCACATCATAGCTAATACAGTAAGTAATGTGAAAATCATAGCTCATACAATGAGTACTGTGAACATCATAGCTCATACAATGAGTACTGTGAACATCATAGCTCGCAGGGTGAGTACTGTGAACATCATAGCTAATACAATGATTACTGTGAACATCATAGCTAATATAATGAGTATGTGAACATCATAGCTAATACAATGAGTACTGTGAACATCATAGCTCATACAATGAGTACTGTAAACATCATAGCTCATACAATGAGTACTGTGAACATCATAGCTAATATAATGAGTATGTGAACATCATAGCTAATATAATGAGTACTGTGAACATCATAGCTAATAAAATGAGTACTGTGAACATCATAGCTAATACAATGAGTACTGTGAACATCATAGCTAATACAATGAGTACTGTGAACATCATAGCTAATACAATGAGTACTGTAAACATCACAGCTCATAGAATGAGTACTGTGAACATCACAGCTAATATAATGAGTACTGTGAACATCATAGCTAATATAATGAGTACTGTGAACATCATAGCTAATAAAATGATTACTGTGAACATCATAGCTCATACAATGAGTACTGTGAACATCATAGCTAATACAATGAGTACTGTGAACATCATAGCTCATGCAATGAGTACTGTGAACATCATAGCTAATACAATGAGTACTGTGGACATCATATCTCTTACAATGAGTACTGTGAACAGCATAGTTGATACAATGAGTACTGTGAACATCATAGCTCATACAATGAGTACTATGAACATCATAGCTCATACAATGAGTACTGTGAACTTCATAGCTCATACAGTGAGTGCTGTGAACATCATAGCTCATACAGTGAGTACTGCGAACATCATAGCTCATACAGTGAGTACTTTGAACATCATAGCTCATACAATGAGTACTGTGAACATCATAGCTAACACAATGAGTAATGTGCACATCATAGCTAATACAGTGAGTTCTGTGAAAATCATAGCTCATACAATGAGTACTGTGAACATCATAGCTCATACAATGAGTTCTGTGAACATCATAGCTCACAGGGTGAGTACTGTGAACATCATAGCTAATACAATGATTACTGTGAACATCATAGCTCATACAATGAGTACTGTGAACATCATAGCTAATACAGTGAGTACTGTGAACATCATAGCTCATATAATGAGTACTGTGAACATCATAGCTAATACAGTGAGTACTGTGAATATCATAGCTAATACAATGAGTACTGTGAACGTCATAGCTCACACAATGAGTACTGTGAACATCATAGCTAATACAGTGAGTACTGTGAACATCACAGCTCATACAATGAGTACTGTGAACATCATAGCAAATACAATGAGTACTGTGAACATCATAGCTCATACAATGAGTACTGTGAACATCATAGCTAATACAATGAGTACTGTGAACATCATAGCTCATACAGTGAGTACTGTGAACATCATAGCTAATACAATGGGTACTGTGAACATCATAGCTCATAGTGAGTACTGTGAACATCATAGCTAATACAATGAGTACTGTGAACATCACAGCTAATACAATGAGTACTATGAACATCATAGATCATACAATGAGTACTGTGAACATCATAGCTCATACAGTGAGTACTGTGAGCATCATTGCTAATACAATGAGTACTGTGAACATCATAGCTCATACAATGTGCACTGCGAACATTATAGCTTGCAGGGTGAGTACTGTGAACATCATAGCTAATACAGTGAGCAGTGTGAACATCATAGCTAATACAATGAGTACTGTGAACATCATAGCTCATACAATGAGTACTGTAAACATCATAGCTCATACAATGAGTACTGTGAACTTCATAGCTAATATAATGAGTACTGTGAACATCATAGCTAATATAATGAGTACTGTGAACATCATAGCTAATAAAATGAGTACTGTGAACATCATAGCTAATACAATGAGTACTGTGAACATCATAGCTAATACAATGAGTACTGTGAACATCATAGCTAATACAATGAGAACTGTGAACATCACAGCTCATAGAATGAGTACTGTGAACATCACAGCTAATACAATGAGTACTGTGAACATCATAGGTCAACAATGAGTACTGTGAACATCATAGCTAATACAATGAGTGCTGTGAACATCATAGCTCATACAAGGAGTACTGTGAACATCATAGCTCATACAATGAGTACTGTGAACATAATAGCTAATCCAGTGAGTACTGTGAACATTTTTGCTAATACAATGAGTACTGTGAACATCACAGCTCATACAATGAGTACTGTGAACATCATAGCTCTTTCAATGAGTACTGTGAACTTCATAGCTAATACAATGAGTACTGTGAACATCATAGCTCATACAATGAGTACTGTGAACATCATAGCTCATGCAATGAGTACTGTGAACATCATAGCTAATACAATGAGTACTGTGAACATCATAGCTCATAGTGAGTACTGTGAACATCATAGCTAATACAATGAGTACTGTGAACATCATAGCTAATACAATGAGTACTATGAACATCATAGCTCATACAATGAGTACTGTGAACATCATAGCTACTACAATGAGTACTGTGAACATCATAGCTCCTACAGTGAGTACTGTGAGCATCATAGCTAATACAATGAGTACTGTGAACATCATAGCTCATACAATGTGCACTGCGAACATTATAGCTTGCAGGATGAGTACTGTGAACATCATAGCTAATACAGTGAGTAGTGTGAACATCATCGCTAATACAATGAGTACTGTGAACATCATAGCTCATACAATGAGTACTGTAAACATCATAGCTCATACAATGAGTACTGTGAACATCATAGCTAATATAATGAGTACTGTGAACATCATAGCTAATATAATGAGTACTGTGAACATCATAGCTAATAAAATGAGTACTGTGAACATCATAGCTAATACAATGAGTACTGTGAACATCATAGCTAATACAATGAGTACTGTGAACATCATAGCTAATACAATGAGTACTGTGAACATCACAGCTCATAGAATGAGTACTGTGAACATCACAGCTAATATAATGAGTACTGTGAACATCATAGCTAATAAAATGATTACTGTGAACATCATAGCTAATACAATGAGTACTGTGAACATCATAGCTAATACAATGAGTACTGTGAACATCATAGCTCATGCAATGAGTACTGTGAACATCATAGCTAATACAATGAGTACTGTGGACATCATATCTCTTACAATGAGTACTGTGAACATCATAGTTGATACAATGAGTACTGTGAACATCATAGCTCATACAATGAGTACTATGAACATCATAGCTCATACAATGAGTGCTGTGAACATCATAGCTCATACAGTGAGTACTGCGAACATCACAGCTCATACAATGAGTACTGTGAACATCATAGCAAATACAATGAGTACTGTGAACATCATAGCTCATACAATGAGTACTGTGAACATCATAGCTAATACAATGACTACTGTGAACATCATAGCTCATACAGTGAGTACTGTGAACATCATAGCTAATACAATGGGTACTGTGAACATCATAGCTCATAGTGAGTACTGTGAACATCATAGCTAATACAATGAGTACTGTGAACATCACAGCTAATACAATGAGTACTATGAACATCATAGATCATACAGTGAGTACTGTGAGCATCATTGCTAATACAATGAGTACTGTGAACATCATAGCTCTTACAATGTGCACTGCGAACATTATAGTTTGCAGGGTGAGTACTGTGAACATCATAGCTAATACAGTGAGCAGTGTGAACATCATAGCTAATACAATGAGTACTGTGAACATCATAGCTCATACAATGAGTACTGTAAACATCATAGCTCATACAATGAGTACTGTGAACATCATAGCTAATATAATGAGTACTGTGAACATCATAGCTAATATAATGAGTACTGTGAACATCATAGCTAATAAAATGAGTACTGTGAACATCATAGCTAATACAATGAGTACTGTGAACATCATAGCTAATACAATGAGTACTGTGAACATCATAGCTAATACAATGAGAACTGTGAACATCACAGCTCATAGAATGAGTACTGTGAACATCACAGCTAATACAATGAGTACTGTGAACATCATAGGTCAACAATGAGTACTGTGAACATCATAGCTAATACAATGAGTGCTGTGAACATCATAGCTCATACAAGGAGTACTGTGAACATCATAGCTCATACAATGAGTACTGTGAACATAATAGCTAATCCAGTGAGTACTGTGAACATTTTTGCTAATACAATGAGTACTGTGAACATCACAGCTCATACAATGAGTCCTGTGAACATCATAGCTCTTTCAATGAGTACTGTGAACTTCATAGCTAATACAATGAGTACTGTGAACATCATAGCTCATACAATGAGTACTGTGAACATCATAGCTCATGCAATGAGTACTGTGAACATCATAGCTAATACAATGAGTACTGTGAACATCATAGCTCGTACAATGAGTATTCTGAACATCATAGCTAATACAATGAGTACTGTGAACATCATAGCTAATACAATGAGTACTGTGAACATCATAGCAAATACAATGCGTACTGTGAACATCATAGCTCATGCAATGAGTACTGTGAACATCATAGCTCATACAATGAGTACTGTGAAGATCATAGCTCATACAGTGAGCAGTGTGAACATCATAGCTCGTTCAATGAGTATTGTGAACATCATAGCTAATACAATGAGTACTGTGAACATCACAGCTAATACAATGAGTACTGTGAACATTATAGCTCATACAATGAGTACTGCGAACATCATAGCTCATACAGTGAGTACTTAGAACATCATAGCTCATACAATGAGTTCTGTGAACATCATAGCTAACACAATGAGTAATGTGCACATCATAGCTAATACAGTGAGTACTGTGAAAATCATAGCTCATACAATGAGTACTGTGAACATCATAGCTCATACAATGAGTTCTGTGAACATCATAGCTCGCAGGGTGAGTACTGTGAACATCATAGCTAATACAATGAGTAATGTGAACATCATAGCTAATAAAGTGAGTACTGTGAACATCATAGCTCATACAATGAGTACTGTGAACATCATAGCTAATACAGTGAGTACTGTGAATATCATAGCTAATACAATGAGTACTGTGAACATCATAGCTCACACAATGAGTACTGTGAACATCATAGCTAATACAGTGAGTACTGTGAACATCACAGCTCATACAATGAGTACTGTGAACATCATAGCTAATACAATGAGTACTGTGAACATCATAGCTCATACAATGAGTACTGTGAACATCATAGCTAATACAATGAGTACTGTGAACATCATAGCTCATACAGTGAGTACTGTGAACATCATAGCTAATACAATGGGTACTGTGAACATCATAGCTCATAGTGAGTACTGTGAACATCATAGCTAATACAATGAGTACTATGAACATCATAGATCATACAATGAGTACTGTGAACATCATAGCTACTACAATGAGTACTGTGAACATCATAGCTCATACAGTGAGTACTGTGAGCATCATTGCTAATACAATGAGTACTGTGAACATCATAGCTCATACAATGTGCACTGCGAACATTATAGCTTGCAGGGTGAGTACTGTGAAAATCATAGCTAATACAGTGAGCAGTGCGAACATCATAGCTAATACAATGAGTACTGTGAACATCATAGCTCATACAATGAGTACTGTAAACATCATAGCTCATACAATGAGTACTGTGAACATCATAGCTAATATAATGAGTACTGTGAACATCATAGCTAATATAATGAGTACTGTGAACATCATAGCTAATAAAATGAGTACTGTGAACATCATAGCTAATACAATGAGTACTGTGAACATCATAGCTAATACAATGAGTACTGTGAACATCATAGCTAATACAATGAGTACTGTGAACATCACAGCTCATAGAATGAGTACTGTGAACATCGCAGCTAATACAATGAGTACTGTGAACATCATAGGTCAACAATGAGTACTGTGAACATCATAGCTAATACAATGAGTGCTGTGAACATCATAGCTCATACAAGGAGTACTGTGAACATCATAGCTCATACAATGAGTACTGTGAACATAATAGCTAATCCAGTGAGTACTGTGAACATTTTTGCTAATACAATGAGTTCTGTGAACATCACAGCTCATACAATGAGTACTGTGAACATCATAGCTCTTTCAATGAGTACTGTGAACTTCATAGCTAATACAATGAGTACTGTGAACATCATAGCTCATACAATGAGTACTGTGAACATCATAGCTCATGCAATGAGTACTGTGAACATCATAGCTAATACAATGAGTACTGTGAACATCATAGCTCATACAGTGAGTACTGTGAACATCATAGCTCGTACAATGAGTATTCTGAACATCATAGCTAATACAATGAGTACTGTGAACATCATAGCTAATACAATGAGTACTGTGAACATCATAGCTAATACAATGCGTACTGTGAACATCATAGCTCATGCAATGAGTACTGTGAACATCATAGCTCATACAATGAGTACTGTGAAGATCATAGCTCATACAGTGAGTAGTGTGAACATCATAGCTCGTTCAATGAGTATTGTGAACATCATAGCTAATACAATGAGTACTGTGAACATCATAGCTAATACAATGAGTGCTGTGAACATTATAGCTCATACAATGAGTACTGTGAACATCATAGCTCATACAATGAGTACTGTGAACATCATAGCTCATACAGTGAGTACTGTGAACATCATAGATCATACAGTGAGTACTGCGAACATCATAGCTCATACAGTGTGCACTTTGAACATCATAGCTCATACAATGAGTACTGTGAACATCATAGCTAACCCAATGAGTAATGTGCACATCATAGCTAATACAGTGAGTACTGTGAACATCATAGCTCATACAATGAGTACTGTGAACATCATAGCTCATACAATGAGTACTGTGAACATCATAGCGCATACAGTGAGTACTCTGAACATCATAGCTAATACAGTGAGTACTGTGAACATCATAGCTCATACAATGAGTACTGTGAACATCATAGCTCGCAGGGTGAGTACTGTGAACATCATAGCTAATACAATGATTACTGTGAACATCATAGCTCGTACAATGCACAAACGAAAAGTGGAGCTATTTCATGGAGCAATTACTGCGTGTCCTTGATAGGTATGTTCCTGTCAGGCAGGGAGGAAATGGCCGAGTGAGAGAACCATGGTTCACAAAAGAGGTTGAATGTCTAGTCAAGAGGAAAAAGGAAGCGTATGTAAGGATGAGAAAACAAGGTTCAGTTGGGTCGATTGAGGGGTACAAGGTAGCAAGGAATGAGCTAAAAAAAGAGCTTAGGAGAGCTAGGAGGGGTCATGAGAAGTCCTTGGCGGGTCAGATCAAGAAAAACCCCAAGGCTTTTTACTCTTATGTGAGAAATATAAGATTGACCAGGGTGAGGGTAGGGCCGGTCAAGGACAGTAGTGGGAACTTGTGCATGGAGTCAGAAGAGATAGGAGAGGTGATGAATGAATACTTTTCGTCAGTGTTCACCGAGGAGAGGGGCCATGTTCTTGAGGATGAGAGTGTGATAAAGGTGGATAGGCTGGAGGTGGTAGATGTTCTGAGGGAAGATGTTTTAGCAATTTTGAAGAACCTGAGGGTCGATAAGTCCCCTGGGCCAGATGGGATATATCCTAGGATTCTTTGGGAGGCAAGGGAGGAGATTGCAGAGCCTCTGGCTTTGATCTTTGGGTCCTCACTGTCCACGGGGATGGTGCCAGAGGACTGGAGAGTGGCGAATGTTGTTCCTCTCTTCAAGAAATGAATTAGGAATGACCCTGGTAATTATAGGCCGTTTAGTCTTACTTCGGTGGTTGGTAAGATAATGGAAAAGGTCCGGAGGGATAGGATTTATGACCATTTGGAAAGGGGCAACTTAATCAGGGATAGTCAACACGGATTCGTGAAGGGTAAGTCTTGCCTAACAAATTTGATTGAATTCTTTGAGGAGGTAACTAAGTGTGTAGATGAAGGTAGAGCAGTTGATGTCGTATACATGGATTTTAGTAAGGCGTTTGATAAGGTTCCCCATGGTCGTCTCATGAAGAAAGTAAGGAGTTGTGGGATAGAGGGAAATTTGGCCGATTGGATAAGTAACTGGCTATCTCATAGAAGGCAGAGGGTGGTGGTGGATGGAACATTTTCGGACTGGAGACCAGTTACCAGCGGTGTGCCACAGGGGTCGGTGCTGGGTCCTCTGCTGTTTGTGATTTTTATCAATGACTTGGAGGAGGGGACTGAAGGGTGGATCAGTAAATTTGCTGATGACACCAAGATTGGTGGAGTAGTGGATGAGGTGGAGGGCAGTTGTAGGCTGCAAAGAGACATTGATAGGATGCAGAGCTGGGCCGAAAAATGGCAGATGGAATTTAACCCTGATAAGTGCGAGGTGATTCATTTTGGTAGGGCAAATTTGAATAAGGATTACAGGGTCAACGGCAGGGTTCTGAGGAACGTGGAGGAGCAGAGGGATCTGGGGGTTCATATCCACAGATCTCTGAAGGTTGCCACTCAAGTGGCTAGAGCAGTAAAGAAGGCCTATGGTGTGTTGGCGTTTATTAACAGAGGGTTTGAGTTTAAGAACCGTGAGGTTATGCTGCAACTGTACAGGACCTTGGTGAGACCACATTTGTAATATTGTGTGCAGTTCTGGTCACCTCACTATAGGAAGGACGTGGAAGCATTGGAAAGAGTGCAAAGGAGATTTACCAGGATGCTGCCTGGTTTGGGGGGGAGGTCTTATGAGGAAAGATTGAGGGAGTTGGGGCTTTTCTCTTTAGAGCGGAGGAGGATGAGAGGCGACTTAATAGAGGTTTATAAGATGATGAGGGGGATAGATAGAGTGGATGTTCAGAGACTATTTCCTCGGGTAGAGGCAGCTGTTACAAGGGGGCATAACTATAAGGTGCATGGGGGGAGATATAGAAGGGATGTCCGAGGTAGATTCTTTACTCAGAGAGTGGTTGGGGTGTGGAATGGACTGCCTGCTGTGATAGTGGAGTCGGACACTTTAGGAACTTTCAAGCGGTTATTGGATAAGCACATGGAGCACACCAGAGTGATAGGGAGTGTGATAGCTTGATCTTGGTCTCGGACAATGATCGGCACAACATCGAGGGCCGAAGGGCCTGTACTGTGCTGTACTGTTCTATGTATCTATGTATCTAATGAGTACTGTGAAAATCATTGCTAATACAATGATTACTGTGAACATCATAGCTCATACAATGAGTACTGTGAACATCATAGCTAATACAGTGAGTACTGTGAACATCATAGCTCATACAATGAGTACTGTGAACATCATAGCTAATACAGTGAGTACTGTGAACATCATAGCTAATACAATGAGTACTGTGAACATCATAGCTCACACAATGAGTACTGTGAACATCATAGCTAATACAGTGAGTACTGTGAACATCATAGCTCATACAATGAGTACTGTGAACATCACAGCTAATACAATGAGTACTGTAAACATCATAGCTCATACAATGAGTACTGTGAACATCATAGCTAATACAGTGAGTACTGTGAACATCATATTTCATACAGTGAGTACTGTGCACATCATAGCTAATACAATGAGTACTGTGAACATCAAAGCTCATAGTGAGTACTGTGAACATCATAGCTAATACAACGAGTACTGAGAACAACATAGCTCATACAATGAGTATTGTGAACATCATAGCTAATACAATGATTACTGTGAACATCATAGCTCATACAATGAGTACTGTGAACATCATAGCTAATACAATGATTACTGTGAACATCATAGCTCATACAATGAGTACTGTGAACATCATAGCTAATACAGTGAGTACTGTGAACATCATAGCTCATACAATGAGTACTGTGAACATCACAGCTAATACAGTGAGTACTGTGAACATCATAGCTCATACAATGAGTACTGTGAACATCATAGCTAATACAGTGAGTACTGTGAACATCATATTTCATACAGTGAGTACTGTGCACATCATAGCTAATACAATGATTACTGTGAACATCATAGCTAATATAATGAGTGCTTTGAACATCATAGCTAATACAATGAGTACTCTGAACATCATAGCTAATACAATGAGAACTGTGAACATCATAGCTCATAGTGAGTACTGTGAACATCATAGCTAATACAATGAGTACTGTGAACATCATAGCTCATACAGTGAGTACTGTGAACATCATAGCTCATACAATGAGTACTGTGAACATCATAGCTCATACAATGAGTACTGTGAACATCATAGCTAATACAATGAGTACTGTGAACATCATAGCTCATACAATGAGTACTGCGAACATCATAGCTCGCACTGTGACTACTATGAACATCATAGCTCATACAATGAGTACTGTGAACATCATAGCTCATACAATGAGTACTGCGAACATCATAGCTCATACCATGAGTACTGCGAACATCATAGCTTGCAGTGTGAGTACTGTGAACATCATAGCTAATACAGTGAGTACTGTGAACATCATAGCTAATACAATGAGTACTGTGAACATCATAGCTAATACAATGAGTACTGTGAACATCATAGCTAATACAGTGAGTACTGTTAACATCATAGCTAATATAATGAGTACTGTGAACATCATAGCTAATACAATGAGTACTGTGAACATCATAGCGAATATAATGAGTACTGTGAACATCATAGCTCATACAATGAGTACTGTGAACATCATATTTCATACAGTGAGTACTGTGCACATCATAGCTAATACAATGATTACTGTGAACATCATAGCTAATAAAATGAGTACTGTGAACATCACAGCTAATACAATGAGTACTGTGAACATCATAGCTCATACAATGAGTACTGTGAACATCATAGCTCATACAATGAGTACTGTGAACATCATAGCTAATACAATGATTACTGTGAACATCATAGCTCATACAATGAGTACTGTGAACATCATAGCTAATACAGTGAGTACTGTGAACATCATAGCTCATACAATGAGTACTGTGAACATCACAGCTAATACAGTGAGTACTGTGAACATCATAGCTCATACAATGAGTACTGTGAACATCATAGCTAATACAGTGAGTACTGTGAACATCATATTTCATACAGTGAGTACAGTGCACATCATAGCTAATACAATGATTACTGTGAACATCATAGCTAATATAATGAGTGCTTTGAACATCATAGCTAATACAATGAGTACTGTGAACATCATAGCTAATACAGTGAGTACTGTGAACATCATAGCTAATACAATGAGTACTGTGAACATCATAGCTAATACAATGAGTACTGTGAACATCATAGCTAATACAATGAGAACTGTGAACATCATAGCTCATAGTGAGTACTGTGAACATCATAGCTAATACAATGAGTACTGTGAACATCATAGCTCATACAGTGAGTACTGTGAACATCATAGCTCATACAATGAGTACTGCGAACATCATAGCTCGCACTGTGACTACTATGAACATCATAGCTCATACAATGAGTACTGTGAACATCATAGCTCATACAATGAGTCCTGCGAACATCATAGCTCATACCATGAGTACTGCGAACATCATAGCTTGCAGTGTGAGTACTGTGAACATCATAGCTAATACAGTGAGTACTGTGAACATCATAGCTAATACAATGAGTACTGTGAACATCATAGCTAATACAATGAGTACTGTGAACATCATAGCTAATACAGTGAGTACTGTTAACATCATAGCTAATATAATGAGTACTGTGAACATCATAGCTAATACAATGAGTACTGTGAACATCATAGCGAATATAATGAGTACTGTGAACATCATAGCTCATACAATGAGTACTGTGAACATCATAGCTCACACAATGAGTACTGTGAACATCATAGCTAATACAATGAGTACTGTGAACATCATAGCTAATACAATGAGTACTGTGAACATCATAGCTAATACAATGAGTACTGTGAACATCATAGCTAATAAAATGAGTACTGTGAACATCACAGCGAATACAATGAGTACTGTGAACATCATAGCTCATACAATGAGTACTGTGAACATCATAGCTCATACAATGAGTACTGTGAACATCATAGCTAATACAATGAGTACTGTGAACATCATGGCTCATACAATGAGTACTCTGAACATCATAGCTCATACAATGAGTACTGTGAACATCATAGCTCATACAATGAGTACTGTGAACATCATAGCTAATATAATGAGTACTGTGAACATCATAGCTAATACAATGAGTACTGTGAACATCATAGCTAATACAATGAGTACTGTGGACATCATAGCTCATAATTTGAGTACTGTGAACATCATAGCTAATACAATGAGTACTGTGAACATCATAGCTCATACAGTGAGTACTGTGAACATCATAGCTCATAAAGTGAGCACTGTGAACATCATAGCTCATACAATGAGTCCTGTGAACATCATAGCTAATACAATGAGTACTGTGAACATCATAGCTCATACAATGAGTACTGTGAACAGCATAGCGAATACAGTAAGTACTGTGAGCATCATAGATCACATGGTGAGTACTGTGAACATCATAGCTCATACAATGAGTATTGTGAACATCATAGCTAATACAATTATTACTGTGAACATCATAGATCACATGTTGAGTACTGTGAACATCATAGCTCATACAGTGAGCACCGTTAACATCATAGCTCATACAATGAGTACTGTGAACATCATAGCTTATACAGTGAGTACTGTGAACATCATAGCTCATACAATGAGTACTGTGAACATCATAGCTCATACAATGAGTCCTGTGAACATCATAGCTAATACAATGAGTACTGTGAACATCATAGCTCATACAATGAGTACTGTGAACATCATAGCTCATACAATGAGCACTGTGAACATCATAGCTAATACAATGAGTACTGTGAACATCATAGCTCATACAATGAGGACTGTGAACATCATAGCTCATACAATGATTACTGTGAACATCATAGCTCATACAGTGAGTACTGTGAACATCATGGCTCATACAATGAGTACTGTGAACATCATAGCTCATACAGTGAGTCCTGTGAACATCATAGCTAATACAATGAGTACTGTGAACATCATAGCTCATACAGTGAGTACTGTGAACATCATAGCTAATACAGTGAGTACTGTGAACATCATAGCTCATACAGTGAGTACTGTGAACATCATGGCTCATACAATGAGTACTGTGAACATCATAGCTCATACAGTGAGTACTGTGAACATCATAGCTAATACAATGAGTACTGTGAACATCATAGCTCATACAGTGAGTACTGTGAACATCATAGCTCATACAATGAGTACTGTGAACATCATAGCTCATACAATGAGTACTGCGAACATCATAGCTCATACCATGAGTACTGCGAACATCATAGCTTGCAGTGTGAGTACTGTGAACATCATAGCTAATACAGTGAGTATTGTGAACATCATAGCTAATACAATGAGTACTGTGAACATCATAGCTAATACAGTGAGTACTGTTAACATCATAGCTAATATAATGAGTACTGTGAACATCATAGCTAATACAATGAGTACTGTGAACATCATAGCGAATATAATGAGTACTGTGAACATCATAGCTCATACAATGAGTACTGTGAACATCATAGCTCACACAATGAGTACTGTGAACATCATAGCTAATACAATGAGTACTGTGAACATCATAGCTAATACAATGAGTACTGTGAACATCATAGCTAATACAATGAGTACTGTGAACATCATAGCTAATAAAATGAGTACTGTGAACATCACAGCTAATACAATGAGTACTGTGAACATCAGAGCTCATACAATGAGTACTGTGAACATCATAGCTCATACAATGAGTACTGTGAACATCATAGCTAATACAATGAGTACTGTGAACATCATGGCTCATACAATGAGTACTCTGAACATCATAGCTCATACAATGAGTACTGTGAACATCATAGCTCATACAATGAGTACTGTGAACATCATAGCTAATATAATGAGTACTGTGAACATCATAGCTCATACAATGAGTACAGTGAACATCATAGCTCATACAATGAGTACTGTGAACATCATAGCTAATACAATGAGTACTGTGGACATCATAGCTCATAATTTGAGTACTGTGAACATCATAGCTAATACAATGAGTACTGTGAACATCATAGCTCATACAATGAGTACTGTGAACATCATAGCTAATACAATGAGTACTGTGAACATCATAGCTCATACAGTGAGTACTGTGAACATCATAGCTCATAACGTGAGCACTGTGAACATCATAGCTAATACAATGAGTACTGTGAACAGCATAGCTAATAAAATGAATACTGTGAACATCATAGCTCATACAATGAGTACTGTGAACAGCATAGCTAATACAGTAAGTACTGTGAGCATCATAGATCACATGGTGAGTACTGTGAACATCATAGCTCATACAATGAGTATTGTGAACATCATAGCTAATACAATTATTACTGTGAACATCATAGATCACATGGTGAGTACTGTGAACATCATAGCTCATACAGTGAGCACCGTTAACATCATAGCTCATACAATGAGTACTGTGAACATCATAGCTTATACAGTGAGTACTGTGAACATCATAGCTCATACAATGAGTACTGTGAACATCATAGCTCATACAATGAGTCCTGTGAACATCATAGCTAGTACAATGAGTACTGTGAACATCATAGCTCATACAATGAGTACTGTGAACATCATAGCTCATACAATGAGCACTGTGAACATCATAGCTAATACAATGAGTACTGTGAACATCATAGCTAATACAGTGAGTACTGTTAACATCATAGCTAATATAATGAGTACTGTGAACATCATAGCTAATACAATGAGTACTGTGAACATCATAGCGAATATAATGAGTACTGTGAACATCATAGCTCATACAATGAGTACTGTGAACATCATAGCTCACACAATGAGTACTGTGAACATCATAGCTAATACAATGAGTACTGTGAACATCATAGCTAATACAATGAGTACTGTGAACATCATAGCTAATACAATGAGTACTGTGAACATCATAGCTAATAAAATGAGTACTGTGAACATCACAGCTAATACAATGAGTACTGTTAACATCATAGCTCATACAATGAGTACTGTGAACATCATAGCTCATACAATGAGTACTGTGAACATCATAGCTAATACAATGAGTACTGTGAACATCATGGCTCATACAATGAGTACTGTGAACATCATAGCTCATACAATGAGTACTGTGAACATCATAGCTCATACAATGAGTACTGTGAACATCATAGCTAATATAATGAGTACTGTGAACATCATAGCTCATACAATGAGTACAGTGAACATCATAGCTCATACAATGAGTACTGTGAACATCATAGCTAATACAATGAGTACTGTGGACATCATAGCTCATAATTTGAGTACTGTGAACATCATAGCTAATACAATGAGTACTGTGAACATCATAGCTCATACAATGAGTACTGTGAACATCATAGCTCATACAATGAGTACTGTGAACATCATAGCTCATACAATGAGTACTGTGAACATCATAGCTAATATAATGAGTACTGTGAACATCATAGCTCATACAATGAGTACAGTGAACATCATAGCTCATACAATGAGTACTGTGAACATCATAGCTCATACAATGAGTACTCTGAACATCATAGCTCATACAATGAGTACTGTGAACATCATAGCTCATACAATGAGTACTGTGAACATCATAGCTAATATAATGAGTACTGTGAACATCATAGCTCATACAATGAGTACAGTGAACATCATAGCTCATACAATGAGTACTGTGAACATCATAGCTAATACAATGAGTACTGTGGACATCATAGCTCATAATTTGAGTACTGTGAACATCATAGCTAATACAATGAGTACTGTGAACATCATAGCTCATACAATGAGTACTGTGAACATCATAGCTAATACAATGAGTACTGTGAACATCATAGCTCATACAGTGAGTACTGTGAACATCATAGCTCATAACGTGAGCACTGTGAACATCATAGCTAATACAATGAGTACTGTGAACAGCATAGCTAATAAAATGAATACTGTGAACATCATAGCTCATACAATGAGTACTGTGAACAGCATAGCTAATACAGTAAGTACTGTGTGCATCATAGATCACATGGTGAGTACTGTGAACATCATAGCTCATACAATGTGTATTGTGAACATCATAGCTAATACAATTATTACTGTGAACATCATAGATCACATGGTGAGTACTGTGAACATCATAGCTCATACAGTGAGCACCGTTAACATCATAGCTCATACAATGAGTACTGTGAACATCATAGCTTATACAGTGAGTACTGTGAACATCATAGCTCATACAATGAGTACTGTGAACATCATAGCTCATACAATGAGTCCTGTGAACATCATAGCTAATACAATGAGTACTGTGAACATCATAGCTCATACAATGAGTACTGTGAACATCATAGCTCATACAATGAGCACTGTGAACATCATAGCTAATACAATGAGTACTGTGAACATCATAGCTAATACAGTGAGTACTGTTAACATCATAGCTAATATAATGAGTACTGTGAACATCATAGCTAATACAATGAGTACTGTGAACATCATAGCGAATATAATGAGTACTGTGAACATCATAGCTCATACAATGAGTACTGTGAACATCATAGCTCACACAATGAGTACTGTGAACATCATAGCTAATACAATGAGTACTGTGAACATCATAGCTAATACAATGAGTACTGTGAACATCATAGCTAATACAATGAGTACTGTGAACATCATAGCTAATAAAATGAGTACTGTGAACATCACAGCTAATACAATGAGTACTGTGAACATCATAGCTCATACAATGAGTACTGTGAACATCATAGCTCATACAATGAGTACTGTGAACATCATAGCTAATACAATGAGTACTGTGAACATCATGGCTCATACAATGAGTACTCTGAACATCATAGCTCATACAATGAGTACTGTGAACATCATAGCTCATACAATGAGTACTGTGAACATCATAGCTAATATAATGAGTACTGTGAACATCATAGCTCATACAATGAGTACAGTGAACATCATAGCTCATACAATGAGTACTGTGAACATCATAGCTAATACAATGAGTACTGTGGACATCATAGCTCATAATTTGAGTACTGTGAACATCATAGCTAATACAATGAGTACTGTGAACATCATAGCTCATACAATGAGTACTGTGAACATCATAGCTAATACAATGAGTACTGTGAACATCATAGCTCATACAGTGAGTACTGTGAACATCATAGCTCATAAAGTGAGCACTGTGAACATCATAGCTAATACAATGAGTACTGTGAACAGCATAGCTAATACAATGAATACTGTGAACATCATAGCTCATACAATGAGTACTGTGAACAGCATAGCTAATACAGTAAGTACTGTGAGCATCATAGATCACATGGTGAGTACTGTGAACATCATAGCTCATACAATGAGTATTGTGAACATCATAGCTAATACAATTATTACAGTGAACATCATAGATCACATGGTGAGTACTGTGAACATCATAGCTCATACAGTGAGCACCGTTAACATCATAGCTCATACAATGAGTACTGTGAACATCATAGCTTATACAGTGAGTACTGTGAACATCATAGCTCATACAATGAGTACTGTGAACATCATAGCTCATACAATGAGCCCTGTGAACATCATAGCTTATACAATGAGTACTGTGAACATCATAGCTCATACAATGAGTACTGTGAACATCATAGCTCATACAATGAGCACTGTGAACATCATAGCTAATACAATGAGTACTGTGAACATCATAGCTCATACAATGAGGACTGTGAACATCATAGCTCATACAATGATTACTGTGAACATCATAGCTCATACAGTGAGTACTGTGAACATCATGGCTCATACAATGAGTACTGTGAACATCATAGCTCATACAGTGAGTACTGTGAACATCATAGCTAATACAATGAGTACTGTGAACATCATAGCTCATACAGTGAGTACTGTGAACATCATAGCTAATACAGTGAGTACTGTGAACATCATAGCTCATACAGTGAGTACTGTGAACATCATGGCTCATACAATGAGTACTGTGAACATCATAGCTCATACAGTGAGTACTGTGAACATCATAGCTAATACAATGAGTACTGTGAACATCATAGCTCATACAGTGAGTACTGTGAACATCATAGCTCATACAGTGAGTACTGTGAACATCATAGCTCATACAGTGTGTACTGTGAACATCATAGCTAATACAAGGAGTACTGTGAACTTCATAGCTAATACAATGAGTACTGTGAACATCATAGCTCATACAATGAGTACTGTGAACATCATAGCTCTTACAATGAGTACTGTGAACATCATAGCTAATACAGTGAGTACTGTGAACATCATAGCTCATACAGTGAGTACTGTGAACATCATAGCTAATACAATGAGTGCTGTGAACATCATAGCTCATACAATGAGTACTGTGAACATCATAGCTCATACAATGAGTATTCTGAACATCATAGCTAATACAATTATTACTGTGAACATCATAGATCACATGGTGAGTACTGCGAACATCATAGCTCACACAGTGAGCACTGTTAACATCATAGCTCATACAATGAGTACTGTGAACATCATAGCTTATATAGTGAGTACTGTGAACATCATAGCTCATACAATGAGTACTGTGAACATCATAGCTCATACAATGAATACTGTGAACATCACAGCGCATACAGTGAGTACTCTGAACATCATAGCTCATACAATGAGTACTGTGAACATCATAGCTAATACAATGAGTACTGTGAACATCATAGCTAATACAATGAGTACTGTGAACATCATAGCTCATACAACGTGTAATGTGAACATCATAGCTCATACAATGAGCACTGTGAACATCATAGCTAATACAATGAGTACTGTGAATATCATAGCTCATACAATGAGTACTGTGAACATCATAGCTCATACAATGAGTACTGTGAACATCATAGCTCATACAGTGAGTACTGTGAACATCATGGCTCATACAATGAGTACTGTGAACATCATAGCTCATACAGTGAGTACAGTGAACATCATAGCTAATACAATGAGTACTGTGAACATCATAGCACATACAGTGAGTACTGTGAACATCATAGCTAATACAGTGAGTACTGTTAACTTCATAGCTCATACAGTGAGTACTGTGAACATCATAGCTCATACAGTGAGTACTGTGAACATCATAGCTCATACAGTGTGTACTGTGAACATCATAGCTAATACAGTGAGTACTGTGAACATCATAGCTAATACAATGAGTACTGTGAACATC
This sequence comes from Squalus acanthias, assembly GCA_030390025.1. Lineage (NCBI taxonomy): Eukaryota > Metazoa > Chordata > Chondrichthyes > Squaliformes > Squalidae > Squalus > Squalus acanthias. Next base: position 27,415,828 of record CM059445.1, read on the forward strand.
ATAGCTCATACAATGAGTACTGTGAACATCATAGCTCATACAATGAGTACAGTGAACATCATAGCTCATACAATGAGTACTGTGAACATCATAGCTAATACATTGAGTACTGTGAACATCACAGCTAATACAGTGAGTACTGTGAACATCATAGCTAATACAATGAGTACTGTGAACATCACAGCTAATACAATGAGTACTGTGAACATCATAGCTCATACAATGAGTACTGTGAACATCATAGCTAATACAATGAGTACTGTGAACATCATAGCTCATACAGTGAGCACTGTGAACATCATAGCTCAAACAATGAGTATTGTGAACATCATAGCTAATACAATTATTACTGTGAACATCATAGATCACATGGTGAGTACTGTGAACATCATAGCTCATACAATGAGTACTGTGAACATCATAGCTAATACAATGAGTACTGTGAACATCATAGCTCACATGGTGAGTACTGTGAACATCATAGCTCATACAATGAGTACTGTGAACATCATAGCTAATACAATGAGTACTGTGAACATCATAGCTAATACAATGAGTACTGTGAACATCATAGCTCATACAATGAGTACTGTGAACATCATAGCTCATACAATGAGCACTGTGAACATCATAGCTAATACAATGAGTACTGTGAACATCATAGCTCATACAATGAGGACTGTGAACATCATAGCTCATACAATGATTACTGTGAACATCATTGCTCATACAGTGAGTACTGTGAACATCATGGCTCATACAATGAGTACTGTGCACATCATAGCTCATACAGTGAGTACTGTGAACATCATAGCTAATACAATGAGTACTGTGAACATCATAGCTCATACAGTGAGTACTGTGAACATCATAGCTAATACAGTGAGTACTGTGAACATCATAGCTCATACAGTGAGTACTGTGAACATCATAGCTCATACAGTGAGTACTGTGAACATCATAGCTCATACAGTGTGTACTGTGAACATCATAGCTAATACAAGGAGTACTGTGAACTTCATAGCAAATACAATGAGTACTGTGAACATCATAGCTCATACAATGAGTACTGTGAACATCATAGCTCTTACAATGAGTACTGTGAACATCATAGCTAATACAGTGAGTACTGTGAACATCATAGCTCATACAGTGAGTACTGTGAACATCACAGCTAATACAATGAGTACTGTGAACATCATAGCTCATACAATGAGTACTGTGAACATCATAGCTAATACAATGAGTACTGTGAACATCATAGCTCATACAGTGAGCACTGTGAACATCATAGCTCAAACAATGAGTATTGTGAACATCATAGCTAATACAATTATTACTGTGAACATCATAGATCACATGGTGAGTACTGTGAACATCATAGCTCATACAATGAGTACTGTGAACATCATAGCTAATACAATGAGTACTGTGAACATCATAGCTCATACAATGAGTACTGTGAACATCATAGCTCATACAATGAGTACTGTGAACATCATAGCTCATACAATGAGCACTGTGAACATCATAGCTAATACAATGAGTACTGTGAACATCATAGCTCATACAATGAGGACTGTGAACATCATAGCTCATACAATGATTACTGTGAACATCATAGCTCATACAGTGAGTACTGTGAACATCATGGCTCATACAATGAGTACTGTGAACATCATAGCTCCTACAGTGAGTACTGTGAACATCATAGCTAATACAATGAGTACTGTGAACATCATAGCTCATACAGTGAGTACTGTGAACATCATAGCTGATACAGTGAGTACTGTGAACATCATAGCTCATACAGTGAGTACTGTGAACATCACAGCTCATACAGTGAGTACTGTGAACATCATAGCTCATACAGTGTGTACTGTGAACATCATAGCTAATACAAGGAGTACTGTGAACTTCATAGCTAATACAATGAGTACTGTGAACATCATAGCTCATACAATGAGTACTGTGAACATCATAGCTCTTACAATGAGTACTGTGAACATCATAGCTAATACAGTGAGTACTGTGAACATCATAGCTCATACAGTGAGTACTGTGAACATCATAGCTAATACAATGAGTGCTGTGAACATCATAGCTAATACAATGAGTACTGTGAACATCATAGCTCATACAATGAGTATTCTGAACATCATAGCTAATACAATTATTACTGTGAACATCATAGCTAATACAATGAGTACTGTGAACATCATAGCTCACATGGTGAGTACTGTGAACATCATAGCTCATACAATGAGTACTGTGAACATCATAGCTAATACAATGAGTACTGTGAACATCATAGCTAATACAATGAGTACTGTGAACATCATAGCTCATACAATGAGTACTGGGAACATCATAGCTCATACAATGAGCACTGTGAACATCATAGCTAATACAATGAGTACTGTGAACATCATAGCTCATACAATGAGGACTGTGAACATCATAGCTCATACAATGATTACTGTGAACATCATAGCTCATACAGTGAGTACTGTGAACATCATGGCTCATACAATGAGTACTGTGAACATCATAGCTCATACAGTGAGTACTGTGAACATCATAGCTAATACAATGAGTACTGTGAACATCATAGCTCATACAGTGAGTACTGTGAACATCATAGCTAATACAGTGAGTACTGTGAACATCATAGCTCATACAGTGAGTACTGTGAACATCATAGCTCATACAGTGAGTACTGTGAACATCATAGCTCATACAGTGTGTACTGTGAACATCATAGCTAATACAAGGAGTACTGTGAACTTCATAGCAAATACAATGAGTACTGTGAACATCATAGCTCATACAATGAGTACTGTGAACATCATAGCTCTTACAATGAGTACTGTGAACATCATAGCTAATACAGTGAGTACTGTGAACATCATAGCTCATACAGTGAGTACTGTGAACATCACAGCTAATACAATGAGTACTGTGAACATCATAGCTCATACAATGAGTACTGTGAACATCATAGCTAATACAATGAGTACTGTGAACATCATAGCTCATACAGTGAGCACTGTGAACATCATAGCTCAAACAATGAGTATTGTGAACATCATAGCTAATACAATTATTACTGTGAACATCATAGATCACATGGTGAGTACTGTGAACATCATAGCTCATACAATGAGTACTGTGAACATCATAGCTAATACAATGAGTACTGTGAACATCATAGCTAATACAATGAGTACTGTGAACATCATAGCTCATACAATGAGTACTGTGAACATCATAGCTCATACAATGAGCACTGTGAACATCATAGCTAATACAATGAGTACTGTGAACATCATAGCTCATACAATGAGGACTGTGAACATCATAGCTCATACAATGATTACTGTGAACATCATAGCTCATACAGTGAGTACTGTGAACATCATGGCTCATACAATGAGTACTGTGAACATCATAGTTCATACAGTGAGTACTGTGAACATCATAGCTAATACAATGAGTACTGTGAACATCATAGCTCATACAGTGAGTACTGTGAACATCATAGCTGATACAGTGAGTACTGTGAACATCATAGCTCATACAGTGAGTACTGTGAACATCACAGCTCATACAGTGAGTACTGTGAACATCATAGCTCATACAGTGTGTACTGTGAACATCATAGCTAATACAAGGAGTATTCTGAACATCATAGCTAATACAATTATTACTGTGAACATCATAGCTCATACAATGAGTATTCTGAACATCATAGCTAATACAATTATTACTGTGAACATCATAGATCACATGGTGAGTACTGTGAACATCATAGCTCATACAATGAGTATTGTGAACATCATAGCTAATACAATTATTACTGTGAACATCATAGATCACATGGTGAGTACTTTGAACATCATAGCTCATACAGTGAGCACTGTTAACATCATAGCTCATACAATGAGTACTGTGAACATCATAGCTTATATAGTGAGTACTGTGAACATCATAGCTCATACAATGAGTACTGTGAACATCATAGCTCATACAATGAATACTGTGAACATCATAGCGCATGCAGTGAGTACTCTGAACATCATAGCTCATACAATGAGTACGGTGAACATCATAGCTAATACAATGAGTACTGTGAACATCATAGCTAATACAATGAGTACTGTGAACATCATAGCTCATACAATGTGTAATGTGAACATCATAGCTCATACAATGAGCACTGTGAAATCATGGCTAATACAATGAGTACTGTGAACATCATAGCTCATACAATGAGTACTGTGAACATCATAGCTCATACAATGAGTACTGTGAACATCATACCTCATACAGTGAGTACTGTGAACATCATGGCTCATACAATGAGTACTGTGAACATCATAGCTCATACAGTGAGTACAGTGAACATCATAGCTAATACAATGAGTACTGTGAACATCATAGCTCATACAGTGAGTACTGTGAACATCATAGCTAATACAGTGAGTACTGTGAACATCATAGCTCATACAGTGAGTACTGTGAACATCATAGCTCATACAGTGAGTACTGTGAACATCATAGCTCATACAGTGTGTACTGTGAACATCATAGCTAATACAGTGAGTACTGTGAACATCATATCTAATACAATGAGTACTGTGAACATCATAGCTCATACAATGAGTACTGTGAACATCATAGCTCATACAATGAGTACAGTGAACATCATAGCTCATACAATGAGTACTGTGAACATCATAGCTAATACAGTGAGTACTGTGAACATCACAGCTAATACAGTGAGTACTGTGAACATCATAGCTAATACAATGAGTACTGTGAACATCACAGCTAATACAATGAGTACTGTGAACATCATAGCTCATACAATGAGTACTGTGAACATCATCGCTAATACAATGAGTACTGTGAACATCATAGCTCATACAGTGAGTACTGTGAACATCATAGCTGATACAGTGAGTACTGTGAACATCATAGCTCATACAGTGAGTACTGTGAACATCACAGCTCATACAGTGAGTACTGTGAACATCATAGCTCATACAGTGTGTACTGTGAACATCATAGCTAATACAAGGAGTACTGTGAACTTCATAGCTAATACAATGAGTACTGTGAACATCATAGCTCATACAATGAGTACTGTGAACATCATAGCTCTTACAATGAGTACTGTGAACATCATAGCTAATACAGTGAGTACTGTGAACATCATAGCTCATACAGTGAGTACTGTGAACATCATAGCTAATACAATGAGTGCTGTGAACATCATAGCTAATACAATGAGTACTGTGAACATCATAGCTCATACAATGAGTATTCTGAACATCATAGCTAATACAATTATTACTGTGAACATCATAGATCACATGGTGAGTACTGTGAACATCATAGCTCATACAATGAGTATTGTGAACATCATAGCTAATACAATTATTACTGTGAACATCATAGATCACATGGTGAGTACTTTGAACATCATAGCTCATACAGTGAGCACTGTTAACATCATAGCTCATACAATGAGTACTGTGAACATCATAGCTTATATAGTGAGTACTGTGAACATCATAGCTCATACAATGAGTACTGTGAACATCATAGCTCATACAATGAATACTGTGAACATCATAGCGCATGCAGTGAGTACTCTGAACATCATAGCTCATACAATGAGTACGGTGAACATCATAGCTAATACAATGAGTACTGTGAACATCATAGCTAATACAATGAGTACTGTGAACATCATAGCTCATACAATGTGTAATGTGAACATCATAGCTCATACAATGAGCACTGTGAAATCATGGCTAATACAATGAGTACTGTGAACATCATAGCTCATACAATGAGTACTGTGAACATCATAGCTCATACAATGAGTACTGTGAACATCATACCTCATACAGTGAGTACTGTGAACATCATGGCTCATACAATGAGTACTGTGAACATCATAGCTCATACAGTGAGTACAGTGAACATCATAGCTAATACAATGAGTACTGTGAACATCATAGCTCATACAGTGAGTACTGTGAACATCATAGCTAATACAGTGAGTACTGTGAACATCATAGCTCATACAGTGAGTACTGTGAACATCATAGCTCATACAGTGAGTACTGTGAACATCATAGCTCATACAGTGTGTACTGTGAACATCATAGCTAATACAGTGAGTACTGTGAACATCATATCTAATACAATGAGTACTGTGAACATCATAGCTCATACAATGAGTACTGTGAACATCATAGCTCATACAATGAGTACAGTGAACATCATAGCTCATACAATGAGTACTGTGAACATCATAGCTAATACAGTGAGTACTGTGAACATCACAGCTAATACAGTGAGTACTGTGAACATCATAGCTAATACAATGAGTACTGTGAACATCACAGCTAATACAATGAGTACTGTGAACATCATAGCTCATACAATGAGTACTGTGAACATCATAGCTAATACAATGAGTACTGTGAACATCATAGCTCATACAGTGAGCACTGTGAACATCATAGCTCAAACAATGAGTATTGTGAACATCATAGCTAATACAATTATTACTGTGAACATCATAGATAACATGGTGAGTACTGTGAACATCATAGCTCATACAATGAGTACTGTGAACATCATAGCTAATACAATGAGTACTGTGAACATCATAGCTAATACAATGAGTACTGTGAACATCATAGCTCATACAATGAGTACTGTGAACATCATAGCTCATACAATGAGTACTGTGAACATCATAGCTAATACAGTGAGTACTGTGAACATCACAGCTAATACAGTGAGTACTGTGAACATCATAGCTAATACAATGAGTACTGTGAACATCACAGCTAATACAATGAGTACTGTGAACATCATAGCTCATACAATGTGTACTGTGAACATCATAGCTAATACAATTATTACCGTGAACATCATAGATCACATGGTGAGTACTGTGAACATCATAGCTCATACAATGAGTATTGTGAACATCATAGCTAATACAATTATTACTGTGAACATCATAGATCACATGGTGAGTACTGTGAACATCATAGCTCATACAGTGAGCACTGTTAACATCATAGCTCATACAATGAGTACTGTGAACATCATAGCTTATATAGTGAGTACTGTGAACATCATAGCTCATACAATGAGTACTGTGAACATCATAGCTGATACAATGAATACTGTGAACATCATAGCGCATACAGTGAGTACTCTGAACATCATAGCTCATACAATGAGTACTGTGAACATCATAGCTAATACAATGAGTACTGTGAACATCATAGCTAATACAATGAGTACTGTGAACATCATAGCTCATACAATGTGTAATGTGAACATCATAGCTCATACAATGAGCACTGTAAACATCATAGCTAATACAATGAGTACTGTGAACATCATAGCTCATACAATGAGTACTGTGAACATCATAGCTCATACAATGAGTACTGTGAACATCATAGCTCATACAGTGAGTACTGTGAACATCATGGCTCATACAATGAGTACTGTGAACATCATAGCTCATACAGTGAGTACAGTGAACATCATAGCTAATACAATGAGTACTGTGAACATCATAGCTCATACAGTGAGTACTGTGAACATCATAGCTAATACAGTGAGTACTGTGAACATCATAGCTCATACAGTGAGTACTGTGAACATCATAGCTCATACAGTGAGTACTGTGAACATCATAGCTCATACAGTGTGTACTGTGAACATCATAGCTAATACAGTGAGTACTGTGAACATCATAGCTAATACAATGAGTACTGTGAACATCATAGCTCATACAATGAGTACTGTGAACATCATAGCTCATACAATGAGTACTGTGAACATCATAGCTCATACAATGAGTACTGTGAACATCATAGCTAATACAGTGAGTACTGTGAACATCACAGCTAATACAGTGAGTACTGTGAACATCATAGCTAATACAATGAGTACTGTGAACATCACAGCTAATACAATGAGTACTGTGAACATCATAGCTCATACAATGAGTACTGTGAACTTCATAGCTAATACAATGAGTACTGTGAACATCATAGCTCATACAGTGAGCACTGTGAACATCATAGCTCAAACAATGAGTATTGTGAACATCATAGCTAATACAATTATTACTGTGAACATCATAGATCACATGGTGAGTACTGTGAACATCATAGCTCATACAACGAGTATTGTGAACATCATAGCTAATACAATTATTACTGTGAACATCATAGATCACATGGTGAGTACTGTGAACATCATAGCTCATACATTGAGCACTGTTAACATCATAGCTCATACAATGAGTACTGTGAACATCATAGCTTATATAGTGAGTACTGTGAACATCATAGCTCATACAATGAGTACTGTGAACATCATAGCTCATACAATGAGTACTGTGAACATCATAGCGCATACAGTGAGTACTCTGAACATCATAGCTCATACAATGAGTACTGTGAACATCATAGCTAATACAATGAGTACTGTGAACATCATAGCTAATACAATGAGTACTGTGAACATCATAGCTCATACAATGTGTAATGTGAACATCATAGCTCATACAATGAGCACTGTGAACATCATAGCTAATACAATGAGTACTGTGAACATTATAGCTCATACAATGAGTACTGTGAACATCATAGCTCATACAATGAGTACTGTGAACATCATAGCTCATACAGTGAGTACTGTGAACATCATGGCTCATACAATGAGTACTGTGAACATCATAGCTCATACAGTGAGTACAGTGAACATCATAGCTAATACAATGAGTACTGTGAACATCATAGCTCATACAGTGAGTACTGTGAACATCATAGCTAATACAGTGAGTACTGTGAACATCATAGCTCATACAGTGAGTACTGTGAACATCATAGCTCATACAGTGAGTACTGTGAACATCATAGCTCATACAGTGTGTACAGTGAATATCATAGCTAATACAGTGAGTACTGTGAACATCATAGCTCATACAGTGAGTACTGTGAACATCATAGCTACTACAATGAGTACTGTGAACATCATAGCTCAGTGAGTAGTGTGAACATCATAGCTCATACAATGAGTACTGTGAACATCATAGCTAATACAATGAGTACTGTGAACATCATAGCTAATACAATGAGTACTGTGAATATCATAGCTCATACAATGAGTACTGTGAACATCATAGCTCATACAATAAGTACTGTGAACATCATAACTAATACAGTGAGTACTGTGAACATCACAGCTAATACAGTGAGTACTGTGAACATCATAGCTCATACAATGAGTACTGTGAACATCATAGCTAATACAATGAGTACTGTGAACATCGTAGCTCTTACAATGAGTACTGTGAACATCATAGCTAATACAATGAGTATTGTGAACATCATAGCTAAGACAATGAGTACTGTGAACATCATAGCTCATACAACGAGTACTGTGAACATCATAGCTCATACAATGAGTACTGTGAACATCATAGCTAATACAGTGAGTACTGTGAACATCATAGCTAATACAATGAGTACTGTGAACATCATAGCTCATACAATGAGTACTGTGAACATCATAGCTAATACAATGAGTACTGTGAACATCATCGCTAATACAATGAGTACAGTGAGCATCATAGCTAATTCAATGAGTACTGTGAACATCACAGCTAATACAATGAGTGCTGTGAACATCGTAGCTAATACAATGAGTACTGTGAACATCATAGCTAATACAATGAGTGCTGTGAACATCATAGCTCATACAGTGAGTACTGTGAACATCATAGCTAATACAATGAGTACTGTGAACATTATAGCTAATACAATGAGTTCTGTGAACATCGTAGCTAATACAGTGAGTACTGTGAACATCATAGCTATTACAATGAGTACTGTGAACATCATAGCTAATACAGTGAGTACTGTGAACATCATAGCTAATACAGTGAGTACTGTTAACATCATAGCTATTACAATGAGTACTGTGAACATCATAGCTAATACTATGAGTACTGTGAACATCATCGAGCTCATACAATGAGTACTGTGAACATCATAGCTCCTACAATGAGTACTGTGAACATCATAACTAATACAGTGAGTACTGTGAACATCATAGCTAATACAATGAGTACTGTGAACATCATAGCTAATACAATAAGTACTGTGAACATCATAGCTCATACAATGAGTACTGTGAACATCATAACTAATACAGTGAGTACTGTGAACATCATATCTCATACAATGAGTACTGTGAACATCATAGCTCATACAATGAGTACTGTGAACATCATCGAGCTCATACAATGAGTACTGTGAACATCATAGCTAATACAGTGAGTACTGTGAACATCATAGCTATTACAATGAGTACTGTGAACATCATAGCTAATACAGTGAGTACTGTGAACATCATAGCTAATACAGTGAGTACTGTGAACATCATAGCTATTACAATGAGTACTGTGAACATCATAGCTAATACTATGAGTACTGTGAACATCATCGAGCTCATACAATGAGTACTGTGAACATCATAGCTCCTACAATGAGTACTGTGAACATCATAACTTATACAGTGAGTACTGTGAACATCATAGCTAATACAATGAGTACTGTGAACATCAGAGCTCATACAATAAGTACTGTGAACATCATAGCTCCTACAATGAGTACTGTGAACATCATAACTAATACAGTGAGTACTGTGAACATCATAGCTCATACAATGAGTACTGTGAACATCATAGCTCATACAATGAGTACTGTGAACATCATAGAGCTCATACAATGAGTACTGTGAACATCATAGCTAATACAGTGAGTACTGTGAACATCATAGCTAATACAATGAGTACTGTGAACATCATAGCTCATACAAGGAGTACTGTGAACATCATAGCTATTACAATGAGTACTGTGAACATCATTGCTAATACAGTGAGTACTGTGAACATCATAGCTCATACAGTGGGAACGGTAACAGTCATGGCACATATAATGAGTACTGTATCTGTCATGGATCATACATTGAGTACAGTATCAGTTATATTCAGACAGTGAGTACTCTTGCAGTTGTAATTACTACAGTGAACAGTCATTGTTCTGGATACACATGGTTTACAGGACATTAAAGGCAGCTCCTCAGGTTGATAAGGCTGCAAAAAAAGCTGATGAATTTGTAGGTTTGTTCACAAAAGGTAGAATATAAAAGCCAAAAGTATAAGATGAGCCTATCTAAAACTTCACTAAGACCTGAATTGGACTACTGCGGACTTTGGGCAAGGGGGTACAGCATAGATTCCCGAGGATACTGCGTGCTATGAGGAAATAGAAATATGAAGAACGATTTGATAAATTGGGACATATTTTGTTCGAACTATACAGATTATGGGGTGATATAATTGGACACTTTAAAATGATGAATGGATGGGACATAGTGGATCGGAGCACCCTTTTGACTTTCAAGATTACAAACACAAGAGAACTGGCATGTTACTGAACTCATAAAAATGTAATGTTGGCAGCTGAATGAGGTTAGTGAGCAGTGATTGACAAGTTATAGACTGACCTGACAGCACTCAGTGTAGTGACTGATGCTGTATGCACTCCCTGAGGAGCTTTAACATTATCTCCATCCTACATTCAGCAGCTATTTGTTACCCCACAGCTTCATTCTTAGCTTTCACTTTCAGCCACTCATTTAAACTTCATACAAACCTGTCATCCATTCCTCAGTCACCCTGCTCATATAACATATAAAATAAAAACAGACAATGCTATAAACACTCAGCAGGTCAGGCAGCATCTGTGGAGAGAGAAACAGAGTTAACGTTTCAGGTCGATGGCCAATGTTCCGTGCAAGCTACGCTTTTTCTGCTCCATCCTCTGTGACTGGTAAAATGTCACACAGATCGTTTTCTTGCACCTCCACCTCAACCAGCTCCACCCAAACAGCCTCCACCCAAACCTCCACCTCAACCAGCTCCACCCAAACCTCCACCTCAACCAGCCTCCACCCCAACCAGCCTCCACCCAAACCTCCACCTCAACCAGCTCCACCCAAACCTCCACCTCAACCAGCTCCACCCAAACCTCCACCTCAACCAGCTCCACCCAAACAGCCTCCACCCAAACCTCCACCTCAACCAGCTCCACCCAAACCTCCACCTCAACCAGCCTCCACCCAAACCTCCACCTCAACTAGCTCCACCTCAACCAGCTCCACCCAAACCTCCACCCCAACCAGCCTCCACCCAAACCTCCACCTCAACCAGCCTCCACCCAAACCTCCACCTCAACCAGCTCCACCCAAACCTCCACCTCAACCAGTCTCCACCCCAAACAGCCTCCACCCAAACCTCCACCTCAACCAGCTCCACCCAAACCTCCACCTCAACCAGCCTCCACCCCAACCAGCCTCCACCCAAACCTCCACCTCAACCAGCCTCCACCCAAACCTCCACCTCAACCAGCTCCACCCATACCTCTGCCCACCTCCTTCTCTACCTCTGCCCAGCATCACCCTGAAGGGATAATTACAAGTCCTAGCCCTTTTTGGGCTACCCCAGATCAGGCGTATTCCCCAGACGTTCACCTTCAACTAAAGTTAAAGATAGCCGAATTCTGTAAGACGCTTAATTGGGTCTAAAGGTCAGACTACCTCTCCCTAAAGGAAAGGAACGACGTGAAGATGTTACCGACTTTCGGATTGCACTTTTAATAAGTTTAACTAGACTGTAACCTTCCAGATATTATGAGGGTCCAGAATACACCCCAGAATTCTGCAACTCCTTTGAGTATACAGAAATTGAGTTTGCGAGTTTATACAGAAGTACTCTGTGAGATAATTCTAAAAATATATAGATTTATTAAAGAACCGACATTTAGTTAACAGCTGTTATGGCAATCGCAACTTTAACCGTTCAAAATACAAATAGTTTACATTTCTTACCAGAGATCCTTATTCTCAAATCTTAACTTCGTTACATTTCCACACTTCTACTTATTTCTTAATCCAGAATATCCACCAAAATCAAATACCTTGATTATCCGATACTCAGTGTTGTAAACTTAGAGCGTGCCTGTGAAGTTGAGAAACGCTTGCCCTTCCAGCGACTTCTGACTTTTCATCTGAAAAGCTCTTATTTTTATACTTTTTTTTAGTGCTATTTTCCTTGAAGTATTCTGCTGATGTAAGCTAATTGTCTCTAGTGATACTTTATTGAATTGTTTTCTATTCTTTACTGTCAATTCAACTGTTGCAACCAGACTTGTGTCTCTACCTTTCGGTGTTCAAAAACGTATAATTTTTATGGTTATTATCGATTTATCTATTTGATGCTATTCTTAGGAAGTCTTTCTATTGAATTTCTAAATCATCTCTGCTGTTTGTAACACAGACTCCTGTCTCCTTATGTTCCAAGTTTAAGACATAAACAATGTGATTGCTTGGTGTCATCTATTGATGTAATATCTACAAAGTCTCTCTGTAGGTACTTTTTACAATTTGTAATTCAAAAACACTTCATCTAGGGTGTTCTTTGCATTTCTTATTTACTTCAATTGGTTATATTAAGAACCATGTCTCCTTGTTCTAAGTTTAACATAAAACTATTTTACGGCAGGTATTTCTTTTACTTGATGTCATTTTTTCAAAGGTGTAGGGGTGGTGGTTTGTGTCAGCTTCACCTCTGACTTCTGAGCGGTTCGAATTGCTCCCACTCCCTTGGTTCTAGACCTTGGACTTATTTGGGGGTTGTGACAAAGGTGCAACAGACAACTGGTTTTGATGCAAGAACTTTTGATCTTTATTCAAGAGAGAAAAACATAACACAACAATGGGGAACACTTTGGTACATACGAGGGAAATCACATTCGAAGAATACTTCACCCCTCCCAATCCCACTTCACTAGCTAGGTTGGACTCTAGAGGACCAGGGATGATACTCACCAAACGAATCCTTGACAGTTGGGCCGGTTCGTGGTTTTGGGGTTCACTCTATGTATTGGTTGGTGTCTGCCGTACCCCGTAGAGGACTTCAACTGCGTAGCTGGTCAGTCTTCGCGAGTCCACTGATGCGGTAGGGTGCGTATTGGATCTATCAGGTGAGTACCCACTTTTCTTTGGTTAGAAGTAGGGTTTAGAGTCTTTTGGGGAAAATCTTACCCAGGGGTAAGTCAGGAGTAGATTGTAACGTGGAAACTTTGCGGATCTTCGTTTTTTCTCCGAGTTGGTTTTCTTTGGTTGCGGTGGTCCAATATTGGTGGTGATGTTCGGTTGGTTGTTTCGTGAGGCCCTTGTTGCCGCGAGGTGTCCGATGGTCACTGAGGCAGTTGCTCTGGTTTCTTCCACGTGTTGGCCTATATCGTGAGCTGTCGGCCTCCTTTGTTGAACGGTCTGGTTTTCGAGCTGTCGACCTCCTGGCTGGACACGTAACGTTGAACGGTGGTACTGGAGAACTGTGTTGCGGTGAATGCCTCCGTGAATGAACTGTACTGCTTAGGTTGAGAACGGGCCTTCAATTATACAAATTGAAGCTTCCTTATCTGCGCGCCAAATCAAATCCCGGTCATTGTTAGATTTTGGCGGGCTCGTTAACGGTAACTCGTTTGTTAATGTGTGAAGTGGTTTCGGGATGGCTCCATTCTGTTGATCTGCTACTTAATCGCAGTTGATTGTTCCCAGGTTTTGAGTTTCTTGACTGGGCCTGGGATTTCTATAGAGTGGGTCAAAGTGATCTGTTTTATGCATGTTTTGATGGGTTCTGTAAATTTGGGTGGAGACTGCTTTTCCTCGGGTTTATTGTTAGGTTGTTAATGTCTGATAGGGGCCGATTTAACTCCCACCGAGGTCATGCGGTTCACAGAATCACAGAATCACAGAATCACAGAATCCCCACAGTGCAGATAGAGGCCATTTCGGCCCATCAAGCCTGCACCGACACATATCCCACCCTATCCCCGTAACCCCACGTATTTAATCCCCCTAACACTAAGGGTCAATTTATCATAGCCAAATCAACCTAACCCGCACATCTTTGGACTGTGGGAGGAAACCGGAGCACCCGGAGGAAACCCACGCAGACACAGGGAGAATGTGCAAACTCCACACAGACAGTCACCTGAGGCCGGATTCGAACCCGGGTTCCTGGCGCTGTGAGGCAACAGTGCTAACCACTATGCCACCGAGTTGCCCAGACAGTTTTCATTAACTCCAACTGTTTTTACAGAGGTTGAGCCCACCTTCCTTTACAGCCTTTTCTCCCTTACAAGTCCAGACATGTCTTTTAAAATACCAAATCTTGGTTTTTGCTCTAAAATGTCCTTCGGTTTTTCCCAATGCATTTCACCACCCTGAAATAGTTAGAAAAAGAGTCCAAAGTCTTTTTCCTTAGGGTTTGTCATCGAGTTTTGGGGGATCTGTGAATTTTGGGAATCTTACAATGGCATTTGGTTTTTTTAATGTTCTGTGCACCTGTTCGACGTGTTAGATTTTGACACTTTACTTGGGTCATTCCATTGCATTGGTTCCAATGTTCAGGAACCTCCAGCCTGCTGTTTCAATAGGGCCTTGTCTTTGTATTTACAAACATTTCCCATTTCAAAGCTTGTGATGTTTGCAACTTTGTTAACAACTGATCTTTATCTCAGAAGCCTGTATTTCTGTTTTACGGCTTGTGTCGTTGAGGCTTTTAGATTTTTAACCCCAGTTTGTCATGTTTTAATATTATCAAATCTGTTTATAGGATGGTGTATTTTTCTGAAATATGGCTATTCCATTACAACCCCTACTTCTTCCCACCTCCACCGTTACCTCGGCCAACCTTTGTCCCGATCTCCGATCCTTACCTCTGCCACAACCTACCCCTCTACTCTACCCACCTCCACTACTACCTGCACCCCACCCTCTACCCACCTCCACCTCTAATGCAACCACTTCCACCCATACCTCTGCTCACCTCTGCCAAAACTTGGACTCCTTACCCTACTCACCTCCACCCCTACCTCTACCAACTTCCATTTCTACCTCCACCCATACCTCTGCTCACCTCCGCATCCACCTCCACCACAACCTTCACCCCCCCCCACCTCTACCCACTTCCGCCCAAACTCTGCCCCAACCTCCGCCCCATCTCTCCCCACCGGCACTTATTCCTCTGCCCACCTCCACCCCTACATCTACCCACCTCCATGCTTACCAATACCCCTATGACCATGCTAACTCCCCCCCAACCTCCACTACACCTCTACCAACCTCTGCCCCTGCCTCCATCACTACCTCTGCCCGCCCTTACCCCTAAAAGATAAAAAGAAAAATTTGCATTTATCAAGAGCCGTTCATGGCCTCTGTACATCCCAAAGCACTTTACAGCCAATGAAGTACTTTTGAAGTGTAGTGCAGGAAATGTAGCAGCCAATTTGTGCACAGCCTCTATATCTACCAAACGACATCCCAACCTCCACCTCTACCACTGCCCCTTCATCTGCCCACCTCTGCACCTCCATCTACCCAGCTCCACATCCACCTCCACCTCTATCTCTACCCACCTCCACCCTTACCTCAGCCCACCTCCGGCCCAACCGGCACATCTATCTCTACCAGAGGTACAAGTAATATTAAAAATAAATTAAGGGGAGGAACGAACTAGATTCAATATTAGTAAAAACATGGTGATAGAGAAACTAATGAGACTATAGATAGACAAATCACCAGGACCTGATGGTTTCCAACCCAGGGTATTAAAAACATGAGGTGAGGAAATTGTTGATGCATTAGTCATGACCTTCCAAAACTCTCTCGATTCAATAATCCCCTTGCATTGGAAAATTGCCAATGTCACTCCACTATTTAAGAAGGGTAAGAGATAAACTAGGAAATTATAGGCCTATTAATCAACTGTCAGCTTTAGCCTGAATGGAACATTGGCAGTGTGATACGTACCACCTTTTGGAGGGGACAGGGGAGTGTGTTGGGCAGCTCTTATAGTCTGTACTGTGTAATACTACAGGACAGAGTAATTAGTCCTGTGGTAAACTAACCCATTCCCGTCACATGTAAGAGTGGGTCAGCTTATGGACCTGGTCTTTTGCTGCGGACAGGAAGTCAAACTGTAATACTCTCCTCGCAGTCCAGAAATGGACAGGCTTCACTTTGTGCTGCTTGCTAATGGCTTGGCTGGGCTGTGTGATCGGAAACATGGTGCCAATGGATGGCACTGTCTGGTGGGCATTGCCATTGCTTTTTTCCTTGACACTGGAAGTAACCAGGGATCAAACTGTTCAGTTCATGGCACTGACTGCACTGAGTGTAACACATTGAATGAAATATTCCTGAAAACACTTTGCAAACTTGTGCCTAATGTCCCTGATTAAACTAACTGCATTTATCGTGCAGCTGCTTATAACACTTTAAGGGTGAGATGACAATGAAGATGTTAAACTGTTTCTGCTTTACAGCTACAGGCATGTTTGGATCTAAAAGCTGATCCAAAAGCATCACCTTGACTTTTGGTAAAGCTGGTTGAGTCGCCGAAGGCATGTGGTGTTTTCTTTAATTTAAAATCTGTCAGCTTTGTACAAAAACCACTGTCAATATTCAGTAATTAACTGTCAGGGTAGACTACATATTACCCAATTGCTCTGTATTAATAAACACAATAACAAAAAAAGAACAAGTTATATTTATATAACGCTTATCACGTTCTCAGGAAGTCTCCAAGCACTTGACAGATAATAAATTATATTTTAATGTAATTACTTGATGTGTTGTTGGAAACGCGGCAGCCAATTTGTGCACAGTAAGGTTCCACAAACAACAATGAGACAAATGACCAGATAATGGCCAGGACATTGGGGAGAACTCCCCTGCTCTTCTTCCAATAGTGCCATGGGATATTTTACATCCAGCCGAGAGGGGGCCTCGGTTTAACATCTCATCCGATTATGCAGCACTCCCTCAGTACTGCTCTGATTTCATGTGCTCGAGTCCTGGAATGCATCTTGAACCCGTAATCTAGGCTGGTGCTTCAAGTTGTTATTTCACCCCATGGCAAATTGGTGCAGTTTCCGATCCCACTAACCAGGCACCACAATTGTCTTTCATGTGTCTGAAAGATCTAGAAACAGAATCACCGCAGTGAGACACGGTCATCATTCTCTGCTTTTGGATCATCTAAGATTGATTTTTGGTGTCACAGTATTTCATTATCAGAAAATGTAAGAGAAGCTCGAACTCTTGTTGCGAGTGACAGGGGAACTTATGGAAGAGTATAGTACTGAAAGGGTTCATCCTGAGCACTATTTGAACTTAAACCTTGACTGCAAGGCAAGGGGACAGAGGTAAAAACTGGAAACAGGTGAGTTCAGGAGTGGGACGCCCTTGCTCACATAGAGCGATCGATACCTGGAATGATCAAGGTGTGGAGCCAATAACTCGAGTAAGTCGAGAGGCAGCCGGGTGTTGTGATGGGAGTTCGTAGGTTTCTAGGGAAGGATGAGTGAGTTGAGCCGAATCCTCCCACATCTAAATGTATCTTTGTGATATTTGTGGCCATTGTCTGGACAGGAAGCAACCAGTGAGATTCGGGCCTGGAAAGTATGCGCCTGATATATCGCACAGACCCTTAGTGACTATGCATCAAATCTACTGTCCCCATTTCAGAGCAGATTATTGTAAAAGGGCTAATGCCTCACCCTTGACTTTCCTTATGCAGCTCTGCTTCATGACATCATGAATAAGAGCAGTGCATTCATGATGTCACAGCAGAAGCTCAGTACAAGATGGCAGCTTGCAGACTGCACTGGCCAACAGTTTTCAAGCATAAAGGAGAGTAACACAAAGTGTGTTAGAGACACTGGAAGGAGCACAGATCTCCATATTTAGCACGTCTGAGATTCCGAGCAATTCAGTAGAATACATTCGCTTAAAATAAGCAGTTAGAAGCTGGTGTCAATGGAAGTCCCACTATAAACAGATAGCGATCAGAATCCGTTTTCTGTACAGTCAGATTGCAGATGGCATTCCCATGTTACACTGCCAGCTGCAGCACTGAGCTCAGAGACAAGGGGCCAGAAAGTGCTGCAATGGTGAGTTTGGCGGCAAACGATGTTAATTGGACTCTGCTGCTCGCCGTTGTCATCGCTCTATATTTACGCCACGGATTGCTGGAACGTCAATCCGATAACGGTGCAGTGTCTCATCTGGGACCTTGCGCACGTCTGGTCCAATGGTCTATCTCCTTAACCAATGAAAGAAAGGGACAGAAAGAAAAAATAGAGTGAGGGACAAGAAGGAAATAGGGCGAATTAGAGTCAAATGAAAGATAGAAACAGAAAGAGAAATAGAAAGAGGGAAAGAAAGAATGGATTGAGAGAGAGAGAAAAGAGACAAAGGAAAGTAAGAAAAAAGTTAAAAAGAACACGAAGAGGACATTGTAACCCAGTAGCATTTGGGAATTGCTGTACTGGTCTTTGAGAAGTTCATGAGTGAATGGCAGGGTAAAGAAGTAAAGAACCACCAGCCCTGTCCATCATGATCAGGGATTGTGGAACACCCAGTGGGTACACCATTGTACTGCTTTCACAGGAACATAGGAATTGCTAGACAAGAAAAGACCGAGGTCCATCGAGTTTACCTTCTACCATCCTGGCACTCGCATGATACAACGATAATGGTGTTGTTGACTAATCACAGCGATCAATCTCTATCAATGAGTCTACAACAGACCCAGACATGAGGTGAGGATGGAGAGCTTTGGGAACCACAGGTCCAAAGTCACCTGTTCCTCCCAAGCTCGCTACACTCACCACATGTCATGTCTCAAATTACTCAGATACTCTGTCCCAAAATATTATTTTCTGAAAGAAATCTACCTAATTTGCATTTGATTGAGTGACTCTCTTCTTAGGGTTGAATCAATTTTGCATCCTGAAAATGATTGCCTTCTGACAGTAACAGGAGTGTGGATAACATGACTGGCACAAAAATACTGCCAAGACAGATAAGAGATTAAAAAATCTCGAAGAACAATTCCCTACCTGCTGGAATGAGACCCCACATTGGTCCCTTTTTGGGCCTCCAGTGTTGAGTGTCAATGTGAGGACCACAAATCACGTCATTACCAGGGTCCTCTACGACATTAATTACCAGCCCTAAATGGCTGCAGCGGGAATAATTTGTAATAGTGTTGTAAATCCAGCAATTTCATAATCGCCATTAAGTTCGTTGTGGAGCCTCACGGCGAGAAGGGACTTATATCGGTTTATGAGAGGCTACTGGTGAGTGGTGCATATTGCCCTGATTTTGCGGAGAATCAGAACTCATGGTGTATCTCTTACTCTGCAAATTCTTCAATATTTTATGAATTAATAACGGTGTGCATTGTTAATGGTCCAGAAATTACTAGAGTGGGGCATCTTGCGGCGAGCGACGTGAATTGGACATTTTTCCTCACCCTTCAGATCGCTCTATATGCCGCAAATTGCTGGAAGTGCGAGCTGATAGAGAAGAATTTGTTGCCAATGGCTAATCATCTGTGATAAAGCATCGCCAATCGGGAAATATACCCTAGACTGTACCTGATTGGATACCCCAACGAGCAGTAATACCTGCAGACAGCAGCCCCAAGTTATACAGGAAGCTGTGGCTGAGTTCAGAGACAAGGCGCTTTATGACTAACAGGCGAAAGGGGCAGTGTAATCCTGCACAGATAGACAGGGCTATAGTGAAACAGTTAAGGGTAGCAGTGTAATACAGCACAGATAAACAGGACTATCGACAAACAGTCTCGGGAGGGCACTGTGTTACACCACAAATAGATAACGCTATCGAGAAACAGCAACAGGGAAAAGTGAGATCCAGCACAGATAGAATGACTAATTGAGAAACAGTCACAGGGTGGCAGCGTAATCCAGCACAGAGAGACCGGGTTATCGAGAAATAATAACAGGGAGCAGAGTAATAAGCACAGATAGACAGGGCTAACGAGAGACAGTCACGGGGCAACAGTGTAATCCAGTACAGATAGACTAGGCTATCAGGAAGCAACCGTATGGGGAAAAGAGTAATCCAGCAAGATAGACAGGGCTATCGAGAGACAGTCACTGGGGAACAGTGTAATACAACACCGATAGAGAAGGCTATTGAGAAATCCACAACCAACGGATCAGATCAAAGCTCTGCAGTCCTGCCACATCCAGTCATGAATGGTGATGGACAATTAAACAACTAACGGGAGGAGGAGGCTCCATGAACATCCGCATCCTCAATGATGATGGAGCCCAGCACGTGAGTGCAAAAGACAAGGCTGAAGAGTTTGCAACCATCTTCAGGTCAGAAGTGCCGAGTGGATGATCCATCTCGGCCTCCTCCCGAGGTCCCCACCATCACAGAAGCCAGTCTTCAGCCAATTTAATTCACTCCATGTGATATCAAGAAACGGCTGAGCGCACTGGATACATCAAAGGCTATGGGCCCCCGACAACATCCCAGCTGTCATGCTCCAGAGCTAGCTGCACCTCTAGCCACGCTGTTCCAGTACAGCTACAACATTGGCATTTGTCCAACAATGTGGAAAACTGCCCAGCTATGTCCTGTCCACAAAAAGCAGGACAAATCCAATCCGGCCAATTACCGCACCATCAGCCTGTTCTCAATCATCAGCAAAGTGATGGAAGGTGTCATTGACAGTGCTATCAAGCAGCACTTACTCACCAATAACCTGCTCACCGATGCTCAGTTTGGGTTCCGCCAGAACCAGTCGTTGACAGACCTCATTACAGGCTTTGAAGTCAAGGCAGCATCTGACCGAGTGTGGCATCAAGGAGCCCGAGTAAAACTGAAGGCAATGGGAATCGGGGGGAAACTGTTCACTGGCTGGAGTCATACAGGAAGATGGTTGTGGTTGTTGGAGGCCAATCATCTCAGACCCAGGACATCACTGCAGGAGTTCCAGAGGGCAGTGTCCTAGGCCCAACCATCTTCAGCTGTCTCACCAATGAACTTCCTCCATCATAAGGTCAGAAGTGCCGATGTTTGCTGATGATTGCTCAGTGTTCAGTTCCATTCGCAACTCCTCAGATAATGAAGCAGTCCGTGCCCGCATGTAGAAAACCCTGGACAACATCCAGGTTTGGGCTGATAAGTGGCAAGTAACATTCGCGTCACACAAATGCCAGGCAATGACTATCTCCAACAAGAGTCTAATCACCTCCCCTTGACATTCAACGGCATTACCATCGTCAAATCTCACGCCATCAACATCCCAGGGGTCACCATTGACCAGAAACTTAACTGGACCAGCCACAAAAATACTGTGGCTACAAGAACAGGTCAGAGGCTGAGTATTCTGTGGCGAGTGTCTCACCTCCTGACTCCCCAAAGCCTTTCCAACATCTACAAGGCACAAGTCAGGAGTGTGATGGAATACTCTCCGCTTGCCTGGATGAGTGCAGCTCCAACAACACTCAAGAAGCTCGACTCCATCCAGGATAAAGCAGCCCGCTTGATTGGCACCCCACCAACCACCTTAAACATTCACTCCCTCCACCACCGGCGCACCGTGGCTGCAGTCTGTACCATCTACAAGATGCACTGCAACAACTTGCCAAGGCTTCTTCGGCAGCACCTCCCAAACCCGCAACCTCCACCACCTAGAAGGACAAGGGCAGCAGGCGCATGGGAGCACCACCATCTAACCTCCACAGGGCAGGGCAGGTTGCGAAAGTGGTTAAAAAAGCATACGGGATCCTGGGCTTCATAAATCTCGTACACCAGCTCTACAGCAAACGCCACAACCTCGAAACCAAGATAGAGTCCATGCTCTCAGCCTGTGCTCAGGACACAGCAGACCAGTTACGAGACACCACCAAACAGACGAGGCAACGGAACTACGCTGCCTACATGCGCATCAAGAACAGGAAGCTTGAGAAACTCGGCATCACCACCAGCAGCAACCAAGCCTCCCCCGGTACCACGGCTGCAACCACAGGGAAGTCCATCGTCAACTTGTCCGACCATACCCTTCAACCAGACGAAATCGAAGTTCTCGCCCTAGGGCTCAAGTTCTGCCCAACCACCAAAATGGACCCCATCGGTCTCGCGGCAGACACGGAGGAATTCATCAGGAGAATGAGGCTCCGGGAATACTTCCACAAATCCCAAGATGTCAGCAACAAACCCAATGAGACAATCAATGATCCAGAACAGCAGACAGAGGGACTCGCAGTGCAGCAACCGAAGAAAAAAGAGTCAAACTGGACCCCTCCGGAGGGTCGCTGCCCCAAGCTTGACATGTATGCTCAAGCTGTCAGGAAATGCATCAACGCCAGATTCATCAGCCGCACTCACAAGACAGTCCAGAATGTCACCCGAGCACAACGCAACGCCATCCACGCTCTCAAGACCAACCGCAACATTGTCATCAAACCAGCGGACAAAGGAGGAGCCATCGTCATACAGAACAGAACGGACTATTGTAAAGAAGCATACCGACAACTGGACAACCAGGAACACTACAGACAGCTACCCGCAGATCCGACCAGAGAACACACCCGCCAACTCAATAGACTGATCAAGACCTTCGATCCAGACCTTCAAAACATCCTACGCGCTCTCATCCCACGTACTCCCCGCGTGGGAGACTTCTACTGCCTCCCAAAGATACACAAAGCCAACACACCCGGACGTCCTATCGTATCAGGCAATGGAACCCTGTGTGAGAACCTCTCTGGATACGTCGAGGGCATTCTGAAACCCATCGTACAGGGAACCCCCAGCTTCTGTCGCGACACTACAGACTTCTTACAGAAACTCAGCACCCACGGACCAGTTGAACCAGGAACACTCCTTGCCACGATGGACGTATCGGCACTCTACACCAGTATCCCCCACGATGACGGCATCGCTGCAACAGCCTCAGTACTCAACATCAACAACAGCCAATCTCCAGACGCCATCCTACAACTCATCCGCTTCATCCTTGACCACAATGTCTTCACCTTCGACAACCATTTTTTTACCCAAACACACGGAACAGCCATGGGGACCAAATTCGCACCCCAATACGCCAACATCTTCATGCACAAGTTCGAGCAAGACTTCTTCGCTGCACAGGACCTCCAGCCAACGCTGTACACCAGATACATCGACGACATTTTCTTCCTTTGGACCCATGGCGAAGGATCACTGAAAAGACTACACGATAACATAAACAAGTTCCATCCCACCATCAAACTCACCATGGACTACTCCTCAGAATCGGTCTCATTCCTGGACACACGAATCTCCATCAAAGACGGACACCTCAGCACTTCACTCTACCGCAAGCCCACGGACAACCTCACGATGCTCCACTTCTCCAGCTTCCACCCTAACCATGTTAAAGAAGCCATCCCCTATGGACAAGCCCTGCGAATACACAGGATCTGCTCAGACGAGGAGGAACGCGATGGACACCTACGGACGCTGAAAAACGCCCTCGTAAGAACGGGATATGACGCTCGACTCATCGATCGACAGTTCCGACGGGCCACAGCGAAAAATCGCATAGACCTCCTCAGAAGGCAAACACGGGACACAACCAACAGGGTACCCTACGTCGTCCAGTACTTCCCCGGAGCGGAGAAACTACGACATGTTCTTCGCAGCCTTCAACATGTCATCGATGACGACAAACACCTCGCTAAGGCCATCCCCACGCCTCCACTACTTGCCTTCAAACAGCCGCCTAACCTCAGAAGTACCATCGTTCGCAGCAAATTACCCAGCTTTCAGGATAACAGCGACCACGACACCACACAACCCTGCCATGGCAAACTCTGCAAGACATGCCAGATCATCAACACAGATACCACCATCACACGTGAGGACACTACCCACCAGGTACATGGTACATACTCATGTGACTCGGCCAACGTTGTCTACCTCATACGTTGCAGGAAAGAATGCACCGCGGCATGGTACATCGGCGAGACCATGCAGACACTGAGACAACGTATGAACGAGCACCGCGCAACAATCGCCAGGCAGGATTGTTACCTCCCAGTCGGGGAACACTTCAGCAGTCAAGGACATTCAGCCTCGGATCTGCGGGTAAGCGTTCTCCAAGGCAACCTTAGAAACACACGACAACGCAAAATCATCGAGCAGAAACTGATAGCCAAGTTCTGCACTCATGAAGACGGTCTCAATCGGGATCTTGGGTTTATGTCACGATACATGACGTGATCCGGACTCGAGTCGTCGTTAGCTTGTTCACAGATGTGATTCCCAGTAAAAAAGTAAAAATTTTCCCAGTAAAAAAGTAAATTTTTTTTTTTAAAGCTTTTCGTTTTACATACAGACGGCAGCTTTTGACACGTTAGAACCCCTGCGACTTCACCTCATTGTCTCAGTTGTATCTTGCTATGTCTTTTGATGTGGTACCTTCCTGGCTGACTTAATTAACTTTATCACACCTCGGCAGATAGTCAGGATGATTGAATTTATTGGTCTGCAATTGTAAAGTACACATGCTTTTTTTTCCATCTATATATGCTCTGACGATTCTGTATCCAATTTACTTCACCTGAGGAAGGAGCGATAGTTCCGAAAGCTTGTGATTTCAAATAAAACTGTTGGACTATAACCTGGTGTTGTGCGACCTCTCAATTTCATAAATAGAGGCATAGAGTACAAAAGCAAGGAAGTTATGATGAACCGGTATAAAACACTGGTTCAGCCTCAACTGGAGTATTGTGTCCAATTCTGGGCACCACACTTTAGGAAGGATGTGAAGGCCTTAGAGAGGGTACAGAAAAGATTTACAAGAATGGTTCCAGGGATGAGGGACTTCAGTTATGTGGATAGACTAGAGAAGCTGGGGTTGTTTGCCTCAGAGCAGAATAGGTTGAGAGGAGATTTGATAGAGGTGTTCAAAATCATGAGGGGTCTAGACAGAGTAGATAGAGAGAAACTGTTCCTATTGGCGGAAAGGTCGAGAACCAGAGGACACAGATTTAAGGTGATTGGCAGAAGAACCAAAGGCGGCATGAGGAAAAACTTTTTTACGCAGCGAGTGGTTATGATCTGGAATGCACTGCCTGAAAGGATGGTGGAGGCAGATTCAATTGTGACTTTCAAAAGGGAGTTGGATAAGTACCTGAAGGAAGGAAATGAGCAGGGCTCCGGAGAAAGGGCGGGGGAGTGGGACTAGCTGAAGTGCTCTTGCAGAGAGCCGGCACACGCTCGACAGGCCGAATGGCCTCCTTCTGTGCTGTAACCGTTCTATGATTCTATTAACCTGCTATTTTTAGTGATTTGTGTATTTGTACTCCCAGATCCCTTTGCTCCTCTACCCCATTTAGATTCTTATTTTCCAAGTAATATGTGACCTCATTATTTTTCTTACCAAAATGTAATACCTCACGTTTATCTATGTTGAACTTCATTTGTCAATTATACACCCATTTTGCAAGTTTATTAATGTTTTCTTGTAATTTGTTGCAGTCCTCTTCAGTATTGACTCCCTCCCAATTTGGTATAGTCCGCAAATTTAGAAATTGTGTTTTTGATTCCAAATCGTTATTATAAATTATGAACAGCAGTGGTCCCAGCACTGATCCTTGTGGGACCCCACTTTTCACCTTCTGCCACTGTGAATAGCTACCCTTTATCCCTACTCTCTGCTTTCTGTCATTCAGCCAGCTAGCTATCCATTCTGCTACTTGTCCCCTGACTCCGCATTCCCTGACCTTATTCACTAGTGTATTATGTGGTACCTTATTGAAGGCCTTTTGGAAATCTAGATCTATTACCTATACAAAGGGCCTAACACCTGTTTCAGGAATTCAATGCGTTCACATTCAGAGCCCAATGTGCAACACGGGCACCATTATTGTCCCCTGAACTGTGGGGAACCCACAGAATGATAGAATTGAGCAGCCTGTCGGGATGCTGCCTGGTAGTCATCCTAACATGGATGAATTGCCCAGTTCCTCATACCTGGTGTTTGTAGGCCTGGATTGCACCTTGGCCAATGTTACAGGAGTCCCCAGTTACAACTTGGAAGAGGCCAGTGGCATAAATGTTGAGACTAACGGAGCTGTGCTTGACCTGGGCTGCAGGTCAGTGTGAAGATGTTGCAGAATTCTTCCAGGACATTCCTTTGTGAATTAGCAAATGTGACACCATTGTTCAAGGAAGGGTGCGTAAAGTTTTAGAAACAATAATCAAGGAAAAAATTAACGGCCACTTGGAGAGGTTTAAGCTAATTAAGGAGAGCCAACACGGGTTTGTAAAAGGCAGATCATGTTTGACTAATCTAATTGAATTTTTTTATGAAGTAACAGAGAGGATTGATGAAAGGAATGCAATGGATGTTGTCTACATGGATTTTAGGAAGGCGTTTGACAAAGTACCACATAGAAGGCAGGTTAACAAAATTGAGGCTCATGGAATAGGTGGGTCAGTGGCAGCTTGGATAAGGAATTGGCTTAAGGACAGAAAACAGCGAGTTGTGGTAAATGGCTGCTTTTCAGACTGGAGGATGGTAGACAGTGGTGTTCCCCAAGGGTCAGTGCTGGGGCCACTGCTTTTTTTGATACATATAAATGACATGGATATTGGAATACATAATAGAATTTCTAAATTTGCCGATGACACCAAACTTGGAGGTGTGGCAAACAGTGAGGATGATACCAATTGACTGCAACAGGACATAGAAAGGCTAGCAGAATGGGCAGACAAGTGGCAGATGGAATTTAATACAGAGAAGTGTGAGGTGATGCATTTTGGCAGAAGGAACAGGGAGAGGCAATATACACTTAATGGGACAGTTTTAAAGAGTGTGCAGGGACAGAGGGACCTGGGAGTTAATGTGCATAGGTCCCTGAAGGTGGCGGGACATATTGAGAGAGTGGTTAGCAAAGCATATGGGATCTTGGGCTTCAGAAATAGAGGTATTGAGTACAAAAATAGCGAAGTTATGCTGAACCTTTATAAAGCGCTGGTTAGGCCACAACTGGAGTATTGTGTCCAGTTCTGGTCACTACACTTTAGGAAGGATGTGAAGGCCCTTGAGAGGGTGCAGAGGAGATTTACCAGAACGGTACCGGGGATGGGGGATCTTAGTTACAAGGTCAGGTTGGAGAAGCTGGATTTGTTTTCATTAGAGCAAAGGAGGTTGAGGGGAGATTTGATAGACGTATACAAGATTATGACAGGTTTGGATAGGCTAGACGGGGAAAGGCTGTTCCCACTAGTTGATGGTACAAGGACTAGGGGACACAGATTTAAGGTTTTAGGCAAGAGATACAGGGGGGAAGTGAGGAAAAACTTTTTTACGCAGCGAGTGGTGAGGACCTGGAACTCGCTGCCGACGGAAGTGGTGGAAGCGGAGACACTCAATGTTTTCAAGGGGAGACTGGATAGGCACTTGAGGGAAATAAACTTGCAGGGCTACGGGGATAGAGCGGGGGAATGGGACTGACTGGATTGCTCTACAGAGAGCCGGCACGGACTCGATGGGCCGAATGGCCTCCTTCTGTGCCGTTATGACTCTATGAAGTTGGTGAAGTCACAGCTCCTCACTCAGCTCCTCATACGATGATCGGAGCCTGTAGGCTCATTGAGGAGGGGAGAATAGCAGGCTCGCCTCAACCTCTTGATGTTGCCTCACTCTACTTTGCTCTTTTCTCCTCTCCTTCTCCTTTATCAGGATTTCTAACAGGAGAAACCCATGCTGCTCCAAAGTACCTCTTGCTGTTGATGGAGCTCAAAAATGTGCTGGTGACCAGAGAGTCCCTCACTCTGGCAGTTTGAAGTGAAGCTCAAGTAGCTCCTTAAAGCAAAAAACAAAGCACAATCCCGAGATATGTAGACGCACCAGAGAGATGAGCAACAGGTGTCCCAGCTATTGGTGCCTTTAAACTCCCACCATGACATGTCTATGCCTCTGTTATCTCATGTTACACAACAACAACTTGTATTTATATACCTTCTCTTCTTAGGCAGTCCCTCAGAACCGAGGATGACTTGCTTCCACATTAAAAATGAGTTATCAGATGACTGATGAGTCCAATGCGGGACCTACAATCTCTGTCACAGGTGGGGCAGACAGTGGTTGAAGGGGCGGGTGGGTGGGGTGCTTGGGTTGACGTGCGCTCCTTGCGCTGCCTGAGCTTGGCTTCCGCTTGCTCCCGGCAAAGAGACTCGAGGTGTTCGGCGCCTTCCCGGATGCTTCTCCTCCACTTTGTGCGGTCTTGGGCCAGGGATTCCCAGGTGTTGGTGGGGATGTTACACTTTTTCAAGGAGGCTTTGAGGGTGTCCTTGAAGCGTTTCCTCTGCCCACCTGGGGCTCTCGTGCCGTGCCGGAGCTCCGAGTAGAGCATTTGTTTTGGGAGTCTCGTATCGGGCATGCGGACGATGTGACCCGTCCATCGGAGCTGATCGAGCGTGGTCAAAGCTTCGATGCTGGGGATGTTGGCCTGAGCAAGAACACTGACGTTGGTGCACCTATCCTGCCAACACCTCCTTCAGTGTGCCAGTGCAGCCTTCGGTCGCCTGAGGAAGAGAGTGTTTGAAGACCAGGACCTCAAACCCAGCACTAAGCTCATGGTCTACAGAGCAGCAGTGATACCCACCCTGCTGTATGCCTCAGAGACATGGACCATGTACAGCAGGCACCTCAAAGCACTGGAGAGCTACCACCAACGCTGCCTCCGCAAGATCCTATATTTATATAGCGCCTTTAACGTAGTAAAACGTCCCTAGGCGCTGCACAGGAGTATCTTAAGACAACAAATTTGACACCGATCCATATTTGGATAAATGAGGGCAGGTGACCAAAAACTTGGTCAAAGAGGTAGGTTTTAAGGAGCGTCTTAAAGGAGGAAAGAGAGGGAGCGAGGCGGAGAGGTTTAGGGAGGGAATTCCAGAGCTTAGGGTCCAGGCAACAAAAGCCACGGCCACCAAAGGTTGAGCGATTATAATCAGGGATCCTCAAGAGGGAAGAATTAGAGGAGCGCAGATATCTCAGGGGGTTGTGGGGCTGAAGGAGATTACAGAGGTAGGGCAATGGGGGCAGAAATGGCAGGAATTCACACACTCTTACGTCATTCATCCCATTTGTATATTCATGCTGGTGATTGGATGGACAGAGGAAATGGCCCCGCCCACCCAGACTGGACGTTTCAGCGGAATTAAAATGGGAGGTGAACCCAGCAGAAATGGGTCCTGTCCAAAAATATGGGCCTGCACATTTTGCTGCCCATACATTACAGAATATCTCGCCAAATACAGCACAGATTCTCAGAGCCCATAAACACCAGAAAACTGCATGATACAGCAGCCAGCTTAATGAGTCAGATCAGAACATGTTACACTAATCAATCAGTCAGTGAGCCATCAGATACAAAATGAACAATGACTAGTACAAGTTAAGCATCAACTTCCTGACCAGAAATATTTAAACCAAAAGCCACAGATCTTTCATCTCAACCACATACCATTAAATAATCAGCTCCTTAAACCTGGCCCCAACAATCTGCCAGAACCTACTGCAGCCCCACATCGCAGGCCATGCCCTTCAGACTTCCAATGCTGGGCTCCTCCACATTCCTCCCTGCTTTCACTCCACCATTGGTGCTAGAGCCTTCAGGTGACCCAGTCCTTTCCTCTCGAACTCTCTCGTTGACCCCCCTCCTCTCGCTACCTCTCTCCCCATCTTCAAAAGCTTCCTCAAAATGATTCTAGCCATACTGCAGTCATCCTTCCTAACTCTGCAGCCATTGCTGGGCTTCTAGCTTCCTGCTGTGAGGTGTCCCAGTTGTAGCTGTAACATTGTCTGCTTCGATGAAAGCCAACCCCACTTCTCTAGCACTGAAGTACAAGAGATCACCAAGGGTGGGCTTCGATGATTGGATGCATTATTAAAAGCACTGGTTAATCGATGGCAGTTAGCGACGAGATACTTAACCCTCACAAAGCCAGTTCAATCATATTTGAGTGACTGAAATGAGTTTTTCCTTAACTTATGAATAACAAAATATTTGCAGGCACAGAAGGGTGCGTGTAAGAGAGCGAGAGGTAGAGAGTCCTATTACAAAGAAACCATTATATCTATATCCATCATTAAAAGATTTATTTCAACCAAAATTATAAAACTCAGCTTGGTAGCCACAAAATCTTGGCCAGGCCCCATGTGTGTTGCACAAGCTCCTTCCCCAATCTTCAGTGGTAATTCCATAACTCAGAGTGGCAATCAAATTGCCTTTTAGTGTAGTGATGTTAACAGGAGATAGGGAAACATTAATTTCAGACAGAGATAGGACTGATGCAGCTCCCGATAATGGAGTGTTAATGGCTGGTTGATGTACTATCAGAGTGTGTGGGATGCAAACAGAACTAATTATATTGCTTCGTCTGCTCCTGTGCCAGCAGTTCCCCAGTCTTTTCAGCAACTTTTTTTATATAATCGTTCTTTATCAATGTTAATAGCTTAATTGTTTTCCTACCTCCTGAGCGCAGAGTTGGAGCCTCCGATGTCTGAAAACAGCCTTTGTCTTGGCATTCAGGCTGTTCTCGAACTCGAGTTTCCAGTGCTCCAAAGCCCTGCCTCAGGCTGTATTTACACAAGAGGCTTACTGTCAGTCTAAAGTGCCTTCTGCCTCACACAGACGCTTATCACGTGTAGTGTAACTCCAGAGTTCGGGCCTGGCCTGACTGCAGGGTGATATGTCCAGTTTGCACTCTCCAGTGGAAATGCAGGCAGAGACGAGGTGAAGAAGCAATTTGTCCCTCAGCCCACCAATATGGACGAATAGGAAATGACTAGTTTCATAGCCAGCACCGAGGCCAGAGCAACATAAGAACATAAGAAATAGGAGCAGGAGTAGGTCATTTGGCCCCTCGAGCCTGCTCTGTCATTCAATGAGATCATGGCTGATCTTCTGCCTCAACTCCACTTTCCTGCACTATCCCCATATCCCTTGATTCCCTTAATATCCAAAAATCTATCGATCTCTGTCTTGAATATACGCAACGACTAAGCCTCCACAGCCCTCTTTGGTAGAGAATTCCAAAGATTCACCACCCTCTGAGTGAAGAAATTTCTCCTCATCTCAGTCCTAAATGGCCGACCCCCCATTCTGAGACCCCTGGTTCTAGACTCCCCAGCCAGGGGAAACACCTCCCTGCATCGACCCTGTCGAGCCCTGTAAGAATTTTGTATGTTTCAATGAGATCACCTCTCATTCTTCTAAACTCTAGAGAACATAGGCCTAGTCTACTCAATCTCTCCTCATAGACCAATCCTCCCATCCCAGGAATCAGTCTGGTGAACCTTTGTTCCACTCCCTCTATGGCAAGTACATCCTTCTTTAGGTAAGGAGACCAAAACTGTACACAATACCCCAGGTGTGGTCTCACCAGGGCCCAATATAATTGCAGTAAGACGTCTTTACTCTTCTACTCAAATCCTCTTGTAATAAAGGCCAACATACCATTTGCTTTCCTAATTGCTTGCTGTACCCGCATGTTAACTTTCAGTGATTCATGTACAAGGACACCCAGGTCCCTCTGAACACCAACATTTCCCAATCTCTCACCATTTAAAAAATACTCTGCTTTTCTATTTTTTCTACCAAAGTGGATAACTTCACATTTCTCCACATTATATTCCATTTGCCATGTTCTTGCCCACTCACTTAGCCTGTCTATATCCCCTTGAAGCCTCCGTGCATCCTCCTCACAATTTACATTCCCATCCAGCTTTATATCATCAGCAAACTTGGATATATTACATTTGGTCCCCTCATCCACATCATTGATATAGAGTGTGAATAGCTGAGGCACAAGCACTGATCCTTGCGGTGCCCCACTAGTTACAGCCTGCCAACCTGAAAATGACCCATTCATTCCTACTCTCAGTCCGTTAACCAATCCTCAATCCATGCTAGTATCCCCAATCCCCACTCCCATGAGCCCTAATTTTGTTTAATAACCTCTTGTGTGGCACCTTATCGAATGCCTTCTGAAAATCCAAATACACCACATCCATTGGTTCCCTCTTATCTATTCTGCTAGTTACAACCTCAAAAAACTCTTAACAGATTCATCAAACTTGATTTCCCTTTCATAAATCCGTGTTGACTCTGCCCAATCCTATTATTATTTTCTTAGTGCACTGTTACCACGTCCTTAATAATAAATTCTAGCATTTTCCCTACTACTGATGTCGGGCTAACTGGTCTGTAGTTCCCTGTTTTCGCTCTCCCTCCTTTCTTAAATAGTGGGGTTACATTTGCTACCTTCCAATCCGCGGGAACCGTTCTAGAATCTATGGAATTTTGGAAGATGACAACCAATGCATGCACTATCTCTATAGCCACCTCTTTCAAAACCCTAGGATGTAGGCCATCAGGTCCAAGGGATTTATCAGTTTTCAGTCCCATTAGTTTCTCCAGTACTATTTTTTTACTAATACTAATTTCTTTCAGTTCCTCATTCTCGCTAGACCCTTGGTTCTCCACTATTTTTGGGAAGTTTTTTGCATCTTCTTCTGTGAAGACAGACACAAAGGGGGGAATTTTGCCGGCACTCACGGGGCAGGTTTGGAGGCAGGACATCCGGTAAAATTGCAAAGATTGACAGCGGGTCCTGAACCCACTGTCAACCTGCCTCCAAACAATCTTCCCGGGTGTTGGGTCCCCGATTTGCACATGGACCCGACACCTAGCAGCGGGAAGAGGACTAGAGGCACTTAACTGCTTGTTAACAGGTAGTTAACAGGCAGTTAAGTGGCTTTTCCAATTTTAACAGGTCTACTGCGGGCTTCTCAACGTCCGGACACCACACCAAGGTAAGTGTGGCGTGCTGTGGGTCGACTGTAATGTTTCTTCATTGGTGGCAGCTGCAGAAGTGGTGTGAAGGATCCATGACTTTTCTGTAGGTAATAAGTTTTGAAGTCTTTGTGTAGTCCCATCTCATTGGGAGAACCTCTCTCACCAGTGACAGATCGCTTCTGTAACCTCACCTGCAGATGCAATCTGTTCTAACCTAAGGAGGGAGTCACTGGAGAGCCTGGGTACAAGGGCTCACCTTTGTACAGTGATTGTCAGTGTTTGCAGCACCTCAATGCTGTCAAACATTGAAAAATCACCTGTCAAAAAAAATTGTGCGTGGCCCCTTTAAGAAAACCGGCAGATGACGCGTCAACTGACGTCATCTGACACCGGCTTTCTCCTAATTGGCCGGCAAGCCCGCAGGGCGGGCTTAACAAGGCCAATTGACACAAAATAGCGTCTGTGCGTCAGACGTCGTTGGGGGTGAGATCGGAACCCGGAAGGAAGCTGTCCCGCCCCTAGGCCGCACCGAAAGGTAAAATCCAGCCCAAAGTATTTGTTTAATTTCTCTGCCATTTCCTTATTCCCCATTATAATTTCTCCTGTCTCAGCCTATAAGGGACCCGCATTTACCTTCGCTAATCTTTTCCTTTTTACATACCTACAGAAGCTTTTACAGTCTGTTTTTATGTCTCTCGCTAGTTTACTCTCATATTCTGTTTTCCCTCTCTTTATCACTTTCTTGGTCCTCCTTTGCTGAATTCTAAAATCCTCCCAATCCTCAGGCTTACTACTCTTTTTGGCCACATTATGAGCCTCTTCCTTTGATCTAATACTATCTTTAACTTCTCTTGTTAGCCACGGTTGGACCACTTTTCCTGTGGGGTTTTTGTGCCTTAAAGAAATGTATATTTGTTGTAAATTATGTATTAATTCTTTAAATGCTAGCCATTGCTTCTCTACCATCATACCTTTTAATGTAGTTTCCCAATCTACCTTAGCCAACTTGCCCCTCATACCTACGTAGTTTGCTTTATTTAGATTTAAGACCCTAGGTTCGGATTTAACTAAATCACTTTCAAACTCAATATAAAATTCTATCATATTATGGTCACTCTTCACTAAAAGCCCTTTTACTACAAGGTTATTAATTAACCCTTTCCCATTGCACAATAGGTCCCAGCAGCCCCAACCAGCCGGTGAGAATGCTGCCTCTACTCTTAATTCAAAGTCACTTCATTTAAATGATCCAATCATTCTATTTTTTGCACTAAATTCCCATTTTGTTGCACTATTTGCATTGCTTCATTCAAATTATTGGATAATTCACATTTTTTAGCGCAAATAAGCAACTTTGACTTATCTGGAGTAGCCTGCAGCTTGTTATGATCCAATGAGTAGGTTACTGTTGCCATAGCTAATAATCCCATTCTCATTATAAATCTGTTTTGTTTTCAATGGGAAATCCTCCCTGACATTCTCTGGAGTGTAATTGTCAATTTATCACCAGCGCTTCCCCATTACAAAATATTTCATGCTGTGCAGTCGCAGCATTTAAAACTAGCGTTAGCTGTGGCTGAGTGGGCAGCACTCTCGCCGCTGTGCCAGTTATCTACAGGGTTGGTCAGAACAAGTCCCTGCCACATGCAAGTTGGCGTAGGTATAAGCTGAAGGAGTGGCGTGGGAAGGAGGGGTTCCATTTCATGGGCACTGGCACCAGTATTGGGACAGGAAGGAACTGTACCACTGGGACGGGCTCCACCTGAACCGGTCTGGGACCAGGGTCCGAGCAGAAAGGATAAATCGCGTGGTCACAAGGACTTTAAACTAGTAAATGTGGGGGAGGGCTCAGGTGGAAAATATAGTATAAATAATAGTCCAAAAGCAAATGAAAGGGAAGAGAGTAGAATAATAGTCAGAAATTGTGCTTTAATCACTACAGGTAAAGGGAAAACTAAAAGATGTAATGCGATTAAACCAGGAGAGAGAAATAAGAAACATGTGAGTAAAACATTAGAGAAGAAGGACAGGCTAGGGTGCGGCCCAAATAAGCGTTCTTTATACAAACGCACGGAGTATAAGGAATAAATTGAATGAACTGCAGGCACGAATTCAACTTGGAGGGTATGACATGGTAGCCATTACTGAGACATGGCTGCAAGACAGTCAGGACTGGGAACTAAATATACCAGGTTATAAGGTCTACAGGACAGATGATAAGATCACTTCAATGATAAGAGAGGATATAACGAGAGGTAAGCAGGCAGAGGAGACTTTATGGGTAGAATTAAGAAATAGGAAAGGATTTAAGACTGTAGTGAAAGTTGTGTATAGGCAGCTGTGAAGTGCTAGATTGCATAAATGCAGAGATTAGATAAGCATGTCATAAAGGCAGAATGGCTTTAATGGAGGATTTTAACTTTCACATAGATTGGGATAAGCAGACTAGTACCTGTCAGAAAGGGAGTGAATTTCTTGAGTGTGTCCGTGATAGTTTTCTGCAACAATATGTCCTTGGACCAACAAGGGGGCAGGTCATATTAGATTTAGTAATGAGTAATGAGCGTGATCATTTATCTAATAGCGATCATAACATGATCGAGTTCAATGTAATGTTTGAAAGGGAGAAACACAAAACAGATACTAAGGGGGAAAAATTCGGTGGCGCCCCCTTTGGGGCGCTACCTTCGCCGGGGCGTTACTTTTAGCACCCCAAAAAAGTTACCGCCCCAGCGCCATAAATTCAGTGGTAGTGCCCCAAGCAGGAGGCGGGGCGCTACTGGAAGCCCTCCCCCTCCTTCATGGGGCGCTACCACTGAATATTGCGGTGCTACGTGCAACAGCGCCACGCGCATTGGCACGTAGCGCCGCGGTACTGCAGGCCTCCCTCCCCTGATTAAAGGGGAGGGGCCTAGTGCTGCTCGCACCGGGACCCTGCTGGACCACCGGGGAGCGGGGTGCCGGGAAAGCAGCCCGGCACTCAAGAGGAGTTCCAGGCTGACCGATTGCAGCCGGCATCCCGAAAGAAAGAGGGGAAGGGGGCAGGTGTTGGGCGTCCAGAGAAAAAATGGCCGCCCGACACCTGCCCTTTAATTTGCGCCGCCGCGGCTGCATAAACGCCACCCTGACCCTTTCGGACATATCATCCGGCGATAGGTCAGGGGGCGCAGCCGAAGTTTGCGGCCGGGGTGTGAGCGGGGCACTGCGCACTGTGATGACGTCATCGCTGGAGGGCACAGCGCCGTGGGCGCTACCGGTTACCGCTGGCGCCACCAGTTACCGCCGGCGATAACCTCCCGTTGAATTTCACGGGAGGCGTTTGCGGTGTCGCATCCGGGTGCTAGGGGCTTTGTGCCCCGTTAGCGCCCCCCTTGGGGTGCTAACGGGAGGTGTAAACCAACCCAATTTTTCCCCCTAAGATTCTAGATGTGGGTAAGGCTGACTTCAATGCGATGAGACAGAGACTGTCCACAGTAAACTGGGCAAATCTGTTGATGGGTAAAACGACAGAAGATCAGTGGGAGGTGTTCAAAAAATAATTTAACGTGATACAGAACCAGTTTATACCCCTGAGGGGAAAGAGCTCTACTTGCCAAAAAAAACAGCCATGGATGACTAAAGAGGTAAGAGACAACATAAAACTAAAAGATGCAAAAATAGCACAAATCCTGGTGAATGGGAGAGATACAAAGAACAACAAAGGGTGACAAAACAGATAGTAAGAGCTACAAAATGGGAGTATGAAAAGAAACTCGCAAGGGATATCAAAGTCAACACAAAAATTTTTACAATTAGGAAAAGAGGGTAGTCAGGAGCAATGTGGGCCTCTTGAAAACTAAAAGCAGTGATATTATCAATGATAATAAGGAAATGGCAGACATGTTGAATAATGACTTTGTGTCAGTATTTACAGTAGAGGAAGAGAATAGCATGCCGGAAATCCCAAGGAAACTGATATTGAATCGGGGACAGGGACTGGGTAGGTAAAATAACAGTAATGAAGAAAATAATGGCACTAAAGGGTAACAAATCCCCAGGGCCAGGTGGTTTCCATTCCAGGGTTTTAAAGGAAGTAGGTGAGCACATTGCAGATGCCCTAACTATAATCTTCCAAATTTCTCTCGATTCGGGAACTGTTCCTTTAGATTGGAAAGTTGCGCATGTCACTCCGCTATTTAATAATGGTGAGAGAGGGAAACCAGGGAATTATAGACCAGTTAGCCTAACATCTGTTGTCAGGAAATTGCTAGAGTCTATAATTAAGGATAGAGTGACTGAACACCTTGAAAATTTTCAGCTGATCAGAGAGAGCCAGCATGGATTTGTAAAGGGTAGGTTTTGCCTGACGAACCTGATTGAATTTTTTTGAAGAGGTGACTAAAGTAGTGGACAGGGGAAAGTCTATGGATGTTATTTGTATGGACTTCCAGAAGGCATTTGATAAAGTCCCTCATAAAAGACTGCTGACTAAGGTTGAAGCCCATGGAATTGAGGGCAAATTATTGACCTGGTTAGGAAATTGGCTGAGCGGCAGGAGACAGAGAGTAGGGATAATGGGCAGGTACACTAATCGGCAGGAAGTGACTAGTGGTGTCCCACAGGGATCTTTGTTGGGGCCTCAACCATTCACCGTATTTATTAACGACTTAGATGATGGGCTGGAAAGCCACATATCCAAGTTTGCCGATGACACAAAGACAGGCGGCATTGTAGGCAGTGTAGATGAAAGCATAACATTACAAAGATATATTGATAGATTAATTGAATGGACAAAACTGTGGCAAATGGAATTCAATTAGGCAAATGTGAGGTCATCCACTTTGGACCTAAAAAGGATAGAACAGGGTACTTTCTAAATAGTGAAAAGCTAAAAACAGTGGAGGTAGATACATAGTTCAGTATAATGTCATGAACAGGTACAGAAAATAATCAAAAAGGCTAATAGAATGCTGGCCTTTATATCTAGAATACAAGGAGGGGGGTGGAGGGGTAGAAGTAATGCTACAGCTATACAAAGCCCTGGTTAGACCACACCTGGAGCACTGTGAGCAGTTCTGGGCACCACACCTTAGGAAGAATATATTGGCCTTGGAGGGAGTGCAGCGTAGGTTTACCAGAATGATACCCGGACTCCAAGGGTTAAATTACGAGGAGCGATTACACAAACTAAGGTTGTATTCCCTGGAATTTAGGAGGTTAAGGGGTGATCTGATCGAAGTTTTCAAAACATTAAGGGGAACAGATAGGGTAGATAGAGAGAAAGTGATTCCGCTTGTTGGGGAGTCTCGGACTAGGGGGCATAGTCTAAAAATTAGAGCCAGACCTTTCAGGAGTGAAATCAGGAAACACTTCTACACACAAAGGATGGTCGAAGTTTGGAACTCTCTTCCGCAAAGCACAGTTGATGCTAGATCAATTGTTAAT
The DNA here is from genome assembly GCA_030390025.1 of Squalus acanthias. Lineage (NCBI taxonomy): Eukaryota > Metazoa > Chordata > Chondrichthyes > Squaliformes > Squalidae > Squalus > Squalus acanthias. The sequence goes on from CM059445.1 coordinate 27,455,127, forward strand.
TTTAAATCTGAGATTGAGAGATTTTTGTTTACCAAAGGTATTAGGGATATGGGGCAAAGGCGGGTATCTGGAGTTAGATCACAGATCAGCCATGATCTCATTGAATGGCGGAACAGGCTGGAGAGGCTCAATGGCCTCCTCCTGTTCCTATGAGTGTGGCGTGATGTCACAGGTCATTGTGAGGATCTCTTCCATTGATAGACTGGCTTCCTCAATGGAAGGTGCATCTGGACGCACTAATCAGTCCCTGCAGTCCCACACAGTGACCGTGCAAACTTTGAACACCAACATGTCTACCGGCTTCCACATGCTGGCAGATAGATTAGACATGATTTAACAAGGCATCACTGATCTGCTCCAAGCTACCCTCCCGCAGATAGACAGGCGTGATGTGCCACTGGCGCAGGGGAGGGAATGATGCGATAGGGGAGATGAAAGTGCAAACTCCTCTCAAAGCATTTGCATATCTCATCCTCGTCACCCCTCAACCAGCACCCGACATGCTGCCTCCTCTCCCCAGCCCAGTCTGTTCCTACACAGGTGCCGGTGGAGCTGTCTTTGGCGGGGCCCTCACAGGCTCCAAGAGGTCATCAGCTGCGAGCTCCTCAGCAATCAGAGCAAGGATCAGAGCAGCCTGCCTCTACCTCTGCTGAAGCCACAGGGATTGCACCACATAGGAGTGTTAGGGAAAGAAAAATAAAAGCTTTGTAGGTCACCGAGGATACGCATATGTGTGTTTGAAAACATTTTGTTACTAGCTTTAATTCATTAACTCACATTATATTTATTACATTGCACCACTTTCCCGGGTTCCCCATTCTTGAATGGCAAGTGCTAACTCATGTTTTCAATTGTTTGGTGCTGAATGTGAAGATATGAAATTGACTGAGACCAATTAGTTCATGTGTCACAAGTGGATGGATGATTACAGGACTGCCTGTGTAAATTGGCAGGGTGGGGGATGGGGAGGGGCCGTGGGAATTGATAATTACTTTGGTTCAGTGACTAACTGAACCTTCGAGCTATCAGGGCATCCCTGGCATCCTGAGCAGCAATGTGATTGGCTATTGTGGTGTTGGGCGCCACATCTGCATCTTCATCCTCACCACTGGAATCCTCATCAGATGAAGAGTGCTGAGCGGCTTGTTCCTCCTCCACCTCTAGTCCTCGCTGCTGTGCTACGTTGTGCAGAACGCAGCAGACCACGATATCCTAGAGACCCTCACTGGCGAGTGCTGAAGGGCGCCTCCAGACCTGCCCAGGCTCCTGAAGTACAACTTGAGCATGCCGATGGCTTGCTCGATGGCACATCTGGTTGTCATAGGGCTTGCGTAGTAGTGCTCTTGGGGTTCATTGGTGGGGTGCCTGAGGTGTCTTCAGCCAGGATTGAAGGGGGTATCCTTTGTCATCTAGCAGCCACCCTTTAAGGCTGGTTCCAGGTCTGAACAGGTTGGGGATGTTGGACTGCCGCAGTATGAAAGCATCTTGGCAGCTCCCAGGGAATCTGGTGCAGACCTGCACGAACCTTTTCTTGTGGTTGCACACCAGCTGCACATTGATGAAATTAAATTCCTTGTGGTTGATGAATGCTTCTGGTTGATCAGGGGGTGCTCAGATTGCCACGTGTGTGCAATCGATGGCACTCTGCTCCTGTGGGAAGCTGGCCAGAGACGTGAATCTGATTGCTCGCTCATTCTGGCTACTGTCATCACATGTTTATATACCTCCCCAGCCCTGGAAAACAATCCATCCATCACCTGCCTTATGCATTTACGTGCAGCTGACTGCGAGACCCTAGCTATATCTCCACCAGCGCCCTGGAAGGAGCCGTGGGCAAAGAAATTGAGGGTGGTGGTCACTTTCACAGCCACTGGTAATGCGTGGACACCTGGTCCAACAGGGAGCAGGTCTTCTTCTAGGAGGCTGCAGATGTCTGCCACCACCTGACGTGACAATCTCAGCCTTCGGAAGCACTGCTCCTCCGACAGGTCGAGGAAGCTGACGCTCTGTAGACACTGTTAGGTGGGTAGTGCCTCCTGCGATCTCAGTCCCTCTGTTATTCCTTTCTCTGCTCACCACTGGCAGCTCCCTCCACAGCATGCCCTTGCTGCTGGTGATGCTCATTCTCTTCCTCGTCCGAAGTCCAATCTAAAGAAGCCACCCATCCTGATCTTCTCTGTGTAAACACCTCCAAACTGTTCGAATAATTCTCTCACACCAGGTACGCGCGCCATATCGTGTCCCAGAGGGAACTGAGAAAGCCGCTGTGAGCCCTGAGCCTTTATTCAGATCGGGCCTCCTGACCTTTAACCATCCCCATAAAATGCCGCGAAATCTCGCCTCCGTTTCACGGCCGAGTGTCCCGAAACCCGGGAAACCCATGCAGGAAGCGTTAATGTCAAATCGCTGGAAAAATCGCACGACAGGAGCCTAATTTAAATATAGTAATGATGGACCCGCCTCTCCAGAGCGGGATATTCGGACAGGCCAATATCTGCCTGTGGTAAAAGGCACGTGCGGCAGGTTAGGGTCACGTTTCGCGTATTTGATGGCTTAACCCCCACCTGACCCTCTCCCACCCATCGTGAGGGGGGCGGTGGGGGGAGGGGGCGGTGGGGGGGAGTTAATATTGTGACCCTTGGGTTAGAAATTAGACAGGGTCCACGTTCTGGCCCAGCACCCAGCAGCAAGCGCTCAAACAGCGAGGCCTGAGGCCGCCCTGAAATTGGGCCTCAGGCTTCAACTACACCTCTGGGGACGAGCTGCCAACTCCACAGGAACTGCATCTGAACAAATATTACCGTTAAACTCACCTCCAGCTGGCGGCTGCGGCTGCCGGGGCCTTCTGAGGAATCCTGTGGGACAGGCCCAGTGCCCACCCTGCCCATCGATAACTGATTTATAAAGGGGTCCCTCAACAGGCGTTAGGCCCCTCATTAACATATTTAAGGCATCTACCCGGGACATAAAAAAAAATAGTCCCAATGAATTCAGCAGCGGGTCCAACATCTGCACAGATTGGGCCATTACGGTAAAAATTAGTTTGTAATAACGCCCGCAAAACCTATCAATTCAGCACTGGGTCGGCCTGCTGCACTCAGGGTTCTTCAGCAACCGCCAGCGAAAGGTATTTTTTTTAAATTAAGTTATCTGTGGGGCCAGGAGGAGCAGGAGTGCTCCCCCCCAACTCCACATGCCTGGTGATCCACCCCCAGCTCACGGAGCACTGAATCAGGCCCACACGAATCTCTATCCCAATGGATGAGGACAGGATCTGAAGACATCCCAACGATGCTCACATTGACACTGGGCACTGGAAGACGATCAGTGCACACATACAACCATCAAACTTTACAGAAGGAAAGAGGACATTCAGCCCATCACCTCTGTATCAATCCCAAAATAATCCCACTGCCTCACTCTCTCCCCATTAGCACTGTATCAATCCAACACTAATCCCACTGCCCCGCCCTCTCCCCATTAGCACTGTATCAATCCAAAACTAATCCCACTGTCCCAATTTCTCCCTATAGTCCTGTAACAATCCCAAACTAATCCCACTGCCCCACTTTCTCCCCATAGCCATGTATCATTCCATTACTAATCACACTGTCTCACTCTGTCCCTATAGCCCTGTATCAATCCAAAACTAATCTCCCTGCCCCACTCTCTCACCATAACTCTGTATCAATCCAAAACTAATCTCACTGCCCCACTCTCTCGCCATAATTCTGTATCAATCCAAAACTAATCTCCCTGTCCCGCTCTCTCCCCATAGTTCTGTATCAATCCCAAACTAATCCCACTGTCCCGCTCTCTCTCCATAGCTCTGTATCAATCCAAAACTAATCCCACTGTCCCACTCTCTCCCCATAGCTCTGTATCAATCCCAAACTAACCCCACTGTCCCGCTCTCTCTCCATAGCTCTTTATCAATCCAAAATTAATCCCACTGTCCCGCTCTCTCTCCATAGCTCTGTATCAATCTAAAACTAATCCCACTGTCCCGCTCTCTCCCCATAGCTCTGTATCAATCCAAAACTAATCTCTGTATTCTGTTTATTTCTGTGTATTCAGTATACTTCTGTGTATTTCTGTATATTCTATATATTTCTGTTCATTGCATAGTATTACATGGTATCTACAGCACAGAAACAGGTCATTCAACCTAACTGGTCCATGCCGGTGTTTATGCTTCACACGAGCCTCCTCCCACCTACTTCATCTCACCCCATCAACATATCCTTCTATTCCTTTTTCCCTCATTTGTTTATCTACCTTCTCCTTTAATGCAGCTATGCTATTCGCCTCCATTACTCCTTGTGGTAGCGAGTTCCACATTCTAACCACTCTCTGGGTAAAAAGTTTCTCCTGAATTTCTGAGAACAATGCATCATGGAACCAACCAGGGAACAGGTTATTTTAGATCTTGCATTGTGTAATGAGACAGGGTTAATTAGTAACCTCATAGTAAAGGGTCCTCTGGGAAAGAGTGATCATAATATGATAAAATTTCACATTGAGTTTGAGAGTAAGATACTTCAGTCGGAAACGAGAGTCTTAAACTTAAATAAAGCCAATTATATAGGTATGAGGGGCGAGTTAGCTAAGGTAGATTGGGAGATTAGATTAAAAGGTATGATGATAGATAAGCAGCGGCAAACATTTAAAGAAATATTCCAAAATTCTCAAAGAATATACATTCCACTGAGAAATAAAAACTCCACGGGAAAAGTGATCCATGCGTGGCTAGCTGACGAAGTTAAGGATAGTATTAGATTAAAAGAAGAGGCTTATAATGTTGTGAAGAATAGTAGCAAGTCTAAGGATTGGGAGAGCTTTAGAAACCAGCAAAGGATGACGAAAAAATTGATAAAAAGGGAGAAAATAGAATACGAGAGTAAACTAGCAAAAAATATAAAAACAGATTGTAAGCGCTTCTACAAGTATGTAAAAAGGAAGAGAGTAGCAAAAGTAAGTGTTGGTCCCTTTGAGGCTGAGACAGGAGAAATTATACTGGAGAATAAGGAAATGGCAGAGACTTTAAACAAATATTTTGTATCAGTCTTCACAGTAGAAAACACAAAACGCAAACCAAAAATAGTGGGGAACCAAGGGTCTAATGAGGGTGAGGAACTTAAAGTAATTAATATCAGTAGAGAAAAAGTACCAGAGAAACTAATGGGACTAAACCCGACAAATCCCCTGGACCCGACGACCTACATCCTCGGGTTCCAAAAGAGGTGGCTGAAGAGATAGTGGATGCATTGGTTGTGATCTTCCAAAATTCCCTAGATTCTAGAACGGTCCCAGCGGATTGGAAGGTAGCAAATGTAACTCCGCTATTCAAGAAAGGAGGGAGAGAGAAAACAGGGAACTACAGGCCAGTTAGCCTGACATCAGTCGTCGGGGAAAATGCTGCAATTCATTATTAAGGAAGTGGTAACAGGGCACTTAGAAAATCATAATACGATTAGGCAGAGTCAACATGGTTTTATGAAAGGGAAATTGTGTTTAATAAATTTATTACAGTTTTTGGAGGATGTAACTAGCAGGGTAGATAAAGGGGAACCAGTGGATGTAGTATATTTGGATTTCCAAAAGGCATTCGATAAGGTGCCACATAAAAGGTTGCTACGCAAGATAAGGGCTCATGGGATTGGGGGTAATATATTAGCATGGATAGAGGATTGGTTAACGGACAGAAAACAGAGAGTAGGGATAATTTCCGGTTGGCAGGCTGTAACTAGTGGGCTGCCACAAGGATCAGTACTTGGGCCTCAGCTATTTACAATCTATATCAATGACTTGGATGAAGGGACCGAGTGCAATGCATCCAAGTTTGCTGATGATGCAAAGCCAGGTGGGAAAGTAAGATGTGAGGAGGACGCAAAGAGACTGCAAAGGGGTATAAACAGGTTAAGTGAGTGGGCAATAAGGTGGTAGATGGAGCATAATGTGGGGAAATGTGAGGTTATTCACTTTGGTAGGAAGAATAGAAAAATAGAATATTTTCTAAATGGTGAGAAACTATTAAATGTTGGTGTTCAGAGAGATTTAGGTGTCCTCGTACAGGAAACACAGAGTTAGCAAGCAGGTACAGCAAGCAATAAGGAAGGCAAATGGCATGTTGACCTTTATTGCAAGGGGGTTGGAGTACAAGAGTAAGGAAGTCTTACCACAATTGTACAGGGCTCTGGTGAGACCACACCTGGAGTACTGTGCACAGTTTTGGTCTCCTTATCTAAGGAAAGATATACTTGCCTTGGAGGCGGTGCAACGAAGGTTCATTAGATTGATCCCTGGGATGAGAGGATTGCCCTATGAAGAGAGATTGAGTAGATTGGGCCTATACTCTCTGGAGTTTAGACGACTGAGAGGTGATCTCATTGAAACATACAAGATTCTGAGGGGGATTGACAGGGTAGATGCTGAGAGGCTGTTTCCCCTGGCTGGAGTGTCTAGAATGAGGGGTCACAGTCTCAGGATAAGGGGTTGGCCATTTGAGACGGAGATGAGGAGGAATTTCTTCACTCAGAGGGTTGTGAACCTTTGGAATTCTCTGCCCCAGAGGGCTGTGGATGCTGAGTTGTTGAGTATATTCAAGGCTGAGATCGAGAGATTTTTTTGGGGGAAAAATTGGTTCTGGCCTGGGAAGCAGCCGGCGTCCTCACCAACTGCCGTTAATGGCCGCCCGAAATGGCCGCCGCGCTAAACGAGGTAAATTGGTGTGGGGGACATGGTGGTAGGTGGCGCAGCGCTAACCTTAGGCACAACGCGTTGTACGAGGGATCCGGGACCGATGTGTAGTCCTGGTGCAGCGTTGTACGAGGGATCCGGGACCGATGTGTAGTCCTGGTGCAGCGTTGCTGCTTCCCCGAGCATCTGTGTGCGAGGCTGTGAAGCTCACAATGCATTGTGGGCAGTGAGGAGCTCTGAAATTTAAAGGGCCATGCACATCGAAGCAAAGGAAAATAAAATGCACTGATTCAATACATTTGTCAGCCCTTTCTGTCTTTCAGCAAATATTCAATATTTAAAAGAAGTTCCACATGTCAATATTCAGCACTTAAAGATGAATTACCTTCCTAAACTCAACAAATGGGAAAACTCTCTTTCTCTCTCCACGGATGCTGCCTGGCCTGCTGAGTTTTTCCAGCGTTTTCTGTTGTTATAATGGGAAAACTGCTTCAGCACTAACACAAATGGCTCAGCAAGTCAGGGAAGGGGCACCCAGGATCTCGCACGCAGCACTCCAGCTTTGTGTAGTGGGTCAACACTGCAAGACTGGCTCTCTACCCACTGAGGCCAGGAGGCCTTCCAGGAAGAACAATATGGGACCACATCACTGAGGCCGTCACTACCAGCAGTGTCGCCCCCACCACCTGGTTCCAGTGCCCAAACAAGCTTCATGACCTCAAACCACTGGTCAAGGTCAATGAATACATCTTCAAAAGCCGTCTCCTACCAACTGTACCACTAGTCCCACACACTGCTCAATGCACGACCCCCAATCACTCACCTACCAACAATCTGCACCAATCACGAGGCACACCTCCTATTCCTAGCTTCATCTCACCTCCTTGGAGGAGACGGTGCAGGCCATTCTTGGCTGAGCCCTTGGCCAGCGACGGAGCTGAAAGGGTATCCTTGTACACTATCCCCCTTCTGGCATATACTTCTTGCTTTCCCGCCCTCCCGTCAGCACAACTCCACCCTTGTGCCTTCCTCATTTCACACACCCAAAAAATACATCCTGCCCAGCCAGTGGGACCACAGGCGGATGATTCCATCCCAGATATGACGGCCACAAAGGGGCTGTCTGGGATGTATCCTTCCATCTAATTCCTCCTCTTCTGCTTCCTCCTCTTCTGCGTCTTCCTCTTCCCTCTGCAAGCGGATGCTGTAAATGTGAAATGACAGCCTAAAATGCTGGAAATACTCAGTTGGTCAGGCTGCACGTCGACCTGAGGTGTGAACTCCACGGTTGTTGCGTGACCTGCTTAGTATCCGCAGCATGTTCTGTCTTCTCAAAGGCGTTCACTTACCATCCGAGCCCTTGCAAGCATCCAGCAGCACTCCCAAAACACTTTTCACATCTATTGCAGCAAGCTACCACTTCAATAAAATAAAAAAAACCCAGACCAAACCCTTCCATTCAAACTTACCTGATTGATGTGTGTGTCCTTTAACAGCTGCCGATATCATCCCTGTCAGCGTCTGTCGGCCTGCTTGTACACCAGGTTAACCTGACGTGCTTAGGACCCAGTGCTGACTTGAGCGCTAGGGTCGAAGTTCACATCGGTGACGTTAACATAGAACATAGAAACATAGAAAATAGGTACAGGAGTAGACCATTCGGTCCTTCGAGCCTGCACTGCCATTCAATGCGTTCATGGCTGAACATGCTACCTCAGTACCCCATTCCTGCTTTCTCGCCATACCCCTTGATCCCCCTAGTTGTGAGTGTTATATCTAACTCCCTTTTGAATATATTTAGCGAACTGGCCTCAACAACCTTCTGTGGAAGAGGATTCCAGTCTGAGTAACTACCTTTAACCCCCTACTCTCTGCTTTCTGTTTTGTACAAAAGTGAGAAGTTGCACAACACCAGGTTATAGTCCAACAGTTTTATTTGAAATCACAAGCTTTCGGAGCTGCTGCTCCTTCGTCAGGTGAAGTCAAGTTTTGTAGCCAGCTTGCTATCCATTCTGCTACTTGTCCACTGACTCCACATGTTCGGACCTTAGTCATCAGTCTACTATGCGGTACCTTATCAAAGGCTTTTTGAAAATTTAAATATATTACATCTACTACATTACCCTTGTCTACCCTTTCTTCAAAGAATTCAATAATGTTGGTCAAGCATGACCTTCCCTTTTGAAATCCATGCTGACTACTCTTTATTATATTTCCAGTTTCTCGATGTTTTTCTATTAGATCTTTGAGTAAGGATTCCACTATCTTTCCTAGCACTTACACGAAGCTAACTGGCCTATCGTTCCCTGGACTTGTTCTATGTCCCTTTTTAAATATAGGAATCACATTAGCTGTCAGTCAGTCCTCTGGCACTATACTCTTTTCCAATGAATTTTTATCAATATATAATAGTGCCTCTGCTATCTCTTCCCTAACTTCTTTTAATATGCAATCCACCCGGACCAGGGGTTTTATCCTCTCTAATTTTGATTAGTTGATCAATTATCTCCCCCTTTCTATCTTAAATGTCTTGATATAATTTTTGCTCTCTTCTTCCAATGCCATGTCCACCCTGTTAGTCCCTCTGGTAAATACTGAGGCAAAGTAACTATTCAATATTTCTGCCATTTCCCTGTCATTACCTGTGAGTTTATCGTGTGCATCCCTTAGTGGTCCTATCCCTAGCCTGATTTTCCTTTTGTTATTCATGTTTCTGTAGAATGCTTCACTATTTCTTTTATTACTCCTTGATAATTTACTCTTGTAATTCCTCTTTGCCTTCCTAATTGTTTCTTTGACTTCTTTCCGAACCTATTCTCTTTTGTCATCCTCTCCTTTATTGTCTCTGTACTCAGTGTCTGCCTTGTTCTTTAGTTTCAATTTTCCCCTTATCTCTTCATTCATCCCTGGTGTTTCATAATTGGCTCGTTTGTTCTTGCCTTTTAGAGGAATATATTCCTTCTGGACTCTCTTGATTGCCGTTTTATATGTTTCCCACTACGGTACTATTTCTTTGTTTGCCAGTAAATTTTTCCAGTTTATTTTCCCTAGTTCCATTCTCATCCCCATAAAAGCAACTTTTTTTCCAAATCATTACGTTGGTCTTTGTCTGACTTATATCCTTCTCAATTATTATCTTAAACCTTTTCTCTGTGTTCTGCATATTTCTCTTTATTTCTGTGTATTAGATATATTCTGTAAGTCTGTATTCTGTATATTTCTGTGTCAATCCCAAACTAATCCCATTGCCCCACTCTCTACCCACAGCTCTGTATCAATCCCAAAATAATGTCTGTAGCCTGTACATTACTGTGTACTCTTTATATTTCTGTATATTTGAGTATTCTGCATATTTCTGTGTATTCTTAGAATCATAGAATCTTACAGCACAGAAGGAGGCCATTCGGCCCATTGTGCCTGTGCCGGCTCTTTGAGAGAGCTGTCCAATTTAGTCCCACACACCAGTTTTTTCCCCATAACCCTGCAAATTAGTCTCTTCAAATACATGTCCAATTGCCTTTTGAAAGTTCCGATGGAATCTGATTCCCAGCCACTTTCAGGTAGTGCATTCCAGATCTCTGTGTAAAAAAAATCCTTATTTCCCCTCTCATTCTTTAGCCAAGTATTTTAAATCTCTGACCTCTGGTCACCGATTCACTTGCCAGAGTAAACAGTTTCTCCCTACTTGCTCTATCAAAACCCCTAATAATTTTGAATACCTCTATTCGGTCTCTCCTTGACCTTCTCTGCTCTAAGGAGAACAATCCCAGCTTCTCCAATCTCTCCACATAACTGAATCTCTCCCTCATCCCTGGGATCATCCTGGCAAATCTCCTCTGTACCCTCTCCAAGGCCTTGACATCCTTCCGAAAGTGTGGTGTCCAGGATTGTACACAATACACCAGCTGAGGCCTAACCAGTGATTTGTAAAGGTTTAGCAAGACTTCCTTGTTTTTGTATTCAATGCCCCTATTTACAAAGCCAAGTATCCCATGCACTTTCTTAACCACCTTATCAACTTGCCCTGCCACCTTCAATGATTTGTGAATGTGCTCCCCCAGGTCCCTCTGCTCTTGCACCCCCCCAAAATAGTCCCATTTAGATTATACTGCCTTTCCATGATGTTTCTCCCAAAGTGCATCACTTCTCACTTATTCACATTAAATTGCATCTGCCATGTGTCTGCCCATTTCACCAGTCTGTCTCTGTCCTCCTGAAGTCTGCTACTATCCTGCTCACTATTTACTACGACGCTAAGTTTAGTATCATCCGCAAACTTCGAAATTGTACTCCCTATGCCCAAGTCCAGGTCATTTATATATAACAAGAAATGCAATGGTCCTGATACCGACCCCTGGGGGACCTCACTACATACTTCTCTCCAGTCAGTAAAACATCCGTTCACCACTACTCTCTGCCTCCTATCCCTTAGCCAATTACATACCCAAGGTACCACCATTCCTTTAATACCACATGCTTCTATATTCCGAATAAGTTATGTGGTACTTTATCAAATGCTTTTTGAAAGTCCATAAAGGCATCTAATGCATTGCCTTAATCAACTATCTCTGTTACTTCATCAAAGAACTCAATCAGGTTAGTCAGACATGATTTGCCTTTAACAAATCTGTGCTGGCTGTCCCTTATTAACTCATGCTTCTCCAAGTGGGAATTAATTTTGTCCTTGACAATGGTCCCTAGTAGTTTTCCCACCACAGACATTAGACTGATTGGCCTGTAGGTACCAGGTTTATCCTTCTCCCCTTTATTGAACATTTGCAATCCTCCAGTGCTCTGGCATCATTCCCATATCCAAGGAGGATTGAAAGATTGTGGTCAGAGCTTCTGCTATTGCCACCCTTGCTCCCCTCAGCAAAATAGGATGTATCCCATCTGGACCGGATGACATGTTAACTTTGAGTGATATCAACCTATTTAGTATCTCCATTCTGTCTATTATTTTTCTATCAAATATCCCTACTACCTCCTCCTCTATTGTGACATTAACTTCATCCTCATCTTCTGTGAAGACAGATGCAAAGTACTCATTCAGTACCTAAATGGTTCGCTGATGACTGCACAGTGTTCAGTGCCATTCACAACTCCTCAGATAATGAAGCAGTCCATGCCCGCATGCAACAAGACCTGGACGACGTTTAGGCTTGAGCTGATAAGTGGCAGGTAACATTCGCGCCACAGAAGTGCCAGGCAATGACTATCTCCAACAAGCAAGAGTCTAACCACCGCCCCTTGACATTTAATGGCATTACTATCGCCGAATTCCCCACCATCAACATCCTGAGGGTCACCATTGACCAGAAACTTAACTGGACCAGCCACATAAATACTGTGGCAACAAGAGCAGATCAGAGGCTAGGTATTCACCGGAGAGTGTCTCACCTCCTGACTTCCCCAAAGCCTTTCCACCATCTACAAGGCACAAGTAAGGGGTGTGATGGAATACTCTCCACTTGCCTGAATGAGTGCAGCTCCAACAACACTCAAGAAGCTCAACACCATCCAGGACAAAGCAGCCCGCTTGATTGGCACCACCTTAAACATTCACTCCCTCCACCACCGGCGTACTGTGGCTGCAGTGTGTACCATCTACAAGATGCACTGCAGCAACTCGCCAAGGTTTCTTCGGCAGCACCTCCCAAACCCGCGACCTCTACCACCTAGAAGGACAAGGGCAGCAGGCGCATGGGAACACCATCACCTCCAAGTTCCCCTCCAAGTCACACACCATCCTGACTTAGAAGTATATCGCCGATCCTTCATCGTCGCTGGGTCAAAATCCTGGAACTCCCTCCCTAACAGTACTGTTGGCGTACCTTCAGCACACGGACTGCAGCAGTTCAAGAAGGCGACTCACCACCACCTTCTCAAGGGCAATTAGGGATGGGCAATAAATGCTGGCCTTGCCACATGCCATGAATTAATTATTTTTTAAATGCCTCCGCAAGTGATTTCCTTTTTTTGTCCCTAATCGGCCCCACCATTCCTTTAACTATCCTTTTAAATGTTTATAAAATATTTTTGGGTTCCCTTTTACGTTATGCACTAATCTATTCTCATATTCTCTCTTTGCTTTTCTTATATCCTTTTCCCCTGCACTCTCTGTATTCTGCTGATTATCGACTGTAACCTGTACCTAACATTTGTCTTAAACCTCCATTTTCTGTTTTATTTCCACCTGTTTTCCTTTGTCATCCACGGAGCTCTGGCTTTGGATTCCCTGGGCGAGAAATTCGTGGCCTTAGATGCTGGTGGGTCTCGCGGCAGCTGCCATTTTTGTCCTTACATTTACACTGCCGGTAACTGGCAGCGCCAGCACGAACAAACTGGTGGCGTGGTGACGTAAATCGGTGTGCAACGGCGACTTAGCATCACAAGCGCGAACTTTGACCCCAGCGCTGGGTCCTGAGCATGCCAGGTTATTCTGGAGTGCCAGCAGGCTGACAGTGGCGATGTCTGCACCTCTTAAAGGGGCACACACATCATTCAGGTAAGTTTGGATTTAAGGTTTCGGACTTTTTGTTGTTGATTTTATTGAAGTGGTGGCTTGCTGCATTAGATGTGAAAAGTTTTTAAAATGTGTATGGAGTGCTGCTGGGCGCTTGCAAGGACTTAGCTGGTAAATGAAGGCCTTTGAGAAGACAGAAAATGCTGCAAATACTCAGCAGGTCAGGCAACATCCGCAGAGAGAGAAACAGAGGTCACATCTCAGGTCGAGATGCTGCCTGACCAGCTGAGTATTTCCAGCATTTTATGCTGTCATTTCACATTTACAGCATCCGCTTGCAGAGGGAAGAGGAAGACACAGAAGAGGAGGAATCAGACAGAAGGATGCATCCCAGACAGCCCCTTTGTGGCCGAGAGATCCGGGATGGAATCATCCGCCTGTGGTCCCAGTGAATACAACTCCAATTCTCCTTTCCACATTAGTTCCACACCTTACCTTCCATCAGTTACTTGGCCACGATGCTGAAATAAAAGCCACCACAAAGCAAATTTTCCAATCCACCTATATACGTCTATCCATCCAATGTGACATCAAGAAATCAACTCATCACCCATATGCATTCTCTTAGTGAGTGTCTTGTGTGTGCCTTTGCCTGTCCTACTGATGTCACGCAGTGCTACCCCAGTGGCTGCAGCATGGCTGGTGGAAGGCTGCTGACTTTCAGTGGGGGACACGGCAAATGGCCTTGCTGGTTGACCTTGAGGAGCTGGTGGCTGGGAGAGTCAAATCAATCATTTTCTTCTTCTTCTTCTTCACTCTCCTCTCCCTCTTCTTGGTCACCCACTGGCCGGGCAGGTTGCATTTCTTGGGTCTGTGAAATGAGACGGCACAAGGGTGGAGTTGTGGTGAAGGGAGGGCGGGAAAGCAAAAGGTGAATGCCAGAAGGAGGATAACGTATGAGGATACCGGCATCTTGTATCTTTTCAGCCCCGCCGCTGGCCAAGGGCTCAGCCATGCCCCTGCCAAGAATAGCCTGCACCGTCTCCTCCAAGGGGGTGAGGTGAGGCTAGGAATGGGACATGTGCCTCGTGATTGGTGCAGATTGTTGGTAGGTGAGTGATTGGGGGTCGTGCATTGAGCAGTGTGTGAGGCGAGTGGTACAGTTGGTAGGAGATGGCTTTTGAAGATGCATTCAGTGACCTTGTCCAGTGGTCTGAGGTCATGAAGCTTCTTTGGGCACTGGAGCCAGATGGTGGGGGCGACACTGCTGCCAGTGATGGCTTCGGTGATGTAGTCCCACATCATTTTTTCTGGCGGGCCTCCTGGCCTCTGTGGGTAGAGGACATCTCTTGCAGTGTTAACCCCCTGCACAAAGCTGGAGTGCTGCGTGCGAGACCCTGGGTGCCTCTTCCCTGACTTGCTGAGCCATTTGCTGAGGCATTTTTCCCATTTTTTGAGGTTAGGAATGGAATTCAGCTTTAAGAACTGAATATTCACATTTGCGACTTCATTTTAATGTTAAATATTGTTTTAAAAGGCAGAAAGGGCTGAAAACTGCATCGTTTCACTTCATTTTAATTTCACTTCAGTGTGCATGGCCCCTTTAATTCTCAGACCGCTTCATTCGCCCACAATTCCTTGCGAGCGCCACAGCCTCGCTTCCAGAGGCTATGCGAAGCTCGAACGCCGCTCCTGAACACGAACTTCGGGTCGGATGCCTCCAGTAACACTACCAGGGTGCCATTGTATGACAGGTAAGTGCTGCGCCAACAATCTACACACACCCCCCCCAGATGAATTTTTCTCCGTTAGCGTTGTCACCATTTTCAGCGGACATTAACTCCAGTTGCCGGTGACTTTACTGGCTAAAACAAATTTCTCTCCCCCTATGTTTCCTCCTTATGGGAATATGCTTGTTTTGTACCTGAACTATTTCCGCCTTGAAGGCCCACCATTTCTCATTGACCATTCTCCTGGCCAATCTTTGTTTCCAGTCCACCTGTGCTAGAACCCTTCTCAAATCATTCAAATTAGCTCTCTTCCAGTTGGATACTTTCACCTTTGATTTTTCTCTGTACCTTTTGTAACTGCTTTAAACCTAATTATATTATGATCACTATTACCCAGATGTTCCCCCACTGAAACACACACCACTTTCTCTTACGTCATTCCCAAAACTAGATTCAGCACTGCTTCCTTCCTCGTTAGGCTAGAAACATACTGATTAAGAAAGTTCTCTCCTGTACACAGTTTAGGAATTCTTCACCCTCCTTGCCCTTTACTCTGTTTCCCCCCAGTCTATATTAGGGTAATTGAAGTCCCCTACTATTACTGCTCGATTATTTTTACATTTCTCTGAAATTTGCCAACAGATTTGCTCCTCTATCACCTTCTCACTATTTGGGGGTCTATAGTAAATACCCAGCAATGTAACAGCTCCTTTTTTGTAGCACCCTAAGATTGCTGGTGAAATATTTCATGGAACATTTGAAACTACTGGTTCAAAGCAACGATGTTGTGCTGAAGACGGACAGAAGCGAGTCGATCTGAATAGGTTTTTGCCCACGCGGGCAGCTGATGTTTATCAACTGTTGCTTCATTCAGAGTCTGGAGAAAGAACTGAATGCTTCTATGTTCAAGTGATGCCGCTTGCTGTTGTCCCGACAATGCTTTCACTTTCCTGCGAGCTGCTTTTCTCTCTCCAATTTGCTCTCCCACCCTGCTGAAGGTGCTGGCCTTTGCTTGTGCATAGTTCATCCAAGTGGTACTGTAGTTCTTTCAATATGAATCTAGGCAAGAAGTATTGACCTGGGGGGTTGGGGCGGGGGCGGGGGCGGGGGGGGGGCGGGGGGGGGAGGAAGTTGCATCAGATCCAAGCCAGATCCTCTTTTCTCCCATTCAAGTCCCACTCCAGAGACTTGAGCACAAAAATCTAGGCTGACACTCCAGTCCAGTATTGAGTGCTGCACTGTTGGAGGTGCCGTCTTTCAGATGAGACGTTAAACTGAGGCCCTGTCTGCTCTCTCAGGTGGACGTAAAAGATCCCATGGCACTATTTTGAAGAAGAGCAGGGGAGTTATCCCCGGTGTCCTGGCCAATATTTATCCCTCAATTAACATCACTAAAACAGGTTCTCTGGTCATTATCACATTGCTGTTTATGGGAGCTTGCTGTGCGCAGATTGGCTGCCGCATTTCCTACATTACAACAGTGACTACACTCCAAAAAGTACTTCATTGGCTGTAAAGCGCTTTGGGACGTCCAGTGGTCGTGAAACGTGCTATATAAATGCAAGTCTTTCTTTCTTTCTTAACTCTAACTAAATAGATTCAGTCTTTGAACCCTCTAGTATATCGTTTCTCTGTAGAACTGTAATATTATCCTTGATCAATACTGCCACCACGCCCACCCGCCCCCCCCCCCGCCCCCCGCTCCCCACCCCCCCCCCCCCCCCACCCAGTCTTTTTCCCTTTCCTATTCCTCCTGAATAATTTTGTAGACATGAATGTTTAGTTCCCATTCCTGGCCATGTTTAAGCCAGGTCCCTGTTATACCTGCCCGGCTTGAACAGGTCCCTCCTGTAAGGGGTGGTGGTTTGTGTCGGCTTTGCCTCTGACTTCTGAGCGGTTCGAATCGCTCCCACTCCCTTGGTTCTAGACCTTGGCCTTATTTGGGGGGTTGTGATACAAAGGTGCAGCAGACAACTGGGTTTGATGAAAGAACTTCAATCTTTATTAAAAGGTAAGACACAAATAATAACACTCTTAACACTCTAAAGGTGGGGAACACTTCGGTACAAGCGAGGGAAATGACAGTAGAACAATACTTCACCCCTCCCAACCCCACTTTACTAGCTAAGTTAGGTTTTGAAGGACCAGGGATAATGCTCACCAATCCTTTGACAGTTGGGCTAAATCGCGGTTTTGGGGTTCGCTGTTTATGGCGGTTAGTGTCTGCCATACCCCGTACGCGGTAGAGGACTTCACCTGGGTCTCTGGTCAGTCTTCGCGAGTCCGCTGATGCGGTAGGATGTCGTTTTGGATTTATCTGGTGAGTACCCAATTTCTTTAGTTGAGCAGTAGGGCTTAGAGTCTTTGGGGAAAATCTTACCCAGGGGTAAGTCAGGAGTAGTTTGTAGTGTGGAAACTTTGCGATTCTTCGGGTTTTCTTCCCTGGAGTTGGTCTTTGTTGGTTGCGGTGGCCTGCTATTACCCGGTCAGTTGGGGGTAATGCGCGGTTGTTGGTTTCGAGAGGCCTTTGGTTTCTGCGATGGCTTTAGGCCTTGTTTAGTGTGTCGGTCGACCTCGTGGAGCCGTCGGTGACTTGTTGCTGCTTGTTGCTCCGGGTGACTGTGTTGGGGCCGTTGTTGGAGGTCCGTCGAGGTGGTGTCTTCGCGAGCTGGACTCAGGTGTGTCTGAGTGGTGAGCGATGCCAACTCGCTGCCAGCTCGGGCCTTCTTCTTCTTGGTCTCTTCTCCTTTTGATGACTGACTGTTCGACCCAATGACTTTTGAACTGTGTTGTGTGCTTGGTGGGCCTTCAATTATACAAATTGAAGTGGTCTTATCTACCCGCCAAATCTACTCAGTTCATTGTCTGGTTTTTGGCGGGCTCGTAAATTGGTAACAACTTACTAGCACGTTAACTGGGTTTTTAACAGGCCTTCAATCTCACCCATTGAACATGGCCTTATCTACCCGCCAAATCTATTCAGTTCATTGTCTGAATTTTGGCGGGCCTGTTACCAGTAACTGCTCTGTAATTGTCAAATGGGTTTTGGGATGGTTTGCATCCTGTCGATCTCCTTGGCTGATCACTGATGATGGGTTTCATGTTTTGGGTTTCTAGGCTGGACTCAGTCTTTTCTATAGCCTAGTCCTGAGTGATTTGTATTATGCATGTTTTCTGATGGGCGCTGTAATCGGTTTGATGGGGCCTGTTGTTTTGGGTGGGACTGTCTTCTCCTAGGATCTATTGTCAAAAATGTTAATGCTTGCTGGGGCTTGAGTAGGGTCATCCCGGTTCCCCCAGACAGTGCAATTAACTGCAATAACCAAAACTGCTTTTGCAGAGGTTGCTCCCACCTTCTTTCGCAGCCTTTTCTCCCTTTACAGGCCCAGGCATAGTTTTAAAATGCCAAAACTTGGTTTTTGGTCTTACAGTCTCTTAGGTTAGGCCCAAATGCAATATTATCCCTCTGAGGTAGTTCCAAAGTCCTTTTTACTTAGGTTTTGGGGATCTGCAAATTTTGGAAACCTTACACTCCTGCCCCAGAACTGGTCCCAATGCCCCAGAAAGCTGAAGCCCTCCCTCCCACACCGCTTCTCCAGCCACGCATTCACCTGAACTATCTTCCTCTTTCTGTACTCACTAGCACGTGGCACTGGGAGTAATCCAGAGATTATCACCTTTGAGGTCCTGTTCTTTAATCTTTTTCCTAGCTCCTGAAACTCCGCCTGAAGGACCTCAAACCTTTACTACCTATATCATTGATTCCATCATGGACCACAACTTCTGGCTGTTTCCCTTCCCCTCGCAGACTGTCCTGCACCCGTTCAATAATGGGGCAGAAATTCGGGTCTCCACGGGTGAGTACGCGCTGTGTACTCACCCGTAGGAACACCGGAAGTGCCGATTTCGCGCATGCACTGCGCATGCACGGGAAACTGGAACTTCCGGTCTCGTGAAAGAAGGGGCTCGAGGGTCAACCGCGTGCGCCGGAGAGGCAGCGCGCACGCAGCGAACTTCTTTTTTTTCAGGTTTCTCCGTGAGGGTAAGTATGGAGAAGCTGCGCAGGAAAAAAGGAGGCGCAAGTGGTGAATTAAATACAATTTAAACATTTTTTCAACAGGTTTATCTTTTTTACATACTTTAAAGAAAGGTAAGTTTATTTTTAGCACTGTTAAAAAGTGTAATTAATTTTTTCAAAAATTTAAATTTTTGTTTAAAGTAGTTAATTATGTAATTTATAGTTATTTTAAAAATGTGATTTTTTTTTAATGTATTTGAAGTTTTAGTGAGGTTTTGGGGCCGATCACTATTCATAGATTTGACAGGTCTTCCTGTCAAAATCTATGAATGAAAATGCCCTGCTCCGATTGGCTCTCCATGGCCCACATGATCCCAGGGGACGCTTCGAACTAACTGCGCCCCTGGGATACGCAAGCACTGCACGTCGGCAGCTGCAGGAGGCCCAGGAGCCGAAGTCCACGCGGGCCCGAAGCACAACGGCAGGCACGGTAGGTAAGTACGCGCGCGATCCTTGCACCCGCGGGAAGCCGGAGAGCCGAATTTCTGGCCCAATATCCTTCACCCTGGCACCAGGGAGGCAACACACATTTCAGGACTCACGTCTGCGGTAACATCAGTCTATCCCCCGCCTATTGAATTCCCTATAACAACAGCATTTCGACACTTTCTTATGCCCCTCTGTGCAGCCGAGACTTCCATGGTGCTGTGGATTTGCTTTTGATTGCCCTCACCCCGAGATGTGCATTTATATATATTCTGTATGTTTCTGTGTATTCTGCGTAATTCACAGACTGCTGCCATGCAATCTCAGATGTCTGCCACCTTGGCAATGTCAACAGGGGCCTGCAAAGCATCGCAGTAGTCCTGCACTCTGTCCTGGTGCAGAGCCCTCAGAGTGCTGAGGCTCAGTTCCAGGAGAGTGGCCTTGGCTCCATGGGAGAGGCAGCTCCTGTCCTCTCTCAGGATGACAGCATGCCTCCCCCGCCACCCACTCCACCAGTGCCCTTGTTAGTGCCACACAGCCAGCTGGGTCAAACTGCCCAGGCCCAGGCTCGGGCCCAGACCCAGACACTTCAGTCTGTAACCGGGCCCTCAAGGCTCAGAGCTGCTTGAGCTCAGCAGCCTTCCACCTCCCAAACTGTAGACTCTGGGGAAACACTTCATATGAGCACGCAAGGGAAAGGAGCACACAGGACAGACACTAATGGCTGATTCTTAATTATTACTGCTAACTATTAGATAGAGATGGAATCGCGTTGATTGATAAATTTGTTGTTAGTTCTGGATTTGGTGTTTATATTTGTAGTGAAGTGAGGGCAAGACCCGCAAATCTGGACTGAAGGAAGGCAATCGGATGGTGACTGTAAGGGAAGCGGTGAGGATTGTGAGGGCAGGGGAGTTTGCCACTTGCTCGGGCCCCCAGCCATCCGATTCTCGCCCTCAGTTAAAAGGGCGGGAATTGGATCTAGAATTATGTCACAATGAATTTGCAGAATGGGCGTGTAATTGGCAAATGAATTTCAATATAGATAAGTGTGAGGTGGTGCATTGTGGTAGGAAGAATAAGGAGGTCACACACTCCTTGGAAAAAAAAGTCTAAATGGGGTAGAGGAGCAAAAGGAACTAGAGGTACCGATACACAAATCACTAAAATTAGCGACGCAGGTTACTAAGGCCATTAAAAAAAAGCAAACCAAGGACTGAGATTTCACACTTGGAGAACTGGGCACAGTTCCGGTCTCCGTATTATAAAAAGGATGTAGAGGTACTGGAGAAGGTGCAAAAAAGATTCACGAGGATGTTACGAAAACTAAGAGGATATATTTATCAGGAAAGACTGAACAGGCTGGGGCTCTTTTCTCTAGAAAAGAGAAGGCTGAGGGGTGACCTGATAGAGGCCTTTAAAATCATGAAGGGATTTGATAGGGTAGACGTAGAGAAAATGGTTCCACTTTTGGGGAGTCCAAAACTAGAGGTCATAAATATAAGATATTCACTAATAAATCCAATCGGGAATTCAGGAGAAATCTCTTTGCCCAGAGAATGGTGAGAATGTGGAACTCGCTACCACAGGGAGTGGTTGAGGCGAATAGCATCGATACATTTAAGGGGAAGCTAGATAAACACATGAGGGAGAAATGAATAGAAGGATACATTGATAGGGTGAGATGAAGAGAGGTGGGAGGAGGCTCGTGTGGAGCATAAGCGGCGCCGTAGACCAGTTGGGCTGAATGGCCAGTTTCTGTGCTGTGGACTCTATGTAACTATGTAACACACAGAGTTGTGTCGCACTTAGAATACTGTCACATGCAGAATAGCATTACCATCAAATAGTGTCATGCTTTGTGTCACCCATTGAATACAGTCCCACGTTGAGTGATGTCACACTTCGAGTGATGTCACACTTCGAGTGGTGTCACACTTCGAGTGGTGTCATAGGTCGAATGATGTCACAGGTTGAGTGATGTCACAGGTCGAGTGATGTCATAGGTCGAGTGATGTCACAGGTTGAGTGTTGTCACATGTCATGTCACCAGTACTCTGTGAACGTTCACCTTGGCGTGCGTCAGTGTCCTTTAGGCTGGGGTTTCCCATTAACCGTGACTTTCCTTGGTGTTCTGTTATATCCAGTTCACAGTGTAACATATTGAAGATAAATATGGCAGAGGATTGGTCAGAAATGAAAAAGCCGTCACTCCTGAAGGAGTTGAACTGTGGTGAAGCTAGGCCGACTGAATCAGAGACTACAGCAGAATCATACACAATACTTTATTCATAATCCCCTTATACACACAGCAGCTCCCCGCTCCCATTAAATTAAAGTCAATATTTACACGCAGCTGCCATAAGGTGCAGCAGTCTGGCTGTACATTGCATTCTCGGGTCTCCACTAGGAATACCGGCAGTGTCCCACGGCACCAGTGCACTGTGAAGAATGAAAGAGTTTTTTGGGCTGGATCCATTTTCTCAGGAAGGACATGGTTCCTGCTCTTGTGCCGATTTGGCCTCTTTCTCCTCGGCCTCGATTTCCTCCGTTGTGGGGATGGAGTTTTTCTTTGGCCGCCCTTTGGGTTTTGTTGGCGCCTCTTGCCCTCCTTTTAGGACCTGTATTAAAGAAATGGGTTTAAACACGGACGTCAACATCTGGGCAAACTGCCGAGTGATAGTTGTGATAGAAAGGAGAGCGGGGAGATCCTAAACCCATTTAAACACACTGCGGGCTAGAAATTTAATCGCACTCAGAAACGGGCAGGCAGAGGGCGGGAGGCACATTGCACACCTCTGTTAGTATTGACTCAGGCTACCTTCTGACTATAATGACGCAGGGGTGCAACCAGCCCTACCCGCACTACTCATTGGCTGAACACCTGTCGGGGGTGGGGGGGGGAGGGATATTGCGCGTCTTTGATGCCACTTAAAGGCAGCCAGCATCTCTTGAAGGGGAGGTGCATTCTGGCTGCAGACACCAAGCAAGAACTTGTGTGAAGAGCAGGCACCAAGGGTCTCCAATGCTGCCTTGGAGGCCTTGGTGGGCAGTTGAGAGGAGGAGAGAGCCCTCCAGGCATCTACTCTGCCAACAGTGGGAAGAAATTGCAGAGTATATCAATGCCAGAAGCACTGCATCCAGGACATGGCTGCAATGACGCAAGAAATTTAATGATTTAACTAGAGTTGTTAAGGTAAGAAGACTGCTCTCTTACTCGCTGCTCTCCGCTGCATCACTTACAGCCTCATTAATAACAACACTGACAGCATTCACAAGACTTCCCGTCCACACTTCCCTTCTGATCCTTCAATTTCGGCACCACACTTCACTACACCGCCTTCTCCTCAAACTCACACACCACTGTTACAGCCCTATCTTACCCACAACTCACATCTCACCTATCCCACCAGGACAGCTACATTCTCCCAACACCACTCACGACCACACTCCCGTCTTGTAGGAAAAGGTCGCACACAACACCAGGCAACAGGCTGCCACAGGAAGTGGAAGATCTCGTCTGCACACTCGCTCCCCCTTCGAAGAGAGCATGCTGGCCATCGTGGGCAGGGGCAGAGTGGAGGCTGTGGTCACAGGTGACGCTGGGGCAGATACCGAACAGACTTTCTTCACACCTCAATCCTCCTTCTCCTCCCTCACCCACACACGCTGCGTGACAAGCTGCAGATGCTTTCAACAACCACTTCCTTCTCTCTGCTCTCCTTTCACACCGCAAGCTAACCCTTGTCCCTCTCTGTCAGCTGCTGGGAATGTGGAACCCCCTGCGCCACTTCAGGAAGAGGAGCCCAGCCTTCCTGAAGATGCAGCGTCACTCGATCGAACCCTCGCAACCACCAACTCAGACACTGGCACCACTTTAGAGGCTAGGTTAGAGGAGGGATCTAGACCTAGTGTCTCACCGGATACAACAGCACAGGAGTCAGGACATGAGGACAGGACACCACAGGTACCAGCTCATCAGAGGGAGAGATCACACAGGGGCTCTGCTGCAAAGGAGTCAGATGCAGTCTTTGAGGGCCCAGGCTACCGAAGAAGGCTGATGGGAAATGATAGGTGCACTGGTCAGCCTGCCAGTGAGCTTGCGCACATCACTCCTGCACGCTATTCTCGTGCAGAGCCCTCGCAGTGCCCAGGCTCACTTCCAGGGGTTGTGGCCTTGGCTCCATGGGAGAGGCACCTGTTGTCCTCTCGCAGGATGACAGCATGCCTGCTCCCATTGCCACCCACTCCGCCAGCGCCCTTGTTAGTGCCACACAGCCAGCTGGGCCAGACTGCCCCAGCCCAGGCCGAGATGCTAGAGTCTGTAGCCGGGCCCTCAAGGCCCAGAGCTGCTCGAAGCCGCCCACCACGACCATCTGAAGTGTCCTCAATGGAAGCTCAGCAGCCTCCCAGCTCCCAGACTGTAGACACTGGGGAAATACTTCAAAGGAGCACTAGGATAGGGAAAGGATCACACAAAACAGACACTAAGGGCTTGCACAAGGGCGAGTTGTGATTTTTTTTTTGTGAATGCTGACATGCATTTGATTTTTGTTCTGGATTTGGTGTTGGTGTTTATCTTTGCAGTGAGGTGAGGGCCAGACCAATGTGTGGAGTGAAGGAAGGCAATCAGATAGTGGTTGTAAGAAGAGAGGCTTGGATTGTGGGACTGTTGTTGAATGGGGAATGAGAGGGCTGAATGAGTTGAAGCTCTCCTCGATTAACTGGGCTCCGAGAGCTCGGGCAGGTAGGGGCTCTCGTGGTCACTGCCTCTCCCCCTCCTCCTCTTCCTTCTCCTGCTCTTGCTCCTGTTACCCAGGTGGTGGAAAGAGCTGGTCCCTCCTGATGGCGAAGTTGTGCAGCACTCAGCAGACGACGATAATCTGGATAGCCGCTCAGGGTTGTACTGCAAAGTTCTTTGCCGAGCGGTACAGCAGAAGTGTTGCTTGAGCAGGCCAAGTGTTTGCTGTGGCAGCGTGGCTCTTGCTGCAGGCCAACTTTGCAGCCTAACCGGAGTCATGAGCCATGACCGAAGGGGTTAGCCCTTGTCACCCATTAGGCGGCCTGGTTGGAATAAAGGCAGCACAGAGGACCGGCCCAGGATGAAAGAGTCATGACTGATGCCCGGATAGCGGGCACAGACCTGTATGATATAGTCTATAATATCCAAATGTGGTGTCCACCAGTCATTACATCACCTTCTTGTAGGATAGTGAGCCTCTGAACCACACTACTGAATACTGGGAAACCTAAAGGGTTACTACTGGAATTCTGGGAAGCCAAGGTCTTCAGGAAACCCAGGATAAAGGGACCCCAACACTCAACCAGACCACCAGCAAATGGCACATTTATACCAGAACCACAAATATCATAAACCCACTGAATTACCAATCTTCGAGGCAGAGTGATGGGGCAGATTTGATTGGGAACCTGGTCGTGCGATTTAAAAAAGGGCCTTTTACGGAGACATCAAAGTCAGCGAAATGGTCTCTAGGTGTGGCCAGTTGCTATGGAATTTTAACCAAAGACCAAATGGTCGGGTTTCCATCAAACATGCAAACCTTGACCATCAAAATCTTCTGGCATACGCCTCTCAGAATTAATTGACACATTGGAAGGGAGTCACGTGACCCAGTTACCCCCTTCTTAACTGGACATTGACATTTAATCTTGGAAAGGGGTTTGTGTCCGGGAGATTTTAGATACAAAAGGTCATGCCTTCCCCTCTTCCTCAAGCAGTCTGAGGAGTCTTATAAAGGTTCAGCATAACTTCCTCGCTCTTGTACTCTTTGCCTCTATTTATAAAGCCCAGGATTTTTTTTAACAGCCTTCTCAACTTGTCCTGCTGCCTTTAAAGATTTGTGTATGTGAACCCCCAGGTCTCTCTATTCCTGCACCCCATTAAAATTATACCATTTAGTTTATATTGTCTCTTCTCATTTTACTTCCAAAATGCATCACTTCACATTTCTCTGCATTAAATTTAATCTGCCATGTGTCCGCCCATTTCACCAGTCTGTCTATGTCCATGACAGTAGACATGGCTTCGAACAAGGTGGATTAAATACAACTTCATTGACTCAGAGGTTTACATACATTGAGGGGAAATGCTTTGACGGGGCTAAAAGAGTTAAATTATGAGGACAGGTTGCATAGACTTGGCTTGTATTCTCTTGAGTATAGAAGATTAAGGGGTGATCTAATTGAGGTGTTCAAGATGATTAAAGGATTTGATAGGGTAGATAGAGAGAAACTATTTCATCTGCTGGGGGAGTCCAGAACAAGGGGGCATAACCTTAAAATTAGAGCCAGGCCGTTCAGGGACGATGTCAGGAAGCACTTCTTCACACAAAGGGTAGTGGAAATCGGGAACTGTCTCCCACAAAAAGCTGCTGAGGCTGGGGACCAACTGAAAATTCCAAAACTGAGATTGATAGATTTTTGTTAGGCAAGAATATTAAGGGATGTGGAACCAAGGCGGGTAAATGGAGTTAAGATACAGATCAGCCATGATCTAATTGAATGGCATGAACAGGCTCAGGGGGCTGAATGGCCTCCTCCTGTTCCTATGATCCTATGACTGTAAGTATCCCTAAAACGGAGTCAACTCTTTCATCAGATGTTACGTCTGTAAATCAATTATTTTTCAATAAAAATGTGTCAATATTCCAAATGAAGACGTGTTTTATAGGCTGGTCAGATTGATAGGAGAGAGGGGATGGTAGTGGGTGGGAGCCCAGATCACAGGAGGGTGCTCTCTGTGCACAGGTGGATATTTCTCTCTGGGACCAGTGTTGTGCTGAGGCGATTGCTGGGTTGGATAAATGAACAGATCCACAGGGGATGGGTGAGTGCGGTTTCTTAAACCTCCTGTACCAATTCCGACTCATCCTCTGCTGCTGCCACAGGCTGATGGCAAATAGATTTAATGAACTACAGTGGAGAGTGGTGAATGTGTGGAGTGAGCAGCTCAGACAGGCAGTGAGGGCCGATGATGTGGGAAAAGTTACAAAAGAATTGGGTGATGTGAGAGAGTGGGAGTATGGGTTCGTGTTTGGGAGTGTCCAGATAACCTGCAGAGTCTTTTACAAAGAATTACACAGAATGTACAGCACAGCAACAGGCCATTCGACCCAACTGGTTTATTGCCCCACACGAGCCTCCTCCCGCCCCTCTTCATCTCACCCTATCATCATATCCTTCTATTCCTTTCTCCCTCATGTGTTTATCTAGCTTCCCCTTAAATACATCGATGCTATTCGCCTCAACCACTCCCTGTGGTAGCGAGTTCCACATTCTAACCACTCTCTGAGTAAAGAAGTTTCTCCTGAATTCCCTATTGGATTTATTAGTGACTATCTTATATTTATGGCCCCTAGTTCTGGTCTCCCCCACAAGTGGAAACATCTTCTCTACGTCTACCCTATCGAACCCCTTCATAATCTTAAAGTTCTCTATCATTTTACCCCTCAGTCTTATCTTTTCTAGAGAAAAGAGCCCCAGCATGTTCAATCTTCCCTGAACAGTTCTGGTGTCATGCTTTTCTGGTCCTGTACTTTCCTACGTTGCTGTGGCGTCCAGCCTCTATATTCATGGCGCGTAATTATCTAAAGGGGGAGACTTCCTGCAGAGCCACATTATCCCACATCAATCGCACTGCAGATAGTTGCTGCAAGTAGTTCAAGTGCCATGGTTCCTCTCAAAGTCTTTTAATTACTTTAAAACAACACTGCTAAACACTTAACTCCAACAGAGTAACTCAGCTCACCATCTTCTTCCACTTCATTCTTCGGTTCTGGTACCAGGTTTTCACTTGAAGCTGAGTTAATCCCAGTGACTGTGCCAGGTCCAACCTGAAGAAATACAGAAAACAAATGTGTTAGAGCAGTGTGGGTGTTATTAGAGCACACAGTGAGGGCATTATTAGAGCACAGTGAGGGTGTAATTAGAGCACACAGTGAGGGCGTTATTAGAGCACACAGTGAGGGTGTAATTAGAGCACACAGTGAGGGTGTAATTAGAGCACTCAGTGAGGGCGTTATTAGAGCACATAGTGAGGGTGTTATTAGAGCACACAGTGAGGGCGTTATTAGAGCACACAGTGAGGGTGTAACTAGAGCACACTGTGAGGGCGTTATTAGAGCACATAGTGAGGGTGTTATTAGAGCACACAGTGAGGGTGTTATTCGAGCACACAGTGAGGGTGTAACTAGAGCACACAGTGAGGGCGTTATTAGAGCACACAGTGAGGGCGTTATTAGAGCACACAGTGAGGGTGTAATATGAGCACACAGTGAGGGTGTAATTAGAGCACACAGTGAGGGTGTAATTACAGCACACAGTGAGGGCGTTATTAGAGCACAGAGTGAGGGTGTAACTAGAGCACACAGTGAGGGCGTTATTAGAGCACATAGTGAGGGCGTTATTAGAGCACATAGTGAGGGTGTTATTAGAGCACACAGTGAGGGTGAAATTAGAGCACACAGTGAGGGCGTTATTAGAGCACACAGTGAGGGCGTTATTAGAGCACACAGTGAGGGTGTAATATGAGCACACAGTGAGGGTGTAATTAGAGCACACAGTGAGGGTGTAATTACAGCACACAGTGAGGGTGTAATTACAGCACACAGTGAGGGTGTAATTAGAGCACACAGTGAGGGCGTTATTAGAGCACACAGTGAGGGTGTAATATGAGCACACAGTGAGGGTGTAATTAGAGCACACAGTGAGGGTGTAATTACAGCACACAGTGAGGGTGTAATTACAGCATACAGTGAGGGTGTAATTAGAGCACACAGTGAGGGTGTAATTAGAGCACACAGTGAGAGCATTATTAGAGCACACAGTGAGGGAATTATTAGAGCACACAGTGAGGGTGTTATTGGAGTAAACAGTGAAGGTGTAATTAGAGCACATAGTGAGGGCATTATTAGAGCACACAGTGTGGGTGTTATTAGAGCACACACTGAGGGTGTAATTAGAGCACAGTGAGGATGTAATTAGAGCATACAGTGAGGGTTTAATTAGAGCACAAAGTGAGGGTGTAATTAGAGCACATAGTGAGGGCGTTATTAGAGCACACAGTGAGGGTGTAATTAGAGGAAATAGTGAAGGTGTAATTAGAGGAAACAGTGAAGGTGTAATTAGAACCTGCAGTGAGGGTGTTATTAGAGCACACAGTGAGGGTTTAATTAGAGCACACAGTGAGGGTGTAATTAGAGCACACAGTGAGGGCATTATTAGAGCACATAGTGAGGGCGTTATTAGAGCACACAGTGAGGGTGTAATTAGAGGAAATAGTGAAGGTGTAATTAGAACCTGCAGTGAGGGTGTAATTAGAGCACATAGTGAGGGCATTATTAGAGCACACAGTGAGGGTGTAATTAGAGCACAGTGAGGATGTAATTAGAGCATACAGTGAGGGTTTAATTAGAGCACACAGTGAGGGTGTAATTAGAGCACATAGTGAGGGCGTTATTATAGCACACAGTGAGGGTGTAATTAGCAGAAATAGTGAAGGTGTAATTAGAGGAAATAGTGAAGGTGTAATTAGAACCTGCAGTGAGGGTGTTATTAGAGCACACAGTGATGGATTAATTAGAGTACAGTGAGGGTGTAATTAGAGCACACAGTGAGGGTGTTATTAGAGCACAGAGTGAAGGTGTAACTAGAGCACACAGTGAGGGTGGTATTAGAGCACACAGTGAGGGTGTAATTAGAGCACGCAGTGAGGATGTAAATAGAGCACACAGTGAGGGTTTTATTAGAGCACACAGTGAGGGTGCAATTAGAGCACGTAGTGAGGGTGTAATTAGAGCACACAGTGAGGGTGTAATTACAGCACACAGTGAGGGCGTTATTAGAGCACAGAGTGAGGGTGTAACTAGAGCACACAGTGAGGGCGTTATTAGAGCACATAGTGAGGGCGTTATTAGAGCACATAGTGAGGGTGTTATTAGAGCACACAGTGAGGGTGAAATTAGAGCACACAGTGAGGGTGTAATTACAGCACACAGTGAGGGTGTAATTAGAGCACACAGTGAGGGCGTTATTAGAGCACACAGTGAGGGTGTAATATGAGCACACAGTGAGGGTGTAATTAGAGCACACAGTGAGGGTGTAATTACAGCACACAGTGAGGGTGTAATTACAGCATACAGTGAGGGTGTAATTAGAGCACACAGTGAGGGTGTAATTAGAGCACACAGTGAGAGCATTATTAGAGCACACAGTGAGGGAATTATTAGAGCACACAGTGAGGGTGTTATTGGAGTAAACAGTGAAGGTGTAATTAGAGCACATAGTGAGGGCATTATTAGAGCACACAGTGTGGGTGTTATTAGAGCACACACTGAGGGTGTAATTAGAGCACAGTGAGGATGTAATTAGAGCATACAGTGAGGGTTTAATTAGAGCACACAGTGAGGGTGTAATTAGAGGAAATAGTGAAGGTGTAATTAGAGGAAACAGTGAAGGTGTAATTAGAACCTGCAGTGAGGGTGTTATTAGAGCACACAGTGAGGGTTTAATTAGAGCACACAGTGAGGGTGTAATTAGAGCACACAGTGAGGGCATTATTAGAGCACATAGTGAGGGCGTTATTAGAGCACACAGTGAGGGTGTAATTAGAGGAAATAGTGAAGGTGTAATTAGAACCTGCAGTGAGGGTGTAATTAGAGCACATAGTGAGGGCATTATTAGAGCACACAGTGAGGGTGTAATTAGAGCACAGTGAGGATGTAATTAGAGCATACAGTGAGGGTTTAATTAGAGCACACAGTGAGGGTGTAATTAGAGCACATAGTGAGGGCGTTATTATAGCACACAGTGAGGGTGTAATTAGAAGAAATAGTGAAGGTGTAATTAGAGGAAATAGTGAAGGTGTAATTAGAACCTGCAGTGAGGGTGTTATTAGAGCACACAGTGATGGATTAATTAGAGTACAGTGAGGGTGTAATTAGAGCACACAGTGAGGGTGTAATTAGAGCACACAGTGAGGGCATTATTAGAGCACATAGTGAGGGCGTTATTAGAGCACACAGTGAGGGTGTAATTAGAGGAAATAGTGAAGGTGTAATTAGAACCTGCAGTGAGGGTGTAATTAGAGCACATAGTGAGGGCATTATTAGAGCACACAGTGAGGGTGTAATTAGAGCACAGTGAGGATGTAATTAGAGCATACAGTGAGGGTTTAATTAGAGCACACAGTGAGGGTGTAATTAGAGCACATAGTGAGGGCGTTATTATAGCACACAGTGAGGGTGTAATTAGAAGAAATAGTGAAGGTGTAATTAGAGGAAATAGTGAAGGTGTAATTAGAACCTGCAGTGAGGGTGTTATTAGAGCACACAGTGATGGATTAATTAGAGTACAGTGAGGGTGTAATTAGAGCACACAGTGAGGGTGTTATTAGAGCACAGAGTGAAGGTGTAACTAGAGCACACAGTGAGGGTGGTATTAGAGCACACAGTGAGGGTGTAATTAGAGCACGCAGTGAGGATGTAAATAGAGCACACAGTGAGGGTTTTATTAGAGCACACAGTGAGGGTGCAATTAGAGCACGTAGTGAGGATGTAAATAGAGCACACAGTGAGGGTGTTATTAGAGCACACTGTTACCGTGTAATCAGAACACACAGTGCTGTTGTTATTAGAGCACACAGTGAGGGGGTAATTAGAGCACGTAGTGAGGATGTAAATAGAGCACACAGTGAGGGTTTTATTAGAGCACACTGTAACCGTGTAATCAGAACACACAGTGAGGGCATTATTAGAGCACACAGTGAGGGTGTTATTAGAGCACACAGTGAGGGTGTTATTAGAGCACACAGTGAGGGCATTATTAGAGCACACAGTGAGGGCATTATTGGAGCACACAGTGAGGGTGTTATTAGAGCACACAGTGATGGTGTAATTAGAGCACACAGTGAGGGTGTAATCAGAACACACAGTGAAGGTGTAATTAGAGCACAAAGTGAGGGCATTATTAGAGCACATAATGAGGCCGTTATTAGAGCACACAGTGAGGGCATTATTAGAGCACACAGTGAGGGTGTAATTAGAGCACACAGTGAGGGTGTAATTAGAGCACACAGTGAGGAATTTGGAACCCGCAGTGAGGGTGTTATTAGAGCAAACAGTGAGGGCATTATTAGAGCACACAGTGAGGGCATTATTGGAGCACACAGCGAGGGTGTTATTAGAGCACACAGTGATGGTGTAATTAGTGCACACAGTGAGGGTGTAATCAGAACACACAGTGAAGGTGTAATTAGAGCACAAAGTGAGGGCATTATTAGAGCACACAGTGACGGTGTGATTAGAGCACACAGTGAGGGCATTATTGGAGCACACAGTGAGGGTGTTATTAGAGCACACAGTGAGGGTGTTGTTAGAGCACACAGTGATGGTGTTATTAGAGCACACCGTGAGGGTGTAATTAGAGCACACAGAGAGGGTGTAATTAGAGCACACAGTGAGGAATTTGGAACCCGCAGTGAGGGTGTTATTAGAGCAAACAGTGAGGGCATTTTTAGAGCACACAGTGATGGTGTTATTAGAGCACACAGTGAGGGTGTAATCAGAACACACAGTGAGGGTGTTATTAGAGCACACTGTTACCGTGTAATCAGAACACACAGTGAGGGTGTAATTAGAGCACACAGTGAGGGTGTTGTTAGAGCACACAGTGATGGTGTTATTAGAGCACACCGTGAGGGTGTAATTAGAGCACACAGAGAGGGTGTTGTTAGAGCACACAGTGATGGTGTTATTAGAGCACACCGTGAGGGTGTAATTAGAGCACACAGAGAGGGTGTAATTAGAGCACACAGTGAGGAATTTGGAACCCGCAGTGAGGGTGTTATTAGAGCAAACAGTGAGGGCATTATTAGAGCACACAGTGAGGGTGTAATTAGAGCACGTAGTGAGGATGTAAATAGAGCACACAGTGAGGGTGTTATTAGAGCACACTGTTACCGTGTAATCAGAACACACAGTGAGGGTGTAATTAGAGCACACAGTGAGGGTGTTGTTAGAGCACACAGTGATGGTGTTATTAGAGCACACCGTGAGGGTGTAATTAGAGCACACAGAGAGGGTGTAATTAGAGCACACAGTGAGGAATTTGGAACCCGCAGTGAGGGTGTTATTAGAGCAAACAGTGAGGGCATTATTAGAGCACACAGTGATGGCATTATTAGAGCACACAGTGAGGGTGTTATTAGAGCACACAGTGAGGGCATTACTAGAGCACACAGTGAGGGCATTATTGGAGCACACAGTGAGGGTGTTATTAGAGCACACAGTGAGGGTGTTGTTAGAGCACACAGTGATGGTGTTATTAGAGCACACCGTGAGGGTGTAATTAGAGCACACAGAGAGGGTGTAATTAGAGCATACAGTGAGGGTGTTATTAGAGCACACAGTGAGGGTGTTATTAGAGCACACAGTGAGGGCATTACTAGAGCACACAGTGAGGGCATTATTGGAGCACACAGTGAGGGTGTTATTAGAGCACACAGTGAGGGTGTTGTTAGAGCACACAGTGATGGTGTTATTAGAGCACACCGTGAGGGTGTAATTAGAGCACACAGAGAGGGTGTAATTAGAGCATACAGTGAGGGTTTAATTAGAGCACACAGTGAGGGTGTAATTAGAGCACATAGTGAGGGCGTTATTATAGCACACAGTGAGGGTGTAATTAGAAGAAATAGTGAAGGTGTAATTAGAGGAAATAGTGAAGGTGTAATTAGAACCTGCAGTGAGGGTGTTATTAGAGCACACAGTGATGGATTAATTAGAGTACAGTGAGGGTGTAATTAGAGCACACAGTGAGGGTGTTATTAGAGCACAGAGTGAAGGTGTAACTAGAGCACACAGTGAGGGTGGTATTAGAGCACACAGCGAGGGTGTAATTAGAGCACGCAGTGAGGATGTAAATAGAGCACACAGTGAGGGTTTTATTAGAGCACACAGTGAGGGTGCAATTAGAGCACGTAGTGAGGATGTAAATAGAGCACACAGTGAGGGTGTTATTAGAGCACACTGTTACCGTGTAATCAGAACACACAGTGCTGTTGTTATTAGAGCACACAGTGAGGGGGTAATTAGAGCACGTAGTGAGGATGTAAATAGAGCACACAGTGAGGGTTTTATTAGAGCTCACTGTTACCGTGTAATCAGAACACACAGTGAGGGCATTATTAGAGCACACAGTGAGGGTGTTATTAGAGCACACAGTGAGGGCATTATTAGAGCACACAGTGAGGGTGTAATTAGAGCACACAGTGAGGGTGTAATTAGAGCACACAGTGAGGAATTTGGAACCCGCAGTGAGGGTGTTATTAGAGCAAACAGTGAGGGCATTATTAGAGCACACAGTGAGGGCATTATTGGAGCACACAGCGAGGGTGTTATTAGAGCACACAGTGATGGTGTAATTAGAGCACACAGTGAGGGTGTAATCAGAACACACAGTGAAGGTGTAATTAGAGCACAAAGTGAGGGCATTATTAGAGCACACAGTGACGGTGTAATTAGAGCACACAGTGAGGGCATTATTAGAGCACACAGTGAGGGTGTAATTGGAGCACACAGTGAGGGCATTATTAGAGCACATAGTGAGGCCGTTATTAGAGCACACAGTGAGGGCATTATTAGAGCACAGAGTGAAGGCATTATTAGAGCACACAGTGACGGTGTAATTAGAGCACACAGTGAGGGCATTATTAGAGCACACAGTGAGGGTGTAATTGGAGCACACAGTGAGGGCATTATTAGAGCACATAGTGAGGCCGTTATTAGAGCACACAGTGAGGGCATTATTAGAGCACAGAGTGAGGGCATTATTGGAGCACACAGTGAGGGTGTTATTAGAGCACACAGTGAGGGTGTTGTTAGAGCACACAGTGATGGTGTTATTAGAGCACACCGTGAGGGTGTAATTAGAGCACACAGAGAGGGTGTAATTAGAGCACACAGTGAGGAATTTGGAACCCGCAGTGAGGGTGTTATTAGAGCAAACAGTGAGGGCATTATTAGAGCACACAGTGAGGGCATTATTGGAGCACACAGTGAGGGTGTTATTAGAGCACACAGTGAGGGTGTAATTAGAGCACACAGTGAGGGCATTATTAGAGCACATAGTGAGGCCGTTATTAGAGCACACAGTGAGGGCATTATTAGAGCACAGAGTGAAGGCATTATTAGAGCACACAGTGAGGGCATTATTGGAGCACACAGTGAGGGTGTTATTAGAGCACACAGTGATGGTGTAATTAGAGCACACAGTGAGGGTGTAATCAGAACACACAGTGAAGGTGTAATTAGAGCACAAAGTGAGGGCATTATTAGAGCACACAGTGAGGGTGTAATTAGAGCACACAGTGAGGGCATTATTAGAGCACATAGTGAGGCCGTTATTAGAGCACACAGTGAGGGCATTATTAGAGCACAGAGTGAAGGCATTATTAGAGGACATAGTGAGGGTGTTATTAGAGCACACAGAGAGGTGTAACAAGAGCACACAGTGAGGAATTTGGAACCTGCAGTGAGGGTGTTATTAGAGCACACAGTGAGGGTATAATAAGAGCAAAGTGCGGGCATTATTAGAGGACATAGTGAGGTGTTATTCGAGCACACAGTGAGGGTATAATTAGAGCACACAGTGAGTGTGTTATTAGAGCATACCGTGAGGGTGCAATTAGAGCACACAGTGAGGGTGTTATTAGAGCACATAGTGAGGGTGTTATTAGAGCACACGGTGAGAGTGTTATTAGAGCACATAGTGAGGGTGTTATTAGAGCACACAGTGAGGGTGTAATTAGAGCACACAGTGAGGGTGTTATTAGAGCACATAATGAGGGTGTTATTAGAGCACACAGTGAGGGTGTAATTAGAGCACACAGTGAGGGTGTTATTAGAGCACATAGTGAGGGTGTTATTAGAGCACACAGTGAGGGTGTAATTAGAGCACACAGTGAGGGTGTTATTAGAGCACATAGTGAGGGTGTTATTAGAGCACACAGTGAGAGTGTTATTAGAGCACACAGTGATGGTGTAATTAGAGCACATAGTGAGGGTGTAATTAGAGCACACAGTGAAGGTGTTATTAGAGCACACAGTGAAGGTGTTATTAGAGCACACGGTGAGAGTGTTATTAGAGCATATAGTGAGGGTGTTATTAGAGCACACGGTGAGAGTGTTATTAGAGCATATAGTGAGGGTGTTATTAGAGGACACAGTGAGGGTGTAATTAGAGCACACAGTGAGGGTGTTATTAGAGCACATAGTGAGGGTGTTATTAGAGCACATAGTGAGGGTGTTATTAGAGCACACAGTGAGAGTGTTATTAGAGCACATAGTGAGGGTGTAATTAGAGCACATAGTGAGGGTGTAATTAGAGCACACAGTGAGGGTGTTATTAGAGCACATAGTGAGGGTGTTATTAGAGCACACAGTGAGGGTGTAATTAGAGCACCCAGCGAGGGCATTATTAGCACACACAGTGAGGATTTCTGAATACACAGACCGTGTTTGTTATTAGCATGCGCAGTAATTCCGAATTCATTGTCAATTCCCAGAGGTCAGTTTAATTCCGTATTAATGGAGTGCTCAGTCCAGCCAGTGGGGGCTCATTGGCAGCCGCCGCTCTTAAATACATCGTTTCAAAACTTCACATTCTATCCTCAATCAACACCACCCAAACCGAATCACTGAGCGCTCATCTCAATTACTCTTTGTGAGACCATGCTGTTTGCAAATTGATTGATTTCTTTGCCTACATAACAACAGTGGTTACATAGAATTACATAGAATGTGCAACACAGAAACAGGCCATTCGGCCCAACTGCTCGATGCCAGTGTTTATGCTAGACACGAGCCACCTCCCATCGTACTTCATCTCACCCTATCAACATATCCTTCTATTAATTTCTCTGTCATCTGTTTATCTAGCCTCCCCTTAAATGCATCTATGCTATTCGCCTCAACCACTCCCTGTGGTAGCGAGTTCCACATTCTAACCACTCTCTGGGTAAAGAAGTTTCTCCTGAATTGCTAATTGGATTTATTAGTGATTATCTTATTTTCATGGCCCCTAGTTTTGGTCTCCCCCACAAGTGGAAACATCTTCTCTACGTCTACCCTATCGAACCCTTTCATAATCTTAAAGACCTTTATTAGGTCACCCCTCAGCCTTCTCTTCTCTAGAGAAAAGAGCCCCAGCCCGTTTAATCTTTCCTGGTAGGTATAACTTCTCAGTTCTGGTATCATCCTTGTCAATCTGTTTTCACCCTCTGCAGTGCCTCTGTATCCTTTTTATAAACTGGAGACCAGAAATGGTTCTCCGAGTGTGGTCTAACAAGGTTCGATACAAGTTTAATATAATTTCTCTGCTTTTCATTTCTTTCGCTCTAGAAATGAACCCCAGTGCTTGGTTTGCTTGTTTTATGGGCTTGTTAACCTGTGTCGGTACTTTTAGTGATTGGTGAACCTGTACCCACAGATCCCTCAGCTCCTCTACCTTCCTACCAAAATGTACCACCTAACACTTATATATATTGAAATTCATTTGCCATTTACATGCCCATTCTGCAAGTGTATTAATGTCTTTTGTATTTTGTCGCAGTCTTTCTCAATATTAACTCTACCCTGTAATGTAGTGTCATCTGCAATTTTTGAAATAGTATTTCCGATTCCCGAGTCCAAATTGTTGATGTAAATGGTGGACAACAGCGGTCCCAGTACCGATCCCTGTGGAACATCACTTCCCACCTTTTGTCAATCTGAGTAACCAGCTATCTGTTTTCTGCTACTTGTCCCTTGACTCCACATGCTTTGACCTTAGTTATAAGTCTGCTGTGCAGTACCTAATCGAAGGCCTTTTGAAAGCCCATGTATTTTACATTTACTATATTACCCTTGTCTACTCTTTCTGTTACTTCTTCCAGAAATTCCATAAGTTTAGTCAAGGATGACCTTCCTTTTGAAATCCGTGCTGACTATTCGTTATTATATTTTCATTTTCAAGATGTTTTTCTATTAGATCTTTGAGTAAGGATTCCAAAGCTTTCCTACCACCGACATGAAGCTAACTGGTCTATAGTTCCCTGGATTTGTTCTATTTCCCTTTTTAAATATAGGAATCACATTAGCTGTGAGTTTACCATGTGCATTCCTTAGTGGCCCTATCCCTATCCTTATTTTCCTTTTGTTATTTATGTGTCTGTAGAATACTTTACTATTTCTTTTTATATTCCTCGATAATTTTATTTTGAAGTTCCTCATTGCTTTCCTAATTTTTTTTTACTTCTTTCCGAACCTCTTTGTTATTCCCTTTTTTCATCCTCTCCTTTATTGTCTAGTGCTCAGTGTATGCCTTTTGTCTGGTTTCAATGTTACCCTTATCACTTTATTCATCCATAGTATTTCATTATTGGCCAGTTTGTTCTTGTTTTTTAGCGGAATATATTTGTCCTGAACTCTATTGATCACCAATGTTCCCTCTAATTTTTTTTGGGTGCGCGGTCCCTTTAAGTTGCTGCGTGGCCCATTCACATTTTTGCGCATGCGCATTTCTCCCATTTAAAAGTCGGTGAGCGGCCTGCGCGGGACCTCCAGACCCCTGCGCGGGACCTCCAGACCCCTGCGCGGGACCACCAGACCCCTGCGCGGGACCTCCAGACCCCTGCACGGACCTCCAGACCCCTGCGCGGGACCTCCAGACCCCTGCGTGGGACCTCCAGACCCCTGCGTGGCTGCGCAGCTTAACGGGAGCATTGTTGATCGCCTTTTTTAATATTTCCCACTGCCGTTCTAGCTCTTTTTCCAGTTTACCTTCCCTAGTTCCATTCTCATCCCCTCATAATTTGTACTTTGAAAGCAATTAATTGATTGTGAAGTGCTTTGGGAAGACGCAAGGCTGCGATAAGCTTCTATATAAGTGCAAGCTCTTATAGGAGCTGTATTTCCAATGAGGAACTCACTGGAGAACCCTTCACTTTACAGATGTGATGATGATGATGATGATGATGATTGGGGTGCTTTGGCAGAAAGTGCAGCAAAGTAGGGCTGCCCTGTTTGTGTCTCCACATTTGGAAGAAGGAGGCTAAAACGGGCTAATACTGTGTCCAACACCCAAAGGATAAGGGAGTAGGTTTGATGCCCACACAAAGTCTGTAAAGTAAAGCCTGCTGGTCTGTCCCTGTTTACACACACTCAGCCTAGGAAAGACAGTCCTCTTGTGGCTTCACACGCACACTCCTACTGCAGCTAGACTTTATCACTGCCTCTGCAATCTGCAACTACAGCTTCATCCGGATTTGAAAAGGTGAGCCACATCTATAACAAATCCGAGCTGTATGGTGCATGTCCATCTACTCACACACACGCCGGAGTACGCGGTGGGCACTTGGGAACCGCTTTACTGCTCTTCAAACTTTCAACATTTCAATACTACAGTATTGGTTTGAAGAACAACACAGCACATCAAGACAGAAACACAGCCGAACAGGAGGAGAACCAGTGGAGAACACCGAGAGTGTGGCCGGGGATAACAACAGGACTCCCTGAAGGCGAGGGCCAGTACCATCCTTTACCAGTTACACCCACTCGAGTACACTCAGCACATACCCTCGCCACGTAAGCACTGCTTGCAGCCAGCATTCTAACATACGTTTCTGTTTTCATAAGCGACTCCTTATGCAAGCGGAACCAACCCTCCCTACCGCCAACACCTCACAGTACCCTGCCACATTCATTCCACGCAGGGCAAGCAGTCATACAGGCACGTCCGACTCCGATGGTCAGTCTGAGGGCAGTCAATCAGAGCGCAGAGGAAAGGTGACTGCACTGGACGGTGGCGGTAGAGTAGCAGTGACTGTGAGCCAGCTCAGGTCCTTCCTCAGCACCAGACCTCTGGAATTCCAACCTCATGGTGCCTGTATTTAAAGGGAAGATGTGACCCGAGCACCTATCCTTCTTGCTGTCATTACTGAGTGTGTCAAGCACCCTGCCAGATTGGCAGTGACTGTGGGGAGTCCACTTCCCATAACTCTACAGTCTATGTATGACCCCTTACCTGAAATTCAGTCCACCATGGAGTGTGTGGCAAGTTCAAGGTGATGAGCATTGAAAGCCCCAGTGACAGAGGCCCTCACACAGTGCACCAATCACACAGCTGCCCAAGCCTCCCATCACCAAGAGGCTGCCTTCTTCGGTTTCAACCCGCCGGAGGATTGGATTAAAGAGCATTTCACAGGATGTCACTGCCCTACTGATGGCCAGAGCTCAGCTCACACATACACACAGCGCTGGATAAACAGGCGGGGTGCTGAGCCCCATGGGGAGAGGGTGCTGAGCCCCATGGGGAGAGGGTGCTGAGCCCCATGGGGAGAGGGTGCTGAGCACCATGGGGAGAGCAGGTCTAGGAGAGGGTGCCGTTGCTCAGATTGGCCAATCTGGCTCAAATGACAGTAGAGACTGGGGCGGAGGTCAGGTTGAAGGATTGGGACTGGGTCATAGTTTGGCCAATGTGGAACTGCACCGCCACAACAATGTCCTCCATAGCCTCAGACTCAAAACACCAACGTGATCGCAAGCGGTCATTTAAAGGAAAAGTAGATAAATTATTTACAGTCAGTTTTGATCGAGTCCTGGCATACAACGACATCAATGTGATTGGGGGGGTTGTAAAAACTGCCCCCCACCCCCTGCCCCACCCCATCCAGCCCCTACAGGCTCTGTCACTGAATAAACCTCCCTCCAGTGACCAGGACCAGGTGGCCAGTGCAACAACAGACAGAGCCCCATGGAGGAAGAGCCCCATGGCAAGCACTGCATGAGGGGCACGGGCTCAGGACTGTGGTGACCTTGACTGGTAACTGGCCAAACCACGTCCACCCTGTCACTTCCCAACTGCCCTGAACTGGTCCGAGCCTATTTCCCGTTTTACCCAAGTGGACAGTGCATTCCCCAGGAGAAAACCATGGAGCAGGTTCCTTACACTGTGTGTACCATTGAGGGATAATACCCGCCCCAAAACCCGTCCCATATTGTCCCATACGGTCACGCTGTGTGTGCTGTCTGTGTGTATGCCTGTCTGGGACTGTAAGTTTGTGTGTGTGTGTGTGTGTGATGGCACACGCGCCTGTGCCTGTCTGTGTTGGTACATTTTTCGAGAAACGTGTGTGTGTGTGTGTGTGTGTGCGGATGCTCCTGTGTGGGCATGTTTGTGAGCGAGCAGCAGACACACAATATCCCGGGCCATCGAACCATGCTAACAGACGGTGGATCTTACAATGCAGCCCCTCTAATAGCACAACAACAACAACATCTGTCGCTGCTACTGCGGATCGATGCAAGTAAGAGCAGGAAAGGGAATATGAAACAATGTTTGTCGTCTTTCTAAGGAGTTCGAAACTGTGGTTTACACGGGTTTCACCAATGCCTCAGGAGTGGATTTCCTGGAGTTAAATGTGTCACTCACAGCACGGGGAAAATGTAATCGCTGGGGATGCTGTGAATAGTCTCATTGTATCACTGTCCCATTAGCTAAACCCACAAAAATGTTCCTCTCTGCCCTGTACAGATCGGGATTAACTGTCATGTCAGGTGTATTGCTCAAACAACCATCACTATGGAAACAATGGCAACAAACACACAGCTACAATAATCTGCTCTGTTCTCATAGCCATTTCCATTCAATTTCCTCAAACACAACACCCGACTGGACCCAGTGCCCACTGCGGTTCTGCAAATGGTCCTCTTAAATACAGTGAACATAGCTCTGGGATACAACATGTGCCCCTCTCCCACACCCCCTGCTGGAAAACCCCTCTCCCACACCCCCTGCTGGAAAACCCCTCTCCCACACCCCCTGCTGGAAAACCCCTCTCCCACACCCCCTGCTGGAGATCCCCTCTCCCACACCCCCTGCTGGAAAAACCCCTCTCCCACACCCCCTGCTGGAAAACCCCTCTCCCACACCCCCTGCTGGAGACCCCCCTCTCCTACACCCCCTGCTGGAAAACCCCTCTCCCACACCCCCTGCTGGAAAAACCCCTCTCCCACACCCCCTGCTGGAAAACCCCTCTCCCACACCCCCTGCTGGAGACCCCCCTCTCCTACACCCCCTGCTGGAAAACCCCTCTCCCACACCCCCTGCTGGAAAACCCCTCTCCCACACCCCCTGCTGGAAAACCCCTCTCCACACCCCCTGCTGGAAAACCCCTCTCCCACATTCCCTGCTGGAAAAACCCCTCTCCCACACCCCCTGCTGGAAAAACCCCTCTCCCACATTCCCTGCTGGAAAAACCCCTCTCCCACATTCCCTGCTGGAAAAACCCCTCTCCCACATTCCCTGCTGGAAAAACCCCTCTCCCACATTCCCTGCTGGAAAAACCCCTCTCCCACACCCCCTGCTGGAAAAACCCCTCTCCCACACCCCCTGCTGGAAAAACCCCTCTCCCACATTCCCTGCTGGAAAAACCCCTCTCCCACGCCCCCTGCTGGAGACCCCCCTCTCCCACATTCCCTGCTGGAAAAACCCCTCTCCCACATTCCCTGCTGGAAAAACCCCTCTCCCACATTCCCTGCTGCCCCCCCCCCCCCCCCCACCACCACCACCACAACAGCCGCTCTGTTGAATCACTCACCTGTCGGGAGTGGAGAGATATTTCTGTTTCTGGAATTTCTTCTCCAGCCCCATGAGCTGAAGCTCGGTGAAAATGGTGCGGCATCTCCGAGGCTTTTTTAGCCGAGGAACGGCCTGATCGCTTTCGCATTCACTGCTGGCGGTCGTTATACTCTCGAGAGCTGCTGGATCCGTCCGACTGGAGGACGGGGCCGGAGGCAGGAACTGCGGAATCCTTGCAGAGAGAGCCGGGGAGAGGCGAGTCACTGAAAGCAGCGGGTACGGGCTCAAGGACGACCCTGCAGAAACACACGAGGATTAACGTTAATCAGAGACAAGACACTAAGATCATTCCGTACACAGTCCAAGTGTGAGGCGGTCCGATAACACTCCCCCCTCACACTGCAGATAATCAGTACTGACCCCCGGCCACTGACAGTGAGAGACAAGCGCCATTAAAGGCTGCAGCTTTATTGGGCCAAATCTTGCTGGAGCGGGGCATCTCGCGGTGAGACTTTTTCTTGCACCCTTCAGCTCAAAGTCTTTTTGCGGTGTAACATGCTAGACGTACGAGCTGATAACGGCACGGCGAGGGCAACAGGGCATTTGGGACCTGAGTAAACGACAGGACAACAACGTGTATTTATATAGCGCCTTTAACGTAGTAAAACGTCCCAAAGTGCTTCACAGGAGTATTAAAAGACAAGACATTTGACATGGAGTCACATAAGGATAAATTAGGGCAGGTGACCAAAAGCTTGGTCAAAGAGGTAGGTTTTAAGGAGCATCTTAAAGGAGGAAAGAGAGGTAGCGAGGCAGAGAGGTTTAGGCAGGGAATTCCAGAGCTTAGGGCCCAGGCAACAGAAGGCACGGCCACCAATGGTTGAGCGATTATAATCAGGGATGCTCAAGAGGGCAGAATTAGAGGAGCGCAGATATCTCAGGGGGTTGTGAGGCTTGAGGAGATTACAGAGATAGGGAGGGGTGAGGCCGTGGAGGGATTTGAAAACAAGGATGAGAATTTTGAAATCGAGGTGCTGCTTAACCGGGAGCCAATGTAGGTCAGTGAGCACAGGGGTGATGGGTGAACGGGACTTGGTGCGAGTTAGGACTTGGGCAGCCGAGTTTTGGATGGCCTCAAGTTTACGTAGGGTAGAATGTGGGAGGCCAGCCAGGAGTGCATTGGAATAGTCAAGTCTAGAGGTAACAAAGGCATGGATGAGGGTTTCAGCAGTGGATGAGCTGAGGCAAGGGTGGAGACGGACGATGTTACGGAGGTGGAAATAGGCGGTCTTAATGATGGCGTGGATATGTGGTTGGAAGCTCATCACCCAGAAGGAGAGAGGGGAAAAATTGAATTAAGAGAGAAAGAAATAAAAGAGACAGATAGGAAAAGAAAGAAAAAAATTAAAATGTTGAAATCTGAAATTTTGAGACTCAACAGCTTAAATTGTTCCTTTTCTGGGCCGGAGTGTTTGATTGGCATTGCATTAACAATTATCACATCATTAAAAAGATACTTACATTGTTAAGTTCCAGCCCTCACTTTCCATGGCAAATTTAATGGGAAATTGAGGTGCAAATCCAACAAGTTTAGGAAGGATGTCAAGGCCTTGGAGAGGGCACAGAGAAGGCTTACTAGAAGGCTGACAAGGGATGAGGGACTTCAGTTATGTGGGGAGACTGCAGAAGCTGGGATTGTACTCCTTTAACAGAAAGGAGATTTAATAGAGGTGTTCAAAATTATGAAGGGTTTTGATAGAGCAAGTGGGGAGAAACTGTTTCCTCTGGCTGGTGGGTCAGTAACCAGAGGTCAGAGATTTAAAATCATTGGCAAAAGGACTAGAGGAGAAATGAGGAGAAATATTTTCCCATATTTTATGGAAAATATTTTATGATGATTTGGAACGCACTACCTGATAGAGTGGTGGAATCAGATTCCATAGGAACTTTCAAAAGGCAGTTGGAGATGTATTTGAAGAGACTAAGTTGGATCACACTTTCAAAGAGCCGGCACAGACACGACGGGCCAAATGGCCTCCTTCTGTGCTGTAAGATCCGATAGGCTGATGAAAATAATGGGGAGGTTGATGGCGAGATGCTGTTTGTGTGAAGCAATTGACCAGCAAGTTCTGGAGGTTCGCGACTCATGGCATATC
Organism: Squalus acanthias; assembly: GCA_030390025.1. Taxonomy (NCBI): domain Eukaryota; kingdom Metazoa; phylum Chordata; class Chondrichthyes; order Squaliformes; family Squalidae; genus Squalus; species Squalus acanthias. Next base: position 27,499,317 of record CM059445.1, read on the forward strand.
TCTTAATCCCCTGAACTTGCTGGCTGATTTCACATTAATAACGGAGTGCGTCGTTAACACGCTGTTATTTTTCCAGCACGATTTGGCCCATTATATGAGTCGAACTGGAGTGATCGCACTACACTGATAAATCCTCGGTCCACCTTCTGACACAAAAGATTGTTGTCCAATAAGAAACAAGTGTCCAGGTGAATTTTATTTTTTTCTCCTTTTAAATTGCACTGCATGGCACCCACAGAGACTGTTATTTGATACAGTGATTCTGTCCAAGGCATTTGGAACAAAACTGTCTGCCATTAAAAGTGACTCATCCTCTGCTGGAATGGCAGATCCCTCAGACAATAACAGACAAGGAGAAAGAATTTTTTTTAAAATTGTTTATGGGATGTGGGCGTCGCTGGCAATGCCAGTATTTATTACCCATCCCTAATTGCCCTTGAGAAGGTGGTGGTGAGCCGCCTTCTTGAACCACTGCAGTCCATGTGGTGAAGGTGCTCCCACAGTGCTGTTAGGGAGGGAATTCCAGGATTTTGACCCAGCGACGATGAAGGATCGGCGATATACTAAGTCAGGATGGTGTGTGACTTGGAGGAGAACTTGGAGGTGGTGGTGTTCCCATGCGCCTGCTGCCCTTGTCCTGGTGGAAGAGGTCGCGGGTTTGGGAGGTGCTGTTGAAGAAGCCTTGGCGAGCTGCTGCAGTGCATCTTGTAGATGGTACACACTGCAGCCACGGTGGAGGGAGTGAGTGTTTAAGGTGGTGGATGGGGTGTCAATCAAGCGGCTGCTTTGTCCTGGATGGTGTCGAGCAGAGGGATCCGTATCGAGAGGGATCTACTCACTCAGTATCGAGAGGGATCTACTCACTCAGTGTCAAGAGGGATCTACTCACTCAGTATTGAGAGGGATCTACTCACTCAGTGTCAAGAGGGATCCACTCACTCAGCACTGAGAGGGTCCACTCACTCAGCACTGAGGGATCAATTCACTCAGTACCGAGAGGGATCGACTCACTCAGCACTGAGTGCGGATCGCTTTTACTGAATGATAAAATTATTGAAAGACAAACATGGTTCTGGGAGTGATGCCAAGAACACCTGCTGAATTTACCAATGAGCTGTGACATGGTAACTTTTTGATAGCAAGCCCAACTCTCAATGTCGAAACAGAGAAACTGGTTTGATCAATATTTTCAAAACCAATTGTGTAAAAACGAGTTTGTTGAACTCATTATTCCACTCATGAACCAAGGGAAAGCCTCTGCATTTTGCATTTCTCAAAGAGCTGTGTCACCTACTGATCCCCAACAGAAGCCCCAGTTCACCCCCAGCCTGCCCCATCCTCTTAAAGAGGCCACATCACATTGAGGACCGTCTGATGGGCGATAGGCACTCCTCTGGCCCAGGGCACTCAACAGTTAAAGGGGCAGCGCAGCTTTTTCAGGCTGTTTCACCGAGTAACACCTCCACCTGTCACTCCATGGGACAGGTCTTTTCCCCAACGTGTAACGAAAAATTAACGTATTGTAAAAATGCAGATGGAGTTAACAGCACGGTGAGAGATGACAAGCACCTTTAACATAAATAGTGCTATTGGATTATAACATGAGCTCATTGTGAACTGCTCCAAACTTCCTTTCTGCAGTCTGTTCTCGGTTTTCTCCTCTTTCTCTCTGTTACTCTGCTGTCTCTCGCTGGAGGAAGCCCTTCAGCCCAGTCCACCTGCTCTGCCTCTCTGTGAGCCATCTTTTCAATCTCAGGTCTCTGCTTTTTCCCAACATCCTCATTCCCCAAGTAAATCGTGTGGATATCTGTCTTCAGGACCGACTGGTGCTCTGGGATAGCGGATCCCGCTCCCGTTCCAGAACCCGGCCGATGTTCATTCCATTGATTTTAATGTTACATTAAACTGCCTCTCCCAGTCGCTTAATCTATCTCCGTTCCTTTTATAATCTTCTTCATCACCAAACCCCTCCCAGTTTAGTACCATCTGTAGGTGTGATGCGCTCCCCATGATTCCTGATCCAGGCTATTTATAGACAAGGGGAGATTTTACAAGTTTGCTCCCGGCACAGTCCTGGGCAAACCGGGACACCTGTCAGATCTCAGGCCCTGCAGAATTCTCCATCCATTCGTTTTCATTCGCACACTCAACAGTTACTCCAGGCTCGTCTGTACCAGTGTGAATGCATTTGATCATTGCACTGGATCTCAGCACCTTGAGTCTTATCCCCAGGAGTCTTGTCTGGGTCAGATTCATCCGCATCTCCTCACCTTAAGAGGGAATGGGCTTGGATGTGTTTCGCCTGAACAACAGAACTCTCCACCTCCTCGCCCCACCAAATTGTCAAAGATTTTTCTCAACGGCAGCTCTGGCAAAACGCCTCAACTCCATCCGGTATCTGATTTAGTTCCCAGCTCCAGACAACGCTGCTGACTATTAGACGGGGAGGAGAATCTCCAGCAGGTTTCTACAGATCACCGGCCACTGCTGGATCCGGTGGGACTGTTGCCCCAGGTGGATGGGCTGCCACTGATTCACCAAGCTGCTCACAGACACCTGCTGGCACTGGGCGGTACTGCAAACAGCAGCAACTTGCATTTATATAGCGCCTTTTAACGTAGTAAAACCTCCCAAGGCGCGGCACAGGAGCGTTATTGGACAAAGATGGACACCGAGCCACATAAGGAGATATTAGGACCAAAAGCTTGGTGAAAGAGGTAGGTTTTAAGGAGCGTCTTAAAGGAGGAGCGAGAGGTAGAGAGGCGGAGGGAATTCCAGAGCTTAGGGCCCAGGCAGCTGAAGGCACGGCCGCCAATGGTGGAGCGATTAAAATCGGGGATGGTCAAGAGGCCAGAATTATTTCCAGTTATGCTGACACTCAACAGCAGCATTTAGTTTCTGATCCAGTTTGATCACAATGTGGCAGCAAAAGGATTATTCAGTAAGTGTAGCGAGTGTGCAGGTCGATTGCCAAATGTGATCACTACGAGTTTACTGATAAACACAAAGTGGGGAATTTTATCAATGGGGGCGCGTTGGGGGCGGGACTGCTGGTTGTCGGGTTTCAGTCCCGCCCCCAACGACGTCTGGCCAACCCAACACTATTTTCCCTTGATTGACCTTGTTAAGCCCGCCCTCCGGGCTTAGCAGGCCGATTAAGGGAAAGCCGTTGACAGAGAACGTCAGCTTATGACGTTTCATCTGTCAAAAATGTTTGACAGATGAATTGTCATCGTTTGACAGCTTTGAGAAGCTGTCAAACAGACAATCTCTGTTCTTTGGTGATTTCTTGTACTCAAGACTCACCAAACCTCTTTCCTGAGCAGAAATCAGATGGCTGTTGCATCGGAGAATGCAGCAGCCATTCTGTCATCTCTGCCGTTGAGATGAGGAGCCTCTGGATCCCCAATGATTGAAGCCTGCAGGAAGAAACAAAGGTAAGTAAACTTTTTCTAACACTTTTCACTCACCTCTCATACTTACCTCTCCACACTTGCACCCATCACTTACCTCCACAGCGCACTTTTGGACCCCTCCGACCCCCCGCAGACCCACTGCTCGCCTCACTGACCCTGGCGGGGTTTCCCGACGTCGGGAAGCCCGCACTTCTGTTGGTAAAATGGGGATAATCCTCTTAACTGCCTGTTAACTACCTGTTAACTATCTGTTAACTATCTGTTAACAGGCAGTTAAATGGCTGTAATCCCCTTCCCTGCCTCGAGGAGATGGGTCCCTGCGCGAGTCGGGGACCCGCCTCCTGGGAAGATGGCACGGAGGCGGGTTGGGAGCGGGTTCGGTACCCGCTCCCAGTTTCTGCCATTTTCCCAGCAGTTCCGCCTCTAAACCCGCCTCCCCAGGGCTGGCAAAATCGCCCCAAAATGTTTGTGCACATTTTGCACTAGAAACACTCGTGCAGAGTCACACATGACTCTCACTCCTGGGAGAGCCAGTGTATGGTCGGGAATCTCTCTCCAGATCAATATCTCTGCTCCCTAACCACAAAGTGAGTAAAGGCATCGACCAATGTTGTACTGGGGAACCGCAGAGCGGGAAATCCCCGCTTCGATCCTCGGTCTGTGCTGAGTTAACTGTTGCAGCCAAGTGGCAGTTGAGATGTTACAATTGGCCTCAGCATTTGTGGGTTAGAGATGGGAAAAATCAGTCAGGGTTTTGTGAATATCAGGTAAGGGCAAGTTCAGGCTCGACTGTGATGGCCCCACAGTTAAATAGCCTGTTGACAGACAGGGGCTGAAATTGCATGGTGATCCCACAGCTGGTGAGCGGCGGAATCCCAGTGGATATTCAGCCTGTCCACTGTCTGAGCTTACACATCAGAATGGCCACTGTAGTCAGCGCCGTGACAGCGCGCAGAGCAAAAACCTGGGTAGTGACACGACTGGACTAGCGCACATTTCAGAATAGGATTTGGTGCTTAGAGACAGCCAGTGTTAGAAGCACTTTCAAATACAACGGGCCCTGTGCTCTGCCCACAATCTCCAGACAGTAGTGATGGGCAGCACAGTGAGCCTGAACTTGGAGTACGTGCTGCCGGCAGGAAGCCTCGCCCATCATGTACTTTAATAGTTGGAGAATGATGGGCCATGCCCACCCGAATCTCTGTAACCTCCTCCAGCCCGACAACCCTTCGAGATCTCCACGCTCCTGCAATTCTGGCCTCTTGTGCATCCCTGATTATAATCGCTCCACCATTGGCGGCCGTGCCTTCAGCTACCTGGGCACTAAGCTCTGGAATTCCCTCCCTAAACCTCTCCGCCTCTCTTTCCTCCTTTAAGACGCTCCTTAAAACCTACCTCTTTGACCAAGCTTTTAGTCACCTGCACTAATATCTCCTTATGTGGCTCGGTGTCAAATTTTGTTTACTTATCGCTCCTGTGCAGCGCCTTGTGATGTTTTACTACGTTAAAGGTGCTATATAAATGCAAGTTGTTGTTGTTGAATTGCTGACACAGGCAGCTGGTGATGAGGCTTCTCGCCTGCACCGTGGACTTAATTACCTCTAATGTGCAGCAACAGCCAGGGGCCGAGTGAGTAAAGGCACCATGCACTGCCGTACTGAGCCACACAGAGCAGAGCGCCCCTCAGTCTGTGCCAGGTTAGCCCATCCCAGCTCTCAGCACTCCTGCGATTAGAGGAAGGTTAAAAATGAGTCCTGGTGTCAGTCCAGATCCCTCCCCAGGCCTCCTGCCAGAAAGTGCACGTGTGGGAGTTGGGAGAGGACAGGGTCGGGCTCAGCTGCGATTCCCTCTACAGTCAAATATCCTGCTGACACTCACTGTCCCACACATGAGGAGACAGCACAGGGTGAAAGACAGCACAGGGTGAAACCTCTCTCCCGGTTCAGGCAGTGCCTTCAGGAGAGGAGGGAGCAAAACAACTTGTGTTTATATAGCACCTTTAACATAGTAAAACGTCTCAAGGCACAGAAAGAAAATCTGAAAAGGATTAAATGACCGCACCAGACACCTGATGTCATGGTACCGCCCCCGGGGGCACGGTGTGGACACATGGACACTGCCCCCAGGGGCACGGTGTGGGCACATGGACACAGCCCCCGGGGACACGGTGTGGGCACATGGACACTGCCCCCAGGGGCACGGTGTGGGCACATGGACACAGCCCCCGGGGACACGATGTGGGCACATGGACACCGCCCCCAGGGGACACGGTGTGGGTGCATGGACACTGCCCCCAGGGGCACGGTGTGGGCACATGGACACTGCCCCCGGGGGCACTGTGTGGGCACATGGACACTGTCCCCGGGGGCACGGTGTGGGCACATGGACACTGTCCCCGGGGGCACGGTGTGGGCACATGGACACTGTCCCCGGGGGACACGGTGTGGGCACATGGACATGGCCCCCAGGGGGCACGGTGTGGGCACATGGACACGGCCCCCGGGGGACACGGTGTGGGCAGATGGACACTGTCCCCGGGGGCACGGTGCGGGCACATGGACACTGTCCCCGGGGGCACGGTGTGGGTGCATGGACACGGCCCCCGGGGGACACGGTGTGGGCACATGGACACGGCCCCCGGGGGACACGGTGTGGGCACATGGACACGGCCCCCGGGGGACACGGTGTGGGTGCATGGACACTGTCCCCGGGGGCACGGTGTGGGTGCATGGACACTGTCCCCGGGGGCACGGTGTGGGTGCATGGACACTGTCCCCGGGGGACACGGTGTGGGTGCATGGACACTGTCCCCGGGGGACACGGTGTGGGTGCATGGACACTGTCCCCGGGGGACACGGTGTGGGTGCATGGACACTGTCCCCGGGGACACGGTGTGGGCACATGGACACTGTCCCCGGGGGACACGGTGTGGGTGCATGGACACTGTCCCCGGGGGACACGGTGTGGGTGCATGGACACTGTCCCCGGGGGACACGGTGTGGGTGCATGGACACTGTCCCCGGGGACACGGTGTGGGCACATGGACACTGTCCCCGGGGGACACGGTGTGGGTGCATGGACACTGTCCCCGGGGGACACGGTGTGGGCACATGGACACTGTCCCCGGGGGACACGGTGTGGGTGCATGGACACTGTCCCCGGGGACACGGTGTGGGCACATGGACACTGTCCCCGGGGGCACGGTGTGGGTGCATGGACACGGCCCCCAGGGACAGTCTCTGCAAGCTCGCTTGGGCTGGGATTACAAACCATTTGCTGGTGAGTTCCAAGAAAGGAAACTCAAATTTAGACTGACGCCAGATATTCTTGTTTACTTAATATGGTTCCAAGGTGCTGCTCACCTGGGCTCAGGGCGAGTTTACAACAGGACCGCGTCAGCAACTCAGACATGGTCACAGGACGAGTGAGAAACTGGCTGGCAGAAGGAATTAGTAACGCAACACATTCTTTTCGGTCTGTGTTTGAGTCTCTTAGCCAACTTATGGAGAAGCCCAGGCAGGGAGCGTCTCCGCTTGCCCCACGCTCTCTCCCTAGGGACACACCCGACCTACCAAATCCAGAGAGTTTAGCCGCAGCTTGGCAGGAGCTGAGATTTGGGGACCCCTCTACCTCCCCTCCCTCCCTCCCTCTCCATCCCCTCCCCTCTCCCTCTGCTCCCCTCTCCTCCCTCTCCTTCCCTCCCTCCCTCCCTCTCTTCCCCTCTCTCTCCCCGCTCCCCAGTATGTGGAGTGACACTGCTGGAGTTTAACCAGCATGGAGAACCCGAGAGCGCAGCCAATAGCACCTGCCCATTTGGGATTTGGCCTGCAGGGTGATCTGGAGTCGAGAATCCCAATCCCAGCCCCGGTCTAACCACACAACCCATGAGAAACTGGTTAGAAAGGACGAGTGATCCAATGGTAAGGACATTGCCCAGTCTCTGCCTCTTGCACACCTCCACTCGGCTGCTCAGCCTGTCTGAAGACCTGCCAACTGATCAGCCCAGAAGCTAAGCAAAGGCAGGACGCGCTGAAAAGATGGTTCCCCGGGCCAGAGCAAGGGGCCGGAGCGGCTGACCAGAGCAGTGAAACCAGGACTGATATTACCCGCGGCACCACCGCCTGCCCCTCTACAGCCCGGCACCATAGTCTGCAGTATAATCGGCACTTGGTACAAGCCACCCACCCAAATAAAGGCTAAAACTGGCAATTGCAACTCGACACGAACATCTGCAAAGTCCCCGAGCCCCACCGTCCTCAGTGGATGAGGGTGTGGGCATTACAGGCACTCTGGGCGGGGCTGGCATTGTATCTCCATAAACTTCTCCTGGGCACAATCAGCACTTCAGACCTATTTTTAGAATGAGTTTCTCCTGTAACATCAGGGTTTCTGTTGGCAAAGAGCCAGCAACATTCCGGAACGTTTACATTTATAAATGGTGGCGGACGCACCACTCCCTATCATGTGTTAAATACTGACCCCAATGGCGCTTCTCCTGCTCTCAGTGCCCAGGGATTGGCGGCGGGAAATCATCCCAGGGTTCGCAGTCCTGGTGACTATCAAGTGAACCTTCTACAAAGAGTGTGTGTGTAAGTGTGAGTGAGTGAGTGAGAGTGTGAGTGAATGAGTGAGAGTGTGAGTGAGTGAGTCTGTCTATACAAGTGTGTGTGTACATTGGATGATGACAGAATCAGACTCGTTGGTGATGCCCCCCCCCCCCCACCTTGATAAAATAATTGTCCCTATGAGAGAGCCTAACACTGGGACCCCCCCATGAGAGAGCCTAACACTGGGACCCCCCCATGAGAGAGCCTAGCACTGGGACCCCCCCCCCCCCATGAGAGAGCCTAGCACTGGGACCCCCCCATGGGAGAGCCTAGCACTGGGACCCCCTCATGTGAGAGCCTAACACTGGGACCCCCCCATGAGAGAGCCTAGCACTGGGACCCCCTCATGTGAGAGCCTAGCACTGGGACCCCCGCATGAGAGAGCCTAACACTGGGACCCCCTCATGGGAGAGCCTAGCACTGGGACCCCTCCCCCACCCCATGAGAGAGCCTAACACTGGGACCCCCTTATGTGAGAGCCCAGCACTGGGACCCCCCCATGTGAGAGCCTAACACTGGGACCCCCTCATGGGAGAGCCTAGCACTGGGACCCCCTCATGTGAGAGCCTAACACTGGGACCCCCCCATGAGAGAGCCTAGCACTGGGACCCCCTCATGTGAGAGCCTAGCACTGGGACCCCCCCATGGGAGAGCCTAGCACTGGGACCCACTCCCCCCCATGGGAGAGCCTAACACTGGGACCCCCTCATGGGAGAGCCTAGCACTGGGACCCCCCCCCCCCCCCAATGGGAGAGCCTAACACTGGGACACCCTCATGGGAGAGCCTAGCACTGGGACCCCCCCATGGGAGAGCCTAGCACTGGGACCCCCCCATGAGAGAGCCTAGCACTGGGACCCCCCCCATGAGAGAGCCTAGCACTGTGACCCCCCCATGGGAGAGCCTAACACTGGGACCCCCTCCCCCCCATGGGAGAGCCTTATTTTGCCCCCACACCCTGAAGGACGCCCAGTGACTCCAGGTCCCAGCGTGCCCAGCTCCTGCACTCTCGAGACATCCACTGCTCAGCGGAATCAGTGTCTGTGGAACCCGTGCCGCAGTGAGAGTCAGTGTCTGTGGAACCCATACCCCAGTGAGAGTCAGTGTCTGTGGAACCCATACCCCAGTGAGAGTCAGTGTCTGTGGAACCCATACCCCAGTGAGAGTCAGTGTCTTTGGAACCCATACCCTAGTGAGAGTCAGTGTCTGTGAAACTGTACCCCAGTGAGAGTCAGTGTCTGTGAAACTGTACCCCAGTGAGAGTCAGTGTCTGTGGAACCCTTACCCCAGTGAGAGTCAGTGTCTGTTGAACTGTACTCCAGTGAGAGTCAGTGTCTGTGGAACCTGTACCCCAGTGAGAGTCAGTGTCTGTGGAACTGTACCCCAGTGAGAGTCAGTGTCTGTGGAACTGTACCCCAGTGAGAGTCAGTGTCTGTGGAACTGTACCCCAGTGAGAGTCAGTGTCTATGGAACCCGTACCCAGTGAGAGTCAGTGTCTGTGGAACCTGTACCCCAGTGAGAGTCAGTGTCTGTGGAACCCTTATCCCAGTGAGAGTCAGTGTCTGTGGAACCCGTACCCAGTGAGAGTCAGTGTCTGTGGAACCTGTACCCCAGTGAGAGTCAGTGTCTGTGGAACCCTTATCCCAGTGAGAGTCAGTGTCTGTGGAACCCATACCCCAGTGAGAGTCAGTGTCTGTGGAACCCATACCCCAGTGAGAGTCAGTGTCTGTGGAACCCATACCCCAGTGAGAGTCAGTGTCTTTGGAACCCATACCCTAGTGAGAGTCAGTGTCTGTGAAACTGTACCCCAGTGAGAGTCAGTGTCTGTGAAACTGTACCCCAGTGAGAGTCAGTGTCTGTGGAACCCTTACCCCAGTGAGAGTCAGTGTCTGTTGAACTGTACTCCAGTGAGAGTCAGTGTCTGTGGAACCTGTACCCCAGTGAGAGTCAGTGTCTGTGGAACTGTACCCCAGTGAGAGTCAGTGTCTGTGGAACTGTACCCCAGTGAGAGTCAGTGTCTGTGGAACTGTACCCCAGTGAGAGTCAGTGTCTATGGAACCCGTACCCAGTGAGAGTCAGTGTCTGTGGAACCTGTACCCCAGTGAGAGTCAGTGTCTGTGGAACCCTTATCCCAGTGAGAGTCAGTGTCTGTGGAACCCGTACCCAGTGAGAGTCAGTGTCTGTGGAACCTGTACCCCAGTGAGAGTCAGTGTCTGTGGAACCCTTATCCCAGTGAGAGTCAGTGTCTGTGGAACCTGTACCCCAGTGAGAGTCAGCGTCTGTGGAAATCCAGCCAAAGCCAGTGTCTTCAGAAAGGGAGGCGAGAAGATTTGGGAAAAAGCACTATATTTTGAAAAGTTAGATATAAAATTAAGTTCTATAAAGTGAGGGACCACAAGGAACATCAGCATGGGGAGGAAGAAACCGAAAAACTATAAACTGTTTGCAGCTAAACGAATTGCACTGATTCTGTGCAGTTCATCTGTCCTGTGAGCTAGAGTATGGGCACTCCACGCTCCGACTGTTGGCACTGAGTACAGAAGTCATACTGCTCACGGCACTGGGTACTGGGAACAATCACACTGCTCATTGGCGCTGGGCACTGGGTACAGTCACACTGGTCACTGGCGCTGGGTACTGGGTACAATCACACTGCTCACTGGCGCTGGGTACTGGGAACAATCACACTGGTCACTGGCGCTGGGCACTGGGAACAATCACACTGCTCACTGGCGCTGGGTACTGGGAACAATCACACTGCTCACTGGCACTGGGCACTGGGTACAGTCACTGCTCACTGGCGCTGGGCACTGGGTTCAGTCACTGCTCACTGGCACTGGGCACTGGGAACAGTCACACTGCTCACTGGCGCTGGGCACTGGGTTCAGTCACTGCTCACTGGCACTGGGTACAGTCACTGCTCACTGGCGCTGGGCACTGGGTTCAGTCACTGCTCACTGGCGCTGGGCACTGGGAACAGTCACACTGCTCACTGGCGCTGGGCACTGGGTACAGTCACACTGCTCACTGGCGCTGGGCACTGGGTTCAGTCACTGCTCACTGGCACTGGGCACTGGGAACAGTCACACTGCTCACTGGCGCTGGGCACTGGGTACAGTCACTGCTCACTGGTGCTGGGCACTGGGTTCAGTCACTGCCCACTGGCACTGGGCACTGGGTACAGTCACACTGCTCACTGGCACTGGGCACTGGGTACAGTCACTGCTCACTGGCGCTGGGCACTGGGTACAGTCACTGCTCACTGGCACTGGGCACTGGGTACAGTCACACTGCTCACTGGCACTGGGCACTGGGTACAGTCACTGCTCACTGGCGCTAGGCACTGGGTACAGTCACTGCTCACTGGCGCTAGGCACTGTTAGCTTGTTGATATTTTGAGGGAACAGTTAGATTATTAACGAGACAACTGTCAAAATCACGATCATTTACCGGTGTTAGTCCCGAACCGATTTGATCTTCATGGAGCGTGATTCCTGAACAGGACGAGCAAGTTGCGACTAACTATTCACCCTGGTATGAAATTTAAACTTTCTGCATTGATGCGTCTGTTGAGAAATGTTAATATCTCATTCCCCGAGACATGAGCGCTGTCCCTTTCGGCTGGGACAGGGGAGAGGGACAGGGGAGAGGGACAGGCGACAGGGGCAGGGGCAGGGGAGAGGGACAGGGGCAGGGGAGAGGGGCAGGAGAGAGGGACAGGGAAGAGGGACAGGGGAGAGGGGCAGGAGAGAGGGACAGGGGAGAGGGACAGGGGACAGGGGCAGGGGAGAGGGACAGGGGAGAGGGACAGGGGCAGGGGAGAGGGAAAGGGACAGGGGAGAGGGACAGGAACAGGGGAGAGGGACAGGGGAGAGGGACAGGAACAGGGGAGTGGGTCAGGGGAGAGGGGCAGGGGAGAGGGACAGGGGAGAGGGACAGGGACAGGGGACAGGGGAGAGGGGCAGGGAGTGGGACAGGGGACAGGGGAGAGGGGCAGGGGAGAGGGAGAGGGAGAGGGGCAGGGGAGAGGGACAGGGGACAGGGAGAGGGGCAGGGGAGAGGGAGAGGGACAGGGGAGTGGGTCAGGGGAGAGGGGCAGGGGAGAGGGACGGGGACAGGGGACAGGGGAGAGGGGCAGGGAGTGGGACATCAGCACACACCGCGACAGAGCGAAGCAGACAGTCAGATAAAGTGCTCGTACCGGGGCAGGAGTGCAGCGCCTGCGGACGGACGATGAAGCCGGGTCGAGAGCCCAGGGCCAGCTGCAGGTAGCTGCGGGTCTCCTTGGCCAGAATCTCATCGATCAGGAAGGTCTTGTAACGCCGGCTCCCCGGCGGGTGCAGCCCGGGGAAGGCGAGCCCCGGCTCGGCGGGACACTGCATGCTGACAGGCTCCGCGACAGCAAGTTGCCCAAGTGCGGGCGGCCAGAGTGCGCCTGGCTCCGGCTCTCAGGCTCGGCTCCGCCCGCAGCCCTTTATAAAGCTGCGATAAGGATCTTCAGCAGCCAACGAGGGACAGGCGGCCCGTCAATCAGCCGCTTCCTGCAGCCTGGGGCCAGACACTGGGGAGAGACTGGGGGACTGAGCCAGACTGGGGGTCTGAGCCAGACTGAGCCAGACTGGGGGTCTGAGCCAGACTGAACCAGACTGGGGAACTGAGCCAGACTGAGCCAGACTGGGGAACTGAGCCAGACTGGGGGTCTGAGCCAGACTGAGCCAGACTGGGGGTCTGAGCCAGACTGAGCCAGACTGGGGGTCTGAGCCAGACTGAGCCAGACTGGGGAACTGAGCTAGACTGGGGGACTGAGCCAGACTGAGCCAGACTGGGGAACTGAGCTAGACTGGGGGACTGAACCAGACTGGGGGTCTGAGCCAGACTGAGCCAGACTGGGGGACTGAGCCAGACTGGGGGACTGAGCCAGACTGAGCTAGACTGGGGAACTGAGCTAGACTGGGGGACTGAGCCAGACTGGGGGTCTGAGCCAGACTGAGCCAGACTGGGGGACTGAGCCAGACTGGGGGACTGAGCCAGACTGGGGGTCTGAGCCAGACTGGGGTACTGAGCCAGACTGAGCCAGACTGGGGTTCTGAGCCAGACTGGGGGACTGAACCAGGCTGAGCCAGACTGGGGGACTGAACCAGACTGAGCCAGACTGGGGAACTGAGCCAGACTGAGGAACTGAGCCAGACTGGGGGACTGAGCCAGACTGAGCCAGACTGGGGGTCTGAGCCAGACTGAGCCAGACTGGGGGACTGAGCCAGACTGGGGGTCTGAGCCAGACTGGGGTACCGAGCCAGACTGAGCCAGACAGGGGGACTGAGCCAGACTGGGGAACTGAACCAGGCTGAGCCAGACTGGGGAACTGAGCCAGACTGAGGAACTGAGCCAGACTGGGGGACTGAGCCAGACTGAGCCAGACTGGGGAACTGAACCAGGCTGAGCCAGACTGGGGGACTGAGCCAGACTGAGCCAGACTGGGGAACTGAGCCAGACTGAGGAACTGAGCCAGACTGAGCCAGACTGGGGAACTGAGCCAGACTGAGCTAGACTGGGGGTCTGAGCCAGACTGGGGGACTGAGCCAAACTGAGCTAGACTGGGGGTCTGAGCCAGACTGGGGGTCTGAGCCAGACTGAGCCAGACTGGGGGTCTGAGCCAGACTGGGGGTCTGAGCCAGACTGAGCCAGACTGGGGGACTGAGCCAGACTGGGGGACTGAGCCAGACTGAGCCAGACTGGGTGACTGAGCCAGACTGAGCCAGACTGGGGGACTCAGCCAGACTGAGCCAGACTGGGGGACTGAGCCAGACTGAGCCAGACTGGGGGACTGAGCCAGACTGAGCCAGACTGGGGAACTGAGCCAGACTGGGGGTCTGAGCCAGACTGAGCCAGACTGGGGGACTGAGCCAGACTAAGCCAGACTGGGGGTCTGAGCTAGACTGGGGGTCTGAGCCAGACTGGGGGTCTGAGCCAGACTGAACCAGACTGGGGGTCTGAGCCAGACTGAGCCAGACTGGGGAACTGAGCTAGACTGGGGGACTGAGCCAGACTGAGCCAGACTGGGGGTCTGAGCCAGACTGAGCCAGACTGGGTAACTGAGCCAGACTGGGGGACTGAGCCAGACTGAGCTAGACTGGGGAACTGAGCTAGACTGGGGGACTGAGCCAGACTGGGGAACTGAGCCAGACTGAGCCAGACTGGGGGTCTGAGCCAGACTGGGGAACTGAGCCAGACTGGGGGACTGAGCCAGACTGAGCTAGACTGGGGGTCTGAGCCAGACTGGGGGGACTGAGCCAGACTGAGCTAGACTGGGGGACTGAGCCAGACTGAGCTAGACTGGGGGACTGAGCCAGACTGGGGGACTGAGCCAGACTGAGCTAGACTGGGGAACTGAGCTAGACTGGGGGACTGAGCCAGACTGGGGGTCTGAGCCAGACTGAGCCAGACTGGGGGACTGAGCCAGACTGGGGGTCTGAGCCAGACTGTGGTACTGAGCCAGACTGAGCCAGACTGGAGTTCTGAGCCAGACTGGGGGACTGAGCCAGACTGGGGGACTGAGCCAGACTGAGCCAGACTGGGGATCTGAGCCAGACTGAGCCAGACAGGGGGACTGAGCCAGACTGGGGAACTGAACCAGGCTGAGCCAGACTGGGGGACTGAACCAGACTGGGGAACTGAACCAGGCTGAGCCAGACTGGGGGACTGAACCAGACTGGGGAACTGAGCCAGACTGGGGGACTGAGCCAGACTGAGCCAGACTGGGGATCTGAGCCAGACTGAGCCAGACAGGGGGACTGAGCCAGACTGGGGAACTGAACCAGACTGAGCCAGACTGGGGAACTGAGCCAGACTGAGGAACTGAGCCAGACTGGGGGACTGAGCCAGACTGAGGAACTGAGCCAGACTGAGCCAGACTGGGGGACTGAGCCAGACTGAGCCAGACTGGGGGACTGAGCCAGACTGGGGGACTGAGCCAGACTGGGGATCTGAGCCAGACTGAGCCAGACTGGGGAACTGAACCAGGCTGAGCCAGACTGGGGGACTGAGCCAGACTGAGCCAGACTGGGGAACTGAGCCAGACTGAGGAACTGAGCCAGGCTGAGCCATACTGGGAGACTGAACCAGACTGAGCCAGACTGGGGAACTGAGCCAGACTGAGGAACTGAGCCAGACTGAGCCAGACTGGGGAACTGAGCCAGACTGAGCCAGACTGGGGGTCTGAGCCAGACTGGGGAACTGAGCCAGACTGGGGGACTGAGCCAGACTGAGCTAGACTGGGGGTCTGAGCCAGACTGGGGGACTGAGCCAAACTGAGCTAGACTGGGGGACTGAGCCAGACTGAGCTAGACTGGGGGTCTGAGCCAGACTGGGGGTCTGAGCCAGACTGAGCCAGACTGGGGGTCTGAGCCAGACTGGGGGTCTGAGCCAGACTGAGCCAGGCTGGGGGACTGAGCCAGACTGAGCCAGACTGGGGGACTGAGCCAGACTGAACCAGACTGGGGGACTGAGCCAGACTGAGCCAGACTGGGGAACTGAGCCAGACTGGGGGACTGAGCCAGACTGAGCCAGACTGGGGAACTGAGCCAGACTGGGGGTCTGAGCCAGACTGAGCCAGACTGGGTAACTGAGCCAGACTGGGGGTCTGAGCCAGACTGACCCAAACTGGGGGACTGAGCCAGACTGGGGAACTAAGCCAGACTGGGGAGGGGGGGGAGGGGCTCAGCCAGACTGGGGGATTCAGCCAAAAAAGGGGGGTGGTCACAGCCAGGGACAGGAGGGACCCAGACTGGAGGGCAAACTGACACTGCCCATGTCTGGCTCTGCTCCTCCCACCCCTGCTTGTGTTCAGGCAGTGGGCTCTCACACAGGGGACCCAGTACTAGCTGAGCACCCAGATCCAGACAGGGTCCCAGCTCCAGTTCACACCCCCTAGCTCACAGACACAGTCCCAACCCAACCTTCAGACCCAGACCCACCTCTTCCCCTAGATCCAGTCCTGGACCCAGACCCGAACCCAGTCCTAATCCCAACTCCAGCCCATACCTCCAACCCCAGATCTAGTCCCATATTCTGCTCCACACCCCAGTCCATGATTCTGACCTCAGACCTAGTGGCCAGACCCTAGTCCACGATCCTCCTTGGTGCTTCCCCAGTGGGAGGGTTAACCAAGATGACTGGCTGCTGGGTGTCAGTGCCTTTGGGGTAGAGGCGACCCTGTACCCCCTTGTGTTGGGTCAACTGTTTGCACCAGGTCCAAGGTTGTGGTCCTCGGCTGCTCCTGCCCACTCTCTGGAACTTGGTGAATTCCTACAGCAGGCGGCTGGGTAGGAGAGATGTAGCCTACCCTGAGAGGCTGCGGTCTTCCTGTGCCCACTCCTGCTGTGCCCTGGTGTAGGAATAGAGCTGAGGGCAGCAGTGAGGTGCAGTGGCCTTGCTTCAAAGCTTTGGCCATCCAATCGCCGAGTGTGTTCAAGCTGCTCAAAAGCTGATTGTAGGTTTTTGTAGCAACAGTCGGGGCCTCCGTGGGAGATCTGAGGTCGGATTGACCTCCCTACTCCCAAAGTGTACTGCTCCTGTGCAACCCCAAGATCGCTGGGATTTACATGAATCAGGGACAGCCCTAGCACAGGCCTGCCCACTGACAGGGCCGAGTGCTGACTGAAGGGGTAGGAAGAAGATCCTGATAGAACTTTAAAATACATGGGGGGACTCAAAACATGTGGATACAGTCCTCAGCTGCGGTTTTTCGGCCTGCTCACAGGACCCCACAGACCCCCCAGTCTATGTCTTTAAAATGCTGAGAGGTGTAGCTGATGTAGATATAACAAGGACATTGTGAGAAAGGCTGGAGCGCACGGGGTTAAAAGGAACAAAACTGGAGATCTTAGAAAAAGGAATTGTCTTTATAAAGTGGTGGGTGTGAAGGTGACACCTAGCAAAATGAAATAACGCTGATTTTCTCATTCAAAAGTGTCCTGGATAAATGTCTGGTTAGGAATGGGATGGAGACTATAGGGATGACTGTAGACTGAGATGATCACATCGTCCACAGATCCAGTGGTCCTCCACTGGTGGCCGCGGGTGGAAGGCAGCAGGTCAGGATTGAGGATGTCAAAGTAGGCATGAATGATGGGATGACATCAGAAGTCATATTACTTGTCGTTATTGCCACAGCAACGATGGACACAAGTAACACCAACGCATTAGTAATGTGCAGCAAGGGCCAGCGGGTGCACCTTTCAGCTTTGAACCCGCCCCTGAAGAAGTGAACTGATCTTGAAGTGATCAATTAAATTATTTTTTGCAAAAAATGTGCGACCGGCAGTTGAATACTGGAGGGAGGACCTCAGCCGCCCACTGACGCCCACCTTTCAACAGCCCACCGTCCAACGCCCACTGCGAGCAGCCGAGGAGGAGCGGACCGAGCCGGGAACCGGAGCAGAGAGGAAAAAAAACAGGAGTCCAAAAAACAAGGAGTGACGTCACAGGAAAGCAGGGAAGTGATTGGTTGGTCAGTATTTCTCTCTTTGTCTTGGGCATTGGTCTAAATTAAGAGCCGGGATTAAAAACTAAACGTTCAAAAAGAGGGAGCTGATTGGTGAGTATCTAGTAAGTGTTTTTACTTGGCTTTCTTAAAGTTTTTTAAGTTTATTCCAGCTAGGTTAATAAATAGTCTGTTAATTAGAGGTATGATGCGGAGATGCCGGTGTTGGACTGGGGTGGACAAAATTGAGAGGTCGCACAACACCAGGTTATAGTCCAACAGTTTTATTTTAAATCACAAGCTTTCGGAGTTACAACTCCTTCGTCGGGTGAAGTGAGGAGATACAGAATCGTCAAACCATATATAGATAGAGAACAATGCATGTGTAACTTACAATTGCAGACAACTGAATTCAATCATCCTGACTGTTTATCTGCCGAGGTGTGATAAAGTTAATCAGGTCAGCCAGGAAGGTACCACATCAAAGACATAGCAAGATACAACTGAGACAATGAGGTGGAGTCGCATGGGGTCTAACGTGTCAAAAGCTGCCGTCTGTATGTAAAACGATTAACTTTAAAAAAAATTACTTTTTTACTGGGAATCACATCTGTGAACAAGCCAACGACGACTCGAGTCCGGATCACGTCATGTATCGTGACATAAACCCAAGATCCCGATTGAGACCGTCTTCATGAGTGCGGAACTTGGCTATCAGTTTCTGCTCGATGATTTTGCGTTGTCGTGTTTTCCTAAGGCCGCCTTGGAGAACGCTTACCCGCAGATCCGAGGCTGAATGTCCTTGACTGCTGAAGTGTTCCCCGACTGGGAGGTAACAATCCTGCCTGGCGATTGTTGTGCGGTGCTCGTTCATACGTTGTCTCAGTGTCTGCATGGTCTCGCCGATGTACCATGCCGCGGTGCATTCTTTTCTGCAACGTATGAGGTAGACAACGTTGGCCGAGTCACATGAGTATGTACCATGTACCTGGTGGGTAGTGTCCTCACGTGTGATGATGGTATCTGTGTTGATGATCTGGCATGTCTTGCAGAGTTTGCCGTGGCAGGGTTGTGTGGTGTCGTGTTCACTGTTATCCTGAAAGCTGGGTAATTTGCTGCGAACGATGGTACTTCTGAGGTTAGGCGGCTGTTTGAAGGCAAGTAGTGGAGGCGTGGGGATGGCCTTAGCGAGGTGTTTGTCGTCATCGATGACATGTTGAAGGCTGCGAAGAACATGGCGTAGTTTCTCCGCTCCGGGGAAGTACTGGACGACGTAGGGTACCCTGTTGGTTGTGTCCAGTGTTTGCCTTCTGAGGAGGTCTATGCGATTTTTCGCTGTGGCCCGTCGGAACTGTCGATCGATGAGTCGAGCATCATATCCTGTTCTTACGAGGGCGTTTTTCAGCGTCCGTAGGTGTCCATCGCGTTCCTCCTCGTCTGAGCAGATCCTGTGTATTCGCAGGGCTTGTCCATAGGGGATGGCTTCTTTAACGTGGTTAGGGTGGAAGCTGGAGAAGTGGAGCATCGTGAGGTTGTCCGTGGGCTTGCGGTAGAGTGAGGTGCTGAGGTGTCCGTCTTTGATGGAGATTCGTGTGTCCAGGAATGAAACCGATTCTGAGGAGTAGTCCATGGTGAGTTTGATGGTGGGATGGAACTTGTTTATGTTATCGTGTAGTCTTTTCAGTGATCCTTCGCCATGGGTCCAAAGGAAGAAAATGTCGTCGATGTATCTGGTGTACAGCGTTGGCTGGAGGTCCTGTGCAGTGAAGAAAGTCTTGCTCGAACTTGTGCATGAAGATGTTGGCGTATTGGGGTGCGAATTTGGTCCCCATGGCTGTTCCGTGTGTTTGGGTAAAAAAATGGTTGTCGAAGGTGAAGACATTGTGGTCAAGGATGAAGCGGATGAGTTGTAGGATGGCGTCTGGAGATTGGCTGTTGTTGGTGTTGAGTACTGAGGCTGTCGCAGCGATGCCGTCATCGTGGGGGATACTGGTGTAGAGTGCCGATACGTCCATCGTGGCGAGGAGTGTTCCTGGTTCAACTGGTCCGTGGGTGCTGAGTTTCTGTAAGAAGTCTGTAGTGTCACGACAGAAGCTGGGGGTTCCCTGTACGATGGGTTTCAGAATGCCCTCGACGTATCCAGAGAGGTTCTCACACAGGGTTCCGTTGCCTGATACGATAGGACGTCCAGGTGTGTTGGCTTTGTGTATCTTTGGGAGGCAGTAGAAGTCTCCCACGCGGGGAGTATGTGGGATGAGAGCGCGTAGGATGTTTTGAAGGTCTGGATCGAAGGTCTTGATCAGTCTATTGAGTTGGCGGGTGTGTTCTTTGGTCGGATCTGCGGGTAGCTGTCTGTAGTGTTCCTGGTTGTCCAGTTGTCGGTATGCTTCTTTACAATAGTCCATTCTGTTCTGTATGACGATGGCTCCTCCTTTGTCCGCTGGTTTGATGACGATGTTGCGGTTGGTCTTGAGAGCGTGGATGGCATTGCGTTGTGCTCGGGTGACATTCTGGACTGTCTTGTGAGTGCGGCTGATGAATCTGGCGTTGATGCATCTCCTGACAGCTTGAGCATACATGTCAAGCTTGGGGCAGCGACCCTCCGGAGGGGTCCAGTTTGACTCTTTTTTCTTCGGTTGCTGCACTGCGAGTCCCTCTGTCTGCTGTTCTGGATCATTGATTGTCTCATTGGGTTTGTTGCTGACATCTTGGGATTTGTGGAAGTATTCCCGGAGCCTCATTCTCCTGATGAATTCCTCCGTGTCTGCCGCGAGACCGATGGGGTCCATTTTGGTGGTTGGGCAGAACTTGAGCCCTAGGGAGAGAACTTCGATTTCGTCTGGTTGAAGGGTATGGTCGGACAAATTGACGATGGACTTCCCTGTGGTTGCAGCCGTGGTACCGGGGGAGGCTTGGTTGCTGCTGGTGGTGATGCCGAGTTTCTCAAGCTTCCTGTTCTTGATGCGCATGTAGGCAGATTAGTTCCGTTGCCTCGTCTGTTTGGCGGTGTCTCGTAACTGGTCTGCTGTGTCCTGAGCACAGGCTGAGAGCATGGACTCTATCTTAGTTTCGAGGTTGTGGCGTTTGCTGTCGAGCTGGTGTACGAGATGGTTGAGGAGTGTGCGAGAGGTACAACGGCAGAGTCTCTCAGCGTAGTCTGTGTTGTATGTCGACTTGAGTGGGTTCGTGATCTGTAGTCCTTTCGGGATCTTGTCTGCTTTCTTGCCTCTCTGTAGATACTTGATGTCGGTGTCGATATGCGCGATCTTCTTGGCGATTCTCTCCACTTTGAGCCGGCAGTTTGTGGTGTCGATAGTGGTCATGATGCGGAGATGCCGGTGTTGGACTGGGGTGGACAAAATTGAGAGGTCGCACAACACCAGGTTATAGTCCAACAGTTTTATTTTAAATCACAAGCTTTCGGAGTTACAACTCCTTCGTCAGGTGAAGTGAGGAGATACAGAAACGTCAAAGCATATATAGATAGAGAACAATGCATGTGTAACTTACAATTGCAGACAACTGAATTCAATCATCCTGACTGTTTATCTGCCGAGGTGTGATAAAGTTAATCAGGTCAGCCAGGAAGGTACCACATCAAAGACATAGCAAGATACAACTGAGACAATGAGGTGGAGTCGCATGGGGTCTAACGTGTCAAAAGCTGCCGTCTGTATGTAAAACGATTAACTTTAAAAAAATTTACTTTTTTACTGGGAATCACATCTGTGAACAAGCCAACGACGACTCGAGTCCGGATCACGTCATGTATCGTGACATAAACCCAAGATCCCGATTGAGACCGTCTTCATGAGTGCGGAACTTGGCTATCAGTTTCTGCTCGATGATTTTGCGTTGTCGTGTTTTCCTAAGGCCGCCTTGGAGAACGCTTACCCGCAGATCCGAGGCTGAATGTCCTTGACTGCTGAAGTGTTCCCCGACTGGGAGGTAACAATCCTGCCTGGCGATTGTTGTGCGGTGCTCGTTCATACGTTGTCTCAGTGTCTGCATGGTCTCGCCGATGTACCATGCCGCGGTGCATTCTTTTCTGCAACGTATGAGGTAGACAACGTTGGCCGAGTCACATGAGTATGTACCATGTACCTGGTGGGTAGTGTCCTCACGTGTGATGATGGTATCTGTGTTGATGATCTGGCATGTCTTGCAGAGTTTGCCGTGGCAGGGTTGTGTGGTGTCGTGTTCGCTGTTATCCTGAAAGCTGGGTAATTTGCTGCGAACGATGGTACTTCTGAGGTTAGGCGGCTGTTTGAAGGCAAGTAGTGGAGGCGTGGGGATGGCCTTAGCGAGGTGTTTGTCGTCATCGATGACATGTTGAAGGCTGCGAAGAACATGGCGTAGTTTCTCCGCTCCGGGGAAGTACTGGACGACGTAGGGTACCCTGTTGGTTGTGTCCAGTGTTTGCCTTCTGAGGAGGTCTATGCGATTTTTCGCTGTGGCCCGTCGGAACTGTCGATCGATGAGTCGAGCGTCATATCCCATTCTTACGAGGGCGTTTTTCAGCGTCCGTAGGTGTCCATCGCGTTCCTCCTCGTCTGAGCAGATCCTGTGTATTCGCAGGGCTTGTCCATAGGGGATGGCTTCTTTAACGTGGTTAGGGTGGAAGCTGGAGAAGTGGAGCATCGTGAGGTTGTCCGTGGGCTTGCGGTAGAGTGAGGTGCTGAGGTGTCCGTCTTTGATGGAGATTCGTGTGTCCAGGAATGAAACCGATTCTGAGGAGTAGTCCATGGTGAGTTTGATGGTGGGATGGAACTTGTTTATGTTATCGTGTAGTCTTTTCAGTGATCCTTCGCCATGGGTCCAAAGGAAGAAAATGTCGTCGATGTATCTGGTGTACAGCGTTGGCTGGAGGTCCTGTGCAGTGAAGAAATCTTGCTCGAACTTGTGCATGAAGATGTTGGCGTATTGGGGTGCGAATTTGGTCCCCATGGCTGTTCCGTGTGTTTGGGTAAAAAAATGGTTGTCGAAGGTGAAGACATTGTGGTCAAGGATGAAGCGGATGAGTTGTAGGATGGCGTCTGGAGATTGGCTGTTGTTGGTGTTGAGTACTGAGGCTGTCGCAGCGATGCCGTCATCGTGGGGGATACTGGTGTAGAGTGCCGATACGTCCATCGTGGCGAGGAGTGTTCCTGGTTCAACTGGTCCGTGGGTGCTGAGTTTCTGTAAGAAGTCTGTAGTGTCACGACAGAAGCTGGGGGTTCCCTGTACGATGGGTTTCAGAATGCCCTCGACGTATCCAGAGAGGTTCTCACACAGGGTTCCGTTGCCTGATACGATAGGACGTCCAGGTGTGTTGGCTTTGTGTATCTTTGGGAGGCAGTAGAAGTCTCCCACGCGGGGAGTATGTGGGATGAGAGCGCGTAGGATGTTTTGAAGGTCTGGATCGAAGGTCTTGATCAGTCTATTGAGTTGGCGGGTGTGTTCTTTGGTCGGATCTGCGGGTAGCTGTCTGTAGTGTTCCTGGTTGTCCAGTTGTCGGTATGCTTCTTTACAATAGTCCATTCTGTTCTGTATGACGATGGCTCCTCCTTTGTCCGCTGGTTTGATGACGATGTTGCGGTTGGTCTTGAGAGCGTGGATGGCATTGCGTTGTGCTCGGGTGACATTCTGGACTGTCTTGTGAGTGCGGCTGATGAATCTGGCGTTGATGCATCTCCTGACAGCTTGAGCATACATGTCAAGCTTGGGGCAGCGACCCTCCGGAGGGGTCCAGTTTGACTCTTTTTTCTTCGGTTGCTGCACTGCGAGTCCCTCTGTCTGCTGTTCTGGATCATTGATTGTCTCATTGGGTTTGTTGCTGACATCTTGGGATTTGTGGAAGTATTCCCGGAGCCTCATTCTCCTGATGAATTCCTCCGTGTCTGCCGCGAGACCGATGGGGTCCATTTTGGTGGTTGGGCAGAACTTGAGCCCTAGGGAGAGAACTTCGATTTCGTCTGGTTGAAGGGTATGGTCGGACAAATTGATGATGGACTTCCCTGTGGTTGCAGCCGTGGTACCGGGGGAGGCTTGGTTGCTGCTGGTGGTGATGCCGAGTTTCTCAAGCTTCCTGTTCTTGATGCGCATGTAGGCAGCGTAGTTCCGTTGCCTCGTCTGTTTGGCGGTGTCTCGTAACTGGTCTGCTGTGTCCTGAGCACAGGCTGAGAGCATGGACTCTATCTTAGTTTCGAGGTTGTGGCGTTTGCTGTCGAGCTGGTGTACGAGATGGTTGAGGAGTGTGCGAGAGGTACAACGGCAGAGTCTCTCAGCGTAGTCTGTGTTGTATGTCGACTTGAGTGGGTTCGTGATCTGTAGTCCTTTCGGGATCTTGTCTGCTTTCTTGCCTCTCTGTAGATACTTGATGTCGGTGTCGATATGCGCGATCTTCTTGGCGATTCTCTCCACTTTGAGCCGGCAGTTTGTGGTGTCGATAGTGGTCATGATGCGGAGATGCCGGTGTTGGACTGGGGTGGACAAAATTGAGAGGTCGCACAACACCAGGTTATAGTCCAACAGTTTTATTTTAAATCACAAGCTTTCGGAGTTACAACTCCTTCGTCAGGTGAAGTGAGGAGATACAGAAACGTCAAAGCATATATAGATAGAGAACAATGCATGTGTAACTTACAATTGCAGACAACTGAATTCAATCATCCTGACTGTTTATCTGCCGAGGTGTGATAAAGTTAATCAGGTCAGCCAGGAAGGTACCACATCAAAGACATAGCAAGATACAACTGAGACAATGAGGTGGAGTCGCATGGGGTCTAACGTGTCAAAAGCTGCCGTCTGTATGTAAAACGATTAACTTTAAAAAAATTTACTTTTTTACTGGGAATCACATCTGTGAACAAGCCAACGACGACTCGAGTCCGGATCACGTCATGTATCGTGACATAAACCCAAGATCCCGATTGAGACCGTCTTCATGAGTGCGGAACTTGGCTATCAGTTTCTGCTCGATGATTTTGCGTTGTCGTGTTTTCCTAAGGCCGCCTTGGAGAACGCTTACCCGCAGATCCGAGGCTGAATGTCCTTGACTGCTGAAGTGTTCCCCGACTGGGAGATAACAATCCTGCCTGGCGATTGTTGCGCGGTGCTCGTTCATACGTTGTCTCAGTGTCTGCATGGTCTCGCCGATGTACCATGCCGCGGTGCATTCTTTTCTGCAACGTATGAGGTAGACAACGTTGGCCGAGTCACATGAGTATGTACCATGTACCTGGTGGGTAGTGTCCTCACGTGTGATGATGGTATCTGTGTTGATGATCTGACATGTCTTGCAGAGTTTGCCGTGGCAGGGTTGTGTGGTGTCGTGTTCACTGTTATCCTGAAAGCTGGGTAATTTGCTGCGAACGATGGTACTTCTGAGGTTAGGCGGCTGTTTGAAGGCAAGTAGTGGAGGCGTGGGGATGGCCTTAGCGAGGTGTTTGTCGTCATCGATGACATGTTGAAGGCTGCGAAGAACATGGCGTAGTTTCTCCGCTCGGAATGCACATCCTGTGCCATGTGGGAAGTCCTGGACACCTCCCGTGGTCTGGACGACCACATGTGCGGGAAGTGTCGCCAGCTACAGCAGCTCGAGCACCGGGTTACGGAGCTTGAGCGGTGGCTGCAGTCACTGCTGTGCATCCGCGAGGCTGAGAGCTATGTGGATAGCACGTTTCAGGAGGTGGTCACCCCGCAGCTTAAGAGTGTGCAGGCAGAGAGGGAATGGGTGACCATCAGACGGAAGAGGAGGACCAGGCAGGTAGTGCAGGAGTCCCCTGAGCCCATCTTGCTCACCAACCAGTATTCGGTACTGAGTACTGGTGAGGGCGATGGTTCCTCTGGGGAGTGCAGCCAGAGCCAAGTCCACAACACCATGGAAGGCTCAGCTGCACAGGCGGGGGGAAGAGAAGAGGGAGAGCAATAGTGGTAGGGGATTCAATAGTTAGGGGAACAGATAGGCATTTCTGCGGCTGCAGACGTGACTCCAGGATGGTATGTTGCCTCCCTAGTTCCAGGGTCAAGGATGTCACTGAATGGCTGCAGGGCATTCTGAAGGGGGAGGGTGGGACCTCTACAAGCCAGACGGGTTGCACCTCAACGGGAACGGGACCAATATCCTCGCGAGAGGGTTTGCTAGTGCTGTTGGGGAGGGTTTAAACTAGCTTGGCAGGGGGATGGGAACCTAAGTATAGAGTCAATAAGGAGGGAAGAAAAACTGAATTGGAAAACAAAAACGTGGAAAGTAAATTGGAAGGACAGAGGAATCAAGGGCTAGATAGTAGTCAACAAGGAGGTTTGCCTGTACTAAATGGCATATACTTCAATGCAAGGAGTATAGCGAACAAGGCAGATGAGCTGAGGGCACAGGTAGATACTTGGGACTATGATATTATAGCTATTACAGAGACGTGGCTGAAAGAGGGGCAGGTATGGCAGCTCAACATTCCTGGTTACAGGATTTTCAGACGGGATAGAGAGGGAGGTAAAAAGGGAGGGGGGGTCGCGATATTGATTAAAGAAACTGTTACAGCTGTGAGGAGGGATGATATGTTGGATGGATCATCAAACGAGGCCATATGGGTCAAATTGAAAAACAAAAAAGGGGCGAACACACTGCTGGGGGTGTACTACAGACCCCCAAACAGTGAGAGGGAGATAGAAGAACGAATATGCAGACAAATTTCTGAGAAGTGCAAAAACTATAGGGCAGTAATAGTAGGGGATTTCAACTACCCCAATATTAACTGGGATAAAATTAGTGTGAAGGGTATAGAGGGTGCGGAATTCCTAAAATGCCTCCAGGAGAACTTTTTTAGCCAGTATGTAGCAAGCCCAACAAAGGAGGGGGCGATTCTGGACTTAGTTTTAGGGAATGAAGCTGGGCAGGTAGAAGGCGTATCAGTGGGGGAGCATTTTGGTGCTAGTGACCATAATTCTGTTAGATTTAAGGTAGTTATGGAAAAGGACAAGGATAGTCCAGGAATAAAAATTCTAAATTGGGGAAAAGCAAATTTTGCTAAGCTCAGAGGGGATTTAGCCATAGTGGACTGGAAACAGCTACTTGAAGGTAAATCAGTGTCAGAGCAGTGGAAAGCATTCAAGGAGGAGATCCAGAGGGTTCAGACCAAATATGTGCCCTTAAAGAAAAAAGGTGGGACTAACAAATCTAGAGCCCCCTGGATGTCTAGAGACATATGTCCAAAAATGTGCGGGTTAGGTTGATTTGGCTATGATAAATTGACCCTTAGTGTTAGGGGGTGATTAAATATGTGGGGTTATGGGGATAGGATGGGATATGTTAGGGGGAATTAAATACGTGGGGTTACGGGGGTAGGGTGGGATATGTGTACTGTGGGGATTAAAGCAGGGACAGAGTACTGGATTTGGATGATCAGCCATGATCGTATTGAATGGTGGAGCAGGCTCGACGGGCCGAATGGCCTACTCCTGCTCCTAGATTCTATGTTTCTATGTTTCTATATAGGGTAGGATAAAGAAAGAGGGCTAAATACTCCAGAATCTTTAGCGGAGTACAGAAAATGCATGGGTGCAATTAAAAAGGATATTAGGAAAGCAAAGAGAGAGCATGAAAAATTCTTGGCAAGTAAAATCAAGGAAAACCCAAAGATGTTTTATAAATATATTAAGAGTAAGAGGATAACTAAAGAAAGGGTAGGGCCTATTAGAGATCATGAGGGTAATCTGTGTGTGGAGGTGGGAGACATCGGTAGGGTTCTGAATGAATACTTTGTGTCTGTTTTCACAAAGGAGAGGGGCGAAGCAGACATTGCTATCAGGGAGGAGGAGTGTGAAATATTAGATGAAATAAACATAGTGAGAGAGGGGTTTAGCAGCTTTAAAAGTGGATAAATCCCCAGGCCCGGATTAAATGTATCCCAGGCTGTTAAGCGAAGCAAAAGAGGAAATAGCAGAGGCCCTGACCATCATTTTTCAATCCTCTCTGGCTTCAGGTGTGGTGCCGGAGGACTGGAGGACTGCTAATGTGGTACGCTTGTTTAAAAAGGGAGAAAAGGATAGACCGAGTAATTACAGACCAGTCAGCCTAACCTCGGTGGTGGGAAAATTATTGGAAAGAATTCTGAAGGACAGGATAAATCTTCATTTAGAAAGACACGGATTAATCAAGAATAGTCAGCACGGATTTGTTAAGGGAAGGTCGTGTCTGACAAACTTGATTGAATTTTTTGAGGAGGTAACAAGGAGGGTAGATGAGGGTAATGCGTTTGATGTAGTGTATATGGACTTTAGCAAGGCTTTTGATAAGGTTCCACATGGCAGACTGGTCACAAAGTTAAAAGCCCATGGGATCCAGGGCAAAGTGTCAAGTTGGATTCAAAACTGGCTCGGAGACAGGAAGCAGAGGGTAGTGGTTGATGGGTGTTTTTGTGACTGGAAGACTGTTTTTTGGGGTTCCGTAGGGCTGAGTACTAGGTCCCTTGCTTTTTGTGGTATATATCAACGCTCTAGACCTGAATATGATTAAGAAGTTTGCAGATGATACTAAAATCGGCTGTGTGGTTGATGCTGAAGAAGGAAGCTGTAGACTGCAGGAAGATATCAATAAATTGGTCAGGTAGGCAGAACAGTGGCAAATGGAATTCAATCCGGAGAAGTGTGAGGTAATGCATTTAGGGAGTGCTAACAAGGAAAGGGAATACACATTAAATGGTAGGACACTGAGTAGTGTAGTGGAACAAAGGTACCTTGGAGTGCATGTCCGCAGATCCCTGAAGGTAGCAGGCCAGGTAGATAAGGTGGTTAAGAAGGCATACGGAATGCTTGCCTTTATTAGCCGTGGCATAGAATACAAGAGCAGGGGGGTTATGCTTCAACTGTATAAAACACTAGTTAGGCCTCAGCTAGAGTACTGCGTGCAGTTCTGGTCACCACATTACAGGAAAGATGTGATTGTACTAGAGAGGGTACAGAGGAGATTTACAAGGATGTTGCCGGGAGTAGAGAATCTTAGCTATGAGGAAAGGCTGGATAGGCTGGGTCTGTTTTCCTTGGAACAGAGGAGGCTGAGGGGAGACCTTATTGAGGTGTATAAAATTATGAGGGGCATAGATAAAGTGGATAGAAAGGACCTATTTCCCTCAGCAGAAGGGTCAAAAACCAGGGGGCACAGATTTAAAGTAATTGGTGGAAGGGTTAGAGGGGATTTGAGGGGAAATTTCTTCACCCAGAGGGTTGTGGGGGTCTGGAACTCACTGCCTGAAAGGGTGGTAGAGGCAGAACCCTAACCACATTTAAAAAGTGCTTGGATGTGCACTTGGGATGCTCTAACCTGCAGGGCTACGGACCAAGAGCTGGGAAGTGGGATTAGGCTGGATAGCTCTTTGTTGGCCGATATGGCCTCCTTCCGTGCTGTAACTTTCTATGATTCTATGATTCTATGATTCCAACACCCACCATCTAACTCCAACCATCCAATGCCCAATACTGGAGGGAGCACCTCAGTCACCCACTGAAGTCCACTGTCCACCATCCAACGCCCACCGTCCAACGCCCACCGTCTAATGCCCAATGCCCACCATCTAACACCCAACACCATCCAATGGCCAATGCCCACTGTCCAATGTCCACCGTCTAATGCCCATTGCCCATTGCCCACTGTCCAATGCCCACCATCCAATGCCCACCATCCAACACCCACCATCCAACGCCCAATGTCCAACCCTCAATGCCCACCATCCAATGCCCATTGCCCAAGTCCAATGCCCACCATCCAATGCCCACCATCCAACACCCACCATCCAATGCCCAAATTCCAACCCTCAATGCCCACCATCCAGTGCCCAACACCCACCGTCCAATGCCCACCATCCACAGTCCAGCACCCAACGCCCAATGTTTAACAACCACTGTCCAACATCCATCATCCACCATTCAATGTCCATCGCCCAACGCCCAATGCCCACCATCCAACAACCAACGCCCACCGTCCAACACCCACCATCTAACTCCCACCGTCCAACGTCCAACGTCCAATGCTCAATATCCAATATCCACCGTTCACTGTCCAATCCCCAATACCCACCATCCACCGTCCAATGCCCAATGCCTACCATCCAACACCCATCGTTCAATGCAACAATTCAATGCCCAACGCCCAACAGCCACCGTTCAATACCCACTGTCCACCATCTGATTCCCACCATCCAACGTCCAACACCCACCATCCACTGTCCACCATCCAATGTCCAATGCCACTGTCCAATGCCCACCATCCAACGCCCACCGTCCAACGCCCAATGTCCAATGCCCAACACCCGCCGTCCAATGCCCACCGTCCACCATCCAACGCCCACCGTCCAACGCCCAATGTCCAATGCCCAACACCCGCCGTCCAATGCCCACCATCCACCATCCAACGCCCACCGTCCAACGCCCAATGTCCAATGCCCAACACCCGCCATCCAATGCCCACCGTCCACCATCCAACATCCACTGTCCAACACACACCATCCAACGCTCAACACCCAATCCCCAATGTCCAATGCCCAACGTCCAATGCCCACCACCCACCGTCCAATGTCCACCATCCAATGTCTACCATCCACCGTCCAACGCCCCCCGTCAAACGCCCAATGCCCACCATCCAACGTCCACCATCCAACACCCACCATCCAATGCCCAACACCTACCGTCCAATGCCCAATGCCCACTGTCCAGCATCCACCGTCCAATGCCCACTGTCCAACATCCATCGTCCAATGCCCACCATCCAACGTCCACCATCCAATACTCACCATCCACATCCAACGCCAACTGTCCAACGCCCACTGTCCAATGCCCATTGCCCACTGTCCAATGCCCACCATTCAACCCCCAACGCCCACTGTCCATTGCTCATCATCCACTGTCCACTGTCCTCCGTCCACCATCCAATGCCCACCATCCACAGTCCACCGTCCAACGCCCAACATCTAACAACCACTGTCCAACGTCCTCTATCCACCATTCAATGTCCACCGTCCAACGCCTAATGCCCACCAACCAACACCCAATGCCCACCGTCCAACACCCAACGTCCAATGCCCAACGTCCAACGCCGAATGTCCAATACCCACCGTTCACTGTCCAACGCCCAACACCCACCATCCACCGTCTAATGCCCAATACCTACCATCCAACACCCATCATCCAATGCCACAATCCAATGCCCAACAGCCATCGTTCAATACCCACCGTCCACCATCCGATTCCCACCATCCAATGTCCAACACCCACCATCCACTGTCCACTGTTCAACGTCCAATGCCCAATGCCCAACAGCCACCATCTAATGCCCACCACCCAACGTCCACTGTCGACCACCCACTGTCCAACACCCACCGTCCGACGCCCACCATCCAACGCCCAATGCCCAACGCCCAATGTCCAACGCCCAACATCCAATGCCCAATGCCCACCAGCACCGCCCACCAGCCACCATCCAACGTCCACCATCAATGTCCAACGTCCACCGTCCAACGCCCAACGCCCACCGTCCACCATCCAATGTCCACCATCCACCATCCAACACCCACCGTCCACCACCCAATGCCAACCGTTCACCGCCCAATGCCCACCGTCCAACGTCCAATGCTGAACACCCAATGCCCGTCTGTAAATGGAAGAGCAGCCCACCCAGCTGTTTCGACTAGGAGGCTGGTTAAAATTGCAGATTAAATATACAGCTGGGGTATTGCTGCTTCCATTCCCTTCAGCTGTGTACTTTCCAGTCAGTGCTGGCATAGCACCTGAAGCAGTCACTTCTCTCCTTGATGAGATATCAATGCTCACATACATCACACAGGGAATTACACACTAACATGGAAGGTAAGAACGATTGAAACATAGAAGCATAGAAAAATAGGAGCAGGAGTAGGCCATTCTCCTCCCCATACCCCTTGATGCCTTTTGTGCCTAGAAATCTATCTATCTCCTTCTTAAATATATTCAGTGACTTGGCATCCACAGCCTTCTGTGGTAGAGAATTCCACAGGTTCACCACCCTCTGAGTGAAGAAATTTCTCCTCATCTCAGTCCTAAATGTCCTTCCCCGTATCCTGAGACTGTGACCCCTCATTGTAGAACCCCCAACCAGGGGAAACATCCTCCCTGCATCCAATCTGTCTCGCCCTGTCAGAATTTTATACGTTTCCACGAGATCCCCTCTCATTCTTCTAAACTCTAGTGAATACAGGCCTAGTCTGTAGCAGTCGGCGCAGACTCCATGGATTTTTAGATTATTTACAAAATATTTACAGTGTTCCCTGCCACATTAACGAGCGCCCCATTTAACACCTCTCCCATTGGGGCCTCTTGCGGCTCACGGTTGGCGAGTAGGGAGGCATCCACGGCTCCCTAGGCCATGGGACCCAACTGCTCCTCCTTACTGCCCTGTCCTCCGGGTCATCATCGTCCCACACCATGGGAGGAAGACCCGCGTCCACCAGGCTCATGACTGTGCCCTGGTGCCTCTTGGCCTTTGTTTTCCCCTCCTCGGGGTTAAACAACTTGCACTGGTTTACATGAAACCATTTTGTGCGTTTCGGGAGTTTTACTGCATATACCATGGAGCTCGCTTTATCCACGATATTATAAGGCCCCATGTACAGTGGCTCGAACGCCCCTACTCGGGCGTAATTACGGACCATTACCAAGTCTCCCACCTCCCACTTGTGGGTTCTCTGGGGTTCTAACAGCAGCCGATTTTTCTGGTGCTGGCTCCCCAGGTTACTGGCTGCCTGCCAGTGAATCCGTTTCAATGTCTCGTACAGATTCTGGACAAACCTGTCCCAGTTTACCTCCCTGACCTGCACTTCAGTGAGGACCGGCGCCAACACATGGGTTGGGGTACGCATAATCCTGCCGGTCATAAGCTCGTGTGGGGAGTACCCTGTGCTTCTGGAGGGGCTGGCCCGGAAACCCATTAAAACTAACAGCAGGACCTCATCCCACTTTTTTGGGGACGACCCTGTCTCTTTCCTTAGCCTTTCTTTAATCGTCCGGTTAAGGCGCTTCACAACCCCCGATGACTGTGGGTTGTGAGCCACATGCCACTTCCCCTCAATCCCTAAAAGCTTCAAGGTGGCCTGCATTACTTGCCCCATGAAATGACTCCCTTGGTCGGACTCCACAACCAGTGGCAGTCCCCACCGGGAGAACACTTCCTTTACCAGAATCCTTGCCGTCGCCAAAGCTGTGGCTGCTCGGCAAGGGAAGGCTTCCACCCACTTGGAGAACACGTCCACCAGGACTAGGCAGTATTTGTTACCTGCCTGTGTGGTGGGTAGTGGTCCGATGTAATCGACCTGGAGGGACTGCCATGGTCCCTCTACCCTCCTTGTGTGTCCTATGGGGACTTCCCTACGCTGAGGATCGGGGTTGTTTGCTGCGCACACCAAGCAGTCCGCGCAAAAGTCGCGGACATCCTCCCTAACTTGCGGCACCACCCTGCCTGTTCTACCCTCTGCCAGGTAGTTTCCGGCCCTGGGTGTCCCGCTCCTGGGCCCCCGTGGGCCAACTGGAGGAATTCCCTCTGGTACCGCTTGGGAACTATCCACTGATCCCCTTTAAATAGCATCCCCTCTTTAACGGTAATGTCCATTGCTCCGAATGGACCGTTTACCTGTTCGCCCTTTTCCTTCTTCCCCAGGATATCCTTAAGGATGGGATCCTGGGCTTGGACTTGTTTTAAGTCCGCGGCCAAAGTTACCCCCGGTGTTCCTCCCTTGTCCTGGATTGCTGCTACCGGGCCTACTTCATAGGGATCCCAGAACTCTCCTTCCCTGGCCCCCTGCTTGGCCAACTCGTCGGCCCTTTGGTTACCTTCCCCTCTGGGCTCTGTCTTAGAGTGGGCCTTGACTTTATGTATATAGTGATCTCCCCAGGTGTCCGTGACCTCCAACATCCTCCCTAGCAGCGGTGCTGTTGCTAGGGGCTTCCCATCTGCGGATTTAAAACCGCGCCGAGCCCAGATGGCCAGGTACTCGGTGCACGAATTACATGTAAACATGGAATCCGAGCAGATGGTGCAGGGGGTGGGGAACTCGTCGGGGTGGGTGACTACATACACCACCGCTGCCAGTTCAGCGTGCTGAGCGCTCAAGGTGATGGGGAGTTTAAGGGCCTTAGCTATCTAAGCCGTGGGGTCATAAATCCCGCACCCGGTGAAGCGCTCCCCCTTTGCTACCGAACTGGACCCGTCCACGTAAATGTCCCGGCCCGTTGGGTGTAACCCGGCCCGGAACCCGACATCCACGTCCCATACCCCTTCTACCGTACACGTGTGGGCCGTACCCGGGGAAATCAAATTTGCTGCCAACTTGGGCTCGGTCAACCCCTGCACTCTCAGATTCATCTGCGAGAGCAATAAAGTCCAGCGAGCAATGCGAGCACTGCTCACTGTCCCGTCCTTTATTCTCCCGTCCAACAACATCTGAGTGGGGGTATGGTGGGTGAGCAGAACTATCAGGGATGATCCCGTAAAGAGCTGTGAGCACTTTACGGCCCAATGCGTGGCCAGGAGATGCCTCTCGCAGTTGGAATATCCCCGTTCTACCTCGGTGAGAACCCTAGATGAGTAGACCACGGGCCGTAGCTTGCCGTGTCACTCCTGGAGCAACACCGCGCTCAAGCTATCCCCGCAGGCTGCTACCTCTAAAAGAATTCCTCCCCACCGTTGATGGCCCCCAGTGCGGGAGCTGTCTGCAAATCCTCCTTGATGCGTGTGAACGCTTCCTGGCAGTTCTGGTCCCACTCCCACCCGACTCCCTTGCGGAGGAGCCGAAGCAGAGGGGCTGCCGTGGCTGCGTAACCCTCAATAAAATCCCTGCAGTATACTGTGAGTCCCAGGAAGGATCTTACCCCTGTTACATCCTTGGGGACTGGTAACTCCTGTATTGCCTTTCTTTTCGCCTCATCTTGTAATGGAATAAGCCATATTCCAAGAAATACATCATTCTATAAACAGATTTCTAATATTATTAATACAAGACATACTGAGTTTAAAAGTCTGGAAAGCCTTGGCGACACAGGCTGCAAACACAATACAGGCTTCTGAGATAAGATGGTTTGTTAACAATAGCTGTAAAACACCACAAGCTTTGAAATGGGAGATGGTTGTAAATACAAAAACAATGCTCCTATTGAAGCAAACCATTGGTGCTTCCAGAATGTCTAGAGTTTGGAACAAAACAATAGCAATGCCCAAGTAAAGTGTCAAAATCTAACTCGTCGAACAGGTGCACAGAACATTAAAAAAACCAAGTGCCTTTGAAAAAATGACATCAAGTAAAAGAAATACCTGCCGTAAAATAGTTTAATGTTAAATTTAGAAACAGGAAACACGATTAAATATGCAACCAATTGTAATAGCAAGAAAACAATTAAACACCCTAAGAGAAGTGGTTTTGATTTACATATTGTAAAAGATACCTACAGAGAGGCTTTGAAAATATAATATCAATAGATGACACCAAGCAATTACATTGTGTTTGTATTGAACTTGGAACACCACGGAGTCACGACGTCTGGCTTACAAGCAGTTAAGTGATATTAAGAATTCAATAGAAAGACTTCCTAAGAATAGCATCAAATAGATAAATCGACAATAACCATAAAAATGATAAGTTTTTGAAACACCTAAAGGTAAAGACAGAATTCTAAAAGTTGGCAGCTGAAATGACAGTAAGAATAGAAAAGAATTCAATAGAGTATCACTGGAGACAATTAGTTTACATCAGCAGGAAACTTCAAAGAAAATAGTACTAAAAAAAGGTATAAAAATAGAGCTTTTCAGATAAAGAATCAGAAGTCGCTGGAAGGGCAAGCGTTTCTCAACTTCACAGGCACGCTCTGTAAGTTTTTAACTCTGAGTCTTGGGTAATCAAGGTATTTGATTTTGGTGGATATTCTGGATTAAGAAATAAGTAGAAGTGTAGAAATGTAATGAAATTAAGATTTGAGAATAAGGATTTCTGATAAGAAATGTAAGCTATTTGTATTTTGAACGGTTAAAGTTGCGATTGCCATACCAGCTGTTAACTAAATGTCGGTTCTTTAATAAATCTATATATTTTTAAAATTGTCTCAAAGAGTATTTTGGTATCAATCTCGCGAACTCAATTTCTGTACATTCTTCAGAGAAGAGTTGCAGAATTCTGGGGGCTTTTCTGGACCCTCATAATGTCCGGAAGGTTACAGTCTAGTTAAACTTGTTAAAAGTGCTATCCGGAGGACGGTAACATCTTCAAGCCATTCCTTTCCTTTAGGGAGAGATAGTCTGAACTTTTAGACCCAATTAAGCATCTCTAGGATTCAGTTACCGCTAACTTCAGTTGAAGGTGAACGTCTGGGGAATACGCCTGATCTGGGGTAGTCCGAAAGGGCTAGGACTTGTAATTATCCCTTCAATCTATGGCCCTTTCCCCTGCCCTTACTGTCAGCCCGAGGAATTTGACTTCCTCGCGGCCAATCTGGGCTTTCTTCGGGTTTAATTTAAACCCAGCCTCCCTCAGCAACTCGAGCAACACGGCCAGCAGTGGCCCATGCTCCTCCCCCTCGGTGGAGAACAAAAGCAAGTCGTCCACATACTGTACTAGCTGCTGAGGTCGGCTAAAACCCTTTAAGGCGTCCTCCATACACTGGTGGAATATGGAGGGGCTGTTGTGAAACCCCTGGGGAAGGCATGTCCAGGTGTACTGTTGCCTTTAAAAGTAAAGGCAAACTTGTATTGGTCTTCCCTTTTTAGAGGAATCGACCAAAACCCATTGGAGATATCCAGCACCGTAAAAGTGGCTGGAATGCTCCCTATCAGATCGGCAACAGCCGCGACTGTGGGAGCGCAGGCTGGGATGTTTTTATTGAGCACCCGATAGTCCATGGTGGCTCTCCACGACTGGTCGGGTTTCCTAACCGGCCAGAGTGGTGAGTTCACGTGGGTGGCTATCGGCCTCAACACCTCCTGTTCTACCAGGGATCCCAGTGCCGCTTCCAAGTCGGCTTCTGCCTCTCTGGGGAAATTATACTGCTTTTGTGGCCGTGACATGGGGTCCCTGTGTACTCGGACTCCCCCCCCGTCACCCGGCCACAGTCGTGCTTGTGTGTGGCAAACGATGCGAGATTGTCTCTCTCGTTCGCCTGATACTTGGCTGGGGTGTTACTGACCAATTGCTCCAGGTCGTAACTCCCCTTGGGCTTCATAGTACACACACTACCCCATCCTTCCCTATCTCTTGGGATCACTAGCACCTCCTTGGCTTTATCTGAATCCGCTGCCCCCCATAGGCAGTGATTCCTCAAATCCACTATTATATGATGGACTAACATAAAGTCGGCCCCAAGGACTCCTGACCCTGGCTGTTCCCACTTTATTAGGACGCATTTCCACTTGGTGTGGAGGGATCCTAAATCTATGGCCAAAGGTTTGGACATTGCCCCCGCCTGCTCGTTCCCTGTGAACCCCACGAGACTGAATGGGATCCTGCTAGACCAGGGTGAGTTGGTCGGGTCCCTTGAATGGATCACCGTTATCGAGGCCCCGGTGCCCACCAAGTACTTCCCGTGTACCGTCTCCACCCCCATCTTCATACGTGAGCGGACACAGGTACTCAGGCTGGGCGCGTTCTAGTCAGGATGTTGGGCATACGGGAGCGGTCAGGATCACACTGCTCGCGGCAGCGTCTACCCTCCCTTTCTCCTGCACAAAAACCGTCCAAAGGGCAGCCACCAGAACGTCAAACGGTTCCCCGGTCGCCCCCTTCGCCTCGACAGTCTGTGCCTTTTGCACCGGAGGATCCCCTCGGCCTTGCCCCTTTCTCTGGGTCGGGCACTCTCGCCTCCAGTGTCTCGTCTTCCCACACCCGAAACATGTCCTTGCCTTTTCTGCACTAACCCCTTCCTGACGCCATTCCTTCTTGCTACCCTCACTGGCCTTTCTCTCATGGACCTTGCCTTTATTGGGTTTGACCTCTCCTCTGAACCGGTTTTAAAAGCCAGGTTCATCTTACGGAGCACGTCGGCCTCCGTATTCGCGAGGTCCTCGGAGTCAAACCAGGCTTCTGCTTTTGCTCTTATTCGTGGCAAACTGTTTGCCACGAGGGTCCTGAGCCAGTGATTCCTGGGGCCCCCTTGCAGCTGTAACCTGTCTAGTATCCCACCCATGGCCTTCTCGTATACCGGCCGTAGCCTGTCTGCGAATGCCTGTGGTGCTTCGCCAGCCAGCTGCAGCGTTCTCTCCACTCGGGAGAACGGACTACCCTGGGTATGTCCCATGGCTCTCAGGATTTCCTCCTTTAAACCTGCTGAGGTTCCCTGCCCCAGCTTGGTGGCTGCAGACAGGGCCTGGTACAATTTTCCATCCAGGGAAAATAGTAACTGACATAAGAAAACTACTAGGCACTTGGTCTAAGCGTTAAACAAAGCTTTAATCAACTGTTTTACAACATGGAGATCTAGTTGTGTCCTTCACTAG
Source organism: Squalus acanthias (assembly GCA_030390025.1). Classification (NCBI taxonomy): domain Eukaryota; kingdom Metazoa; phylum Chordata; class Chondrichthyes; order Squaliformes; family Squalidae; genus Squalus; species Squalus acanthias. Next base: position 27,537,292 of record CM059445.1, read on the forward strand.
TTCCTGTTAAGAATGTCCCGCGCAAGCTGGGCCCATGCCCAAGTATTTATACTCTCCCTGGACAGCACCACCAGCAGGCCACCCAGTATTATTTCATAAGTTATTTCCACATGAATGACAAGATTCATGTCAGTAACAGCCTGTGAGTTTCACCCTCACTACACCCATTGATCCCCCCCAATTTGCTCCACTTCCATGAAGTGAACGGAGGGGTCCCCTTCTTTTCTTAATTTGGGCATGCTTGCTATCATAGCCTGCAGTTGTGGGGTAGTAAACGGGACCACGTAATCGCTCTGCAGCGGGCCCTGAGCACCGTTAGGTGTGGGTGGACCGTACTTTTGCTGCCGCAGAGGATACATTGGTCTCGGTGGCGCTTCCAGCGCTGGTCCGACTCCCCTATCCCAGACCCAATCCTCAGACCCCTGTCTTTCCTCTTCCCAGTCCACCCGAGCTTCCCCCGGGGTTGTTAAGCAAACCATCCCTCTGGCTTTGGACAGGGCTTGGGTCAGACTTTTTATCCTTTCCTCGCAGGGCCCGTGGTTTAAATCCTCGTACCCCCTGCTCCTGGCTACCCTGTAGGCTGCCTTTATGTCTCGAAGCTGCCCCTCTAGCCTGTCAACTTTACCCGTTAAGCCTCCCTTACAGTCTGCTCATTGAGTTTGGCCTCGGTGACCTGGCACTGCAGGTACTCCCCGGTGTTACGGGAGGTTTCCTCCTGTGCGCGTTTCTCCTGTCTTTCCTCGCGCAGCTCCTCCATTAATCTATTACCCACTATCCCCCTTGCGTCTGACTTTTCTTCTGATTCCCTGAGCTCGGCCTGCAGCTTTCCAACCTGCTCCCTGAGCAGTTGGACCTGTTTCTGCAGGCACAGGAGCCAAATCGCCTTTTCCTTAGACTTTTTATGCTCCTTGCTCCCTGTCCACTCAGCAGCCCGATCCTGAGGACTGTCAGAACGCAACATCTCCAGCACCCTCTGCTGAGACACATTAACTTTACCAAACACATAGGAGGAAATTCTGTCCCCCATTGCAGATCTCTGGCCCTCTAAAATTTCCATGATCCTGTTCACACAACCTATCGTCCTGCCGCGGCCACCAATTCTGCAGGTGGTTTGCTTTGGTGGTTCGAATCACCCCTCGTACTTAGTTCTATACGACAGGAATTACGGTGAACAGGATTGCAACACAGACAAGCTTTTCGGACTCAACCGTACGGTGTTTAATAAGGTTAACACACACACCCACCTCCAGTACGTAAAATGCCTGGTGGCGTAAAACAAACAGTACAACAATACAACTTGGCCCGTCGAACAGGCCCGTCTTGTATTAAGATGCCTAAAATCACACTGTGTTGCAATATAGAGTATAACATGGACTTGTCCCACAAACCCCGGAACATACACTATATAATACACACAGAACCTCCCCACTAAACCCCTCTGGATTGGTTGGGACACACAACACCCCCTCACACAGTACCGGTGGTCTTAAGGATGAGTAGGCTTGGACAATGCTCACCCTGATTGTCCGTTTCTTGCTCGCTGCTCCCCTGTGTAGAGCGTGTCTCCTGGTTCCGTATCGCCGATGCAGTATCCAAGTCCCAGTTCCGAGGTTCGTTCCTACAGTCGAAGAGCAAGGCAAGGCTCTTGTCGCTCGTGGTGGTTTAGAGCAAGCGAGAGAAAGAGAGAATGGCCAAAGCTGCCTTCTCTGTATACCCTGAAAGTTCATTCTGTTCTGTCTATTGCAGTGATGTCTTTTAAATCACCCTTCTTTGTCTGGTTCCCGCCTTTTCAAGTCTGGGCCTTCCCCCAACTCTTGTATTCCAATCCACACCCAGTAATCCAAACCACAGGACATGTACAGGGCTGGGGGATGGAAGACAATTCCTTATCTTGTCTCCCCCTCCCTGTGGTACATATTTGATTTGATTTAGTCTTACTGCTGATGTGTTTTGCCCAAAGTTAAAGTGTTTTTCTTTGAGGCCAGGAAGTCTATTGTTCCAGCGAAACTGGCATCGTGGTCTTATCCAAATGAAGATCCATCGAAACCCATTAAAACACGAAGTCTCATTGTCCAAAGTTAAATCACCTATTCACAGTTAAATCACCTATCGAGACGCTCATTGTCCAAAGCAAATGTCTTTTCCATAGTTAAATTGAAACTCACAGGTGTGTCTGTGCTTCTAGGTCCAACTGCACCACGCCCCTCTCACTGGGCCTGTCCAGTTTTTAATAAGGGTATACGTTCATAATCTTAAAAAATCCATGGAGTCTGTGCAGACTGCTTACACACTATCGAAGGGTTAACAGTAGGAGGTCTAAATAAATGGTGGGAATGTTTGTGGTAAAGGTCGAGGTTCGTGTGATTCCATTTGTTTACTGTTTTGGCGTTTTTCTCCAGCTTGTGAGAACCAGTTCTGTTAATTCATGATTTGTTGTGTTTGTTTCTAATTGTTTGTCCCGAATAAATGACACACACAGAGTTTGTAAAATAAAAAGTTGTGGTATTCAAAATTTACATTTTTGGCCTTTGGAATCATTCCAGCTTTGGTCGGCTATAGGGGTTGCGGGTTGCTTTCCAGGATGTTGTTCTCCATGCCAGAAGCTATCTTCTGAGTAGGGGCCTAGAAGCTGCTTGTTATCAGCCGTTGACGGACGGCCCTTGCAGTGCCAACATTGTGCGCCTCCCCCCCACGTTGGTGCTGCTGCTGATCATCCTCCTCTTCCTCCTCCTCCTCTTCCTCCTCCTCTCCCTCCTCAGGTGGTGCACCAAGGTCTGGTGGCATTGGCTGGGTCCTCAGGATTGCCAGGTTGTGAAGCAGCAGCAAACAACTATGAAGAGAGAGACTCGCTCAGGCGAGTACTGCAGGGCTCCTCCTGAGTTGTCCAGACAGCGGAACAGTCGCTTGAGCACGCCGATTGTCTGGTCAATTATGTTCCTGGTGGCGAGATGTCTCTCGTTATACCACAGCTCGGCAGGGGTGTTGGGGTTACGGAGCGGCACCACCTGAGGAGGAGGAGGAGGAAGAGGAAGCGGTGTCATCAGCCAGGTGCAGAGTTGATAACCCTTGTCCCCGAGGAGCCATCCACTTGGGTGATGTGGTGCCTGGAAAAGCTTTGGCACACCAGTCTGGCGCAGGATGAAAGCATCGTGGCTGCTGCCAGGATAATGGGCATTGACGGTGAGTATGAGCTGTCTGTGGTCACAGACCAACTGCACATTTAAGGAGTGGTAGTCCTTGCGGTTTCGGAAAACCTCTGCATTTTCATGCGGTGCCCGCAATGCCACATGTGTGCAGTCAATGGCACCCTGCACCATGGGGAAGCCCGCTATCCTAGCAAAGCCACATGCGCGTTCATGTTGTTTGGCCCGGTCATGGGAAAAGAGATGTACTGGCATCTCCTTTTATAGAGGGCATTTGTCACCTCCCGGATACAGCAATGGACCGCGAACTGTGAGATATTGGCGATGTCCCCAGTAGCTGCTTGAAAGGAGCCGCTGGCATAAAAATTCAGAGCCACTGTGACCTTCACTGCCACCGACAGAGACGTCCTGGTCCTCAGTTGAGGCTGCAGATCTGGTTGCAGCAGGTGGCAGAGCTCAGTGACCGCCTCCTTGCTGAAGCGCAGCCTGCGCAAACACTGCTCCTCAGACAAACTAATGTAGGAGAATTGTTCCCGGAATACCCTGGGAGGGTAAGGTCTCCTTTGCACAGACCTATGGGCCCTCCTCCCTCTGGCCATGATTGCCACTCTCTCTCTGCGTCTCTGATGCCTCCGATTCTGCAGGCGCAGGACGACGCCCCGATTCAGTGCAGCCTCCATAGACTGTTCTAAATCGATGCAAGGAAGGTCAAATCAAAATGAACCTGCAAAGTGCTGCTCAGTACCCAAAACTCCGTCACACAGCATTGAATCTCTCCAGAAGTCTCTCTCTCTCTCTCAGAATGCGTGGTGCAAAAATGTCGTCGACAAGAAAAGGCAGGAAGAGGCCGCCTTTAAATAGCGCTCCCCCAGTCCCTTCCCGACTGCAAAACGTTCCCCTCAAGCTGTCGTTGCTAGCGGCAGGCGGGAAGGCAGGGGGCGCCACTCAATATCCGGTCCTGGGCGCAACCGGGGCATTGCACGCTCGACTGACATCACTATCTGCGGGCGCAGGAGATCGTGGCGGTAGTGATTAGCGCCACCGCAAAATGTCTGGTCAATTTCGCGAGCGGCGCAAATATCGCCGCACCCGGGCGCTAGTTGCTTTGCGCCTCATTAGCGCCCTCTTAGGTCACTAACGGGAGGCGCAAAGCAACCGAATTTTTCCCCCTATGACACTTTGACCTGTGATTACTTATCTGGAGCCCAGCTGATGACCACCATCCACTGTGCATGGTCCTTGTGCCCTATTAGACTGGGTGTGGATGTATACTTCATCACAGGGCGGAACAGGTATTTAATGCCCCACGGGTTTGGCAGCTAAAGGTGGATGAGAGATGGCTGTTTGTCAGTGCTTAGGGGCTTCACAGCCCTGAATGTCTGCACTGGCCTCCAGGACTCAGTGTGACTGGCAGGTGTCCAACCACAAGCAATGCAGGTGTTCGACAGTGTATTGCGCCATTAGACAGAAGCTCTGTACGGTCACAGCCTGAAGCTGTTTCGCATCAGAGTACAAGGAATTTCTAAACAGCTCCAAGTTATATTAGAGGTGCTAACTACACAGAATTACATGGAACGTACAGCAAGGAAACAGGCCATTCAGCCTAACTGGACCATGCCAATGTTTATATTCCACACAAGCCTCCTCCCACTTTACTTTATCTCACCCTATCAACATGTCCTTCTATTCCTTTCTCCCTCATGTGTTTATCCAGCTTCCCCTTAAATGTATCGATGCTATTCGCCTCAACCACTCCCTGTGGTAGCGAGTTCCACATTCTCACCACTCTCTGAGTAAAGAGGTTTCTCCTGAATTCCCGATTGGATTTATTACTGACTATCTTATGCCACTTATTCCAGCTTTGTCACAGACTCCCCCACAAGTGGAAGAATCTTCTCTACGTCTACCCTATTGAACACCTTCGTAATTTTAAAGACCTCTATCAGGTCAGCTCTCAGCCTTCTCTCTTTGCTGGAGAAAAGAGCCCCAGCCTGTTCAATCTTTCTTAATAGTTGTTACCTCTCAGTTCTGGTATCATCATCGTAAATCTTTTTTAACATTTTCCCCAGCGGCTCTATATTCTTTTTGTAATACAGATACCAGAATTGTGCACTGTACTCTAACTGTGGTCGAACCAAGATTATGTACAAGTTTTACAGAACTTCTCTGCTTTTGAATTCTATTCCTATAGAAATGAACCCCAGCGCTTGGTTTGCACCTTGTATGGCTTTGTTAACTTCTGTCGCTGCTTTTAGTGATTTGTGAATCTGTACCCCGAGAGCCCTTTGCTCCTCTACCCTATTTAGACTCTTATTTCCCGAGGAATATGTGGCCTCCTTGTTGCTCCGACCAAAATACACCCCCTCACACACAGCTACACTGAAATTCATTGGCCAAATCACAGCAATTATACAAGTTTGTTAATGTCTTTTGTAATGTATTTTGTCACAGTCCTCCTCTGTATTAACCACATTCCCCAATTTGGTGTTATCCACAAATTTTGATATTTATTTCCAATTCCCGCGTCCCGATCATTTATGTAAATGGTGAACAGCAGCGGTCCCAGCACCGATCCCTGAGGAACACCACTTCCCAGCTTCCATCAGTCTCAGAAACTACCTTTAACCCCAATTCTCTATTTTCTGTTTTGTCGCCAGTTTTCTATCCATTCTGCTTCCAGTTCCCTGACTCCACATGCTCTGACCTTAGTCATGAATCTGCTGTGCGGTACCTTATCGAAGGCCTATTGAAAGTCCATGTATATTACATTTACTACATTACCCTTGTCTACTCTTTCTGTTACTTCTTCAAAGAATTCAATAATGTTGGTCAAGCGTGACCTTCCCTTTTGAAATCCGTGCTGATTATTCTTTATTATATTTTTGGTTTCTACATGTTTTCCTATTACATCTTTGAGTAAAGATTCCATTATCTTTCCTACCACCGATGCTAAGCTAAGTGGTCTATCGTTCTCTGGATTTCTACTATTTCCCTTTTTCAATATAGGAATACCATTAGCTGTCCGCCAGTCCTCTGGCACTATTCCCTTTTCTAATGAATGTTTATATATCAATATTAGTGCCTCTGCTATCTTTTCCTTAGCTTCTTTGAGTATGCACGGATGCAATCCATCTAGACGCGGGGTTTTGTCCTCTCTAGGTTTGCCTAGTTTATTAATTATCTCCCTCCACTATATCTTAAATGTCTTGCTATCATGGAATTAAAGAATCATAGAAACTTACAGCACAGAAGGAGGCCATTCGGCCCATCGTGCCTGTGCCGGCTCTTTGAACGAGCAGTCGTGCTCAGTCCCACATTCCCGCTTTATGTCCGTAATCCTGTGAGTTCCTCATCCTCCAGTACCGTCCAACTCCCTTTTAAAATTATTGATGGAATCAGCTTCCACCACTGTTTCAGGTCGAGCGTTCCAGATCCCCACAACTCTCTGAGTGAAAACATTTCTCCTCATCACCCCTCTAGATCTTTTGTCAATGATTTTGAATCTATGACCTCTGGTTATTGATCCACTCACCAGTGGGAATAGTTTGCTGTATTTACTCTATCAAAACCCATCATCATCTTGAAAACCTCTATTAGTTCACCTCTTAACCTTCTCTGTTCCAAGGAGAACAATCCGAACTTTTCCAACCTCTCCTCATAACTGAAGCCCCTCGTCCCTGGTAACATCCTGGTAAACTCCTCTGTACCCATTCCAAGGCCTTTACATCTTTCCTGAAGTGTGGGGCCCAGAATTGTCCACAAAACTCCAGCTGAGGCCCAACCAGTGATTTATAAAGTACTAGCATGGTCGCTTTGCTTTGATATTCTATTCCTCTATTTATAAACCCAAGTAACCCATATGCTTATCAACTTGCCCTGCCATCTTTAAGGATTGGTGTATATGGACACCAAGGTCTCTCTGCTCATCTACACTTGTCTTTAGTTTGAATTTTACGCTTATCTCCTTATTCATCAACAGTGTTTCATTATTGGCTCGTTTGTTCTTGTTTTTTAGTGCAATATATTTCTCCTGAACTCTATTGATCACCGTTTTAAATAATTCCCACTGCTGTTCTCTCTCTTTGTTTGACAATTTTTTTCCCCAGTTTACCTTCCCTAGTTCCATCCTCATCCCCTCAAAATTAGCTTTTTCCAATCTAATACTTTGGTCCTTGTCTTCCGTCTCTCTCAATCATTATTTAAAGCGAAGAGGACCCGCGAGATGAGAATACAACAAGACCTGGACGACGTTCAGGCTCGGGCTGATAAGTGGCAGGTAACATTCGCACCACAGAAGTGCCAGGCAATGACTATCTCCAACAAGCCAGAGTCTAACCACCTCTCCTTGACATTCAACGGCATTAGCAGCGCCGAATCCCCCACCATCAACATCCTGAGGGTTACCATTGACCAGAAACTTAACTGGACCAGCCACATAAATACTGTGGCAACAAGAGCAGGTCAGAGGCTGGGTATTCTGTGGCGAGTGTCTCACCTCCTGACTCCCCAAAGGCTTTCCACCATCTACAAGGCACAAGTAAGGAGTGTGATGGAATACTCTCCACTTGCCTGGATGAGTGCAGCTCCAACAACACTCAAGAAGCTCGACACCATCCTGGACAGAGCAGCCTGGCTGCGGATGCTGGAACAATGTTTAGACAGATTTTTTTTTGTTAGTTTAAGGGATCGAAGGTTTAGCAGCAAATCCGGGTGGATGGAGATAAGACGCAGATCAGCTGTGATCCCATTGAATGGCTGAACAGGCTCGAGGGGCTGAATGGCCTCCTCCTGTTGCTATGTTCCAAAGAGGACAATACTGACTTGCTGTACGCCCAGCATCATGGGGTGGTGGTGGGTGTGGAGCGGGGGTGGGGGGGTGACAGTATAGCAGAGATAGTGGATAAGATAAAGGTACTAAAGACTGGCACGCCCTCTGGGCCAGATGGTACATATCCTCGGGTGCTGACGGAGAGGAAATCAGTGAGGCTCCAGCTATCATCACTCAGGAACTACTGGAGTCTGGTGATGTTCAACAGGGTTGGAAGCAAATGTAGCACCTGTATTTCAAAAAGGGAATAAAACGACCCAAGCAATGACAGGCCCATTAGACAGCCCGCTTCTACCTCCTTCCCAAGATCCACAAACAGGACTGCCCTGGTAGACCCATTGTTTCAGCCTGTTCTTTCCCCACGGAACTTATCTCTTCCTATCTCGACTCTATTTTTTCTCCCCTTGTCCAGTCTCTTCCCATCTACATCCGCGACTCTCCCGACGCCCTCCGCCACTTTAACAGTTTCCAGTTTCCCGGCCCCAACCGCCTACTTTTCACTATGGACGTACAATCCCTCTACACCTCCATACCCCACCAGAATGACCTGAGGGCGCTCCGCTTCTTCCTTGAACAGAGGCCCAACCATTCCCCATCCACCACCACCCTCTTCTGCCTGGCTGAACTTGTTCTCAAATTGAACAACTTCTCCTTTGACTCCACTCATTTCCTCCAAATCAAAGGTGTTGCTATGGGTACCCGCATGGGTCCTAGCTATGCCTGCCTTTTCATGGGATATGTGGAACACTCTTTGTTCCAGTCCTACTCGGGTCCCCTCCCTCACCTCTTTTTCCGGTACATTGATGACTGTATCGGTGCCGTCTCCTGCTCTCGCCCTGAACTAGAAAATTTAATTCACTATGCTTCCAATTTCCACCCTTCCCTCACCTTCACATGGTCCATCTCCAACTCTTCCCTTCCCTTCCTCGACTTCTCCGTCTCCATCTCTGGGGATAGGTTATTGACAAACATTCACTACAAGCCCACTGACTCCCACAGCTACCTGGACTACACTTCCTCCCACCCCGCCTCCTGTAAGGACTCTATTCCATTCTCCCAGTTTCTCCATCTCCGCAGCATCTGCTCCGACGATGCCACCTTCCATACCAGTGCTTCCGACATGTCTTCCTTTTTCCTCAACCGAGGATTCCCCTCTACTGTGGTTGACACGGCCCTCGACCGTGTCCGTTCTATCTCCCGCACTTCTGCCTTCACCCCTGCCCCTCCCTCTCGGAACCACGATAGAGATCCCCTTGTCCTCACCTTTCACCCCACCAGCCTCCACAGTCAACGGATCATCCTCCGCCATTTCCACCACCTCCAGCGTGATCCCACCACCAAACGCATCTTCCCCTCACCTCCCCTTTCAGCATTCCGCAGGGACCGCTCCCTCTACCACCCCCAGCACCCTTTCCCCTTCGCCCGGCACCTTCCCGTGCAAGCGCAGGAGATGCAACACCTGCCCTTATACCTCCCCCCTTCCCACTGTGCAGGGCCCCAAACACCCCTTCCAGGTGAAACAGCGATTTACTTGTAATTCCTGCAATTTAGTATACTGTATTTGCTGCTCACGATGCGGTCTCCTCTACATTTGGGAGACCAAACGCAGATTGGGTGACCGCTTTGCGGAACACCTTCGTTCAGTCCGTAAGGGGGACCCTGAGCTCCCAGCAGCCTGTCACTTTAATTCACCGCTCCACTCCCACTCAGACCTCACCGTCCTCGGCCTCTTGCATTGTTCCACGGAAGCTCAGCGTAAGCTCGAGGAACAGCACCTCATCTTTCGATTAGGCACTCTACAGCCCTCTGGACTCAACAGAGAGTTCAACAATTTCAGATCATAACCCCGGCCCCCATCACATATATATATATTTTTATTTTATTTTTTTTATCCACACTTTTGTTTGGCCTTTTTTTCTTCCTCCCAGAAGCTGGCAGCTGTCCTTCATTCTGCCAGCGCAATTCACACTTCATCTAGAGCCATCCTTTGTTCCTCAACCTGTCACATTACCACCCCCTCTTGCCTTGAATATCTCTTAATGTCTCCCAATGTCTCTTAATCTCTCCTGCTTTCTATCCTATCACTGACCTTCCATTTTGTTCTTTCATCCCCTCCCCCTTTTCCCAGCCCTAAACTTGCTTTAAAATCTATTTCATTTCATGCTTTTTTCCAGTTCTGACGAAAGGTCTTCAACCTGAAACGTTAACTCTGTTTCTCTCTCCACGGATGCTGCCTGGCCTGCTGAGTTTTTCCAACGTTTTCTGTTGTTATTTCGGATTTCCAGCATCTGCAGTATTTTGCTATCCCATTAGAATAATGTCAGTAACAGGTAAAATAATGGAATCTATTGCAAGGGTGGGTGGGGCAGGGCGGGGGCTAGAGCCGAACCTGTCCAGCAGTGATACGGTTTCAGATGGGGAAGATCCGGTCACACAGACCTCTCTGACATCTTTGATGCTCCCAATGAAGGAGTGAAGGAGGTAGTGAGACTCCCTTGGTCCAGGAGTAGGATAGATTTTCCAATTTTTAACACCCAATTTGCACATCACGCACCTTTGCAATTTTGAAGTAAACATGGGAGCAGGTCACTCCCACCGGAGAAAGGTGGGGTCTTCACTGTAATATTAAAATGAAGTACCAAATATATCACCTTGACGTGCCGCATGTTCTTGATGTTTGTGTGTGTGTTCCACAAATCGACCTCCTGCCCACAGTCGCTGGGCACGATGCTGTATCCACAGGTCCACTTAAAGAGGCCACTGAAATGTTTCTTTGTAAGATTTTGAGGCCATTTTTACACCATTTGTCTTGTTTTTAATTTCCTGGTTTATTTTGTGTTGCCGCTCAGGTTTCCGGGAGCTTTATGCTCATTGCTGTGTTCCTGCATGTTTTCCCCACCGGCTCCAGTACTGCGACACTGGGCTTCCCCATGGGAATCCCCTAAATTCCTGCTTTTAGAAAGAAAAGGAAAACTAACAGAGGGATTGCAGACAGGTCACACTGTGTCACTCTGTACACACCTGCTAGTACCCACAGACAGAGGTGCACACACCTCCACCTTCGGGCACGATTTACGAGGAACATCATGGTGGAGCCATGCCACGTGCTCCAACCAGATCTGTAGCCGTACTCCTGCACAGGCACAGTACTGCTGGTGGTCATCAAGGTCAGAGCCACCAGGAAACTTTCTCCTCTGGGATCAGCTCAGGATTCCACTGGGAAATGAACTTACATTTATATAGCGCCTATCATGCCCACAGGACATCGCAAAGCTCTTTACAGCCAATGAAGTACATTTTTTTGAAGTGTAGGCGCTGTTGTAATGTAGGAAACGCGGCAGCCAATTGCGCACAGCAAGCTCCCACAAACAGCAATGTGATACTGACCAGACAATCTGTTTTTGTTATGTTGGTTGAGGGATAAATATTGGCCCCAGGACACTGGGGAGAACTCCCCTGCTCTTCTTTGAATAGTGTCATGGGATCTTTCACGTCCACCTGAGAGAGCAGACGGGGCCTCGGTTTAACTCCCATTTGTTCATCATGATCTGGATTCCCATTGGTTCACCATGATCCGGATTCCCATTGGTTCACCATGATCCAGATTCCCATTTGTTCACCATGATCTGGATTCCCATTGGTTCGCCATGATCCGGATTCCCATTGGTTCACCATGATCCGGATTCCCATTGGTTCACCATGATCTGGATTCTCATTGGTTCACCATGATCCGGATTCCCATTGGTTCACCATGATCCGGATTCCCATTGGTTCACCATGATCCGGATTCCCATTGGTTCACCATGATCCGGATTCCCATTGGTTCACCTTGATCCGGATTCCCATTGGTTGACCATGATGGGGCTGCTGGTGATCTTGAAAATTCTGGACTGGGGAAATTGGGGAAATGGATTCTAAGCTGTGCAGCTGTTATTTTTGCTGTGTTTATTAACTCAGTTGTAGCATGTATCAACCTGAATATCTCAATATGTACACTCCCTTTGATTTTGGGAACAGAAACTCTTTGACATACAGATTGCTAACGGCAATCAACAAATTAGTGAAAATCAGAAGCAGTTGGATTGACTGATGAGTTTCTGATGAGTCTCGTCAATGCTTCAAACTATTCACTGACAGCCATTGGTGCAGATTCCTGGGTTACCTCAGGTCATCTCACGTCTCGAGAAGACTACGGCCATCCTTGCATTTTTCTAATGACTTCTGTGTGCTCATCCAGGTGAGGGATGTTGGTGCTGGGGGAATAGGATAAACCTCTGGGAGAATGGCCATTCGAAAACGCACTATTGGCGTCCTGGAAAAGCTAAAAGTATTAGCACTTGAATTCTGGGTGAAACTGAGACAGACAAAGGACCCACGTAGCGAATCCCACGAGGTATTCACAGGGAAAGCCTGGCGCCAGAACGAGCCAACTTGTCAAGATTGCAAGCCCATAGACTGCAATGTGTTCTGGTCCCTGAGGGTGTAACAGTGTAACAAGCAGGGAGGACTTTGCAAACATTGATATCAGAGCAGCTCTCTTCCCACTTTGATTTAGGCACCGGGAAAAGGAAAAAGTTCACACCTAATCGGAGTCCTGATTTTCATCAAAATAATTAAAATCTGACCAGATCTCAGTAAAGCTCCCTCTACAAGGTCCCATCAAACAATCCCAGGGCAGGTACAGCACGGGTTAGATACAGAGTAAAGCTCCCTCTCCACTGTCCCATCAAACACTCCCAGGGCAGGTACAGCACGGGTTAGATACAGAGTAAAGCTCCCTCTGCACAGTCCCATCAAACACTCCCAGGGCAGGGACAGCACGGGTTAGATATAGAGTACAGCTCCCTCTGCACTGTCCCATCAAACACTCCCAGGGCAGGTACAGCACGGGTTAGATACAGAGTAAAGCTCCCTCTACACTGTCCCATCAAACACTCCCAGGGCAGGTACAGCATGGGTTAGATACAGAGTAAAGCTCCCTCTACACTGTCCCATCAAACAATCCCAGGGCAGGTACAGCACGGGTTAGATACAGAATTTAGCTCCCTCTGCACTGTCCCATCCAACACTCCCGGGTCTGATACAGCACGGGTTAGAGACAGAGTAAAGCTCCCTCTTCACTGTCACATCAAACACTCCCAGGGTAGGTACAGCACGGGTTAGATACAGAGTAAAGCTCCCGCTACACTGTCCCATCAAACACTCCCAGGGCAGGTACAGCGCAGGTTAGATACAGAGTAAAGCTCCCTCTACACTGTCCCATCAAACACTCCCAGGGCAGGTACAGCACCGGTTAGATACAGAGTAAAGCTCCCTCTACACTGTCCCATCAAACACTCCCAGTAAAAAAGTAAAAATTTTCCCAGTAAAAAAGTAAAAATTTTAAAGCTTTTCGTTTTACATACAGACGGCAGCTTTTGACACGTTAGAACCCCTGCGACTACACCTCATTGTCTCAGTTGTATCTTGCTATGTCTTTGATGTGGTACCTTCCTGGCTGACTTGATTAACTTTATCACACCTCGGCAGATAGTCAGGATGATTTAATTTAGTGGTCTGCAATTGTAAGGTACACATGCTTTGTTCTCTATCTATATATGCTTTGGCGATTCTGTATCTAATTTACTTCACCTGAGGAAGGGGCAATCGATAGCTCCGAAAGCTTGTGATTTCAAATAAAACTGTTGGACTATAACCTGGTGTTGTGCGACCTCTCAATTTTGTCCACCCCAGTCCAACACCGGCATCTCCGCATCATGACCATCAAACACTCCCAGGGCAGGTACAGCATGGGTTAGATACAGAGTAAAGCTCCCTCTACACTGTCCCATCAAACATTCCCAGGGCAGGTACAGCGCAGGTTAGAAACAGAGTAAAGCTCCCTCTACACTGTCCCATCAAACACTCCCAGGGCAGGTACAGCACGGGTTAAATACAGAGTAAAGCTCCCTTGGCACTGTCCCATCAAACACTCCCAGGGCAGGTACAGCACCGGTTAGATACAGATTAAAGCTCCCTCTACACTGTCCCATCAAACACTCCCAGGGCAGGTACAGCATGGGTTAGATACAGAGTAAAGCTCCCTCTACACTGTCCCATCAAACACTCCCAGGGCAGGTACAGCACGGGTTAGATACAGAGTAAAGCTCCCTCTACACTATCCCGTTATTCAACAAAAACAACAAAATCTTGCATTTATCTAGCGCCTTTAACGTAGTAAAACATCCCAAGGCACTTCACAGGAACGTTATCAAACAAAGTTTGACACCGAGCCACATAAGCAGGTGACCAAAAGCTTGGTCAAAGAGGTAGGTTTTATGGAGCATCTGAAAGGAGGAGAGAGAGCTGGAGAGGCGGAGAGGTTTAGGGAGGGAACTCCAGAGCTTAGGGCCTAGGCAGCTGAAGACACAGCCACCGATGGTGGAGCAATTAAAATCAGGGATACTCAGGAGGCCAGAATTGGAGGAGCGCAGATATCTCAGAGGGTGGTAGGGCTGGAGGTGGTTACAGAGATTGGGAGGGCCGAGGCCATGGAGGGATTTAAAAACAAGGATGAGAAATTTAAAATCGGGGCATTGCTTAACTGGGAACCAATGTAAGTCAGCGAGCACAGGGGTGATTGATGAACACTCCCAGGGCAGGTACAGCACAGGTTAGACAAAGACTAAAGCTCCCTCTACACTGTCCCATCAAACACTCCCAGGGCAGGTACAGCACAGGTTAGACAGAGTAAAGCTCCCTCTACACTGTCCCATCAAACACTCCCAGGGCAGGTACAACATGGGTTAGATACAGAGTAAAGCTCCCTCTACACTGTCCCATCAAACACTCCCAGGGTAGGTACAGCACGGGTTAGACAGAGTAAAGCTCCCTCTACACTGTCCCATCAAACATTCCCAGGGCAGGTACAGCACAGGTTAGACAAAGACTAAAGCTCCCTCTACACTGTCCCATCAAACACTCCCAGGACAGGTACAGCACAGGTTAGACAAAGACTAAAGCTCCCTCTACACTGTCCCATCAAACACTCCCAGGGCAGGTACAGCACAGGTTAGACAAAGACTAAAGCTCCCTCTACACTGTCCCATCAAACACTCCCAGGACAGGTACAGCACAGGTTAGACAAAGACTAAAGCTCCCTCTACACTGTCCCATCAAACACTCCCAGGACAGGTTAAGCACAGGTTAGACAAAGACTAAAGCTCCCTTTACACTGTCCCATCAAACTCTCCCAGGGCAGGTACAGCACAGGTTAGACAGAGTAAAGCTCCCTCTACACTGTCCCATCAAACACTCCCAGGGCAGGTACAGCACAGGTTAGACAGAGTAAAGCTCCCTCTACACTGTCCCATCAAACACTCCCAGGACAGGTACAGCACAGGTTAGACAGAGTAAAACTCCCTCTACACTGTCCCATCAAACACTCCCAGGACAGGTACAGCACAGGTTAGACAGAGTAAAGCTCCCTCTACACTGTCCCATCAAACACTCCCAGGGCAGGTACAGTACAGGTTAGATACAGAGTAAAGCTCCCTCTACACTGTCCCATCAAACACTCCCAGGGCAGGTACAGTACAGGTTAGACAGAGTAAAGCTCCCTCTACACTGTCCCATCATGTCCCATCAAACACTCCCAGGGCAGGTACAGCACGGGGTTAGATACAGAGTAAAGCTCCCTCTACACTGTCCCATCAAACACTCCCAGGGCAGGTACAGCACGGGTTAAATACAGAGTAAAGCTCCCTTGGCACTGTCCCATCAAACACTCCCAGGGCAGGTACAGCACCGGTTAGATACAGAGTAAAGCTCCCTCTACACTGTCCCATCAAACACTCCCAGGGCAGGTACAGTACAGGTTGGATACAGAGTAAAGCTCCCTCTACACTGTCCCATCAAACACTCCCAGGGCAGGTACAGCACAGGTTAGACAGAGTAAAGCTCCCTCTACACTGTCCCATCAAACACTCCCAGGACAGGTACAGCACAGGTTAGACAGAGTAAAACTCCCTCTACACTGTCCCATCAAACACTCCCAGGGCAGGTACAGTACAGGTTAGATACAGAGTAAAGCTCCCTCTACACTGTCCTATCAAACACTCCCAGGGCAGGTACAGTACAGGTTAGACAGAGTAAAGCTCCCTCTACACTGTCCCATCAAACACTCCCAGGGCAGGTACAGCACGGGGTTAGATACAGAGTAAAGCTCCCTCTACACTGTCCCATCAAACACTCCCAGGGCAGGTACAGCACGTGTTAAATACAGAGTAAAGCTCCCTTGCCACTGTCCCATCAAACACTCCCAGGGCAGGTACAGCATGGGTTAGTTACAGAGTAAAGCTCCCTCTACACAGTCCCATCAAACACTCCCAGGGCAGGTACAGCATGGGTTAGATACAGAGTAAAGCTCCATCTACACTGTCCCATCAAACACTCCCAGGGCAGGTACAGCGCAGGTTAGATACAGAGTAAAGCTCCCTCTACACTGTCCCATCAAACATTCCCAGGGCAGGTACAGCACGGGTTAGATACAGAGTAAAGCTCCCTCTACACTGTCCCATCAAACACTCCCAGGGCAGGGACAGCACGGGTTAGATACAGATTAAAGCTCCCTCTACACTGTCCCATCAAACAATCCCAGGGCAGGTACAGCACGGGTTAGATACAGAATTTAGCTCCCTCTACACTCCCGGGTCTGATACAGCACGGGTTAGATACAGAGTAAAGCTCCCTCTACACTGTCCCATCAAACACTCCCAGGGCAGGTACAGCACGGGTTAGATACAGAGTAAAGCTCCCTCTGCACTGTCCCATCAAACACTCCCAGGGCAGGTACAGCACGGGTTAAATACAGAGTAAAGCTCCCTCTACACTGTCCCATCAAACACTCCCAGGGCAGGTACAGCACGGGTTAGACAGAGTAAAGCTCCCTCTACACTGTCCCATCAAACACTCCCAGGGCAGGTACAGCACGGGTTAGACAGAGTAAAGCTCCCTCTATCATTTGATGGGTCAGTGTAGAGGGAGCTTACTCTCTGCCTCTAGAATGTGCCTCAGCCCCCTCCTGAGAAGAGTCCCCCTTTCAGCACCAGTGTGATATTTGTTCAGTCCTATACCAATCATCCTGTGAGTGAGATTAGTGCTGAATTAGGACCAGGATTGTGTTACACGGTTATTTTGGCCAAAGGTTGAAAACAGGCACTTTACTAACAACAGGCCTGTTCCACTGAAGGTGTGGAGTGCTCTGGCTGGCACACAGCAGCAGGTTTCAGGATGGCTCAGGGACCGAGGGGGAGGGGGAGGGCGCACAGGTTCACGGACCCGGCGCTGGAGGTCCTGGTGGAGGAGGTCCAGAGGAGGAGGGATGTCCTGTACCCGCAGGGTGGGCAGAAGTCCGCCTCGCCCTCCTGTCCCTCCTGTCCCTCTCTCCTGCAGCAGCTGGTGCTGCTCTGCCTGGCCTCATCTCCTCCTCCCATTCCTCCTGCAGACCAGGGGGGACCCCTAGCAAGATTCCCATGACCAAGCACTCCCTTTCTCCTGGTGACTCCTGTAAGGTGTCCAATAAGATGGAGTGGCACAGCACTCACTCTCTTTAGGTGAAGTCCTCAGAGAATTTCTGGAATAAATGTTGCTCGAGTGTTGATGAAGTCTTGACAAAGTGTCCCAGGAAGTCTCCCGATGTGTTTCAGAGGTCCTTTTCACAGCTCCAGCAGCAATGACCATGAAATGGTGAGTATCCCTTTAAAAGTAGCATTTGAAATTGACATCAGCGCCGTGTTTACTCCCAATCAGCGGGTCGCTGTTAGGAGAGGGCGTTAGGACACGCGCTGGCCACCAAAATGTCACGCAGCCTCGTTAATGGGCGCTAGCGGGCATTTTAAGTGGCCATCAGCTGTTTAACGATCCTTCAGGTGGTCGTTCCTAGCGCTGGCTTCAACTCCTTTACCAAGATGGTGTCTTGGGCTAAACGAGGGCTAAACTGGCGTTTCAGCTCAAGACCCCATCTTGGCCGCCTGGGGAGATGGTTCGTGTCTGAACTCGCTGCCAAACATTCCCCACTGTCTGCTGTTGTCTTGCAGTGCCCTCCAGTGGTTAAATGATGAATGTGAAGCTAAGTACATCACTTCAGCAAACACTTGGGTACAGCTGGACACTGGGGGTCAGAGCTGCTGCCCGCAGCCTTCCTGCTCTGTACCAGCTATCAACACAAGGCAGTTGTCACTGAGCTTCTTTAGGGGAAGAGCGGCAACAGCCCTATTAAGGAGGAATACCCACCACTGAATGCCACATACATCTCCCCCACCTTCATCCAGTGTGTCACTGAGCTGGGTCTCCTCTGTGGTCTGTGCTGAATTAGTTACATAGAATTACATCGAATTGCACAGAAACAGGCCATTCAGCCCAACTGGTCTCTGCCGGTGTTTATGATCCACACAAGCCTCCTCCCACCCAACTTCATCTAACTCTATCAGCATAACCTGCTATTACTTTCTCCCTAATACGATAGCAAAATACTGCGGATGCTGGAAATCTGAAATAACAACAGAAAACGCTGGAAAAACTCAGCAGGCCAGGCAGCATCCGTGGAGAGAGAAAGAGAGTTAACGTTTCAGGTCTGACGAAAGGTCATCGACCTGAAACGTTAACTCTCTTTCTCTCTCCACGGATGCTGCCTGGCCTGCTGAGTTTTTCCAGCGTTTTCTGTTGTTATTACTTTCTCCCTCATGTGTTTATCTAGCTTCCCCTTAACTGTATCTATACTATTCACCTCAACTCCCTGTGGTAGCGAGTTCCACATTCTAACCACTCTCTGAGTAAATAAGTTTCTCCTGAATTCCCTATTGGATTTATTAGTGACCATCTTATGGCCCCTAGTTCTGGTCTCCCCCACAAGTGGAAACATCTTCTCTATGTCGACCCTATCGAATCCCTTCATAATCTTAAAGGCCTCTATCAGGTCACCCCTCAGCCTTCTCTTTTCTAGAGAAAAGAGCCCCAGCCTGGTCAATCTTTTCTGATAGTTAAAACCTCTCAGTTCTGGTATCATCCTTGTAAATCTTTTTTCACCTTCACCAGTGCCTCTATCTCTTTTTTATAATATGGAGACCAGAACTGTGCACAGTACTCCAAGTGTGGTATAACCAAGGTTCGATACAAGTTTATTATAACTTCTCTGCTTTTCAATTCTATCTCTCTAGAAATGAACCCCAGTGCTTAGTTTGATTTTTTTATGGCCTTATTAACCTGTGTTGCTACTTGTAGTGATTTGTGAATCTGTACCCACAGGTCCCTCTGCTCCTCTACCCCAGTTAGACTCTTATTTTACAAGGAGTGTGAGGCCTCATTACTCTTCCTACCAAAATGCGCCACCTCACACTTATCTATATTGAAATTCATTTGCCAATTCACAGCAATTATGCAAGTTTATTAATGTCTTCTTGTATTTTGTTGCAGTCTTCCTCTGTATTACCTATTCCCCAAATTTAGTGTCATCCACAAATCTTGATATTGTACTTCTGATTCCCGGGTCTAAATTATTAATGTAAATGGTGAACAACAGCGGTCCCAGCACCGATCCCTGTGGAACACCACTTCCCAGCTTCCACCAGTCTGAGTGACTACCTTTAACCCCTACTCTCTGTTTTCTGTTTTGCAGTCAGCTTGCTATCCATTCTGCTACTTGTCTCCTGACTCCACATGCTCTGATCTCATGAGTCTACTATGGGTACTTTATCAAAGGCCTTTTGAAAATCCAAGTATATTACATCCACTACATTAACCTCGTCTACTCTTTCTGTTTCTTCTTCAAAGAATTCAATAAGGTTGGTCAAGCATGATCTTCCCTTTTGAAATCCGTGCTGACTATTCTGAATTATATTTTTGGTTTTTAGGGGGGAAAAATTCGGTTGGTTAGCGCCTCCCGTTTGCGCCTCCAGGGGGCACGAACTGGGCGCTAGGAACTTAGCGCCCGAGCGTGGCGACTTTAGCGCCGTTTGCGAAATTGACCTGTCGTTTTGCGGTGGCGCTAAACACTACCGCCACGATCTCCTGCACCCGCAGATGGTGACGTCATGCAAGCGTGCAACGCCCTGGTAGAGCGCCCCCTGCCTCAGCGCCTGCCACTAGGAACGACAGGTAGAGGGGAATGTTTCCAAGTCGGCTGGGAGCTGGGGGAGAGCTATTTTAAGGCGGGCGCTTCCTGATTTTTCTTGTCGGCAAAATGTTTTGCTTACGCAGGTTGAGAGGGAGAGAGATGTCTGGAGCGATTTAACGCTGTCCGAAGGAGTTTTGGTCCTGAGCAACACTTTTCAGGTTCCTATTTCGCTGAGCTTTGTATTTACCACATTTAGAAGATTTTAAATGGGGGCTGTACTAACTCGGGGCGTCGTCCTCCAGCTTCACCTTCGAAGGCAGCAGAGAGAGGGTGGCAAACGTTGCCAGAGGGAGGAGGGCCAACAGGCCTCTGCACAGGAGATCTTACCCTCCCAGGGTATTCTGGGAACAATTCTCCTACATTTATTTGTCTGAGGAGCAGTGTTTCCAAAGGCTGCGCTTCAGCAAGGAGGTGGTCACTGTGCTCTGCCACCTCCTGCAACCAGATCTGCAGCCTCAGCTCAGGACCAGGACGGCTCTGTCGGTGGCAGTGAAGGTGACGGTGGCTCTGAATTTCTACACCAGCGGCTCCTTCCAGGCATCAACTGGGGACATAGCGAATATCTCCCAGTTCACTGTCCATTGCTGCATCCGGGAGGTCACAAATGCTCTGTACAAAAGGAGAAGGGAGTACATCTCATTCCCCATGACCTGGGACAAACAGCGTGAATGAGCATGTGGCTTCGCTAGGATAGAGGGCTTCCCCATGGTTCACGGCGCACTTGACTGCACGCACGTGGCATTGCGGGCACCTCATGAAAATGCAGAGGTTTTCCGCAACTGCAAAGGCTTCCACTCTCTGAACGTCCAGTTGGTTTACGACCACAAACAGCGCATCCTCGCCGTCAATGCCCGCTATCCTGGCAGCAGCCACGATGCATTCATCCTGCGCCAGACTGGTGTCCCAGACCTGTTCCAACCACCGAGTGAACCTTGTGGCTGGCTCCTCGGGGACAAGGGTTATCCACTCTGCACCTGGCTGATGACACTGCCCCGTAACCCCGAACACTCCTGCTGAGCTCACATACAATGAAATCCATAGTGCCACTCGGAACCTCATTGAGCAGATGATCGGCGTACTGAAGCAACGGTTCCGATGTCTTGACCATTCTGGAAGAGCCCTGCAGTACTCCCCCGATCGAGTATCGGTTTTCAATGTTGTGTGCTGCATGCTGCACAACCTCGCAATTCTGAGGACCCAGCCATTGCCACCAGGGATTGGTGGACCACATCAGGAGGAGGAAAGGGGAGAGGAGGAGGAGGAGGAGGAGGAGGAGGAGGAGGATGAAGAGGAGGATGAGCAGCACCAATGTGGGAGGGAGGTGCTCAATGTTGCCTCTGCAAGGGTTGTACATGAACGCCTGATAAGACACCGCTTCTGACGAATGACAGAGAAGATGGCTTTTGGGATGAATAAGCACATCATCGCAAGCATCCCGCAGCCCCTTGTTCCCGGAATACCCTGGGAGGGTAAGGTCTCCTGTGCAGAGGCCTGTTGGCCCTCCTCCCTCTGGCAACGTTTGCCAGCCTCTCTCTGCTGCCTTCGAAGGTGAAGCTGGAGGACGACGCCCCGAGTTAGTACAGCCCCCATTTAAAATCTTCTAAATGTGGTAAGGTTTCCAAAATTTGCAGATCCCCAAAACCTAAGGAAAAAGGACTTTGGAACTACCTCAGAGTGATAAAAATGCATTTGGGCCGAACATAAGGAATTTAAGACCAAAAACCAAGTTTTGGCATTTTAAAAGACATGTCTGGACCTGTAAGGGAGAAAAGGCTGCACAGGAGGTGGGATCGGCCTCTGTAAAAGGAGTTTTGGGTATTGCATTGTCTGGGGAATCGGGATAACCTCATTCAAGCCCCAGCAAGCATTAACATTTTGACAATAGACCCTAGGAGAAGACAGTCTCATCCCATCAAAAACCAATCAGCCAAGAAGATCGACAGGATGCAAACCATCCCAAAAAAAACCATTTGACACTCACAGACCCATCAAAACCATGCATAATTCAAATCGCTTATGACTATTCTATAGAAAAACCCGAGTCCAGCCTAGAAACCCAAAACACGAAACCAATCACCTGTAATCAACCGAAGAGATCGACAGGACGCAAGCCATTTGACACTTAGTAAAGTCGTTACTGTTAACGAGGTCTTACAATGACCAGGATTTGATTTGGTTTTGATAAGGCCACTTAAATTTAGTATAATTGAAGGCCCATCAAGCAGTTACAACAGTTACAAGTTCGAGTTCTCCAGTAAAACAGTTCAAGTTCAACAGAAGGCAGTTTCCACAGTTCTGCAAGAAGGCAGTTCCACAGCTCGGAAGAAGACAGTTTAAACAGAGGCAGAGTTACAGCAAGAAGTTCAACAAAGAAGGCCAACAACTTCACAAGCAGACCGACACGCAAGAAGAAACCAGAGCGACTGCCTCAGTGACCATCGGACAACTCGCGGCAACAAGGGCCTTACGAAACCTTTTACTCAAAAGACTCTAAACCCTAACTCTAAACTGTCAAGGATTCGTTTGGTGAGCATTATCCCTGGTTCTCCAGAGTCCAACCTAGCTGGTGAAGTGGGATTGGGAGGGGTGAAGTATTCTTCTAATGCTATTTCCCTCGCTTGTACCAATGTGTTCCCCAACCTGTGTTTAAGCATTAAGAGTGTTTTAAGTTTGTTATGTTGGGGCTGCCGCGAAACACGAATGGAGGCTGAATCCATATGTGGAAAACAAGAAACTTTTATTCACTGCATGGCACACAAAATGGCTGAGAAAGCTGCTCCCAGAATTCTCTGGAAAAACTCCCAGAATTCTCTGGGTAAAACCTGAGGCCCCGCCCCCTTCTGCCTTAAAGGTAAGGGGGTAAAAATTCACTTGGTTGCGCCTCCCGTTAGCGCCTTAAGAGGGCGCTAATGGGGCGCAAAGCCGCTAACGCCCGGGCGCAGCGATGTTTGCGCCGCTCGAGAACTTAACTTGAGATTGTGCGGCGGCGCTAAAACTTACCGCTGCGACCACCTGCGCGCGCAGATTGTGACGTCATTCCATGGTGCAACGCCCTTGTGGCGCCCCGTAGCAGAAATTGAGTGGCGCCCCCTGCCTTACCGCCTGGCGCTTCCAACGACCAGAAGACTGGAACGCTATCAATCGCTGTGGGGCTGGGGGGGGCGCTATTTAAAGGGGGCCTCTTCCTGTCTTTTATTGTTGGTGGCATTTTTGAACTACGCATTCTGAGAGAGAGAGGGAGAGACTTCTGGAGAGATTCAACGTTGTGTGAAGGAGTTTTGGGTACTGAGCAGCACTTTGCAGGTTCATTTTGATTTGCCATTCCTTGTATCGATTTAGCAGAGACTGTGGGAGCTGCACTCTGAGCTCTTTGCCTGGTACTCTCCATTGTACTTTCCAGCACATTTGATGTGCAAGTCTCTCCAGGCCGAGATTCAAGGCTGCAATGAACAGGATGTAGATGGAAAGCAAGATTAACCATCCCCTTTAAGAACTGGCCCGTGCCATTGTGTGTGTGTTCCATTGCTGACTGACATTACATGAGCTTCGCCAGCGCTCCGAGTTAACGCCTCACTGCTCGCCCTTTGCGCCTTAAGAGAGGTGTGCAGCGCCTGCTTTAGCGCTCCACTCACCTCCCGGGGCGGTAAAAGTGAAGTTTCCTGTCAGTGCCGATAATTAGCGCCAGGCGCTAATATTTGCGTCCGGACGATATTTGCGCCCCAAATGGGGCGCGACCTAATTTCTACCCCAAGGTGCCTTAAAGAGGAAGGTGCTCGAAATTTGTCCACAGACGGAAGAGTGGATTATGCCCGTTTTAGGTGGCGATCCGCCACACAGCTCCCCCCAGAATCCGCTTAGGAGGTGTGGACGAGACGGTGCGGCGGTCTGATGGGCCGGCCGGAGCGGCTCTTGTAGGATGCCGGTGGACGTGGAACGGCCGGGCATGGAGCAGCCGGGTGAACCGGCTTGAGGGCAGGTCGGCCGCGTGGAGGTGGACGAGCTACAGGGACCTGCTCCCCGGGCTCCGAGTGTGCTGGCTTGAGTCGGTCCACCGACACTTTTTCAGTCCTGTCGCCCACTTGCAGGGTGAAAAATTTGTCCCCAGCCTGTAGCACCTTGTAGGGCCCGTCGTACGGGGGTTGAAGGGGTCCGCGGTGGGCGTCGTGCCGGACGAAAACAAACCGTGCCTGGTGCAGGCTTAGTGGGACGTGTGAGGTGGATTCGCCGTGTCAGGCAATGGGCACCGGGGCGAACTGCAGCGCCAGTGAGGCAAAGTCGTTGCGTTGCTGGTCGGCTGACCAGGGTGTCGTGGCGGTGGGCAGGAACTCGCCGGGTACGCGCAGCGGCTGACCGTACCCGAGTTCTGCTGCCGATGCGTGGAGGTCTTCTTTAACCGCGGTGCGCAGGCCGAGAAGGACCAACGGAAGTCGGTCGGTCCAGGCGCTGTCTTGGAGGCTGGCTCGAAGAGATGCCTTCAAGGATCTGTGGAACTGCTCACACAGTCCATTGGCTTGGGGGTGGTACGCTGTGGTGCGGTGGATGGTCACCCCAAGATTGCGTGTGATGGCGGTCCAGAGTTCAGAGGTAAATTGCGGACCTCTGTCCGACGTCATGTCGGAGGGGACGCCGAACCGTGCGACCTAGGTGCTGACGAAGGCTCTGGCGATGTCGGCGGTGGTGGTAGAGGTCAGTGTATTTGCCTCAGGCCAGCGTGTGGTGCGGTCAACGATGGTCAGCAAGTGCGTGTGGCCTTGCGACGGCGGCAGGGGCCCGACGATGTCCACGTGGATGTGGTCGATTCTCCGCGAGGGGAAGGTAAACTCCTCGAGGGGTGCTTTCGTGTGTTGCTGTACCTTGGCCCGTTGGCAGGATAGGCAGGAGTTGGCCCAAGTACGCACATCCTTGCGAAGGCCGCGCCAGACAAAGCGGTTGGCTCCCAATTTGATGGATGCGCGGGCGCCGGGGTGGGAGAGGTTGGGGAGAATGTCGAATATCCGGCGGCGCCAGGACGCTGGGATGACGGGCCGAGGTTGACATAGGGATATGTTGCACTTGACCATGACTGCGGTCGGGCCACAGGCGACGTCGGCCAGGCGTAGCCCTGGTAGGTTGGTGGATGCGGAGGGCAGATCCGGGTCGGTGATCTGGTCTGCTGTGAGTTGAGCGTAGTCGACTGCTAGGTGTGCGGCGTGGATGGCAGGGCGGGAGGGGCAGTCGGCTACCACATTGTCTCGGCCGGAGACGTGTTGGATGTCAGTGGTGAACTCGGACACTGCCGCGAGCTGGCGCTGCTGCCTGGCGGACCAGGGGTCGGTTGTCTTTGCCATTGCAATTGTCAGGGGCTTGTGGTCGACAAACGCAGTGAAGGGGTGGCCCTCAAACAAAAACCGGAAATGGCGGACCGCCAGGAACAGCGCGAGGAGCTCGCGGTCGAAGGTGCTGTACTTGACCTCCGGGGGGCGTAGTTGGCGGCTAAAGAAGGCAAGTGGTTGCCAGGTGCCGTCGACCCACTGCTCATACACGGCGCCGACCGCGTAGTCGGAGGCGTCCATGGTGAGCGCTACCCTGGCATTGGGCCGTGGGTGCGCGAGCAGGGTGGCGTTGGCGAGCGCGGTCTTGGTGGAATCGAAGGCGGCGGACGCGTCTGCCGTCCATTCGACCGCCATCTTGCCGCTCCTGCCCCAGAGGGCTTCATACAGGGGCCTCATGAGGGACGCCGCTTTGGGGATGAAGCGGTTATAGAAATTCACCATCCCGAGGAACTCCTGGAGGCCTTTGATGGTGGTGGGGCGGGGAAATTGTTGGACAGCATGCACCTTGGTGGGCAGGGGAATGGCTGCAGCATGGGTGATGTGGTGGCCGAGGAAGTCGATCTTGTCCAGGCCGAACTGGCATTTGGCTGGGCTGAGGATGAGCCCGTGGTCGCTGAGGCGCCCGAACAGGATGCGAAGGTGTTCGAGGTGTTCCTGCTTGGAGGAACTGGCTACCAGGATGTCGTCCAGGTAGATGAACAGGAACTTCAGGTCCCGAAGGACCGAGTCCATGAGCCGTTGGAATGCCTGGGCCGCGTTTTTGAGGCCGAAGGGCATCCGCAGGAACTCGAAAAGGCCGAAGGGGGTGATTACGGCCGTCTTGGGGACGTCCGCGGGGTGGACGGGGACTTGGTGGTAGCCGCGCACCAGGTCGACCTTGGAAAAGACTGAGCGGCCGGCCAGTCTAGCCGAGAAGTCCTGAATGTGCGGCACGGGGTACCGATCAGGGGTGGTGGCGTCATTGAGGCGGCGGTAATCCCCGCAGGGGCGCCAACCTCCGCCTGGTTTGGGGGCGATGTGGAGTGGGGAGGCCCAGGGACTGTTGAAGCGGCGGATGATGCCGAGCTGTTCCATGGTGGCAAACTCGGTCCCGCGATCTCCAGTTTGGCCGGATCCAGCCTGCGGGCGTGTGCGTACACTGGGGGGCCTGTGGTGGGGATGAAGTGTTCCACCCCGTGTTTGGCGGCCTCCATGGAGAAGGTCGGATTGGTAAGGGCCGGGAATTCGGCCAGGAGTGCCGAGTAGTCATCCGTGGCCCGGGCGTGGCACTGTGACGCCATGTCGGCGGGTTGACGGGGGGCCATGGTGCCCAGGATGGGGGACATGGTGTTCATGTCCACGAGGCGGTGACGAGGGATGTCTACCAGTTGGCGTGGGCGCACAGGAACTCTGCGCCGATGAGGGGGGAGAGCACCTTGGCAGTGGTGAACTCCCATCGGTAGTGGTGACCAGCGAGGTCGAGGGTGACTGTCCAGGTGCCATACGTCCGGATTTCCGAGCCGTTAGCAGCAGCCAGCACCGGTCCTCGATCGCCCTTTTGGATGTCGAGGGAGGAGGCCGGGATGATGCTGTGCTGAGCCCCAGTGTCGCACAGGAACCGGTGGTCGGTTTTGTCATCCGTGACGAACAGCAGGGAGCCCGCGTGGCCCACGGCCATCGCGGGGGCTGGAACAGGGGTGGACTTGAAAGAGCAGGGAGGTGTGCACCGTTGTGCCCTGGCGCCGAACCGTGCGTGGTAGTAACAGTGGCCCGGGTTAGTGGGGCGCGAAGGCCCCGTGGGCCTGGTGACAGGCCCTTGTGGCCGCGTGCTGGATGGTGAGGGGTGCGCCCAGGCATTGGCTGCCAGGTCCGGAGTGACGTCGCGGCTGGAGTGAGCGGACAGCAGCTTGTCGGCCTCATCGGCCAGGGCTTCCAGGTTCGTGAGGCCGGACGCCACGATCGCTGGGCGGATGCTGAGAGGGAGCTGGCGGATGAACAGCGTGCGGAAGAGGGATCCGGGTGGGCTCTCGTCGGTGAGGGAGAGCATGTGGGAGAGGAGGTCTGACGGTGAGGCATCACCGAGGCCTGGAAGGTCGAGGAGGTGGCAGTTTCGCTGATATGCCGAGGCCGTAAATTTTTTAAGGAGTGCTGTCCTGAGGTGTGCGTACTTGCCTTCCTCTGGTGGGTTCTGCAGTGTTGTCCAAACCTTGGAAACTGTGGCGCTACTGAGTGATGTGACGAGATAGTCGTACTTCGTCCCATCTGTGGTGATATTTCGCAGCCGGAAGCGAGATTCAGCTTGGAGAAACCAGGCTTCGGGCTGGTTTTCCCAAAACTCCGGCAGTTTCATGGAAACTGCGTTTGTGTCCGCCATTGCAGTGCTCGGAATACGTTCTGAGCATCGGGGTCACCAATGTTGGGGCTGCCGCGAAACACGAATGGAGGCTGAATCCATATGTGGAAAACAAAAAACTTTTATTCACTGCATGGCACACAAAATGGCTGAGAAAGCTGCTCCCAGAATTCTCTGGAAAAACTCCCAGAATTCTCTGGGTAAAACCTGAGGCCCCGCCCCCTTCTGCCTTAAAGGTAAGGTGCCTTAAAGGGGAAGGTGCTGGAAATTTGTCCACAGACGGAAGAGTGGATTATGCCCGTTTTAGGTGGCGATCCGCCACAGTTACCTTTTTCTTTTAATAAAGTCAAAATTCTTTAATCAGAACCTGTTGTCTACTGCATCTTTATTCACAACCCCTAAATAAGTCCAAGGTCTAGAACCAGGGGCGTGGGAGCGATTCGAACCGCTCACTGAGTCAGAGGTGAGGCTGACCCCTACCACACACTACCCCCTACAAAATGGCGACCGTGGCAGAACATTGGCAAAAGGGTTGTGAAGCAGTAAACGCTGGTTTTGAGGAGAGAACAAAAATGGAAGAGAGGATGTCATCCTATGTGTACAAAAAGGTTAATATAACCAAGAAATTGGTACTCAGGCTGTTGCATGCTGAACGTCCTATGGACGCTGCAGCTACATGGACTGAGAGCAAGGAATATAATAAGTCTGTGGAAAAGGCCATATGGTTGGTCTGCTCCCAGAAACAGATGCAGCTTATGGGGAAGCGCATTCAGGCTCTCACAGAAGAGCTAAGGGAAGAAAGCCAACTGTCCCGTGCCAGAGCCATAGCAGGGGAGAGGTTGTTAGCAGAGCTAAACTCAAAAGATCAGGAACAGTTGCAGATAATAGAGCAACACCGTGCCAGTGTCAGGCCACCGAGGCCAAAAGTAGTGAACTGGCATTACGGGAAGAGAACACCCGCCTTGCCAAGCAATTAAGGGAATTACAAGAAAAGTTAAAAGATGTTCAGACAGCTTACAGAGTCGCCAGTACTAGGGGGGTTTGAGGTAGGAGACCACGGCCCCTGTCAGAAGCAGATTGAGAGTCTGAACCTTGCTCTGTCTAAGGCAAAAGGCATGGTGTGCCTGATAAGCCCGGGTGCGGCCCAGGAAGGCCTGGAAGAGCAAGGGGAAACTGTTCGACCACCACCTGTGGCGCCAAGGAGAAGCTTATTTAGGCAGCAGGAGGGGCGGATAATCTGTGAGGCTGACAGGGAGGACACACCACCACCTGTGGCACTGTGTTTTGACTCGGTCTGGCAGCAGGGCGAGGGAGGCAAACTGATGCAGGAGAGGTCGGAGCCGGGGCCAATGTGCCCAGCACGACAGCAAAAGTTTGGCCCGCCCGCCGGTGGTGGAGGTCAGGGACCCCTTGAAAATCAATTCGTGGCTCCCCACGGTACACAACAGCTTAGGGCTATGGTAAGCCACCTGAGTAAACTTACACAAAAGGGCGACCCCTCAGTCCACTTCATGGAAGTGGAACAGGCAGCAGGCATCAACGACTGTGATGATGCCGAGATGGCAAAAATGCTCCTGTTCTCACTAGATGGCAAGCTATACCAGTCCCTGCCTGCCGAGAGCAAGAGAGGGCAGAATGGGTATGCTGCCGTCAGAGAGGAGGTTTTAGAGGCCATGGGGATGAATGATGGTAGTCCCTTCTCCCGGGTGGAGAGGACAGTGCAGCTCGCAGGGGAGACCCCACAGGCTTTCACAGACAGGCTGTGGCCTGTGTACAGGGGTGCTTGTAATGGGTATCTCAACCGAGCTAACCTGAACAGGGACGAGCTGGCCCACTGGCTCCGTAGCCTAGTGGCAAACAGCTTGCCACGAATCAAAGCCAAGGCTGAGCTTTGGTTTGACCCAAGAGACCCCCGGGTCACCGAGGAGGCAGTGGTCAGACAGCTGAACCTGGCCTACCGGAACGGTAGGGGAGCTGAAGAGCCCCCACCAAAAGGAAAGGTGTATGAAACAAAGCCCAGTCAGGATAAGAAGGAGTGGCACCAGGTAGGTGCTAAACCTTCCGACACGAAGCGTAACTGCTTCGGGTGCGGGAAGACTGGGCACTGGAGAAAGGACTGGAGGAATCCCTGGAAGGATAGCCTAGCAAAGAATTCCCCAGCTTTTGCCCCAAAAGTAGAGGCACTGACCTCTTCCCCCACACTGGACACAATAGTAGCGGCCATCAGAGTCCTGTTTGGTGGCCCAGGGAAGGTAGCTGCAGCCCCTGGTGCATTAATCCCATCTGCCCCCCCTAACGCAGACCTATGACTAGAACCAGCGCAGGCTGTCTACCTGTGTTCCCCGGGATACGATGGTAAGATGGGGGTGGAGAAAGTGAAGGGGAGATGTTTGGTGGACACTGGAGCTGCCAGCACGGTGGTCCATTCGGAAGACCTGACCAATTCACCCAGGTATAACGGGGTCCCGTACAGTTTAATGGGATTCACAGGGAACAAGCAGGCTGGGGCAATGTCCAAACCTTTGGACATAGATTTAGGAACCCTCCATACCACATGGGAGGGTAACCAAAAGGCCAACAAGTTGGCCAAGCAGGGGGCCAGGGAAGGAGAGCTCTGGGATCCCTATAAAGCAGGTCCGGTAGCTGCAATCCAGGACAAGGGAGGCACACAGCGGGTAGCTTTGCCCCCGGACTTAAAGCAGGTGCACTTGGGCAGGACAGAAGGTTGTTGAGGCCAGTTCGCTAAATATATTCAAAAGGGAGTTAGATATAACACTCACAACTAGGGGGATCAAGGGGTATGGTGAGAAAGCAGGAATGGGGTACTGAGGTAGCATGTTCAGCCATGAACGCATTGAATGGCGGTGCAGGCTCGAAGGACCGAATGGTCTACTCCTGTACCTATTTTCTATGTTTCTATCTATGTTTCTATCCCGTCCTTAAGGCCGTCCTGGTAAAGAGAGAAAATGGGGAGTCCCTAGAAGGTCCGTTCAGGGCAGAGGACGAGATTTTAAAACAGAGTCACTGGCAAGCAGCCAGTAACCTGGGGAGCCAGCACCAGAAAGATCGGCTGCTGTTAGAACCCCAGAGAACCCACGAGTGGGAGATTGACCAGTGTAAACTGTTTAAACCCGGAAGCAGGGAACAGCCGGCAAAGGTGGACTGCCCCCAAGTTAGAAATCCTCAGCCAGCAGCAGCTGTGGCAGACGCACAAGCTGCAGCGGGAGGGACAGTGTGTAGTTTCACAGGAGAGAACCCTCCCCCGATTACATGGGACTCAAGCACACCCCCAATGGCCAGAGCCCTAAGAAGGTCTCCCCGCACACCACAGCCAAGGCTACTGTGGCCACAGGTGTATCAGTTTACAGAGTCCCACCCAAAGAGGGTTGCAACCCGAAAAAGAGCACCCAAGAGCAGGGAGTGTTCTAAAGTTGGGGATCACCAGCCTACAGCCTCCAACAGTGAGGGACTCACAGGAGAGGTAGTACTGGGAGAAGAGAGAGAGAAGGGTCCCCAGCCTGCAGCCTCAGGCTGGGAGGAGCCCACAGATATGAACAAGGGCGCTGCAGCCACACCAAAGGGGGTAGTGTGCTGCAGCACAGGAGTCAGCTGGGATGATAAGATACCCCCAGCGGTTTTGAGGAAGGCCTTCTGGGTCCGGCGATACAGGCCGCACTACACCCAGGTGTACAAGCTGTCCAGAAGCAGCAAAAGGCAGAGGCTAAACAGGATTTAGCCCTGCCGTCCGGAGACGGGCGGCGAATGTACAGAGTTTTAATTTTTAAGTAATTACAGTTTGGTAGTTTTAGGATTTTTAAGAATTAAGGATTTTAGTGAGTAAGTTTGAAAGTTTCTCGAGAATCGATCACCTGTCCAGCCAGAGAATCTTCTCGGGACATGGCTGTCTGTTTTGTGTGTCCCTACAGAAAGGAAATCGGCATGAGAAAGGTTCTGCTCCTGCTCGCCCTGGTAGGGGTGAGCATCGGTGACTTGCTGTGCACAAAATGCAAGGAAAAGGACAGAGTGCTCCGATCCCGACATGAGAAAGCATGGGACCAGCATTGCAATAAAGCCTATGGCCAGGTTTAGGGCAAGCCTTAATTTGTTTTTATTAAAATGAATAAAGTTTGTGATCATGTATTATTTTACTATGTCTGTACTATAGTTTTCCAAGTGGTGTAGGGGTGTTGGACCCCCTCCGTGCTTGTTTGTGTATGTATTATTGATTCTTACCTGTATGTACCTGAAACACCACATTTAAAGGGGAATGTATGTTTGGGTGAGCCCCGGGGCAATGTGCCCGAACCAGCAACGATGGCAGCAGTCAGTGCTTGCGTTACATCAATCTGAGACTGCATGAGAGCAGTCTGAGACTGGATGGCACCAACCAATGACTCGATTCCAGCACTAAGCCGTTGCGTTGCCTTGGCCTGTGCTGCAATGGATCCTGCCACCTGACCCATTACACGCGGCATGGGCTCTGGGTCCCCACGGTCTCCCTGCAATTCCACCATCCTCTGCAACGAGGCAAGGATGGGTTCAAGGGTTTGCGCACAGATGACAGCTGTGCTGGCGGCGGACTCCTCCACGTTCCTAGCCAGTGCATCCATGCTGTCGGGCACCCTTGCCATTGTGCCCATGAGCTCCGTATGCATGCTGACAGCCTGAGTATTCATGGCCGCTATATCGAGGTCCTCAGCCAAGTCCTGTGCAGCAGAACTCGTGCGCGCACTCACCCTCCGGGGAGATGGTCCCTGAGCTTCCATTTCCCCATGGCGTTGCTGCAGCCCGCTGGGTCCCGGAGCTTCACCCACATCAGATGCAAACCCACTGTTCTCCAGTGAACGCGTGGCCCCAGTGTCAGAAGTGTCGCCCTCGGGAGACGCAGGCAGTGAGGCTCCGGCTTCCTCTTCCTCCTCCTCTGCCGCGTCACTGCCACTGGGAGGCTGAGGGACAGGCTGGTCAGCTGGTGGTTCACTATCTGAAAGCAGGAAGGTACAAGAGTGGCTTTAGCGTGAGGGCAGGGGGCAGGAATGGAGCAAGGACTGGAGACAGTATAGTTAGATTCAAAGTGTAAAAGGCTGGTCTTGTGAGTGGGAAGTGGTATGAGAGAGGAGAGAAAGCTGATGAACATACTGTTGCTGTCCCCAAGGGGGTCGACCTCACCAACAGCCACAGCGCCGACTACATGACTGGCAATGAGTCTGTGGACTCCATCCTCCAATTCCATGAGGGGGTGTAGGTCCACCTGTCCTCCTCCCATCCGCTGGGTCTCTCGCTGGTTATGTGAGAGCTTGGCCTGCAAGAAAAAGGACAGCGTGTGAGTGAGTGTGCAGCCATGTGTTTGGCAGATGTGCCTACCATAGTTGAATAGCTGTTAATGTGTGCAAGGTGTGGGATGTGCTTGTGACTTTTATGAGATGGGCATAGTTGTTGGGTGAGTGTTGGGCATTTGGGTATTTACACCGTCTGTTCACAGAGTGAGGTTGAGATGGTGGGTTGTAGAGGTTTTTCAAGCAGGTACTCACCCTGACCACCCGAGTGAGGTCGTTGAACTTTTTACGACACTGCGTGTGAGTCCTTTGGACCAGGCTCCGCGATGAAACATGCTGGGCCACCTCCCTCCAGACCCTTGTAAACTCCCGGGGCAATGGCCTCCTGCCACTCTCTGGAAAGAGCACTGCCCGTCGCCGTTCAACTGCGCCAACCAGAGCCACCAATCCTGGTCGCTAAAGCGCCGAGTTCTCTCCCTGGGCCTCTGAGTATCCATCACAATTGTTTCAGCAATCTCAATGGTGTTTGCAGGCCCAGGTTCAACGCTGCAGTGAGCAGGGAGTGGCTGGCCAGCAAGATGGCCCCTCCCCTTTAAGAACTGGCCGGCGCCAGTCTGTCTGAGTACATGGTAACTGACATCGCCTGAGCTTGAGTAGCGTTCTAAGGTAGCGCCTCGCTCACTGACGTTAGCGCCTTAAGAGAGGTGTGTAAGGCCTGATTTAGCGCTCCAATCACCTCCAGGGGCAATGGAGACGAATATTGCGGTCGGCGGCGATAATTAGCACCCCAAAATGGGCAATACCCAATTTTTTACATCTTTAAGTAAGGATTCCATTATGTTTCCTACCACTAATGTTACGCTAACTGGTCTATAGTTCCCTGGATTTGTTCTTTT
Source organism: Squalus acanthias (assembly GCA_030390025.1). Taxonomy (NCBI): domain Eukaryota; kingdom Metazoa; phylum Chordata; class Chondrichthyes; order Squaliformes; family Squalidae; genus Squalus; species Squalus acanthias. Next base: position 27,571,227 of record CM059445.1, read on the forward strand.
TCCCTTTTTTAATACAGGAATCTTTTTCGCTGTCCGCCAGTCCAGCACTATTCCTTTTCTATGAATTTCTATAAATATATAATAGTGCCTCTGCTATCTCTTCCTTAGCTTCTTTGAGTATGTGTAAATGTAATCCATCAGGATCAGGAGTGTTATCCTCTCTAAGTTTGACTAATTATCTCCCCCCTTTTGTGATCTCAGTTACGTCCAGCTCCTCATCCATGATCCCTGCTGCATAGGTGAGGACAGGGTCAGGCTCGGCAGGGACCTCCCCCATGCTCAGGCCACGAGGGCAATGTACTGAGTTTGTGCACATCTGGGGTCTTGGAACACAACAACAGTCAGCACCTTCAGGAGAGGGAATCAAATTACCATCAGCCTCTGCTCTAACCTTTAGGGGCCGGTCACCCAATCAGTGCCGGTCACCCAATCAGTGCTGGTCACCCAATCAGGGGCCAGTCACCCAATCAGGGGCCGGTCACCCAATCAGTGCTGGTCACCCAATCAGGGGCTGGTCACCCAATCAGGGGCTGGTCACCCAATCAGGGGCTGGTCACCCAATCAGTGCCGGTCACCCAATCAGAGGCTGGTCACCCAATCAGGGGCTGGTCACCCAATCATGGGCTCGTCACCCAATCAGGGGCTGGTCACCCAATCAGTGCCGGTCACCCAATCAGAGGCTGCTCACCCAATCAGGGCTGGTCACCCAACCAGTGCCGGTCACCCAATCAGAGGCTGGTCACCCAATCAGGTGCTGGTCACCCAATCAGTGCCGGTCACCCAATCAGTGCCGGTCACCCAATCAGTGCCGGTCAACCAATCAGTGCTGGTCACCCAATCAGGGGCTGGTCACCCAATCTGGGCTGGTCACCCAATCAGGGCTGGTCACCCAATCAGGGGCCGGTCACCCAATCAGGGGCTGGTCACCCAATCAGTGCTGGTCACCCAATCAGGGGCTGGTCACCCAATCAGTGCTGGTCACCCAATCAGGGGCTGGTCACCCAATCAGTGCTGGTCACCCAATCAGGGGCTGGTCACCCAATCAGTGCTGGTCACCCAATCATGGGCTGGTCACCCAATCAGTGCTGGTCACCCAATCAGTGCTGGTCACCCAATCAGGGGCTGGTCACCCAATTAGTGCTGGTCACCCAATCAGGGGCTGGTCACCCAATCAGGGGCTGGTCACCCAATCAGTGCCGGTCACCCAATCAGAGGCTGGTCACCCAATCAGGGGCTGGTCACCCAATCAGTGCCGGTCACCCAATCAGTGCTGGTCACCCAATCAGGGGCCGGTCACCCAATCAGGGGCCGGTCACCCAATCAGGGGCTGGTCACCCAATCAGAGGCACATGTGAACAAAATCACTGCTACCTAATCTCAGCTAATCCATTTCCTGTACAACGTAGGTGCTGGTGGGGGGAGACACGTGCACTCAACACACATACTATTCAGCTGTGTCAGGTGCATTTTATAAACATCTCGCAAAGCTCTCACTAATACATGAACACACTCCCTTCTTTCTTGCAGGTGAGAGTCGCGCTAAGCATGAGGCGGGAGGTCGAGCCCGGAGGAGGATTCAACGCTTTTTTTTCGATGTTGACCCATCTGTTTAAAAATAAGAACTGTTCTAAAAATTCCTCATCACCCGTTGGGCATAAACTGCACACTTTTTAAAAATTGGGCCCAAGTCTCTACAACCCCCTTATAGAACCTCGGGAGAGGTTTAATAGATTTCAAAAACATATTATTGTATTCCATATAAAATATCCCCTGCCCTCCCACCCACTGCACTTTTAATAATGCTCAAAACAACTCTTCCAAAAACTTCTGAAGAAATCTCTTCACCCATTTGATTCTAAAGGATTTTTTCTTCAAATCAGTGCCTGGGAAGTTGCGTCCTCCCTGATCACTCCATCCAATGACAGCAACCAAGACAAAAGCAAAACACTGCGGATGCTGTAAATTTAAATATAAACAGGAAATGCCGGAAGTACTCAGCAGGTCAGACAGCATCTGTGGAGAGAGAAACAGAGTTAACATTTCAGATCGATGACCTTTCGTCAGAACTGGAACAGTTAGAGATGGAACAGGTTTTAATCAAGTGTAGGGGCAGGGAAAGGGTGGAGGGGAGGGGAGGAAAGAACAAAAGGGAAGGTCTGTGATAGGATGGAAAGCAGGAGAGATTAAATGACAAGTGGTGCGAGGCGAAAGGAATGGTAATGGGACAAGTAAATAAACAAAAGATGTGTCTAGAGGAGGTGTAAATGGCGACAGCAGAACCATTAACAGCACCTGCCGTCCGAAAAAATGGGAGCAGTTGATATGATCTGAAATTGTTGAACTCCGTGTTGAGTCCGGAAGGCTGTAAAGTGCCTAATCGAAAGATGAGGCGCTGTTCCTCGAGCTAACGTTGAGCTTCATTGGAACAGTGTGAGAGGCCGAGGACAGAGAGGTCAGAGTGGGAGTGGAGCGGAGAATTAAAGTGACAGGCGACCGGAAGCTCAGGGTCACCCTTACGGACTGAACGGAGGTGTTCTGCAAAGCGGTCACCCAATCTGCGTTTGGTCTCCCCAATGTAGAGGAGACTGCATCATGAGCAGCGAATACAGTATACTAAATTGTAAGAAGTACAAGTAAATCACTGTTTCACCTGGAAGAGGTGTTTGGGGCCCTGGACGGTGGGAAGGGAGGAGGTAAAAGGGCAGGTGTTGCATCTCCTGCGCTTGCACAGGAAGGTGCCGTGGGGAGAGGAGGGGCTGTTGGGGGTGATTGAGGAGTGGACCAGGGTGTTGCGGAGGGAGTGGTCCCTTCGGAATGCTGAAAGGGGAGGTGAGGGGAAGATGTGTTTGGTGGTGGGATCACGTTAGATGTGGTGGAAATGGCGGAGGATGATCCGTTGAATGTGGAGGCTGGTGGGGTGAAAGGTGAGGACAAGGGGAGCCCTATCATGGTTCTGGGGAGGGAGGGGAAGGGGTGAGAGCAGAAGGGCGGGAAAGGGAACAGACACGGTCGAGGGCCATGTCAACCACGGTAGAGGGGAATCCTCAGTTGAGGAAAAAGGAAGACCTATCGGAAGCACTAGTATGGAAGGCGGCATCGTCAGAACAGATGCGGCGGAGACCGAGAAACTGGGAGAATGGAATAGAGTCCTTACAGGAAGTGGGGTGGGAGGAAGGGTAGACAAGGAAGCTGTGGGAGTCAGTGGGCTTATAGTGAATGTTTGTTGAAAGCCTATCCCCAGAAATGGAGACAAAGTAGAGGATGGGAAGAGTCGGAGATGGACCATGTGAAGGTGAGGGAAGGGTTGAAATTGGAAGCAAAGTTGATGAAATTTTCCAGTTTGGGCCGAGATCAGGAAACGGCACCGATATAGTCATCAATGTACCGGAAAAAGAGGTGAGGGAGGGGACCTGAATAGGACTGGAACAAAGAATGTTCCACATATCCCTGAATAGGCAGGCATAGCTAGGGCCCATGCGGGTTCCCATAGCAACACCTTTAATTTGGAGGAAGTGAGTGGAATCAAAGGAAAAGTTGTTCAATGTGACAACAAGTACAGCCAGGAGGAGGGTGGTGGTGGATGGGGACTGGTTGGGCCTCTGTTCAAGGAAGAAGTAGAGCGCCCTCAGGCCGTCCTGGTGGGGGATGGAGGTGTAGAGGGATTGGACGTCCATAGTGAAAAGGAAACGGTTAGGGCCAGGAAACTGGAAACTGTTAAAGTGGAGGAGGGTGTCAGAAGAGTCATGGATGTAGTTGGGATGAGACTGGACAAGGGGAGAAAAAATAGAGTCAAGATAGGAAGAAAATAGTTCCATGGGGCAAGAACAGGCTGAAATGATGGGTCTACCAGGCAGTCCTGTTTGTGGATCTTGGGAAGGAGGTAAAAGCGGGCTGTGCGGGTTTGGGGGAGTATGAGGTTGGAGGCCATGGAGGGAAGATCTCCAGAGGAAACATAGAAAAATAGGAGCAGGAGTAGGACATTCGGCCCTTCGAGCCTGCTCCGCCATTCAATATGATCATGGCTGATCCTCTATCTCAATACCATATTCCCGCTCTCTCCCCATACCCCTTGATGCCTTTTGTGTCTAGAAATCTATCTATCTCCTTCTTAGATATATTCAGTGACTTGGCCGCCACCGTCTTCTGTGGTAGAGAATTCCACAGGTTCACCACCCTCTGAGTGAAGAAATTTCTCCTCACATCAGTCCTAAATGTCCTTCCCCGTATCCTGAGACTGTGACCCCTCGTTCTGGACCCCCCAGCCAGGGGAAACATCCTCCCTGCATCCAGTCTGTCTAGCCCTGTCAGAATTTTATACGTTTCAATGAGATCCTCTCTCATTCTTCTAAACTCTAGTGAATACAGGCCTAGTCGACCCAATCTCTCCTCATACGACAGTCCTGCCATCCCAGGAATCAGTCTGGTGAACCTTCGCTGCACTCCCTCTATGGCAAGTATATCCTTTCTTAGGTAAGAAGACCAAAACTGCACACAGTACTCCAGGTGTGGTCTCACCAAGGCCCTGTACAATTGTAGCAAGACTTCCTTACTCTTGTACTCCAACCCCCTTGCAATAAAGGCCAACATGCCATTTGCCTTCCTTATTGCTTGCTATACCTGCATGCTAGCTTTCTGTGTTTCTTGCATGAGGACACCCAAATCTCTCTGAACACCAACATTTGAAAGTTTCTCACCATTTAAAAAATATTCTGTTTTTCTATTCTTCCTACCAAAGTGAATAACCTCACATTTCCCTACATTATACTCCATCTGCCACCTTACTGCCGACTCACTTAGTCTATCTATATCCCTTTGCAGACTCTTTGTGTTCACCTCACAGCTTACTGTCCCACCTAGCTTTGTATCATCAGCAAACTTGGATACATTATACTCGGTCCCTTCATCTAGGTCATTAATATAGATTGTAAATAGCTAAGGTCCCAACACTGATCCTTGCGACACCCCACTTGTCACAGCCTGCCAACCTGAAAAAGATCCGTTTATCCCTAATCTCTGTTTTCTGTCCATTAACCAATCCTCTATCCATGCTGTTATATTTCCCCCAACCCCATGAGCCCTAATCTTGTGTAATAACCTTTTATGTGGCACCTTATTGAATGCCTTTTGGAAATCCAAATATACTACATCCACTGGTTCCCCTTTATCTACCCTGCTAGTTACATCCTCAAAAAACTCTAATAAATTTGTCAAACATTGGCAAGAAATGGCTGAGCGCACTGGATACAGAAAAAGCTATGGGCCCCGACAACATCCCGGTTGTCGTGCTGAAAACTTGTGCTCCAGAACTAGCCGCGTCTCTAGCCAAGCTGTTCCAGTACAGCTACAACACTGGCATCTACCCAACAATGTGGAAAACTGCCCAGGTATGTCCCATCCACAAAAAGCAAGACAAATCTAATCCGGCCAATTACTGCCCCATCAGTCTACTCTCAATCATCAGCAAAATGATAGAAGGTGTCATCGACAGTGCTATCAAGCAGCACTTACTCACCAATAACCTGCTCACCGAAGTTCAGTTTGGGTTCCGCCAGGACTACTCAGCTCCAGACCTCATTCCAGCCTTGGTCCACACATGGACAAAAGAGCTGAATTGCAGAGGTGAGGTGAGAGTGACTGCCCTTGACATCAAGGCAGCATTTGACGAATGTGGCATCTAGTAAAATTGAAGTTAATGCGAATCAGGGGGAAAACTCTCCACTGGCTGGAGTCATACCTCGAACAATGGATGATTGTTATGGTTGTTGGAGGCCAATCATCTCAGCCCCATGACATCGCTGCAGGAGTTCCTCAGGGCAGTGTCCCAGGCCCAACTATCTTCAGCTGCTTCATCAATGACCTTCCCTCCATCATAAGGTCAGAAGTGGGGATGTTCGCTGATGACTACACAGTGTTCAGTTCTATTCGCAACTCCTCAGATAATGAAGCAGTCCGTGCCCCCAAGCAGCAAGACCTGGACGACATTCAGGCTTGGGCTTGTAAGATTCTCAAAATTCACAGATCCCCCAAAACTCTAAGAAATACCCTAAGGAAAAGACTTTGGACTCTTTTCTAGCTATTACAGGGTGGTGAAGTGCATTGGGCTTAATCGAAGGACATTTTGAGCAAAAACCAAGATTTGGTATTTTTAAAACATGTCTGGGCTTGTAAGGGAGAAAAAGCTGTGAAGGAAGGTGGGCTCAACCTCTGTAAAAACAGTTTGGGTATTGGAGCTAATGGGAACTGTCTGGGGAACCGTATGATCTCGCTGGGAGTTTAAATCGGCCCCTATCAGACATTAGCATCCTAACAATAAACCCGAGGAAAACCAGTCTCCACCCCAAGTTACAGAGCCCATTAAGACATGCATAAAACAGATTACATAGAAACATATAGAAGATAGGAGCAGGAGTAGGCCATTCGGCCCCTCAAGCCTGCTCCGCCATTCGATGAGATCATGGTTGATCATCTAAACTCAGTACCCTGTACCTGCCTTCTCCCCATATCCCTTGATACCTTTAGCTTTAAGAAATATATCTAACTCATCCTTGAATATATTTAATGACTTCGCCTCAACTACCTTCTGTGGTAGAGAATTCCACAGGTTCACCACTCTCTGGGTGAAGAAATTCTTCCTCATTTCTGTCCTAAATGGTTTAACCGTTATCCGTAGATTATGACCCCGGTTCTGGACTCTCCGACCATCGGGAACATTCTTCCTGCATCTAGTTTGTCCAGACCTGTCAGAATTTTATATGTTTCGATGAGATCCCCTCTCATTCTTCTATACTCCAGTGAGTATAAGCCCAATCGACCCAATCTCTCCTCATATGTCATTCCTGCCATCCCAGGTATCAGCCGTGTGAATCTTCGCTGAACTCCTTCCATGGCAAGAACATTACTTCGGCATACTCCATAGAAATCATAGGCCCAGCCAAGAAAACCCAAAACATAAGAACAATCAAACTCCGATTAAACAACAGATCGACAGGATGGAGCTATCCCGAAATCACTTCACACATTTACAAACCAGTTACTGTTAACGAGCCCTCCAAAATCTTACAATAACCGGGATTTGATTTGGCATGCAGATAAGGAAGCTTTAATGGGTATAATTAAAGGCCCGTTCTCAACAGTTCAAGTTCGAGTTCTCCAGTACAGGTACACAGTTCAGCAGTTACAACGAGTTCCCTACAAGTTCAAGGGTGGAGCAGTTACACAGTTACAGCAAGCAGCAGGGAGTTCAGCAAGCAGTCCGGCAGAAGGCAGTTCCACAGTTCTGCAAGAAGGCAGTTCCACAGCTCTGAAGAAGACAGTTCAACAAGGCAAGGGGGCAACAGAAAGAAGTTCAACAAAGAAGGCCAGCAGCTCCAGAAGCAGGCCGACACGCAAGAAGAGACCAGAGCGACCGCCTCAGTGACCATCGGACACCTCGTGGCAACAAGGGCCTTACGAAACTTTTTACTTAGAAGGACTCTAAACCCTACCTCTAACCAAAGAAAAGTGGGTACTCACCCGATAAATCCAATCCAGCAAATCCCAAAACCGCGAACCAGCTCAACTGTCAAGGATTCGTTTGGTGAGCACCATCCCTGGTTCTCTAGAGTCCAACTTAGCTAGTAAAGTGGGATTGGGAGGGGTGAAGTATTCTTCTAATGTTATTTCCCTCGCTTGTACCGAAGTGTTCCCCACTTTTAGAGTGTTAAGATTGTTGTGTTATATTTTCTCTCTTGAATAAAGATCCAAGTTTCTTGCACCAAAACCAGTTGTCTGCTGCACTTTTTGTCACAACCCCCAAATAATTCCAAGGTCTAGAACCAAGGGAGTGGGAGCGATTCGAACCACTCAGAAGTCAGAGGTGAAGCTGACACAAACCACCATCCCCTACAGGCTGATAAGTGGCAAGTAACATTTCTGCCACACAAGTGCCAGGCAATGACCATCTCCAACAAGAGAGTCTAGCCACCGCCCCTTGGCATTCAACGGCATTACCATCGCCAAATCCCCCATCATCAACCTCCTCAGGGTTACCATTGACCAGAAACTTAACTGGACCAGTCACATAAATACCGTAGCCACAAGAGCAGGTCAGAGGCTAGGTATTCTGCGGCGAGTGTCTCAGCTCCTGACTCCCCAAAGCCTTTCCACCATCTACAAGGCACAAGTAAGGAGTGTGATGGAATACTCTCCATTTGCTTGGATGAGTGCAGCTCCAACAACACTCAAGAAGCTTGACACCATCCAGGACAAAGCAGCCCGCTTGATTGACACCCCATCCACCACCTTAAACATTCACTCCCTCTACCACCGGCGTACCGTGGCTGCAGTGTACACCATCTACAAGATGCACTGCAGCAACTCGCCAAGGCTTCTTCAGCAGCACCTCCCAAACCCGCGACCTCTACCACCTAGAAGGACAAGGGCAGCAGGCGCATGGGAACACCACCAGCTCCATGTTGCCCTCCAAGTCACACACCATCCTGTCTTGGAAATATATCAGCGTTCCTTCATCGTCGCTGGGTCAAAATCCTGGAACTCCCTCCCGAACAGCACTGTGGGAGTACCTTCACCACACGGACTGCAGCAGCTCAAGAAGGCGGCTCACCACCACCTTCTCAAGGGCAATTAGGGATGGGCAATAAATGCTGGCCTTGCCAGCGATGCCCCAGCCCAGGAACGAATTTTAAAAAATGAAAAAAATACCTTTTTATAATAAATCCCCAGAACTTAACCCATCCTGCATTAACACAAAATCTATTCAGCTCTGTTTTAAAACATTACCCACCCATCCTCTTCTCGAAAACTCCCTATTTATGGTGTTCCGATCCCTCCATAAGCCTCTCAATTTAAATTTAGCTATCATTTTTACTATCATCCCTCTGGATTAATTATCCTTAAAGATCATCAGGACTGAAATATCCATCCAAGATAAATATACATTAAAATCCCCCACTATACAAGGGTTTTCCGCCTCTGCCACTTCTGTGAATAACCACCGGAAAAACTCGCGATGCTTACAATGGTCGTCGACGCATCGATACTAAAGAGATCGCAATTAATTCCCCCATTTTTACCTTTAGCCATAAAAATCTCCCCTCAGAGTCCTTGTCCACCAAGGCAACGTTCTCTTTTATGGACGGACTCACCAAAACAGCCGGCCATCTACGGTTATTGTTTGTGCAGCTTGCAAACACCTCTCCCTTCCAAACCTTCCGAACTCTTTCTAGGGTATCCTCATCCCAAAAGGTTTCTTGCAGACACAACAAGTCAGTGCCTTTAAAACACTGCAACAACTGCTGCAATTTCTTCTCACCCCTCAGTCCGTTCACATTAATCGAGACCAATGTGATCATGGCTCCTATTAAAAGAAGTTTGCCTGATAATCCCCCCATCATTTAATCTCTGGCCCTTCCCTCCTCTCATGCTCCTTCCCAACTTTTCGGACAGTTGGTGCCCACAGTCCAGTTACTTTCTCCTGCAGCCTCCGGCTCTGTCTCACTTCCTGTTTGAACATTCCTTGCAGTTTAAGCCTCTTCCTTACATTAGGTTTGGGGCGAGGAGCTGCCCCATCTCCCTCCATCCGGCCCTCACTAACCTCTCCCTATCCACGCGATGCCACTCTCTGCTTTCTGTTCCTTTGCCAATTTCATATCCACACTGCCACTGTCCCTTTACTTCCATGGGCTTTAATTTTGCTAACATGTCTATTATGTGTCACTTTATCAAATGCCTTTTGAAAGTCCATATACACAACATCAACCGCACTGCCCTCATCCACCCTCTCTGTTACTCAATCATAGAACTCACTCAAGTTAGTCAAACACAATTGGCCTTTAACAAATCCATGCTGACTTTCATTTATTAACCTGTTGAGGCTGCCGCGAAACACGAATTAAGGCTGAATCCATTTGTGTTAAACAAGAGACTTTTTAATCACAGCATGGCACAAAATGGCAGACTCAAAAACTCCCAGAATTCTCTGGGTAAAACCTGAGGCCCTGCCCCCTTCTGCCTTAAAGGTAAGGTGCCTTAAAGGGAAGGTGCTGGAAATTTGTCCACAGACGGAAGAGTGGATTATGCCCGTTTTAGGTGGCGATCCGCCACAAGCCCATATTTTTCCAAGTGCTAATTAACTTTGTTCCAGATTATTGTCTCTAAAAGTTTCCCCACCACCGACGTTAGGCTGAACCCTTACATGGCCTGTCTGAAACTCCCAGTGTTCGCTCCAACCTGCTGTATTTGGTTTATAGCCTAGTTTGCTTCCATTCCAACACACTCCCACCAAAGGCTCTGGCCATGACCTCTGGTAGTATCAGAACCTGCTGAATGCTCCTCATTTGGGGGTGGGGGGGTTGTGTGTAATCCATCGATGGGAGCTGGGGGCTGTTACAGAGTGCAATCACACACTACTCGTTCCTGGCTCAGACATTGTTCCCATGGAGAACAATAACCCCATGTTCTGTTCCTCTCAGAGAACGATCAGCAGCAACTCAGCAAACTCATCGATAGATTGTAAAGAACAGATTATTCAGCAATGCACAGCTCCCCTCCCCCACACGTTACTGCCAATAATAGCCTTTTACCCCAGCGTGCCTTGCCCTCCCCATGAGTCCTGTCTCCAGACTGGGATGGCACTGAATAAAGGCCCAGAAATTGAATAGTGTGGGGAAACAAATTCTATGACCCTCTTTACTGTCATTTCAATCCCTCTGATGGGTATCCGTGTGTTTAACTCTATCCTGAATGTTTCATTAACTAGTCGGTTTCTCTGTGGAGCATGTGTCAGTGCCTTGATTAACAAGTTTAAATCAGTGGTGATACAGTGTGTGTTCTCACTCTCCTGAGCACATTAACCATTTCATGTAGTGGTACTGTCAATGTGACTGAGCGTGTCTGAAACCCGTTCCTCAGGGCACCTTCATCATTCATTCCACACACTCGTTGCCTCACACACAGCCTGTCACATTGGCACACAGTCCAGTTTCCAAAATCACACCACACGTCACATCAAATACCAGCCATTCCTGGGCTTTCAGGCTCTCTGACCAACAGATCGGGGGTGTCTGGAGGTCTCTGCTTATCTCCCCCTACATGGTCCCGATGTCTCAGGTAATGGCCAGGCTATTCAATTCAATTTCCACATTATTCAGTATAGGCAAGGACACAACCATCTCAAGAGAAAGCTCTCAATTAACTATTCTTAACCATTCTTTCCTGACTTGCACTAGATTGTGTGTTGATGCCAGATTGACCTCTTGTGGTGAACCACGCCCAGGTGATTTACGCTTCTCCTGGCTGACCTCGCACATCCTTTTCCCAACCCCTTTGATTGGGTCCTGAAATTCACCCAGAATCCCCGAGGGTGATGACCTTAGACCCTATTTGGCGGTGTAATTCTCCTGTTTCTATCTTAGACCCTCAGTCACTTCCTCACGGCTAATTTACACAACCAATTATGTTAATATTTCATCTCATTCATGAGCCCTGGAGGAACTTTACTGTCCAATAAATATTCACAAGTTTGGTTCAATGTCCAAAATTTCTTTATTTTACTTAAAACTCTTCTTGGACATGTTTTTTTAAATATTCAGTTTATTGTGCCTGAGTCCATGTTATCTTTTGAAGATGATCCCAATTGCAGAGGGCAGGTCAGTCTGCAAGATGAGGGATGTCAGTTAAGGCTTTTGACAAAGTCCCACATGGGAGACTGGTCAAGAAGGTAAGAGCCCATGGGATCCAGGGCAATTTGGCACATTGGATCCAAAATTGGCTTAGTGGCAGGAGGCAGAGGGTGATGGTCGAAGGTTGTTTTTGTGACTGGAAGCCTGTGTCCAATGGTGTACTGCAGGGATCGGTGCTGGGTCCTTTGCTGTTTGTAGTGTATATTAATGATTTAGATATGAATGTAGGAGGTATGATCAGTAAGTTCGCAGATGACACAAAAATAGCGAGGAGGGAAGCCTCAGGTTACAGGACGATATAGATGGGTTGGTTAGATGGGCAGAACACTGGCAAAAGGAATTTAACCCTGAAAAGTGTGAGCTGATGCATTTTGGGAGGACTAACAAGGCAAGGGAATACACAATGAATGGTAGGACCCTAGGAAGGACAGAGGGACCTTGGTGTGCAAGTACATAGATCCCTGAAGGCAGCAGGACAGGTAGATAAGGTGGTTAAAAAAGCATATGGGATACTTGCCTTCATTAGCCGAGGCATAGAATATAAGAGCAGGGAGGTTATGATGGAGCTGTACAAAACGCTAGTTAGGCCACAGCTGGAATACTGTGTGCAGTTCTGGTCGCCACAATATAGGAAGGATGTGATTGCACTGGAGAGGGTGCAGAGGAGATTCACCAGGATGTTACCTGGGCTGGAGCGCTTCAGCTATGAAGAGAGACAGGACAGGCTGGGGTTGTTTTCCTTAGAGCAGAGAAGGCTGAGGGGGGGACCTGATTGAGCTGTTCAAAATTATGAGGGGCATAGATAGGGTAGATAGAAAGGAACTTTTCCCCTTAGTAGAGGGGTCAATAACCAGGGGGCAAAGTTTCAAGGTAAGGGGCAGGAGGTTTAGAGGGGATTTGAGGAAAAACCTTTTCACCCAGAGGGTGGTTGGAATCTGGAACTCACTGTTTGAAAGAGTGGTAGAGGCAGGAACCCTCACAACATTCAAGAAGCATTTAGATGAACACTTGAAACGCCATAGCATACAAGGCTACGGACCAAGTGCTGGAAAATGGGATTAGAATAGACAGGGCTTGATGGCCGGCACGGACACGATGGGCCGAAGGGCCTCTTTCTGTGCTGTATAACTCTATGACTCTATAACTTGCACCAGATTGTGTGTTGATGCCAGATTGACCTCTTGTGGTGAACCACGCCCAGGTGATTTACGCTTCTCCTGGCTGACCTCGCACATCCTTTTCCCAACCCCTTTGATTGGGTCCTGAAATTTACCCAGAATCCCCGAGGGTGATGACCTTTGGCCCTATTTGGCGGTGTAATTCTCCTGTTTCTATCTTAGACCCTCAGTCACTTCCTCAAGGCCAATTTACACAACCCATTATGTTAATATTTCATCTCATTCATGAGCCCTGGAGGAACTTTACTGTCCAATAAATATTCAGTTTGGTTCAATGTCCAAAATTTCTTTATTTTACTTAAAACTCTTCTTGGACATGTTTTTTTAAATATTCAGTTTCTTGTGCCTGAGTCCATGTTATCTTTTGAAGATGATCCCAATTGCAGAGGGCAGGTCAGTCTGCAAGATGAGGGATGTCAGTTAACAGTCTCCTCGACACCAGGACGAGACTGGACTGGGATTGTTGGACTGACAGAACGTGTAAATGTTTTATGTTATTTCCAAACAAAAACCTTTCTTGCTCGATACACAGCATTGGGCAGGAACCACCTCGACTGGGCTCTGTGATTAACCCCTTAAACTTCAGGTAAATGTTCCCTTCTCGAGTGTTTGAACAGCAACTCATATCAATATATCTGATCAGTTTCAGAATCAAATGATGCCCAGGCTTGCTGGTTTTACAACAGAGACAGAAGTGCCTGCAATGACTTTTGGAGGAAACTCCCGTGTCTCCCCCTCGAGCATTCTGTCTCGCAAAATACCAAATGACCCTGAGGGGGTTAAAGCCGAGCCTTTGAGAGGCAGAGCTTTACTCCAGCTTGTCACCGTGCTGTGGCATTTGTTATTGGCCAATGTCTGCAGATCTGACCTTAAATTCTGAACACGATTGGACCCCCTCCTTGCACCAACACCATTCCAGCAAAGTCTGCTCCCAAACTCAGTGGAGCTACTTTCCTGTAACAGTAATCCTGCTCCATCACCTCGGACTCCAGCAAACCATGGTCACCAACGCTCGCTCTGAGCTGTGCGGCCACGCAGCTCTCTGCCGCTCCCGCGCAGCCCGGGACCAGCTCTTCCAATGTTAAATTTCACGCATGTGCAAAACTGTCAATGGGTCGCACAGATTAGGGGAAACGTTGTTGGTCACCTCTTTAAACAACAGAAAATCCAACAGAGAGCCCAATGGGTTAATGAGATAACATATATTTGTCAATTCCTGATTTCCTTCTGTCACCGTGAAGAAATATCCACCTCCCAGCCCCCCGGAAACAACCTGGGCCCCTGTGGCTCTGGGACCCTCCCCTCCCGCCTTTGAGAAAGGACCATAACTCAACCTTCCTCCTTCCAGCCCATAGCTTCGCCCCCGCCCTGCCCTGTGATACCCAGGGAGCCCAATGACCCCCCGCAGCCCACCCCACTGCTGCCCAGGGAGCCCATAGACCCCCGGGCTGGGCTGATGAGGCCACAGGCAAATCCCAGCACAGTTTGTAAGGGAACTGTGTCTAGAAATAAAGTCGAGTGGAGATGCAGCAAGGAACTGCATGGAGGGAGGGGAAGGGTCTGTGTCTACGGTCAGTGTGGGTGTGAGTGTGTGAGCGTGTGTGAGAGAGAGTATCAGGAGAGCTCACTCCCAGTCACACAGCAACGGGACCGGCACCGTTTGCAGTTCCACCGAACGGCACAACAGGATATCGAGTTAGTTACAGTTCATAAAATTACAAATTTACAAATCACATTGAAAGAATGATCCTAAGAAGAAGAGGAGGTGGAGAACGATTTGGCAGTCTGTGTTTTTACTCATCAGTCTGATAGTGAACAGCAGCAGTTCATTAGGCAGCTGTTCCACCAGGTGACCCTCCGGGTGGGTCGGACACCTTCTGACTGTTGAAATAAACACGAAAAGGCCACTGCGTGTGATCGCAGCTCCTGGGAGTTCTGGCAGAAGGACTCGCAATCCGTGGCGTATGAGGTGATTGGTTTGGGGATATCTTGAACAAACTGCCATGGAAGGTCTCTTAAGAAGTCCACGTAGCTCCTGGTGGGCTCCTCCTGATGATTCTCAATCAGCCAGGAAGCCTGGACAGATCCAATAAGTGGGTGAACCAACCACAGTGTTGAACAACAAGTCCTGGTGACCGCCTCACTCTTTCCATCCAGGAGCAAAGACAAGCGCACCAGGTTGGAATGGACCTTTTGTCAGAAGGAGGATCTGGAAACTCCGATTCCACACTTGGCCAAGTTCCCCAACACGCTGCAGCCCGCACTTTATCACACTCTGCCTCGAAGAGTGGTTGCGTGCTGACGAGGATTTTCTCTACAACGGGTTTGATGGTGTTTACTCTCACCTGAATTAAATGCTTCGAGAGGCTCGACGGCACCTCAAATATCAGCACCTCCTTCTGGTTCTCCTGGTTCCCCCAACAGACTAATCATTCTGCACATCACTTTCCGAGACCATCTTTCAGTCTTGTGATGGGCTCCAATTGTAACGTTGCCCAGGCCCCTGACACACAGCAACTGGGCAACTGGAGAATCGTAGAGCAATCATCTTAGACATCTGCTCGCCAGAGTGTCTGTGAGCTGCAGCTGTAACACCACTGGAGGTTTTAACAGGTCTCCAAAGGAGGAAGCCACGGTGACCGTCTGACAGCCTTGGACAGTAAGGATCTGAGGTGCCAGCTGTTTCACAATGCCGGTCAGACTGGGCTCAGCATATTTCACCATTGCTCTGGCCAGTAGGACAAACCCCCTGGTCAGACTTGCAGAGATCCATCATTCAGTCCCATCCACCACTTCCCACCATGTCATTAAGCAGCATTTGTCTGAACTAGCAGGTCCTTCAGTGTCTCCACACAGCTCACACACACATCGCTGCTTTCAGATGTTTGAAACTCAACTGAGAATTCTCTCTGCTGCGATTGGCCACCAGGAACAAAACCATTGAGCAATCAAACATTAACGCAAGAGTTGAGATGAATGAGCAGGACACTGAATAGCTGCGGGAATAATGTAGTCACCGCCTTGGCCGACTCGGGCTTAGTCATCATCTGGTGCAGCCCACAGATGGCAGCCAGGGATTTACGGGTCGAATACTGTGGCGCGTCCTCACTGACGGGACAGGTTCTGCTTATCCCAAGTGGTAACCATTTGTTTAGTGTGTCCAGCAGCTCTCCCATTGTACTCATAGAAACATAGAAACATAGAATCTAGGAGCAGGAGTAGGCCATTCGGCCCGTCGAGCCTGCTCCGCCATTCAATACGATCATGGCTGATCATCCAAATCCAGTACCCTGTCCCTGCTTTAATCCCCACAGTACACATAACCCACCCTACCCCCGTAACCCCACGTATTTAATTCCCCCTAACATATCCCATCCTATCCCCATAACCCCACATATTTAATCCCCCCAAACACTAAGGGTCAATTTATCATAGCCAAATCAACCTAACCCACACATTTTTGGACTGTGGGAGGAAACCGGAGCACCCGGAGGAAACCCACGCAGACACGGGGAGAATGTGCAAACTCCACACAGACAGTCACCCGAGGTCAGATTTGAACCCGGGTCTCTGGCGCTGTGAGGCACCAGTGCTAACCACTATGCCACTATGCCACCATTCTGTGTCCTCGGCCTGTGATCTCCGCACGTCACTGACGCACTTGTCCAAAGGGGCGGGGGAGGTGAGGAGACAGGACACAAGTATCTCCAAGACCTGGTCCCGAAGTTCACTGCCACGTATTTTAAGAATGATTTTCATGAGCACAGCGGCTGCACGGTAACAGCTGGGGTGTTGGTCGGACGGTCCTCTGAAGGCCAAGTTGCCCAACTGGTCATGGGCCAACACTTGGAAATGACCTCTGTGATCTGACAGCACGTTTGAAAGAGGACTGAAGTGTCAGGGTTAACTAACTGCTCTGACTGCTTTCAGAACCTCCAACTGCTCCTTTTGCTGATCCCGATTGGTGCCTTCATACGATAACTGAATGGACAGGATTATGTACAAAGTGTCCGGTGCCATCTGTCCAACGGGAAGCGATGGGTCTGCACAGCACGGCATCAGTGGTCCAATCAGAATCCCGGTGTTATTTCCAGGCACTACATTACCAACATTGAGATAATCTCTGCAGCCTCCCACCCTATCACAGTCCGACCCTTTTGTTCTTTCCTCCCCTCCCCGCTTTCCCTGCCTCTGCACTTGCTGTAAACCTGTTACATCTGTATCTTTCTCCAGTTCTGACGAAGGGTCATCGAGCTGAAATGTTAACTTTGTTTCTCTTTCCACAGATGCTGCCTGACCTGCTGAGTGTTTCCAGCATTTCCTGTTTATATTTCAGATTTCCAGCATCTGCAGTGTTTTGCTTTTGTATTACTAACATTGAGCTTTTCCAAGTGAAGTTTCAGAAACTCTAAGGTCGTGTCTGTAATATACGTGGGGAGAACAAATGGAGGACAGAGACACCATGAGTTGCTGGGCCATATGCTCGCTTTATTAGGCCAGAGCGAACTGAGCATGCTCATACCAAACCATGTGATAATACATTACACTGCTTTCCCCCTTAAAAAATGTACATATTCCCCTCTCAAATACAACAAACTATGTCCCACCTTTCCCAGTATTACATGTACCACATAACAAAACTCCCGGCTTTTTTTCTTTTAACTGAACTACAAATCCAGTTTAATAACAGGTTTGTGGAGCCTTCTTGATCTCCTTACAGAAGGTTTTGGTGTTGAACCAATTTTCAGGCTGTTTTGATTTGGTTCAGAACTCAAAGATGATCCTGTTTCTATCTCAGACTTGTTTGAACCTGGTACTTCAGTTAATGAAGTCTGAACTGAGTCAAACTCATGTATGTGTTCATGGTCAAGTGGTTCACCATCATGTCTTGGTTCATCTCTAGCAGAGATCATTTGAGCTACATGAACACTTCGGATTTTGTCACCAATTTCAACCAAATATCTCTTGGTTCCACTAACCTCTACATCCCACTTGTGTCAATTCGACTTGCCGGGGGAATTGAGAACACGAACACACTCGTTTTGTTTGAAACTGCGCTCTTTCTGATTGGTGTCATAATAACGTTTCTGACTCAACTGTTTCTGTTCAACTCTTGAGGTCAAATTCGGTTGAACAAGACTCAATCATGTTCTCAATCTCCTCTTCATCAAGAGTTATGCTGTGGGATGTCCAATTTTATGGTGCGGAGTAGTTCTGTACTTCAGCAAGAAATTTGCCAAATGTTGATTCATGCTGAGTCCCGAACAACCCGGCAACACTTGCTTTTTGAGAGCTTCTTTTACTATTCTGACTGACCTTTCGGCTGCTCCGTTTGAAGCTGGATGATATGGTGGAACGAGAGTGTGTTTGATTCCGTTCCGTATCATGAATTCTTGGAACAGAGCAGAACAGAACTGAGGGCCATTGTCAGAAACAAGCCATGACATGCAAAGATAGACCTCAGTTTAATGTTTGGTCGTAGAATTTGAACCCATGGGTTTCACTTCAATCCACTTTGAGTGACTTTCTACAAGTACCAGGAAACAATCATTTGCTTTCTCACAGAAGTCTACATGTACTCTCTGAAAAGGTCTACTTGGCCATGACCAGGGTTGCAGTGGAGTTTTGGGTGGTTTGTTTCTGCAATTTTGGCAAACGCTGTATTTGCTGACAAGTGATTCAAGATCACTGTCCAATCCAAGCCAGTAATTAAAGCTTCTTGCAATTGATTTCATACTGACGATCCCTGGATGTTCAGTATGAAATTCGGCCAGAATTCTATCTCTCAAAGAAGTAGGTGCCACTCTGTTTCCCCACTTGATACAACCTTGCTCACAAGACAATTCAGTACGACGGTTATGGAATGGTTTCAATTTTGTGTCCATACACTGATCAGTCCATCCATTCAAGGTGTTTTCATGCACTCTTTTCAGTAATGAGTCCTTTTGCATCTCATCTGCAATCTCAGTTGCATTCACAAGAAAGTCTTTGTCAAGTGCACCTAGCGTGAAAATCACATCTTCACTCCCAACACACAAGTCCTCATGTGGCAACCTGGACAAGGCATCTGCGATTGCATTTTACTTTGAAGTGCGATATTCAATCGTGTAGTCATATTGTGACAACACTGCCCAACGTTGCATTCTTGATGTGGCCTTTACAGGGATGGCAGATTTGGGCCCCAACATTGATCGGATCGGTTTGTGATCGGTTGTCAGGGTAAACTTTCTGCCGATCAGGAACTGCTGGAATTTTTTGATTCCAAACCCTATGGCGAGTGTGTTGTGGCTGCCACGAAACACGAATTGAAGCCGAGTCAATAAGTGGAACACATGGCTTTTAATCACATCTCTCCTAAAATGGCTGCTAACCATTCTCTGCAAACTCTGAGGCCACGCCCACTCCTTTTTTCCCTGCCTTAAAGGCAGCATGCGCCTTAAAGGCAAGGTGCCCGATTTATTGTCCACGGTCGAAAAAGTGGATTGCGCCCGTTTAGGTGGCGATCCGCCACACAGCTCCCCCCAGAATCCGCTTAGGATGCGTGGACGAGACGGTGCGGCGGTCTGATGGGCCGGCCGGAGCGGCTCTTGTAGGACGCCGGTGGACGTGGAACGGCCGGGCGTGGAGCAGCCGGGTGAACTGGCTTGAGGGCAGGTCGGCCGCGTGGCGGTGGACGGGCTACAGGGACCTGCTCACCGGGCTCGAGTGTGCTGGCTTGAGTCGGTCCTGTCGCCCACTTGCAGCGTGAAAAATTTGTCCCCAGCCTGTAGCACCTTGTAGGGCCCGTCGTACTGGGGTTGAAGGGGTCCGCAGTGGGCGTCGTGCCGGACGAAAACGAACCGTGCCTGGTGCAGGCTTAGTGGGACGTGTGAGGTGGATTCGCCGTGTCGGGCAATGGGCACCGGGGCGAACTGTAGCGCCGGTGAGGCGAAGTCGTGGCGTTGCTGGTCGGCTGACCAGGGTGTCGTGGCGGTGGGCAGGAACTCGCCGGGTACGCGCAGCGGCTGACCGTACACGAGCTCTGCTGCCGATGCGTGGAGGACTTCTTTAACCGCGGTGCGCAGGCCGAGGAGGACCCACGGGAGTCGGTCGGTCCAGGCGCCGTCCTGGAGGCTGGCTCGAAGAGATGCCTTCAAGGATCTGTGGAACCGCTCACACAGTCCGTTGGCTTGGGGATGGTACGCTGTGGTGCGGTGAATGGTCACCCCGAGATTGCGTGCGACGGCGGTCCAGAGTTCAGAGGTAAATTGCGGACCTCTGTCCGACGTCATGTCGGAGGGGACGCCGAACCGTGCGACCCAGGTGCTGACGAAGGCTCTGGCGATGTCGGCGGTGGTGGTAGACGTCAGTGGAATTGCCTCGGGCCAGCGCATGGTGCGGTCAACGATGGTCAGCAAGTGCGTGTGGCCTTGCGACGCCGGCAGGTGCCCGACGATGTCCACGTGGATGTGGTCGAATCTCCGCGAGGGGACGGTAAACTCCTCGAGGGGTGCTTTCGTGTGTTGCTGCACCTTGGCCCGTTGGCAGGTTAGGCAGGAGTTGGCCCAATACGCACATCCTTGCGAAGGCCGCGCCTTACAAAGCGGTTGGCCACCAATTTGATGGATGAGCGGGCGCCGGGGTGGGAGAGGTTGTAGAGAATGTCGAATACCCGGCGGCGCCAGGACGCTGGGACGACGGGCCGAGGTTGACATAGGGATATGTCGCACTTGACCGTGACTGCGGTCGGGCCACAGGCGACGTCGGCCAGGCGTAGCCCTGGTAGGTTGGTAGGTGCGGAGAGCATATCAGGGTCGGTGATCTGGTCTGCTGCGAGTTGAGCAGGTGTGCGGCGTGGATGGCGGGGTGGGAGAGGCAGTCGGCTACCACATTGTCTCGGCCGGATACGTGTTGGATGTCCGTGGTGAACTCGAACATTGCCGCGAGCTGGCGCTGCTGCCTGGCGGACCAGGGTTCGGTTGTCCTTGCCATTGCGAATGTCAGGGGCTTGTGGTCGACAAACGCCGTGAAGGGGTGGCCCTCAAGCAAAAACCGGAAATGGCGGACCGCCAGGAACAGCGCGAGGAGCTCGTGGTCGAAGGTGCTGTACTTGACCTCCGGGGGGCGTAGTTGGCGGCTGAAGAAGGCAAGTGGTTGCCAGGCGCCGTCGACCCACTGCTCATACACGGCGCCGACCACGTGGTCGGAGGCGTCCGTGGTGAGCGCTACCCTGGCATTGGGCCGTGGGTGCGCGAGCAGGGTGGCGTTGGCGAGCGCGGTCTTGGTGGAGTCGAAGGCGGCTGAAGCGTCTGCCGTCCATTCGACTGACATCTTGCCGCTCCTACCCCGGAGGGCTTCATACAGGGGCCTCATGAGGGACGCCGCTTTGGGGATGAAGCGGTTGTAGAAATTCACCATCCCGAGGAACTCCTGGAGGCCTTTGATGGTGGTGGGGCGGGGAAATTGTTGGACGGCCTGCACCTTGGTGGGCAGGGGAATGGCCCCAGCATGGGTGATGTGGTGGCCGAGGAAGTCGATCTTGTCCAGGCCGAACTGGCATTTGGCTTTGCTGAGGATGAGCCCGTGGTCGCTGAGGCGCCCGAACAGGATGCGAAGGTGTTCGAGGTGTTCCTGCTTGGAGGAACTGGCTACCAGGATGTCGTCCAGGTAGACGAACAGGAACTTCAGGTCCCGCAGGACCGAGTCCGTGAGCCGTTGGAATGCCTGGGCCGCGTTTTTGAGGCCGAAGGGCATCCGCAGGAACTCGAAAAGGCCGAAGGGGGTGATTACGGCCGTCTTGGGGACGTCCGCGGGGTGGACGGGGACTTGGTGGTAGCCGCGCACCAGGTCGACCTTGCAAAAGACTGAGCGGCCGGCCAGTCTAGCCGAGAAGTCCTGGATGTGCGGCACGGGGTACCGATCAGGGGTGGTGGCGTCGTTGAGGCGGCGGTAATCCCTGCAGGGGCGCCAACCCCCGCCTGGTTTGGGGGCAATGTGGAGTGGGGAGGCCCAGGGACTGTTGGAGCGGCGGATAATGCCGAGCTGCTCCATGGTGGCAAACTCGGTCCTGCGATCTCCAGTTTGGCTGGGTCCAGCCTGCGGGCGTGGGCGTACACTGGGGGGGCCTGTGGTGGGGATGAAGTGTTCCACCCCGTGTTTGGCGGCCTCCGCGGAGAAGGTCGGATTGGTAAGTGCCGGGAATTCGGCCAGGAGTGCCGAGTAGTCATCCGTGGCCCGGGCGTGGCACTGTGACGCCATGTCAGCGGGTTGACGGGGTGCCATGGCGCCCAGGTTGGGGGACATGGTGTTCATGTCCACGAGGCGGTGTCGAGGGATGTCTACCAGTAGGCCGTGGGCGCACAGGAAATCTGCGCCGATGAGAGGGGAGAGCACCTTGGCAGTGATGAACTCCCATCGGTAGCGGCGACCAGCGAGGTCGAGGGTGACTGTGCGGGTGCCGTACATCGGGATGTCCGAGCCGTTAGCAGCAGCCAGCGCCGGTCCTCGTTTGCCCTTTTGGATGTCGAGTGCGGAGGCCGGGATGATGCTGTGCTGAGCTCCAGTGTCGCACAGGAACCGGCGGCCGGTTTTGTCATCCGTGACCTACAGCAGGGAGCCCGCGTGGCTCACGGCCATCGCGGGGGCTGGTACGGGGGCGGACTTGAAAGAGCAGGGAGGTGTGCACCGTTGTGCCCTGGCGCCGAACCGTGCGTGGTAGTAACAGTGGCCCGGGTTAGTGGGGCGCGAAGGCCCCATGAGCCCGGTGGCTGGGCCTTGTGGCCGCATGGTGGCCGGTGAGGGGCGCGCCCAGGCATTGGCTGCGAGGTCCGGAGTGACATCGCGGCTGGAGTGAGCGGACAGCAGCTTGTCGGCCTCATCGGCCAGGTCTTCCAGGTCCGTGAGGCCGGACGCCACGATCGCTGGGCGGATGCTGAGAGGGAGCTGGCGGATGAACAGCGTGCGGAAGAGGGATCCGGGTGGGCTCTCTTCGGTGAGGGAGAGCATGTGGGAGAGGAGGTCTGACGGTGAGGCATCACCGAGGCCTGGAAGATCGAGGAGGTGGCAGTTTCGCTGGTATGTCGAGGCCGTAAATTTTTTAAGGAGCGCGGCCTTAAGATGTGCATACTTGCCCTCCTCTGGTGGGTTCTGCAGCACTGTCCAGACCTTCGTAACTGTGGAGCTACCGAGTGATGTGACGAGGTAGTCGTACTTCGTCCCATCTGTGGTGATTCGTTGCAGCCGGAATCGGGACTCGGCTTGGAAGAACCAGGCTTCAGGCTGGTTTTCCCAAACTCCGGCAGTTTCACGGAAACTGCGTTCATGTCCGCCATTGCAGTGCTCGGAATACGTTCTGAGCGTCGGGGTCACCAATGTTGTGGCTGCCGCGAAACACGAATTGAAGCCGAGTCAATAAGTGGAACACATGGCTTTTAATCACATCTCTCCTAAAATGGCTGCTGACCATTCTCTGCAAACTCTGAGGCCACGCCCACTCCTTTTTTCCCTGCCTTAAAGGCAGCATGCGCCTTAAAGGCAAGGTGCCCGATTTATTGTCCACGGACGGAAAAGTTGATTGCACCCGTTTAGGTGGCGATCCACCACAAGTGCTTCCTTTTCAATCTGCATGTAGTTTCTTTTGCTCTTTGTGAGGCTTCGCAATGCGAACGCGATTGGTTTCTCTTGGCAGTCATTCATTATGTGGCTTATGACAGTTCCCACACCATAGCTGGCAGCATCACACGCTAACCTAAGCTGACGCTCTGTGTTGTAGTTCACAAATAGAGCATTGCTGGAGAGACTTCTCTTACAAGCATCGTAAGCTTCCTGTTGCGCTTTTGTCGACTTCTACTGGACATCCTTCTTGAAGAGCTCGTGCTATGGAGCTAACATGGTCGCTAACTCAGGTAAGAAACGTGCGTAGTACTGGACCATTCCAAGGAAAGATCTGAACTCAGACACGTTCTGTGGCTTTGGAGCATTGATGACCGCATCAACCTTTTCCTTCACTGGCTGCAAGCCATTTGCATCAACTTTCAGACAAAAAACACAACCTTGGGCTGCACAAAAGCATTTTCAATTTGACATTGTGGGCATTCAACCTTTGAAGCACTAAATCTAACACTTCTAGATTTTCTTCGTCGCTGTTTGTTGCAATCAGCACATCATCTTAATTGCATGAGCAATTTGGAACTCCGTGCAAAATCTTATCCATCATATCCATCGTAGCCTGGAAGATTTTAGAGGAGGACTTTCCACCATACGGCAGCTTGGTGTATGAGTACCGTCCCTTGTGAGTGTTGATGGTTCGGAGTGTTCAGTAACTTGGACTGTGTGCGCTCATCCACCAGTTTACGTACAAACCGATCTCGCAAGGCACGATCCAAAAATGTGCTGAAGTTGCAATTCAAAGACAGGTTCTGAATGGTTCACGAGCTCGCTCCTACATACCGAGGCTTCCGATGAATCCCATATGTGTGGCCATGATTGTCCCGATCCCATTGAACAGTGACTCAGGACGCTACCTGTGTACCTGTGAGAACCAACACCACTGTTGCTGTGTATACATACACACGAAGGCGAAGCACAGACAATTCTGCATCAGCATTAACAGTAAAACATTGCAAAAATTCAGTTTAGGTGTCACAAATTCACCTTAAAACTTGTCCACTCGAAGGTTGAACACTGTGTTCTTCCATAATCCCTAAAAATGGCTTTGGGATACCATCCTCGTCGTCAAAAATGTAATATATGTGGGTCGAACAAATGAAGGACAGAGACACGATGAGTTGCTGGGCCATGTGCTTGCTTTATTAGGCCAGAGCGAACTGAGCATGCTCATACCAAACCATGTGATAACACATTACAATGTCCATGGCTCTCTCTCATTCATGGAATTTTGTTGAAATGATCCAATCTTCTACCTGATTGAAAATGACCTCGAGTCCTTCAGGGGACAGGTCCTGAAACAATATTTGCTTTTGCAGGGAATCTGTGGTTTGGGTACAAAGGGTCACTGTCTCTTTGATGCTCCCATTTGTTATTGTCCAGTTCTGCAGGTACCAAGCTGAAAGCACTGGTCAGGCAGGTTTGAATCAATTGGCAGGTGTCAGCTTGGTTTGATTCAGTGTGTCGTTGCACGAGATGCGTGCAGGCGTTCACGGCTAACTGTCGAACAGGGCTCTGCAGTAGTTCTGGTGGCTCGGACTCGATCAGATCCTGCAGGTATGTCAGCAGCACCCTGTTTCTGATCAAGCTGATGGGAACTCTCTGGCGATCTGGCTATCAGAGTCACGGTCTTTATTAGGCTGAGCTTTAGTGTGAGGTCCCTGGAGACAGTCTTTGTCCCTGGCCCACTTGTAATGAATTAGTGAACCAGAGCTGGCAGAATGTGGGTCTGGATTGTGGACAGCACCAGTTCCTCAGGTGCGAAGAATACCATCTTCCCATAACACAGAACCAGTGTGCTCGCGGCTTTATCCAAATCCACATCAGGCTTGACCCGAAGAATACTCAAGAAACTTTTAGTTTTCTTAAATCTGTTGGCGTTAGTAAACTCCTCCAGGCTACTGAGCCTATCATCAAAGTGTGTCATGGCACAGAAACCAATGGCGAGGGCTGCTCCCTCTCTCTCTGCACTCTCACTGTGCTGCACACTCAGTAACATTTGGTGAAGCTTCTCCCTTATGTTCTTAGTGCAGGTCTGGCGGAGCACTGTCCCAAGAGATTTATAGAGAAAGCCCTTCTCATGTGGGGAACGATGGTTGGCGTCGATCTGTTTCCATATTTCATCAGCGAGCTAACATGTCCATTCCTCGTCACCAATGGTATTCAGAGTTCTGGACAAGATCAGCAATAACTGCTCCTCCCATTCCCATTGTGCCAGAAACTCCTCTGAATTCTCCAGTCATTGGTCAGCCAATGATGGAAGCACCTCTTCCCACCCCCTCACTGTTGCCGGGTGGATATTGGGGCTCAGGACTTGCATCAACCTCAGTGCCGCAGCTCCTCGGCCTCCTCCCTGATATGGGCAACAAGACACGACGAGGAGCCGGGTCAGCAGTGCCTGGGCTTTAGGAGGATTGGCATCTTCATTGTAAGCGAGGAAAAACCTTTCACTGCAGTTTATTTTTCCCAAGATGTGCTGAACAATTACTGATTATTGTTAAAGCTTTGGTGTACTAGGTCACAGTGAGAAACTCCAGTAAGAATGGCCAAAGGACATCCTCCATCTTCACTGCAGTTGTGATCAAACACATCGCTGTTTCACATACTGTGAGAAGTCGCACAACACCAGGTTATAGTCCAAGAGCTTTATTTGAAATCACAAGCTTTCGGAGCGCTGCTCCTTCATCAGGTGAAGTGAAGAAATACACATGGGCACAGCATATATAGTCAGAGAACAATGCCAGACGACTACAGTTAATCTTTCTAACTGCCCTTTATCACACCTCGGCAGAGAGACAATCACGGCAATCAAAGGTGTGGATGGTGTCCAACCAGGTCAGTCAGGAAGACATTACATCAAAGACGATAGCAAAATACAACAAAGACAATGAGGTGGGGTCACAAGGGGTCAAATGTGGCAGATGCTGGGGTCTGTATGGAAAACAAAAAAAATGTTTTACTTTTTTTGCTGGAAATCACAGCAGGTCCGGCCGCATCTGTGTAGAGAGAACAAGCCAACGATGACTCGAGTCTGGATGACTCTACGTCAGGTGGGGTTACATGTAGCGTGACATGAACCCAAGATCCCGGTTGATGCCGTCCTCATGGGTGCGGAACTTGGCTATCAGTTTCTGCTCGACGATTTGGCGTTGTCGTGTGTCTCGAAGGCCGCCTTGGAGAACACTTACCCGAAGATCGGAGGCTGAATGTCCTTGACTGCTGAAGTGTTCCCCGACTGGGAGGTAACACACCTGCCTGGCGATTGTTGTGCGGTGTCCGTTCATATGTTGTCTCAGTGTCTGCATGGTCTCGCCGATGTACCATGCTCTGGGGCATCCTTTACTGCAACGTATGAGGTAGACAACGTTGGCCGAGTCACATGCGTATGTACCATGTACCTGGTGGGTAGTGTCCTCACGTGTGATGATGGTATCTGTGTTGATGATCTGGCATGTCTTGCAGAGGTTGCCGTGGCAGGGTTGTGTGGTGTCGTGGTCGCTGTTCTCCTGAAAGTTGGGTAATTTGCTGCGAACGATGGTACTTCTGAGGTTAGACGGCTGTTTGAAGGCGAGTAGTGGAGGTGTGGGGATGGCCTTAGCGAGGTGTTCGTCGTCATCGATGACATGTTGAAGGCTGCGAAGAACATGGCGTAGTTTCTCCGCTCCGGGGAAGTACTGGACGACGTAGGGTACTTTGTTGGTTGTGTCCCATGTTCATCTTCTGAGGAGGTCTATGCAATTTTTCGCTGTGGCCCGTCGAACTGTCGATCGACGAGTCGAGCATCATATCCCGTTCTTACGAGGGCGTCTTTCAGCATCCGTAGGTGTCCATCGCGTTCCTCATCGTCTGAGCAGATCCTGTGTATTCGCAGGGCTTGTCCATAGGGGATGGCTTCTTTAATGTGGTTAGGGTGGAAGCTGGAGAAGTGGAGCATCGTGAGGTTGTCCGTGGGCTTGCGTTAGAGTGAAGTGCTGAGGTGTCCCTCTTTGATGGAGATTCGTGTGTCCAAGAATGAAACCGATTCTGAGGAGTAGTCCATGGTGAGTTTGATGGTGGGATGGAACTTGTTGATGTTATCGTGTAGTCTTTTCAGTGATTCTTCGCCGTGGGTCCATAGGAAGAAAATATCATCGATGTATCTGGTGTATAGCGTTGGTTGGAGGTCCTGTGCAGCGAAGAAGTCTTGCTCGACTGTGCCACATACTGTGACTAAGTCTTCATCCGTTACCTGGTCCGGCAGATGATTGAGTGGTACCAGGGTCTCTGAATCAATGGATGCAGAACACTGACGAAGGGTTCGACCTGAAGCGTTGACTCTGTTTCTCCTCTCTTTGATGCTGCCTGACATGCTGAGTGTTTCCAGCACTTTCTGTTGTTATTTCAGTTTCCAGCAGCCGCAGTATTTTGCTATTGATGCCGAACACTGTTGGATGATAAATTGCACCATTGCCTTTCCTCCCTCTGGCTCAAGGTAACCTTGCTGGGCCATGACACATATTACCTGGGCAATTAGCTTCTTCTCCTGATTGCTGCTCTTGTCCAGGAGACTTGGTTTTATGGCGGCCAGAATCTGAGTCTTCTTCCTGTCAAAGTGCGAGGAGATCGATATGATGAGGTGCCTTAGTACACTGAGTGCTCCGATTCTCATTTGTTGGTCAGTGTTCTCTAACTGGGGGAGAAGGAATTCTACCAATGAGTCTGCGTAAGCTGGGGACAGAGCTCTGAAACAGCAAAGGATCTTATTGCGTTTCTTCACAACAAGATGTTCATTAGACCCCACCGAAACACAAATCTGCTGGTGGAGAATTTTAAGCAGATTGTCCATCTGTGTTTTCAGCCCCAGATACCTCATCTCTATGGCAACATCCAGTACCCGGCAGAGACACTCTGTGATGGAAAAATGCCCTGGTTGATTCTTGTGGAGAGACCGGGGGCTAGAAATTCATCTGCTTACCACCACTCCATAGCACCATGAAATGGCGAAAAATGACGTCCGCCGCTCTTTCGCCAGCTGGTGGCAGGTCCCAGAAGTTGGGCGAAGCTCGAACACACTTCAGCACGGGAACTTCGCCTCGGAGGTCTCCACTAACACCACCAGGTAGATTAGCATTGCGCCAGACGAATTTATTCTCCATAGCGTTGCGGCCATTGTCAGCGGCCGTTAATTCCAGTGGCCAGTGAGACCGGCAACTTTCGTGGTGAAGACGAATTTCTAGGCCAGGATGCCTGGAACTAACCTGGGCAGCTCTTCCTCCAGTGAGTCCTTGGGCAGCAGGGTGATGACACAGCCTAGAGCTTCCACTATTGGGATCTTCAATTCAGAGGACTCCTTCTCGAGCCACACAACAACAACAACAACTTGCATTTATATACCGCCTGAAACATAGTAAAATGTGCCAAGGTGCTTCACAGGAGTATTATAACACAGAAAATTTGACACCGAACCACATAAGGAGAAAATTAGGGCAGGTGACCAAAAGCTTGGTCAAAGAGGTAGGTTTTAAGGAGCATCTTAAAGGAGGAGAGAGAGGTAGTGAGGTGGACAGGTTTAGGCAGGGAATTCCAGAGCTTAGGGCCGAGGCAACAGAAGGCACGGCCACAAAAGGTTGAGCGATTATAATCAGGGATGCTCAAGAGGGCAGAATTAGAGGAGCGCAGATATCTCAGGGGGATGTGAGACTGGAGGAGATTACAGAGATAGGGATGGCGAAGCCATGGAGGGATTTGAAAATAAGGATGAGAATTTTGAAATCGAGGCGTTGCTTAACCGGGAGCCAATGTAGGTCAGCGAGCACAGGGGTGATGGGTGAACGGGACTTGGTGCGAGTTAGGACACGGGCAGCCGAGTTTTGGATGATCTCAAGTTTACTTAGGGTAGAATGTGGGAGGCCAGCCAGGAGTGTGTTGGAATAGTCAAGTCTAGAGGTAACAAAGGCATGGATGAGGATTCAGCAGTGGATGAGCTGAGGCAAGAGCGGAGACGGGCGATGTTACAGAAGTGGAAATAGGCGGTCTTAGTTATGCTGCGAATATGTGGTCAGAAGCTCATTTCAGGATCAAATATGACACCAAGGTTGCGATACCTTGAACAACAGACTCCAGACAGTGTTGATCTCGGTGGAGAAAGACTCTTCAGTCACTGTCGGGTCTGAGGCTTTCTCCACATTTCCCAGATAGATCGGGATGCTCTTGCTAAAAGTTCGCAGTGTTGAGGCGAATGCAAACTTCAGCTCAGCCTGTTTAACTCCAATGAGAACTGGAATCATGGTCCCTAAGATAGATTTTAGTAAAGGCACCATGCTGTACACGTGTTCCGTTGACATTATTTTAAGGTCTTCACCATCTACACATGTAGAACGTGCCCTTGTTTGAAATTCTTTGTTATCAACTGGACAACTTCATTTCTGAACATGGAGCTTATGGAAAACTGGAGATTGTTGGCAGCTTCCTGGCTGTCAGCTTGAGAACCTGTTAACATCGTCACCCACAGTGGAGATAAAAAGAGAGAATTTTCTCAGCTAGTGCTGGGTTAATTTGGTCAAGGGTGTCCTTGATAATAATCGCCATGCTGTCCCATACTATAGCCCCCCATGGAGCTGTCCGCCTGGAGTGGTGACACAGATAGTCATTTTTTTGAAATTTCGTTGATGGG
The DNA here is from genome assembly GCA_030390025.1 of Squalus acanthias. NCBI lineage: Eukaryota > Metazoa > Chordata > Chondrichthyes > Squaliformes > Squalidae > Squalus > Squalus acanthias. The sequence goes on from CM059445.1 coordinate 27,601,379, forward strand.
ATGTGGGCGTCGCTGGCGAGGCCAGCATTTATTGCCCATCCCTAGTTGCCCTCAGGAAGGTGGTGGTGAGCCGCCTTCTTGAACCGCTGCAGTCCGTGTGCTGAAGGTACTCCCACATTGCTGTTAGGGAGGGAGTTCCAGGATTTTGACCCAGCGACGATGAAGGATCAGCGATATATGACAGGATGGTTTGTGACTTGGAGGGGAACTTGGAGGTGGTGGTGTTCCCATGCACCTGCTGCACTTGTCCTTCTAGGTGGAAAAGATCGCGGGTTTGGGAGGTGCTGCCGAAGAAGACTTGGCGAGTTGCTGCAGTGCATCTTGTAGATGGTACACACTACAGCTATGGTACGCCAGTAGTGGAGGGAGTGAATTTTAAGCTGGTGGATGGGGTGCCAATCAAGCGGGCTGCTGTGTCCTGGATGCAGTCGAGCTTCTTGAGTGTTGCAGAGCTGCACTCATCCAGGCAAGTGGAGAGTATTCCATCACACTCCTTACTTGTGCCTTGTAGATGGTGGAAAGGCTTTGGGGAGTCAGGAGGTGAGACACTTGCCGCAGAATACCTAGCCTCTGACCTGCTCTTGTTGTCACAGTATTTATGTGGCTGGTCCAGTTAAGTTTCTGGTCAATGGTGACCCCCAGGATGTTGATGGTGGGGGATTCGGCGATGGTAATGCCGTTGAATGTCAAGGGGCAGTGGTTCGACTCTCGCTTGTTAGATATAGTCATTGCCTGGCACTTCTGTGGCACGAATGTTACCTGCCACTTATCAGCCCAAGCCTGAACGTCGTCCAGGTCTTGTTGCATGCGGGCATGGAGTGCTTCATTATCTGAGGAGTCGTAAATGGCACTGAACACTGTGCAGTCATCAGCGAATATCCCCATTTCTGACCTTATGTTGCAGGGAAGGTCATTGATGAAGCAGCTGAAGATGGTTGGGCCTAGGACACTGCCCTGAGGAGCTCCTGCAGCGATGTCCTAGGGCTGTGATGATTGACCTTCAACCACCACAACCATCTTCCTTTGTGCTAGGTATGACTCCAGCCAGTGGAGAGTTTCTCCCCGATTCCCATTGACTTCAGTTTTACTCGGGCTCCTTGATGCCACACTCGGTCAAATGCTGCCTTGATGTCAAGGGCAGTCACTCACACCTCACCTCTGGAAATCAGCTCCTTTAGACCAAGGCTGTAATGAGGTCGGGAGCCTTGTGGCCTTGGCGGAACCCAAACTGGGCATCAGTGAGCAGGTTATTGATGAGCAAGTGCCGCTTGATAGCACTGTCGATGACACCTTCCATCACTTTGCTGATGATTGAGAGTAGACTGATGGGGCAGTAATTGGCCGGATTGGATTTGTCCTGCTTTTTGTGGACAGGACATACCTGGGCACTTTTCCACATTGTCGGATAAATGCCAGTGGTGTCGCTGTACTGGAACAGTTTGGCTAGAGGCGTGGCTAGTTCTGGAGCACAAGTCTTCAGCACGACAGCCGGGATGTTGTCGGGGCCCATAGCCTTTGCTGTATCCAGTGCGCTCAGCCATTTCTTGAAATCACATGGAGTGAATCGAATTGGCTGAAGACTGGCTTCTGTGATGGTGGGGGCCTCAGTAGGAGGCCGATACAGATCATCCAATCGGCACTTCTGGCTGAAGATGGCTGCAAATGCTTTAGCCTTGTCTTTTGCACTCACGTACTGGGCTCCGCCATCATTGAAGATGGGGATATTCATGGAGCCTCCTCCTCTCGTTAGTTGTTTAATAGTCCACCACCATTCATGACTGGATGTGGCAGGACTGCAGAGCTTTGGTCTGATCCATTGATTGTGGGATAGCTTAGCCCTGTTTATAGCATGCTGCTTCTGTTTTTTAGCATGCATATAGTCCTGTGTTGCAGCTTCCCCAGGTTGGCACCGCATTTTTAGTTACACCTGGTGCTGCTCCTGGCATGCTCTTCTACACTCCTTATTGAACCAGGGTTGGTCCCCTGGTAGAGTGAGGGATATGCCGGTCCATGAGGTTACAGTTTGTGGTATAATAAAATTCTGCTGCTGCTGATGGCCCACAGCGCCTCATGGATGTCCAGTTTTGAGCTGCTAGATCTGTTCTGAATTTATCCCATTTAGCACGGTGGTAGTGCCACACAACACGATGGAGGGTGTCCTCAGTGTGAAGATGGGACTTCGTCTCCACAGTGATTGTGTGGTGGTCACTGCTACCAATACTGTCATGGACAGATGCATCTGCGACAGGTAGATTGGTGAGGACGAGGTCAAGTAGGTTTTTCCCTCGTGTTGGTTCTCCCACCACCTGTCACAGGCCCAGACTGGCAGCTATGTCCTTCAGGACTCAACCAGTTAGTAGTGGTGCTACCGAGCCACTCTTGGTGATAGACATTGAAGTCCCCTACCCAGAGTACATTCTGTGCTCTTGCTACTCTCAGTGCTTCTTCTAAGTGGTGTTCAACCTGGCGGAGTACTGATTCATCAGCTGAGGGAGGACGGTAGGTGGTAATCAGCAGGAGGTTTCCTTGTCCATGCTTGACCTGAAGCCATGAGACTTCATGTGGTCCGGCGTCAATGTGGAGGACTCCCAGGGCCACTCCTTCCCGACTGTATACCACTGTGCTGCCACCCCTGGTGGGTCTGTCCTTCTGGTGGGACAGGACATACCCAGGGATGGTGATGGAGGAGTTTGGGACATTGGCTGAAAGGTATGATTCTGTGAGTATAACTATGTCAGGCTGTTGCTTGACTAGTCTGTGGGACAGCTCTCCCAATTTTGGCACAAGTCCCCAGATGTTGGTGAGGAGGACTTTGCAGGGTCGACTGGGCTGGGTGTGCCATTGCCATGTCCGTAGTTGGTGCCGAGGTCCATGCCGGGTGGGCCATCTGGTTTCATTCTTATTATTGTGTTTCGTAGCGGTTTGTTACAACTGAGTGACTTGCTGGGCCATTTCAGAGGGCAGTTAAGAGTCAACCACTTTGCTGTGGCTCTGGAGTCACATATAGGCCAGACCAGGTAAGGACGGCAGATTTCATTCCCTAAAGGACAATAGTGAACCAGATGGGTTTTTACAATAGTTTCATGGTTACCATTATTGATACTGTGGCGGATCGCCACCTAAACGGGCATTATCCACTTTTCCGTCCATGGACAAAATATCGGGCACCTTGCCTTTAAGGCACCTTGCCTTTAAGGCAGGAGAAAAGGAGTGGGCGGGGCCTCAGGCTTTTTCCAGAGAATTCTGGGAGCAGTCTGTTCAGCCTTTTTGGACCATGCAGTTGTATTAAAAAGCCTTTGTTTTCCACACATGGATTCAGCCTTAATTCGTGTTTCGCGGCAGCCTCAACATTGGTGACCCCGACGCTCAGAACATATTCCGAGCACTGCAATGGCGGACACAAACGCAGTTTCCGTGAAACTGCCGGAGTTTTGGGAAAACCAGCTCGAAGCCTGGTTTCTCCAAGCTGAATCCCGCTTCCGGCTGCTAAACATCACCACAGATGGGACGCAGTACGACTACCTCGTCACATCACTCGGTAGCGCCAAAGTTTCGAAGGTTTGGACAGCGCTGCAGAACACACCAGAGGAGGCAAGTATGCACATCTTAAGGCAGCGCTCCTTAAAAAATTTACGGACTCGGCATACCAGCGAAACTGCCACCTCCTCGACCTTCCAGGCCTCGGTGATGCCTCACCGTCAGACCTCCTCTCCCACATGCTCTCCCTCACCGACGAGAGCCCACCCGGATCCCTCTTTCGCACGCTGTTCATCCGCCAGCTCCCTCTCAGCATCCGCCCAGCGATCATGGCGTCCGGCCTCACGAACCTGGAAGCCCTGGCCGATGAGGCCGACAAGCTGCTGTCTGCTCACTCCAGCCGCGATGTCACTGCGGACCTGGCAGCCAATGCCTGGGCGCGCCCCTCACCGGCCACCACGCGGCCACAGGGACCAGCCACCAGGCCTACGGGGCCTTCGCGCCCCACTAACCCGGGCCACTGTTACTACCACGCACGGTTCGGCGCCAGGGCACAACGGTGCACACCTCCCTGCTCTTTCAAGTCCGCCCCCGTACCAGCCCCCGCGATGGCCGTGGGCCACGCGGGCTCCCTGCTGTACGTCACGGATGACAAAACCGACCGCCGGTTCCTGTGCGACACTGGAGCTCAGCACAGCATCATCCCGGCCTCCTCCCTCAACATCCAAAAGGGCGAACGAGGACCGGCGCTGGCTGCGGCTAACGGCTCGGAAATCCGGACGTACGGCACCCGGACAGTCACCTTCGATCTCGCTGGTCGCTGCTACCGATGGGAGTTCATCACTGCCAAGGTGCTCTCCCCTCTCATTGGCACAGATTTCCTGTGCGCCCACGGCCTACTGGTAGACATCCCTCGACACCGCCTCATGGACATGAACACCATGTCCCCCATCCTGGGCGCCATGGCCCCCCGTCAACCCGCCGACATGGCGTCACAGTGCCACGCCCGGGCCACGGATGACTACTCGGCACTCCTGGCCGAATTCCCGGCCCTTACCAATCCGACCTTCTCCGCGGAGGCCGCCAAAGACGGGGTGGAACATTTCATCCCCACCACAGGCCCCCCAGTGTACGCCTACGCCCGCAGGCTGGACCTGGCCAAACTGGAGAACACGCGGACCGAGTTTGCCACCATGGAACAGCTCGGCATCATCCGCCGCTCCAACAGTCCCTGGGCCTTCCTACTCCACATCGCCCCCAAACCAGGCGGGGGTTGGCGCCGCTGCGGGGATTACCGCCGACTCAACGACGCCACCACCCCTGATCGGTACCCCGTGCCGCACATTCAGGACTTCTCGGCTAGACTGGCCGGCCGCTCAGTCTTTTCCAAGGTCGACCTGATGCGTGGCTACCACCAAGTCCCCGTCCAACCCGCGGACTTCCCCAAGACAGCCGTAATCACCCCCTTCGGCCTGTTCGAGTTCCTGCGGATGCCCTTCGGCCTCAAAAACGCGGCCCAGGCATTCCAACGGCTCATGGACTCGGTCCTTCGGGACCTGAAGTTCCTGTTCGTCTACCTGGACGACATCCTGGTAGCCAGTTCCTCCAAGCAGGAACACCTCGAACACCTTCGCATCCTGTTCGGGCGCCTCAGCGACCACGGGCTCATCCTCAGCCCAGCCAAATGCCAGTTCGGCCTGGACTAGATCAACTTCCTCGGCCACCACATCACCCATGCTGGGGCCATTCCCCTGCCCACCAAGGTGCAGGCCGTCCAACAATTTCCCTGCCCCACCACCGTCAAAGGCCTCCAGGAGTTCCTCGGGATGGTGAATTTCTATAACCGCTTCATCCCCAAAGCGGCGTCCCTCATGAGGCCCCTCTATGAAGCCCTCCGGGGCAGGAGCGGCAAGATGGCGGTCGAATGGACGGCAGACGCGTCCGCCGCCTTCGACTCCACCAAGACCGCGCTCGCCAACGCCACCCTGCTCGCACACCCACGGCCAAATGCCAGGGTAGCGCTCACCACGGACGCTTCCGACCATGCGGTCGGCGCCGTGTATGAGCAGTGGGTCGACGGCGCCTGGCAACCACTTGCCTTCTTCAGCCGCCAACTACGCCCCCCCGGAGGTCAAGTACAGCACCTTCGACCGCGAGCTCCTCGGTTTTTGCTTGAGGGCCACCCCTTCACTGCATTTGTCGACCACAAGCCCCTGACATTCGCAATGGCAAAGACAACCGACCCCTGGTCCGCCAGGCAGCGGCGCCAGCTCGCGGCAGTGTCCGAGTTCACCACGGACATCCAACACCTCTCCGGCCGAGGCAATGTGGTAGCCGACTGCCTCTCCCGCCCCGCCATCCACGCCGCACACCTGGCAGTCGACTACGCTCAACTTGCAGCAGACCAGATCACCGACCCTGATCTGCTCTCCGCACCTACCAACCTACCAGGGCTACGCCTGGCCGACGTCGCCTGTGGCCCGACCGCAGTCACGGTCAAGTGCGACATATCCCTATGTCAACCTCGGCCCGTCGTCCCAGCGTCCAGGCGCCGCCGGGTATTCGACATTCTCCACAACCTCTCCCACCCCGGCGCCCGCGCATCCATCAAATTGTTAGCCAACCGTTTTGTCTGGCGCGGCCTTCGCAAGGATGTGCGAACTTGGGCCAACTCCTGCCTAGCCTGCCAACGGGCCAAGGTACATCAACACACAAAAGCACCCCTCGAGGAGTTTACCGTCCCCTCGCGGAGATTCGACCACATCCACGTGGACATCGTCGGGCCCCTGCCGCCGTCGCAAGGCCGCACGCACTTGCTGACGATCGTTGACCGCACCACGCGCTGGCCCGAGGCAATTCCACTGACCTCTACCACCACCGCCGACATCGCCAGAGCCTTCGTCAGCACTTGGGTCGCACGGTTCGGCGTCCCCTCCGACATGACGTCGGACAGAGGTCCGCAATTTACCTCTGAACTCTGGACCGCCGTCGCACGCAATCTCGGGGTGACCATTCACCACACCACAGTGTACCACCCCCAAGCCAACGGACTGTGTGAGCGGTTCCACAGATCCTTGAAGGCATCTCTTCGAGCCAGCCTCCAGGACGGCGCCTGGACCGACCGACTTCCGTGGGTCCTCCTCGGCCTGCGCACCGCAGTTAAAGAAGACCTCCACGCATCGGCAGCAGAGCTCGTGTACGGTCAGCCGCTGCGCGTACCCGGCGAGTTCCGGCCTACCGCCACGACACCATGGTCAGCCGACCAGCAACGCCACGACTTGGCATCACCGGCGCTGCAGTTCGCCCCGGCGTCGACGTTGAAAACATTCAAGATGATCCATCTCGGCCTCCTCCTGACGTCCGGCGTCAATGTTGAGGACTCCCAGGGCCACTCCTTCCCGACTGTATACCACTGTGCCGCCACCCCTGGTGGGTCTGTCCTGCCGGTGGGACAGGACATACCCAGGGATGGTGATGGAGGACATTGGCTGAAAGGTATGATTCTGTGAGTATGACTATGTCAAGCTGTTGCTTGACTAGTCTGTGGGATAGCTCTCCCAATTTTGGCACAAGTCCCCAGATGTTGGTGAGGAGGACTTTGCAGGGTCGACTGGGCTGGTTGTGCCGTTGTCATGTCCCTAGCCGGTGCCGAGGTTGATGCCGGGTGGTCCGTCCGGTTTAAGAACATAAGAACATAAGAAATAGGAGCAGGAGTAGGCCAATCAGCCCCTCGAGCCTGCTCCGCCATTCAATAAGATCATGGCTGATCTGATCCTAACCTCAAATCTAAAGAACACAAGAAGTAGGAGCAGAACCCGGCCACCCAGCCCCTGGGCCTGCTACGCCACCCACAGGGCCTTGACCGATCCGAACTCAGCCTCATGTCCAATTTCCTGCCTGCTCCCCGTAACCCCTAATTCCCTTTACTTCTAGGAAACTGTCTATTTCTGTTTTAAATTTATTTAATGATGTAGCTTCCACAGCTTCCTGGGGCAGCAAATTCCACAGACCTACTACCCTCTGAGTGAAGAAGTTTCTCCTCATCTCAGTTTTGAAAGAGCAGCCCCTTATTCTAAGATTATGCCCCCTAGTTCTAGTTTCACCCATCCTTGGGAACATCCATACCGCATCCACCCGATCAAGCCCTTTCACAATCTTATATGTTTCAATAAGATCGCCTCTCATTCTTCTGAACTCCAATGAGTAGAGTCCCAATCTACTCAACCTCTCCTCATATGTCCACCCCCCCATCCCCGGGGTTAACCAAGTGAACCTTCTTTGTACTGCCTCGAGAGCAAGTATGTCTTTTCTTAAGTATGGACACCAAAACTGTATGCAGTATTCCAGGTGCGGTCTCACCAATACCTTATATAACTGCAGCAATACCTCCCTGTTTTTATAATCTATCCCCCTAGCAATAAAAGCCAACATTCCGTTGGCCTTCTTGATCATCTGCACCTGCATATTAACTTTTTGATTTTCTTCCACTTGGACCCCCATTTCCTTTGTACTGCAGAACTTTCCAGTTTCTCGCCATTAAGATATTGGCAGAAAAATTCGGCCCTTCCCGGGTGAGTACACAGTCCGTACTCACCCGTATTGCTTCCCGAAGTGCTGGTTTCCTGCATGCACTGCGCATGCGCGGGAAACCGGAACTTCCGGTATGGTGAAGGGGGCGGTTCCCAGGTGAACCGCGTGCGTACTAGAGGCTGCGCGCACGCAGCACACTTAGATTTTTTTTCAGGTTTCTACGCGAGGGTAAGTATTGAAGATACTAAGCTAATAAAAAGGAGGCGTAAGACCCCTTTTGAACAAGGTAAGTGGTTAATTAAGTATAATTTTATATTTTTTTCAACAGGTTTATCTTTTTAAGATACTTTAAAGAAAGGTAAGTTTATTTTTATAACTTTTAAAAAGTATTTTAATATTTTCAAAAATTTATATTTTTGTTTAAAGTGGTTAATTTATTTAACTACAGTTATTTTATAAATGTGATGGGTTTTAAAAAAATGTATTTTCAGTTTAGCTGTTCTTTTGTGGCCGATTTCAATTCACAGATTTGACAGGTCTCCTGTCAAATCTATGAATGAAAGATGGTCTGCTGCCATTGGCTCTCCATGGCCCACGTGATCCCAGGGGTCGCATCGCACTAACTGCGCCCCTGGAACACGCAAGCACTGCGCGCCGGCAGTTGGGAGAGGCCCAGGACCCAAAGTTCCCGTGGACCCAAAACACAACGGCAGGCGCGGTAGGTAAGAGCGCGTGCGATCCTTACCCCCGCGGCAAGGCGGACATGCGAATTTCTGGGCCAATAACTTGCTCTCTGATTTTTCCTGCCAAAGTGCATAACCTCACATTTTCCAATATTGTATTGCATCTGCCAAATCTCCACCCACTCACCCAGCCTGTCTATATCCCCTTGTAGGTTTTTTATGTCCTCCTCACTTTCTACTTTCCCTCCCATCTTTGTATCATCTGCAAACTTTGATATGTTACACTCGGTCCCCTCCTCCAAATCGTTAATATAGATTGTAAAGAGTTGGGGACCCAGCACCAACCCCTGCGGAACACCACTGGCTACTGGTTGCCAGTCCGAGAATGAACCATTTATCCCAACTCTCTGCTTCCTGTTAGATAACCAATCCTCCACCCATGCCACAATATTACCCCCAAACCAGTGATTTTTTATCTGGAGCAATAATCTTTTATGTGGCACCTTGTCGAATGCCTTCTGGAAGTCAGAATACACTACGTCCACTGGTTCCCCTTTATCCACCCTGTACGTTATGTCCTCAAAGAACTCAAGCAAATTTGTCAGACATGACTTCCCCTTCATAAAGCCATGCTGACTTTGTCCTATTAAATTATGTTTATCTAAATGTTCCGTTACTGTCTCCTTAATAATAGACTCCAAAATTTTACCCACCACAGATGTTAGGCTAACTGGTCTATAATTTCCAGCCTTCTGCCTACTACCCTTTTTAAATAAGGGTGTTACATTAGCAATTTTCCAATCTGCCGGAACCTTTGCTGAGTCCAGGGAATTTTGGAAAATTATTACCAAAGCATCCACAATCCCTACTGCCACTTCCCTCAAGACCCTAGGATGTAAGCCATCAGGTCCAGGGGATTTATCCGCCTCGAGTCCCATTATTTTACTGAGTACCAATTCCTTAGTGATTTTAATCGTATTTAGCTCCTCCCCCCCTAGAGCCCCCTGTTTGTCCAGTGTTGGGATATTCTTAGTGTCCTCTACCGTAAAGACTGAAACAAAATATTTGTTCAGCATTTTTGCCATCTCCATGTTTCCCACCATTAATTTCCCGGTCTCATCCTCTAAAGGACCTACGTTTGCCTCAGCCACCCTTTTTCTTTTTATATAACTATAGAAACTCTTGCTATCTGATTTTATATTTTTTGCTAATTTATTTTCATAATCTATCTTCCCTTTCTTAATCAATCCTTTAGTTACTTTTTGCTGTCTTTTGGAGACTTCCCAATCTTCTATCCTCCCACTAAGTTTGGCTACCTTATATGTCCTTGTTTTTAGTCGGATACTATCCTTAATTTCTTTACTTAGCCACGGATGGCTGACATTTCTTTTACACCCTTTTTTCCTCAGTGGAATATATTTTTTTTGAAAGTTGTAAAATAACTCCTTAAATGAACACCACTGCTCATGTACCATCTTACCCTTTAATCTATTTTCCCAGTCCACTTTAATCAATTCCGCTCGCATACCATCATAGTCTCCTTTATTCAAGCTCAGTACGCTTGTTTGAGAACCAACCTTCTCACCCTCTAATTGGATATGGAATTCAACCATGTTATGGTCACTCATTCCAAGGGGATCCTTAACGAGGACATAATCAATTAATCCTGACTCATTACACAGGACCAGGTCCAAGGTTGCTTGCCCCCTTGTAGGATCAGTTATATACTGCTCAAGAAATCCATCCCTAATACACACAATAAACTCTTCCTCAAGGCTGCCCTGCCCAATTTGATTTGTCCAGTTAATATGATAGTTAAAATCCCCCATAATTATAGCTGTTCCCTTATTACATGCCCCAACTATTTCCTGATTAATACTTCTTCCAGCAGAGTTGCAACTATTAGGAGGCCTATATACTACTCCCACTAGTGTTTTTTTCCCCTTATTATTCCTTATCTCCACCCAAACGGTTTCATTATCCTGATCCTTTGACCCAATATCATTTCTCTGTATTACAGTGATTCCTTCCTTTATTAACATAGCCACCCCACCTCCCCTTCCTTCCTGCCTGTCCTTCCTGATTGTTAAATACACTGGCATATTTAATTCCCAGTCGTTGTCACCCTGCAGCCATGTTTCTGTAATGGCCACAAGATCATACCCATACGTAGTTATTTGTGCCGTTAACTCGTCCATTTTGTTACGAATGCTATGTGCATTCAGATAAAGAACTTTCAAATATGTTTTGTGACACTTAGTTCCTGCTTTTTCCTTTTTTAACACTTTACCTTTTACTCCATACCTTCTGTCCCTTCCTGACACGCTTTCCTCTGTCTCCCTGCTCAGGTGCCCAACCCCCTGCCACTTTAGTTTAAACCCTCCCCAACAGCACTAGCAAACACTCCCTCTAGGACAGCGGTCCTGGCCCTGCCCAGGTGCAGACCGTCCGGTTTGTACGGGTCCCACCTCCCCCAGAACCGGTTCCAATGTCCCAGGAATTTGAATCCATCCCCCTTGCACCATTCCTCTAGCCACGTATTTATTTCAAATATCCTCCTATTTCTACTCTGACTAGCACGTGGCACTGGTAGCAATCCTGAGATTACTACCTTTGAGGTCCTATTTTTTAATTTACCTCCTAACTCCCTATATTCTGCTTTTAGGACCTCATCCCCTTTTTTACCTATATCGTTGGTGCCTATGTGCACCACGACAGCTGGCTGTTCGCCCTCCCCCTCCAAAATGTACTGTAGCCACTCCGAGACGTCCTTGACCCTTGCACCAGGGAGGCAACACACCATCCTGGAGTCTCGGTTGCGGCCACAGAAACGCCTATCTATTCCCCTTACAATTGAGTCCCCTATCACTATAGCTCTTCCACTCTTTTTCCTCCCAGCCTGTGCAGCAGAGCCACGCATGGTGCCAGGAAGTTGGCTGCTGCTGCCTTCCCCTGATAAGTCATCCCCCCCAACAGTATCCAAAGTGGTATATCTGTTTGAGAGGAGGATGTCCACAGGGGACCCCTGCACTACCTGCCTGCACCTCTTACTCTGCCTGGTGGTCACCCATTTACTTCCTGCCTGTGCACCCTTTGTCTGCGGTGTGACCAACTCGCTAAACGTGCTATCTACGAGGTTCTCAGCATCGCGAATGCTCCAATACACATCCATCCGCAGCTCCAGCGCCGCAATGCGGTCTGTCAGTAGCTGCAGCTGGATACACTTCCTGCACACGTGGTTGTCAGGGACACCGGAAGGGTCACTGATTTCCCACATCGAGCAGGAGGAGCATAACAGGGGGCTGGGCTGTCCTATCATGACTTACCCTTTAATTAATTGAACTTAAATTAAATCAAATCAATGCCACAAATTACACTCAATTAAATGACATACTCAAGGGCCCTTGGTTACCAGCACTAGAAACTATATCCACAAAATTAAGACCTTCTAAACTTTATAAACTATGAACCTTAACTGTCAAACTATAGAGTAGTATAACTACTTACCTAGCCATACTCACCCAATCAGCTGCTCCCTCCTGCCCGCGTCACGTTTTGAAACGTGACGGGGCTCTGGAATGCTGCCGCCGGTTTGAGATTGGTATGCCTGTGAAAGAAAAGCCCGCGAAAGTGAGTTTAAATACTCAACGGCCCTCCGGTCTCACCGCTCACGACACCAGCCTGTGAAAGAAAAGCCCGCGAAAGTGAGTTTAAATTCTCACTGGACCTCCGGTCTCGCCGCTCCCAACACCAGCCTGTGAAAGAAAAGCCCGCGAAAGTGAGTTTAAATACTCACTGGACCTCCGGTCTCGCCGCTCCCAACACCAGCCTGTTTCATTCTTATTATTGTGTTTCGTAGTGGTTTGTTACAACTGAGTGACTTGCTGCGTCATTTCAGAGGGCAGTTAAGAGTCAACCACATTGCTGTGGGTCTGGAGTCACATATAGGCCAGACTGGGTAAGGACGGCAGATTTCATTCCCTGAAGGATAATAGTGAACCAGATGGGTTTTGACACTAGCTTTTCATTCCAGATTTATTTAATTAACTGAATTTAAATTCCCCAGTTGCCGTGTTGGGATTTGAACTCACGTCTCTGAGTCATTATTCCAGGCCTCTGGATTACTAGTCCAGTCCCATTACCATTACCACTATGCTACCGTTCTCATGGCAGCTCACTCACACTATTTCTGGGTGCTGACGCCCCAGTGTCTGGAGGGTCTTTGATATTTCCTGCTCACAACTTTCATCTTCCTCAGGAATCATCTTCACGAGGGCAGCTGGGAATGATTCCAAGTTGAGGTACATTTTAGCAGTCTTTCCAGAGCCCTCTGGAAGTTTAGAATTTCTCACTTCAGTGTTTGACGTTGTTACTGCCCTCTCACTGAGCTGTCTGATACACTCTCAGCAGCTCCATCCTGTTCTTTACTCCAAATCTACTGCTCTTCAATCTGAAGAACGGTTTTAACCAGGCAATTTCTGGGAGTAATGGTCAATTAAAGACTGTCTTTGTTCACTCACTCACAGTCTGAAATCAGATCTCTGCTTGGATGACTCCTCCCTCTCTGACCTCTTTCTCTCCAATAATTAACACTGTTCCTTCACACAGTGTTTCCAATTTTCTCTCGATGATCTTCCGAGATTTGGAAGGGTTTGATGACCCTACTTGTCGTTAAGCTCTCCCTTCGTTGCTCTCTGATGCACAAATGCACAGTTTGTGCCACTTTGCTGTATTTTGTGCTCCCCTGTGGTTTCTGTGTTGCCGTGGTTTCCATTGTGATGCCCGGTTACAGAACCCCTCAGTTGTGATGTGGCCCTGGGTCATGTGCCCATATAAGCCCTGCCAGCTGTCTGTGGCAGTTTAAGGTGGGTGGTGGGGGTGAAGGCCCAGACCTGAGATACAGACCATACGGACAAGGCAACATTCCCAACGCTTGGCAGCCATATTGTATCGAGCAGCTGTTTGTTCCAAATAAAGAACCCACCACACCACAGACCCTCAGAGTACTGGTGACTAAAGGTGTTGAAATGGGAGTGTGGGACAGACATTTCTAGCAGAGTTGCTCCAAAATTGGGATGTTCATGTGACTCAAATCCATTTTAAAATCCTCTATTAATAAAAACCTTTAACTCACAAGATCATTCCGGGGTTAGACCATGAAAGCATAATTTCCAGCCTGGGTAATATGGGAGAACAATAAGGCTCCTTCACCCCAGTAGGATTGTCTCAAATAATATGGAACGGCTCAGATACTATTTGAAATGGACTAGAAAGCATGGGCTAAAATTCGATGAAACTTCGTGCTGCCTGCTAATTATATTGATAGCAGGGCACAGCTTGAAGCTGAGCGCGCTGCTGACTGGCTGTGGGCTCAGCAGAGGGCCGAAGTTCGCGATGCTCGCGCGAGGCTAGCTTTATTTAAAGCCAGCCTGCACCTCTTAAAGGGAGCCTGCACCTCTTAAAGGTGAGCTGCCATCTGGTTATCAAAAAATGTAAAACTGCTTCAGCACAAACCAAAATGGCTCAGCAGGCCAGGGAAGGGGCACCCAGGGTCTCGGTCACAGCACTCGAGGGGTTTGTGCAGGGGGTGAACACTCAAAGAGAGGTCATCTACCCACAGGGGGCCAGAAGGCCCTCCAGAAACACTGTAAGATGGATCTTAAATGAACACCACTGCTCATGTACCGTCTTACCCTTTAATCTATTTTCCCAGTCCAATTTAATCAATTCCACTCGCATACCATCATAGTCTCCTTTATTCAAGCTCAGTACGCTTGTTTGAGAACCAACCTTCTCACCCTCTAATTGGATATGGAATTCAACCATGTTATGGTCTCTCATTCCAAGGGGATCCTTAACTAGGACATTATTAATTAATCCTGACTCATTACACAGGACCAGGTCCAAGGTTGCTTGCCCCCTTGTAGGATCAGTTACATACTGCTCAAGAAATCCATCCCTAATACACTCAATAAACTCTTCCTCAAGGCTGCCCTGCCCAATTTGATTTGTCCAGTTAATATGATAGTTAAAATCCCCCATAATTATAGCTGTTCCCTTATTACATGCCCCAACTATTTCCTGATTAATACTTCTTCCAGCAGAGTTGCAACTATTAGGAGGCCTATATACTACTCCCACTAGTGTTTTTTTCCCCTTATTATTCCTTATCTCCACCCAAACGGTTTCATTATCCTGATCCTTTGACCCAATATCATTTCTCTGTATTACAGTGATTCCTTCCTTTATTAACATAGCCACCCCACCTCCCCTTCCTTCCTGCCTGTCCTTCCTGATTGTTAAATACCCTGGCATATTTAATTCCCAGTCGTTGTCACCCTGCAGCCATGTTTCTGTAATGGCCACAAGATCATACCCATACGTAGTTATTTGTGCCGTTAACTCGTCCATTTTGTTACGAATGCTACGTGCATTCAGATAAAGAACTTTCAAATATGTTTTGTGACACTTAGTTCCTGCTTTTTCCTTTTTTAACACTTTACCTTTTACTCCATACCTTCTGTCCCTTCCTGACACGCTTTCCTCTGTCTCCCTGCTCAGGTGCCCAACCCCCTGCCACTTTAGTTTAAACCCTCCCCAACAGCACTAGCAAACACTCCCTCTGGGACAGCGGTCCCGGCCCTGCCCAGGTGCAGACCGTCCGGTTTTTACGGGTCCCACCTCCCCCAGAACCGGTTCCAATGTCCCAGGAATTTGAATCCCTCCCCCTTGCACCATTCCTCTAGCCACGTATTCATTTCAAATATCCTCCTATTTCTACTCTGACTAGCACGTGGCACTGGTAGCAATCCTGAGATTACTACCTTTGAGGTCCTATTTTTTAATTTACCTCCTAACTCCCTATATTCTGCTTTTAGGACCTCATCCCCTTTTTTACCTATATCGTTGGTGCCTATGTGCACCACGACAGCTGGCTGTTCGCCCTCCCCCTCCAAAATGTTCTGTAGCCACTCCGAGACGTCCTTGACCCTTGCACCAGGGAGGCAACACACCATCCTGGAGTCTCGGTTGCGGCCGCAGAAACGCCTATCTATTCCCCTTACAATTGAGTCCCCTATCACTATAGCTCTTCCACTCTTTTTCCTCCCAGCCTGTGCAGCAGAGCCACGCATGGTGCCAGGAAGTTGGCTGCTGCTGCCTTCCCCTGATAAGTCATCCCCCCCAACAGTATCCAAAGTGGTATATCTGTTTGAGAGGGGGATGTCCACAGGGGACCCCTGCACTACCTGCCTGCACCTCTTACTCTGCCTGGTGGTCACCCATTTACTTCCTGCCTGTGCACCCTTTGTCTGCGGTGTGACCAACTCGCTAAACGTGCTATCTACGAGGTTCTCAGCATCGCGAATGCTCCAATACACATCCATCCGCAGCTCCAGCGCCGCAATGCGGTCTGTCAGTAGCTGCAGCTGGATACACTTCCTGCACACGTGGTTGTCAGGGACACCGGAAGGGTCCCTGATTTCCCACATCGAGCAGGAGGAGCATAACAGGGGGCTGGGCTGTCCTATCATGACTTACCCTTTAATTAATTGAACTTAAATTAAATCAAATCAATGCCACCAATTACACTCAATTAAATGACATACTCAAGGGCCCTTGGTTACCAGCACTAGAAACTATATCCACAAAATTAAGACCTTCTAAACTTTATAAACTATGAACCTTAACTGTCAAACTATAGAGTAGTATAACTACTTACCTAGCCATACTCACCCAATCAGCTGCTCCCTCCTGCCTGCGTCACGTTTTGAAACGTGACGGGGCTCTGGAATGCCGCCGCCAGTCTGAGATTGGTATGCCTGTGAAAGGAAAGCCCGCGAAAGTGAGTTTAAATACTCAACGGGCCTCCGGTCTCACCGCTCACGACACCAGCCTGTGAAAAAAAAGCCCGCGAAAGTGAGTTTAAATACTCACAGGGCCTCCGGTCTCACCGCTCACGACACCAGCCTGTGAAAGAAAAGCCCGCGAAAGTGAGTTTAAATACTCACTGGACCTCCGGTCTCGCCGCTCCCAACACCAGCCTGTTTCATTCTTATTATTGTGTTTCGTAGTGGTTTGTTCCAACTGAGTGACTTGCTGCGTCATTTCAGAGGGCAGTTAAGAGTCAACCACATTGCTGTGGGTCTGGAGTCACATATAGGCCAGACTGGGTAAGGACGGCAGATTTCATTCCCTAAAGGATAATAGTGAACCAGATGGGTTTTGACACTAGCTTTTCATTCCAGATTTATTTAATTAACTGAATTTAAATTCCCCAGCTGCCGTGTTGGGATTTGAACTCACGTCTCTGAGTCATTATTCCAGGCCTCTGGATTACTAGTCCAGTCCCATTACCATTACCACTATGCTACCGTTCTCATGGCAGCTCACTCACACTATTTCTGGGTGCTGACGCCCCAGTGTCTGGAGGGTCTTTGATATTTCCTGCTCACAACTTTCATCTTCCTCAGGAATCATCTTCACGAGGACAGCTGGGAATGATTCCACGTTGAGGTACATTTTAGCAGTCTTTCCAGAGCCCTCTTGAAGTTTAGAATATCTCACTTCAGTGTTTGACGTTGTTACTGCCCTCTCACTGAGCTGTCTGATACACTCTCAGCAGCTCCATCCTGTTCTTTACACTAAATCTACTGCTCTTCAATCTGAAGAACAGTTTTAACCAGACAATTTCTGGGAGTAATGGTCAATTAAAGACTGTCTTTGTTCACTCACTCACAGTCTGAAATCAGATCTCTGCTTGGATGACTCCTCCCTCTCTGACCTCTTTCTCTCCAATAATTAACACTGTTCCTTCACACAGTGTTTCCAATTTTCTCTCGATGATCTTCCGAGATTTGGAAGGGTTTGATGACCCTACTTGTCGTTAAGCTCTCCCTTCGTTGCTCTCTGATGCACAAATGCACAGTTTGTGCCACTTTGCTGTATTTTGTGCTCCCCTGTGGTTTCTGTGTTGCCGTGGTTTCCATTGTGATGCCCGGTTACAGAACCCCTCAGTTGTGATGTGGCCCTGGGTCATGTGCCCATATAAGCCCTGCCAGCTGTCTGTGGCAGTTTAAGGTGGGTGGTGGGGGTGAAGGCCCAGACCTGAGATACAGACCATACGGACAAGGCAACATTCCCAACGCTTGGCAGCCATATTGTATCGAGCAGCTGTTTGTTCCAAATAAAGAACCCACCGCACCACAGACCCTCAGAGTACTGGTGACTAAAGGTGTAGAAATGGGAGTGTGGGACAGACATTTCTAGCAGAGTTGCTCCAAAATTGGGATGTTCATGTGACTCAAATCCATTTTAAAATCCTCTATTAATAAAAACCTTTAACTCACAAGATCATTCCGGGGTTAGACCGTGAAAGCATAATTTCCAGCCTGGGTAATATGGGAGAACAATAAGGCTCCTTCACCCCAGTAGGATTATCTCAAATAATATGGAACTGGTCAGATACTATTTGAAATGGACTAGAAAGCATGGGCTAAAATTCGATGAAACTTCGTGCTGCCTGCTAATTATATTGATAGCAGGGCACAGCTTGAAGCTGAGCGCGCTGCTGACTGGCTGTGGGCTCAGCAGAGGGCCGAAGTTCGCGAGGCTAGCTTTATTTAAAGCCAGCCTGCACCTCTTAAAGGGAGCCTGCACCTCTTAAAGGTGAGCTGCCATCTGGTTATCAAAAAATGTAAAACTGCTTCAGCACAAACCAAAATGGCTCAGCAGGCCAGGGAAGGGGCACCCAGGGTCTCGGTCACAGCACTCGAGGGGTTTGTGCAGGGGGTGAACACTCAAAGAGAGGTCATCTACCCACAGGGGGCCAGAAGGCCCTCCAGAAACACTGTAAGATGGATCTGGCACCAGATCGCCGAGGGGGTCACTGCCAGCAGTGTCGCCCCCCAGGACGTGGCTCCACTGCCGAAAGAACTTTAATGACCTCAGACAACTGGTCAAGGTCAGTAAATGCATCTTCAAAAGCTGTCTCCTACCAAATGCACCACCAGCCTCATACACTGCTCAATGCACAACATCCCCATCACTACCACCAATCTCTAGCAGACACCAGGCACACCTCACATTCCCAGCTTCACCTCATCCTCACACACCTATCACTGCTGTAACCCTTACACCCACATCTCAAACCATGCACACATTGTGAGCTATTCAACCATGACAGGCACATCACCCAAACACATTGAACCACACGCACTGACACACTTCCCTTTCTCTTGCAGGCCAAGGTGGCACAGAACAGGAGGGAGCAGCAGCGAACCAGCGGGAGAGGGGCAAGGCTACATGTCGTCACACCCATGGAGGAGACGGTGCTTCAGATAACTGGAAGGGCCGTCACTGCGGCCGTGGCAAGCGTCGACGTTGAAAACATTCAAGATGATCCATCTCGGCCTCCTCCTGAGGTCCGGCGTCAATGTTGAGGACTCCCAGGGCCACTCCTTCCCGATTGTATACCACTGTGCCGCCACCCCTGGTGGGTCTGTCCTGCCGGTGGGACAGGACATACCCAGGGATGGTGATGGAGGACATTGGCTGAAAGTTATGATTCTGAGAGTATGACTATGTCAAGCTGTTGCTTGACTAGTCTGTGGGACAGCTCTCCCAATTTTGGCACAAGTCCCAGATGTTGGTGAGGAGGACTTTGCAGGGTCGACTGGGCTGGGTGTGCCGTTGTCATGTCCCTAGCCGGTGCCGAGGTCGATGCCGGGTGGTCCGTCCGGTTTAAGAACATAAGAACATAAGAAATAGGAGCAGGAGTAGGCCAATCGGCCCCTCGAGCCTGCTCTGCCATTCAATAAGATCATGGCTGATCTGATCCTAACCTCAAATCTAAAGAACACAAGAAGTAGGAGCAGGACCCGGCCACTCAGCCCCTGGGCCCGCTCCGCCACCCACAGGGCCTTGACCGATCCTAACCCAGCCTCATGTCCAATTTCCTGCCCGCTCCCCGTAACCCCTAATTCCCTTTACTTCTTGGAAACTGTCTATTTCTGTTTTAAATTTATTTAATGATGTAGCTTCCACAGCTTCCTGGGGCAGCAAATTCCACAGACCTACTAACCTCTGAGTGAAGAAGTTTCTCCTCATCTCAGTTTTGAAAGAGCAGCCCCTTATTCTAAGATTATGCCCCCTAGTTCAATTTCACCCATCCTTGGGAACATCCATACCGCATCCACCCGATCAAGCCCCTTCACAATCTTATATGTTTCAATAAGATCGCCTCTCATTCTTCTGAACTCCAATGAGTAGAGTCCCAATCTACTCAACCTCTCCTCATATGTCCACCCCCTCATCCCCAGGGTTAACCGAGTGAACCTTCTTTGTACTGCCTCGAGAGCAAGTATGTCTTTTCTTAAGTATGGACACCAAAACTGTATGCAGTATTCCAGGTGCGATCTCACCAATACCTTATATAACTGCAGCAATACCTCCCTGTTTTTATAATCTATCCCCCTAGCAATAAAAGCCAACATTCCGTTGGCCTTCTTGATCACCTGCTGCACCAGCAAATTAACTTTTTGATTTTCTTGCACTAGGACCCCCAGATCACTTTGTACTGCAGTACTTTCCAGTTTCTCGCCATTAAGATAATAACTCGCTCTCTGATTTTTCCTGCCAAAGTGCATAATCTCACATTTTCCAATATTGTGTTGCATCTGCCAAATCTCCGCCCACTCACCCAGCCTGTCTATATCCCCTTGTAGGTTTTTTATGTCCTCCTCACTTTCTACTTTCCCTCCCATCTTTGTATCATCTGCAAACTTTGATATGTTACACTCGGTCCCCTCCTCCAAATCGTTAATATAGATTGTAAAGAGTTGGGGACCCAGCACCGACCCCTGGGGAACACCACTGGCTACTGGTTGCCAGTCCAAGAATGAACTATTTATCCCAACTCTCTGCTTCCTGTTAGATAACCAATCCTCCACCCATGCCAGAATATTACCCCCAAACCAGTGATTTTTTATCTGGAGCAATAATCTTTTATGTGGCACCTTGTCGAATGCCTTCTGGAAGTCAGAATACACTACGTCCACTGGTTCCCCTTTATCCACCCTGTACGTTATGTCCTCAAAGAACTCAAGCAAATTTGTCAGACATGACATCCCCTTCATAAAGCCATGCTGAATTTGTCCTATTAAATTATGTTTATCTCAATGTTCCGTTACTGTCTCCTTAATAATAGACTCCAAAATTTTACCCACCACAGATGTTAGGCTAACTGGTCTATAATTTCCAGCCTTCTGCCTACTACCCTTTTTAAATAAGGGTGTTACTATAGCAGTTTTCCAATCTGCCGGGACCTTTGCTGAGTCCAGGGAATTTTGGAAAATTATTACCAAAGCATCCACAATCCCTACTGCCACTTCCCTCAAGACCCTAGGATGTAAGCCATCAGGTCCAGGGGATTTATCCGCCTTGAGTCCCGTTATTTTACTGAGTACCAATTCCTTAGTGATTTTAATCGTATTTAGCTCCTCCCCCACTAGAGCCCCCTGTTTGTCCAGTGTTGGGATATTCTTAGTGTCCTCTACCGTAAAGACTGAAACAAAATATTTGTTCAGCATTTTTGCCATCTCCATGTTTCCCATCATTAATTTCCCGGTCTCATCCTCTAAAGGACCTACGTTTGCCTCAGCCACCCTTTTTCTTTTTATATAACTATAGAAACTCTTGCTATCTGTTTTTATATTTTTTGCTAATTTATTTTCATAATCTATCTTCCCTTTCTTAATCAATGCTGCAGTTACTTTTTGCTGTCTTTTGAAGACTTCCCAATCTTCTATCCTCCCACTAAGTTTGGCTACCTTATATGTCCTTGTTTTTAGTTGGATACTATCCTTAATTTCTTTACTTAGCCACGGATGGCTGTCATTTCTTTTACACCCTTTTTTCCTCAGTGGAATATATTTTTTTTGAAAGTTGTAAAATAACTCCTTAAATGAACACCACTGCTCATGTAAAAAACAACAGAAAACGCTGGAAAAACTCAGCAGGCCAGGCAGCATCCGTGGAGAGAGAAAGAGAGTTAACGTTTCAGGTCGATGACCTCATGTACCGTCTTACCCTTTAATCTATTTTCCCAGTCCACTTTAATCAATTCCACTCGCATACCATCATAGTCTCCTTTATTCAAGCTCAGTACGCTTGTTTGAGAACCAACCTCTCACCCTCTAATTGGATATGGAATTCAACCATGTTATGGTCTCTCATTCCAAGGGGATCCTTAACTAGGACATTATTAATTAATCCTGACTCATTACACAGGACCAGGTCCAAGGTTGCTTGCCCCCTTGTAGGATCAGTTACATACTGCTCAAGAAAGCCATCCCTAATACACTCAATAAACTCTTCCTCAAGGCTGCCCTGCCCAATTTGATTTGTCCAGTTAATATGATAGTTAAAATCCTCCATAATTATAGCTGTTCCCTTATTACATGCCCCAACTATTTCCTGATTAATACTTCTTCCAGCAGAGTTGCAACTATTAGGAGGCCTATATACTACTCCCACTAGTGTTTTTTTCCCCTTATTATTCCTTATCTCCATCCAAACGGTTTCATTATCCTGATCCTTTGACCCAATATCATTTCCCTGTATTACAGTGATTCCTTCCTTTATTAACATAGCCACCCCACCTCCCCTTCCTTCCTGCCTGTCCTTCCTGATTGTTAAATACCCTGGCATATTTAATTCCCAGTCGTTGTCACCCGGCAGCCATGTTTCTGTAATGGCCACAAGATCATACCCATACGTAGTCATTTGTGCCGTTAACTCGTCCATTTTGTTACGAATGCTACGTGCATTCAGATAAAGAACTTTCAAATATGTTTTGTGACACTTAGTTCCTGCTTTTTCCTTTTTTAACACTTTACCTTTTACTCCATACCTTCTGTCCCTTCCTGACACGCTTTCCTCTGTCTCCCTGCTCAGGTGCGCAACCCCCTGCCACTTTAGTTTAAACCCTCCCCAACAGCACTAGCAAACACTCCCTCTAGGACAGCAGTCCCGGCCCTGCCCAGGTGCAGACCGTCCGGTTTGTACGGGTCCCACCTCCCCCAGAACCGGTTCCAATGTCCCAGGAATTTGAATCCCTCCCCCTTGCACCATTCCTCTAGCCACGTATTCATTTCAAATATCCTCCTATTTCTACTCTGACTGGCACGTGGCACTGGTAGCAATCCTGAGATTACTACCTTTGAGGTCCTATTTTTTAATTTACCTCCTAACTCCCTATATTCTGCTTTTAGGACCTCATCCCCTTTTTTACCTATATCGTTGGTGCCTATGTGCACCACGACAGCTGGCTGTTCGCCCTCCCCCTCCAAAATGTTCTGTAGCCACTCCGAGACGTCCTTGACCCTTGCACCAGGGAGGCAACACACCATCCTGGAGTCTCGGTTGCGGCCGCAGAAACGCCTATCTATTCCCCTTACAATTGAGTCCCCTATCACTATAGCTCTTCCACTCTTTTTCCTCCCAGCCTGTGCAGCAGAGCCACGCATGGTGCCAGGAAGTTGGCTGCTGCTGCCTTCCCCTGATAAGTCATCCCCCCCAACAGTATCCAAAGTGGTATATCTGTTTGAGAGGGGGATGTCCACAGGGGACCCCTGCACTACCTGCCTGCACCTCTTACTCTGCCTGGTGGTCACCCATTTACTTCCTGCCTGTGCACCCTTTGTCTGCGGTGTGACCAACTCGCTAAACGTGCTATCTACGAGGTTCTCAGCATCGCGAATGCTCCAATACACATCCATCCGCAGCTCCAGCGCCGCAATGCGGTCTGTCAGTAGCTGCAGCTGGATACACTTCCTGCACACGTGGTTGTCAGGGACACCGGAAGGGTCACTGATTTCCCACATCGAGCAGGAGGAGCATAACAGGGGGCTGGGCTGTCCTATCATGACTTACCCTTTAATTAATTGAACTTAAATTAAATCAAATCAATGCCACCAATTACACTCAATTAAATGACATACTCAAGGGCCCTTGGTTACCAGCACTAGAAACTATATCCACAAAATTAAGACCTTCTAAACTTTATAAACTATGAACCTTAACTGTCAAACTATAGAGTAGTATAACTACTTACCTAGCCATACTCACCCAATCGGCTGCTCCCTCCTGCCCGCGTCACGTTTTGAAACGGACGGGGCTCTGGAATGCCGCCGCCGGTCTGAGATTGGTATGCCTGTGAAAGAAAAGCCCGCGAAAGTGAGTTTAAATACTCAACGGCCCTCCGGTCTCACCGCTCACGACACCAGCCTGTGAAAGAAAAGCCCGCGAAAGTGAGTTTAAATTCTCACTGGACCTCCGGTCTCGCCGCTCCCAACACCAGCCTGTTTCATTCTTATTATTGTGTTTCGTAGTGGTTTGTTACAACTGAGTGACTTGCTGCGTCATTTCAGAGGGCAGTTAAGAGTCAACCACATTGCTGTGGGTCTGGAGTCACATATAGGCCAGACTGGGTAAGGACGGCAGATTTCATTCCCTAAAGGATAATAGTGAACCAGATGGGTTTTGACACTAGCTTTTCATTCCAGATTTATTTAATTAACTGAATTTAAATTCCCCAGCTGCCGTGTTGGGATTTGAACTCACGTCTCTGAGTCATTATTCCAGGCCTTTGGATTACTAGTCCAGTCCCATTACCATTACCACTATGCTACCGTTCTCATGGCAGCTCACTCACACTATTTCTGGGTGCTGACGCCCCAGTGTCTGGAGGGTCTTTGATATTTCCTCCTCACAACTTTCATCTTCCTCAGGAATCATCTTCACGAGGGCAGCTGGGAATGATTCCACGTTGAGGTACATTTTAGCAGTCTTTCCAGAGCCCTCTGGAAGTTTAGAATTTCTCACTTCAGTGTTTGACGTTGTTACTGCCCTCTCACTGAGCTGTCTGATACACTCTCAGCAGCTCCATCCTGTTCTTTACTCTAAATCTACTGCTCTTCAATCTGAAGAACGGTTTTAACCAGACAATTTCTGGGAGTAATGGTCAATTAAAGATTGTCTTTGTTCACTCACTCACAGTCTGAAATCAGATCTCTGCTTGGATGACTCCTCCCTCTCTGACCTCTTTCTCTCCAATAATTAACACTGTTCCTTCACACAGTGTTTCCAATTTTCTCTCGATGATCTTCCGAGATTTGGAAGGGTTTGATGACCCTACTTGTCGTTAAGCTCTCCCTTCGTTGCTCTCTGATGCACAAATGCACAGTTTGTGCCACTTTGCTGTATTTTGTGCTCCCCTGTGGTTTCTGTGTTGCCGTGGTTTCCATTGTGATGCCCGGTTACAGAACCCCTCAGTTGTGATGTGGCCCTGGGTCATGTGCCCATATAAGCCCTGCCAGCTGTCTGTGGCAGTTTCAGGTGGGTGGTGGGGGTGAAGGCCCAGACCTGAGATACAGACCATACGGACAAGGCAACATTCCCAACGCTTGGCAGCCATATTGTATCGAGCAGCTGTTTGTTCCAAATAAAGAACCCACCGCACCACAGACCCTCAGAGTACTGGTGACTAAAGGTGTAGAAATGGGAGTGTGGGACAGACATTTCTAGCAGAGTTGCTCCAAAATTGGGATGTTCATGTGACTCAAATCCATTTTAAAATCCTCTATTGATAAAAACCTTTAACTCACAAGATCATTCCGGGGTTAGACCATGAAAGCATAATTTCCAGCCTGGGTAATATGGGAGAACAATAAGGCTCCTTCACCCCAGTAGGATTGTCTCAAATAATATGGAACGGGTCAGATACTATTTGAAATGGACTAGAAAGCATGGGCTAAAATTCGATGAAACTTCGTGCTGCCTGCTAATTATATTGATAGCAGGGCACAGCTTGAAGCTGAGCGCGCTGCTGACTGGCTGTGGGCTCAGCAGAGGGCCGAAGTTCGCGAGGCTAGCTTTATTTAAAGCCAGCCTGCACCTCTTAAAGGGAGCCTGCACCTCTTAAAGGTGAGCTGCCATCTGGTTATCAAAAAATGTAAAACTGCTTCAGCACAAACCAAAATGGCTCAGCAGGCCAGGGAAGGGGCACCCAGGGTCTCGGTCACAGCACTCGAGGGGTTTGTGCAGGGGGTGAACACTCAAAGAGAGGTCATCTACCCACAGGGGGCCAGAAGGCCCTCCAGAAACACTGTAAGATGGATCTGGCACCAGATCGCCGAGGGGGTCACTGCCAGCAGTGTCGCCCCCCAGGACGTGGCTCCACTGCCGAAAGAACTTTAATGACCTCAGACAACTGGTCAAGGTCAGTAAATGCATCTTCAAAAGCTGTCTCCTACCAAATGCACCACCAGCCTCATACACTGCTCAATGCTCAACATCCCCATCACTACCACCAATCTCTAGCAGACACCAGGCACACCTCACATTCCCAGCTTCACCTCATCCTCACACACCTATCACTGCTGTAACCCTTACACCCACATCTCAAACCATGCACACATTGTGAGCTATTCAACCATGACAGGCACATCACCCAAACACATTGAACCACACGCACTGACACACTTCCCTTTCTCTTGCAGGCCAAGGTGGCACAGAACAGGAGGGAGCAGCAGCGAACCAGCGGGAGAGGGGCAAGGCTACATGTCGTCACACCCATGGAGGAGACGGTGCTTCAGATAACTGGAAGGGCCGTCACTGCGGCCGTGGCAAGCGTCGACGTTGAAAACATTCAAGATGATCCATCTCGGCCTCCTCCTGAGGTCCGGCGTCAATGTTGAGGACTCCCAGGGCCACTCCTTCCCGATTGTATACCACTGTGCCGCCACCCCTGGTGGGTCTGTCCTGCCGGTGGGATAGTACATACCCAGGGATGGTGATGGAGGACATTGGCTGAAAGTTATGATTCTGAGAGTATGACTATGTCAAGCTGTTGCCTGACTAGTCTGTGGGACAGCTCTCCCAATTTTGGCACAAGTCCCAGATGTTGGTGAGGAGGACTTTGCAGGGTCGACTGGGCTGGGTGTGCCGTTGTCATGTCCCTCGCCGGTGCCGAGGTCGATGCCGGGTGGTCCGTCCGGTTTAAGAACATAAGAACATAAGAAATAGGAGCAGGAGTAGGCCAATCGGCCCCTCGAGCCTGCTCTGCCATTCAATAAGATCATGGCTGATCTGATCCTAACCTCAAATCTAAAGAACACAAGAAGTAGGAGCAGGACCCGGCCACTCAGCCCCTGGGCCCGCTCCGCCACCCACAGGGCCATGACCGATCCTAACCCAGCCTCATGTCCAATTTCCTGCCCGCTCCCCGTAACCCCTAATTCCCTTTACTTCTAGGAAACTGTCTATTTCTGTTTTAAATTTATTTAATGATGTAGCTTCCACAGCTTCCTGGGGCAGCAAATTCCACAGACCTACTAACCTCTGAGTGAAGAAGTTTCTCCTCATCTCAGTTTTGAAAGAGCAGCCCCTTATTCTAAGATTATGCCCCCTAGTTCTAGTTTCACCCATCCTTGGGAACATCCATACCGCATCCACCCTATCAAGCCCCTTCACAATCTTATATGTTTCAATAAGATCGCCTCTCATTCTTCTGAACTCCAATGAGTAGAGTCCCAATCTACTCAACCTCTCCTCATATGTCCACCCCCTCATCCCCAGGGTTAACCGAGTGAACCTTCTTTGTACTGCCTCGAGAGCAAGTATGTCTTTTCTTAAGTATGGACACCAAAACTGTATGCAGTATTCCAGGTGCGATCTCACCAATACCTTATATAACTGCAGCAATACCTCCCTGTTTTTATAATCTATACCCCTAGCAATAAAAGCCAACATTCCGTTGGCCTTCTTGATCACCTGCTGCACCAGCAAATTAACTTTTTGATTTTCTTGCACTAGGACCCCCAGATCACTTTGTACTGCAGTACTTTCCAGTTTCTCGCCATTAAGATAATAACTCGCTCTCTGATTTTTCCTGCCAAAGTGCATAATCTCACATTTTCCAATATTGTGTTGCATCTGCCAAATCTCCGCCCACTCACCCAGCCTGTCTATATCCCCTTGTAGGTTTTCTATGTCCTCCTCACTTTCTACTTTCCCTCCCATCTTTGTATCATCTGCAAACTTTGATATGTTACACTCGGTCCCCTCCTCCAAATCGTTAATATAGATTGTAAAGAGTTGGGGACCCAGCACCGACCCCTGGGGAACACCACTGGCTACTGGTTGCCAGTCCAAGAATGAACTATTTATCCCAACTCTCTGCTTCCTGTTAGATAACCAATCCTCCACCCATGCCAGAATATTACCCCCAAACCAGTGATTTTTTATCTGGAGCAATAATCTTTTATGTGGCACCTTGTCGAATGCCTTCTGGAAGTCAGAATACACTACGTCCACTGGTTCCCCTTTATCCACCCTGTACGTTATGTCCTCAAAGAACTCAAGCAAATTTGTCAGACATGACATCCCCTTCATAAAGCCATGCTGAATTTGTCCTATTAAATTATGTTTATCTCAATGTTCCGTTACTGTCTCCTTAATAATAGACTCCAAAATTTTACCCACCACAGATGTTAGGCTAACTGGTCTATAATTTCCAGCCTTCTGCCTACTACCCTTTTTAAATAAGGGTGTTACTATAGCAGTTTTCCAATCTGCCGGGACCTTTGCTGAGTCCAGGGAATTTTGGAAAATTATTACCAAAGCATCCACAATCCCTACTGCCACTTCCCTCAAGACCCTAGGATGTAAGCCATCAGGTCCAGGGGATTTATCCGCCTTGAGTCCCGTTATTTTACTGAGTACCAATTCCTTAGTGATTTTAATCGTATTTAGCTCCTCCCCCACTAGAGCCCCCTGTTTGTCCAGTGTTGGGATATTCTTAGTGTCCTCTACAGTAAAGACTGAAACAAAATATTTGTTCAGCATTTTTGCCATCTCCATGTTTCCCATCATTAATTTCCCGGTCTCATCCTCTAAAGGACCTACGTTTGCCTCAGCCACCCTTTTTCTTTTTATATAACTATAGAAACTCTTGCTATCTGTTTTTATATTTTTTGCTAATTTATTTTCATAATCTATCTTCCCTTTCTTAATCAATGCTGCAGTTACTTTTTGCTGTCTTTTGAAGACTTCCCAATCTTCTATCCTCCCACTAAGTTTGGCTACCTTATATGTCCTTGTTTTTAGTTGGATACTATCCTTAATTTCTTTACTTAGCCACGGATGGCTGTCATTTCTTTTACACCCTTTTTTCCTCAGTGAAATATATTTTTTTTGAAAGTTGTAAAATAACTCCTTAAATGAACACCACTGCTCATGTAAAAAACAACAGAAAACGCTGGAAAAACTCAGCAGGCCAGGCAGCATCCGTGGAGAGAGAAAGAGAGTTAACGTTTCAGGTCGATGACCTCATGTACCGTCTTACCCTTTAATCTATTTTCCCAGTCCACTTTAATCAATTCCACTCGCATACCATCATAGTCTCCTTTATTCAAGCTCAGTACGCTTGTTTGAGAACCAACCTCTCACCCTCTAATTGGATATGGAATTCAACCATGTTATGGTCTCTCATTCCAAGGGGATCCTTAACTAGGACATTATTAATTAATCCTGACTCATTACACAGGACCAGGTCCAAGGTTGCTTGCCCCCTTGTAGGATCAGTTACATACTGCTCAAGAAATCCATCCCTAATACACTCAATAAACTCTTCCTCAAGGCTGCCCTGCCCAATTTGATTTGTCCAGTTAATATGATAGTTAAAATCCCCCATAATTATAGCTGTTCCCTTATTACATGCCCCAACTATTTCCTGATTAATACTTCTTCCAGCAGAGTTGCAACTATTAGGAGGCCTATATACTACTCCCACTAGTGTTTTTTTCCCCTTACTATTCCTTATCTCCACCCAAACGGTTTCATTATCCTGATCCTTTGACCCAATATCATTTCTCTGTATTACAGTGATTCCTTCCTTTATTAACATAGCCACCCCACCTCCCCTTCCTTCCTGCCTGTCCTTCCTGATTGTTAAATACCCTGGCATATTTAATTCCCAGTCGTTGTCACCCTGCAGCCATGTTTCTGTAATGGCCACAAGATCATACCCATACGTAGTTATTTGTGCCGTTAACTCGTCCATTTTGTTACGAATGCTACGTGCATTCAGATAAAGAACTTTCAAATATGTTTTGTGACACTTAGTTCCTGCTTTTTCCTTTTTTAACACTTTACCTTTTACTCCATACCTTCTGTCCCTTCCTGACACGCTTTCCTCTGTCTCCCTGCTCAGGTGCCCAACCCCCTGCCACTTTAGTTTAAACCCTCCCCAACAGCACTAGCAAACACTCCCTCTAGGACAGCGGTCCCGGCCCTGCCCAGGTGCAGACCGTCCGGTTTGTACGGGTCCCACCTCCCCCAGAACCGGTTCCAATGTCCCAGGAATTTGAATCCCTCCCCCTTGCACCATTCCTCTAGCCACGTATTCATTTCAAATATCCTCCTATTTCTACTCTGACTAGCACGTGGCACTGGTAGCAATCCTGAGATTACTACCTTTGAGGTCCTATTTTTTAATTTACCTCCTAACTCCCTATATTCTGCTTTTAGGACCTCATCCCCTTTTTTACCTATATCGTTGGTGCCTATGTGCACCACGACAGCTGGCTGTTCACCCTCCCCCTCCAAAATGTTCTGTAGCCGCTCCGAGACGTCCTTGACCCTTGCACCAGGGAGGCAACACACCATCCTGGAGTCTCGGTTGCGGCCGCAGAAACGCCTATCTATTCCCCTTGCAATTGAGTCCCCTATCACTGTAGCTCTTCCACTCTTTTTCCTCCCAGCCTGTGCAGCAGAGCCACCCATGGTGCCAGGAAGTTGGCTGCTGCTGCCTTCCCCTAATAAGTCATCCCCCCCAACAGTATCCAAAGTGGTATATCTGTTTGAGAGGGGGATGTCCACAGGGGACCGCTGCACTACCTGCCTGCATGTCTTACACTGCCTGGTGGTCACCCATTTACTTCCTGCCTGTATACCCTTTCCCTGCGTTGTGACCAAGTCGCTAAACGTGCTATCCGCGAGGTTCTCAGCATCGCGAATGCTCCAATACACATCCATCCGCAGCTCCAGTGCCGCAATGCGGTCTGTCAGTAGCTGCAGCTGGATACACTTCCTGCACACATGGTTGTCAGGGACACCGGAAGGGTCCCTGATTTCCCACATCGAGCAGGAGGAGCATAACAAGGGGTTGGGCTGTCCTGTCATGACTTACCCTTTAATTAATTGAACTTAAATTAAATCAAATCAACACCACCAATTACAATCAATTAAATGATATACTCAAGGGCCCTTGGTTACTAGCACTAGAAACTATATCCACAAAATTAAGACCTTCTAAAGTTTATAAACTATGAACCTTAACTGTCAAACTATAGAGTAGTATAACTACATACCTAGCCGTACTCACCCAATCGGCTGCTCCCTCCTGCCCGCGTCACGTTTTGAAGCGTGACGGGGCTCTGCAACGCCGCCGCCGGTCTGAGATTGGTATGCCTGTGAAAGAAAAGCCCGCGAAAGTGAGTTTAAATACTCACTGGCCCTCCGGTCTCACCGCTCCCGACACCAGCCTGTGAAAGAAAAGCCCGCGAAAGTGAGTTTAAATACTCACAGGGCCTCCGGTCTCACCGCTCCCGACACCAGCCTGTGAAAGAAAAGCCCGCGAAAGTGAGTTTAAATACTCACTGGAACTCCGGTCTCGCCGCTCCCGACACCAGCCTGTTTCATTCTTATTATTGTGTTTCGTAGCGGTTTGTTACAACTGAGTGACTTGCTGGGTCATTTCAGAGGGCAGTTAAGAGTCAACCACATTGCTGTGGGTCTGGAGTCACATATAGGCCAGACTGGGTAAGGACGGCAGATTTCATTCCCTGAAGGACAATAGTGAACCAGATGGGTTTTGACACTAGCTTTTCATTCCAGATTTATTTAATTAACTGAATTTAAATTCCCCAGCTGCCGTGTTGGGATTTGAACTCACGTCTCTGGGTCATTAGTCCAGGCCTCTGGATTACTAGTCCAGTCCCATTACCATTACCACTATGCTACCGTTCTCATGGCAGCTCACTCACACTATTTCTGGGTGCTGACGCCCCAGTGTCTGGAGGGTCTTTGATGTTTCCTGCTCACAACTTTCATCTTCCTCAGGAATCATCTTCACGACGGCAGCTGGGAATGATTCCACGTTGAGATACATTTTAGCAGTCTTTCCAGAGCCCTCTGGAAGTTTAGAATTTCTCACTTCAGTATTAGACGTTGTTACTGCCCTCTCACTGAGCTGTCTGATACACTCTCAGCAGCTCCATCCTGTTCTTTACTCTTAATCTACTAGTCTTCAATCTGACAAACGGTTTTAACTAGACAATTTCTGGGAGTAATGGTCAATTAAAGATTGTCTTTGTTCACTCACTCACAGTCTGAAATTAGATCTCTGCTTGGATGACTCCTCCCTCTCTGACCTCTTTCTCTCCAATAATTAACACTGTTCCTTCACACAGTGTTTTCAATTTTCTCTCGGTGATCTTCCAAGATTTGGAAGGATTTGATGACCATACTTGTCGTTAAGCTCTCCCTTCGTTGCTCTCTGATGCACAAATGCACAGTTTGTACCACTTTGCTGTATTTTGTGCTCCCCTGTGGTTTCTGTGTTGCCGTGGTTTCCATTGGGATGCCCGGTTACAGAACCCCTCAGTTGTGATGTGGCCCTGGGTCATGTGCCCATATAAGCCCTGCCAGCTGTCTGTGGCAGTTTAAGGTGGGTGGTGGGGGTGAAGGCCCAGACCTGAGATACAGACCATACGGACAAGGCAACATTCCCAACGCTTGGCAGCCATATTGCATCGAGCAGCTGTTTGTTCCAAATAAAGAACCCACCGCACCACAGATCCTCAGAGTACTGGTGACTAAAGGTGTAGAAATGGGAGTGTGGGACAGACATTTCTAGCAGAGTTGCCCCAAAATTGGGATGTTCATGTGACTCAAATCCATTTAAAAATCCTCTATTAATAAAAACCAGAACTCACAAGATCATTCCGGGGTTAGACCATGAAAGCAAAATTTCCAGCCCGGGTAATATGGGAGAACAATAAGGCTCCTTCACCCCAGTAGGATTGTCTCAAATAATATGGAACGGGTCAGATACCATTTGAAATGGACTAGAAAGCATGGGCTAAAATTCAATGAAACTTCGTGCTGCCTGCTAATTATATTGATAGCAGGGCACAGCTTGAAGCTGAGCGTGCTGCTGACTGGCTGTGGGCTCAGCAGAGGGCCGAAGTTCGCGATGTTCGCGCGAGGCTAGCTTTATTTAAAGTCAGCCTGCACCTCTTAAAGGTGAGCTGCCTTCTGGTTATCAAAAAATGTAAAACTGCTTCAGCACAAACCAAAATGGCTCAACAGGCCAGGGAAGGGGCACCCAGGGTCTCGGTCGCAGCACTCGAGGTGTTTGTGCAGGGGGTGAACAATCGAAGGAGGTATCACTGGCTGGTGATTCTCATTCACTTGTTGTAATGTTTAATCCGTTTACCTGTTTTAATTGGTGTAACCAAACGGTATATTTTAAATTGCATGTTACAAAAGATTATTTTTTAAATAGCTTGTCTTTTGTGCCACGAACTGTTGCCAGCCCAGGGCAGCAAGGAACTGACCAGCTCCCAGGCCTCTGCCAGTGTTGCTCTTGGTCTGACTGCTGGGGTGTGAATAAGAGCAGCTCTGAGCAGACCCCACTCCGACTCTCCCTCCCCCCCTGCACGGGAGACCCAGCCTCAACTCCTCTCCGAGCAGCACCATTCCACCAGACTGGAAGCACAATATATTAACGTGCAACAAGACCATCTCCCTGACTAAAGTTAAGGCAAAGCAAATTGTTCCAGAGCCTTGAATGTTTTTGGGAAGTTAACATGACATCACCAATGCCTCCTCGCCTTCCCTTTGCTGCTGTTTGGTGCTTTAAAGCTGCTGGTTATGGGATGGGCCGGCTACAGGTAGATTGTGCGCAACTTCCGCTGGCGTGACATCATGAAGTTCCATTCCAGTGAAATGTTGAATGGGGAGCTCGGCCCACTGCCCCACTGTGCCATTCATCAAATTACTGGGCTGGAAACTCAGAAAGTCACATCTGGGTGAATTCTACGCCAATTGTCTGTCCCCAGTGCCCAGTGTCCTTGAAGCGATACCCTCGCAGGTTGAAGGGGGAGGGAGAATAGAGGGGGAAAAATTACCCTCAAAGGAATAAGGAAAGTAATCAAGGTAGAGAATGGGATCTGTTGAAATCTTGTTAAAGATAGAGGCCTAGAAATTGCAGATGGCCATGGAAAGGGCAGTGTTCAGGCCCAACGATGTTAAGCGGCCCCTCGCCAGCAAGGCACAGCTCCCCTCCCCCACACATTACTGCCAATAATAGCCTTTGACCCCAGCAATGACACAACCATCTCAAGAGAAAGCTCTCAATTAACTATTCTTAACCATTCTTTCCTGACTGTTTTTCTAAGTATATTAAGGGTAAGAGGATAACCAGGGAAAGAGTAGGGCCCATTAGGGACCAAAGTGGCAATCTGTGTGTAGAGCCAGAAGATGTAGGTGAGGTTTTAAATGAATATTTTGCATCTGTGTTCACTATGGAGAAGGACGATGTAGGCATAGAAATCAGGCAGGGGGATTGTGATATACTTGAACAAATTAGTATTGAGAGGGAGGAGGTACTAGTGGTTCAAGTGGGCTTAAAAGTGGATAAATCCCCAGGCCCAGATGAGAGGTATCCCAGGCTGCTGTGTGAGGCAAGGGAGGAGATTGCAGGGGCTCTGACACAAATTTTCAGAACCTCTCTGGCCACAGGGGAGGTGCCAGAAGACTGGAGGACAGCTAACGTAGTACCATTATTCAAGAAGGGTAGTAGGGATAAACCAGGGAATTACGGGCCAGTGAGCCTAACATTAGGGAGGGAAATTATTGGAAAAAATTCTGAGGGACAGAATTAGTCTCCACTTGGAGAGGCAAGGATTAATCAAGGATAGTCAGCATGGCTTTGTCAGGGGGAAATCATGTCTGACCAATTTGATTGAATTTTTCGAGGGGGTGACAAGGTGTGTGGATGAGGGTAGTGCAGTTGATGTGGTCTACATGGACTTCAGTAAGGCTTTTGACAAAGTCCCACATGGGAGACTGGTCAAGAAGGTAAGAGCCCATGGGATCCAGGGCAATTTGGCACATTGGATCCAAAATTGGCTTAGTGGCAGGAGGCAGAGGGTGATGGTCGAAGGTTGTTTTTGTGACTGGAAGCCTGTGTCCAATGGTGTACTGCAGGGATCGGTGCTGGGTCCTTTGCTGTTTGTAGTGTATATTAATGATTTAGATATGAATGTAGGAGGTATGATCAGTAAGTTCGCAGATGACACAAAAATTGGTGGAGTGGTAAATAGCGAGGAGGGAAGCCTCA
This sequence comes from Squalus acanthias, assembly GCA_030390025.1. Lineage (NCBI taxonomy): Eukaryota > Metazoa > Chordata > Chondrichthyes > Squaliformes > Squalidae > Squalus > Squalus acanthias. Next base: position 27,636,536 of record CM059445.1, read on the forward strand.
GGTTACAGGACGATATAGACGGGTTGGTCAGATGGGCAGAACACTGGCAAATGGAATTTAACCCTGAAAAGTGTGAGCTGATGCATTTTGGGAGGACTAACAAGGCAAGGGAATACACAATGAATGGTAGGACCCTAGGAAGGACAGAGGGACCTTGGTGTGCATGTACATAGATCCCTGAAGGCAGCAGGACAGGTAGATAAGGTGGTTAAAAAAGCATATGGGATACTTGCCTTCATTAGCCGAGGCATAGAATATAAGAGCAGGGAGGTTATGATGGAGCTGTACAAAACGCTAGTTAGGCCACAGCTGGAATACTATGTGCAGTTCTGGTCGCCACACTATAGGAAGGATGTGATTGCATTGGAGAGGGTGCAGAGGAGATTCACCAGGATGTTACCTGGGCTGCAGCGCTTCAGCTATGAAGAGAGACAGGACAGGCTGGGGTTGTTTTCCTTAGAGCAGAGAAGGCTGAGGGGAGACCTAATTGAGCTGTTCAAAATTATGAGGGGCATAGATAGGGTAGATAGAAAGGAACTTTTCCCCTTAGTAGAGGGGTCAATAACCAGGGGGCATAGTTTCAAGGTAAGGGGCAGGAGGTTTAGAGGGGATTTGAGGAAAAACCTTTTCACCCAGAGGGTGGTTGGAATCTGGAACTCACTGCCTGAAAGGGTGGTAGAGGCAGGAACCCTCACAACATTCAAGAAGCATTTAGATGAACACTTGAAACGCCATAGCATACAAGGCTACGGACCAAGTGCTGGAAAATGGGATTAGAATAGACAGGGCTTGATGGCCGGCACGGACACGATGGGCCGAAGGGCCTCTTTCTGTGCTGTATAACTCTATGACTCTATAACTTGCACCAGATTGTGTGTTGATGCCAGATTGACCTCTTGTGGTGAACCACGCCCAGGTGATTTACGCTTCTCCTGGCTGACCTCGCACATCCTTTTCCCAACCCCTTTGATTGGGTCCTGAAATTTACCCAGAATCCCCGAGGGTGATGACCTTTGGTCCTATTTGGCGGTGTAATTCTCCTGTTTCTATCTTAGACCCTCAGTCACTTCCTCAAGGCCAATTTACACAACCCATTATGTTAATATTTCATCTCATTCATGAGCCCTGGAGGAACTTTACTGTCCAATAAATATTCAGTTTGGTTCAATGTCCAAAATGTCTTTATTTTACTTAAAACTCTTCTTGGACATGTTTTTTTAAATATTCAGTTTATTGTGCCTGAGTCCATGTTGTCTTTTGAAGATGATCCCAATTGCAGAGGGCAGGTCAGTCTGCAAGATGAGGGATGTCAGTTAACAGTCTCCTCGACACCAGGACGAGACTGGACTGGGATTGTTGGACTGACAGAACGTGTAAATGTTTTATGTTATTTCCAAACAAAAACCTTTCTTGCTCGATACACAGCATTGGGCAGGAACCACCTCGACTGGGCTCTGTGATTAACCCCTTAAACTTCAGGTAAATGTTCCCTTCTCGAGTGTTTGAACAGCAACTCATATCAATATATCTGATCAGTTTCAGAATCAAATGATGCCCAGGCTTGCTGGTTTTACAACAGAGACAGAAGTGCCTGCAATGACTTTTGGAGGAAACTCCCGTGTCTCCCCCTCGAGCATTCTGTCTCGCAAAATACCAAATGACACTGAAGGGGTTAAAGCCGAGCCTTTGAGAGGCAGAGCTTTACTCCAGCTTGTCACCGTGCTGTGACATTTGTTATTGGCCAATGTCTGCAGATCTGACCTTAAATTCTGAACACGACTGGACCCCCTCCTTGCACCAACACCATTCCAGCAAAGTCTGCTCCCAAACTCAGTGGAGCTACTTTCCTGTAACAGTAATCCTGCTCCATCACCTCGGACTCCAGCAAACCATGGTCACCAACGCTCGCTCTGAGCTGTGCGGCCACGCAGCTCTCTGCCGCTCCCGCGCAGCCTGGGACCAGCTCTTCCAATGTTAAATTTCACGCATGTGCAAAACTGTCAATGGGTCGCACAGCCCTTAAAGGGGCCACGCACCCAGAGAAAAATTAGGGGAAACGTTGATGGTCACCTCTTTAAACAACAGAAAATCCAACAGAGAGCCCAATGGGTTAATGAGATAACATATATTTGTCAATTCCTGATTTCCTTCTGTCACCGTGAGGAAATATCCACCTCCCAGCTCCCCAGAAACAACCTGGGCCCCTGTGGCTCTGGGACCCTCCCCTCCCGCCTTTGAGAAAGGGCCATATCTCAATCTTCCTCCTTCCAGCCCATAGCTTCGGCCCCGCCCTGCCCTGTGATGCCCAGGGAGCCCAATGACCCCCCGCAGCCCACCCACTGCTGCCCAGGGAGCCCATAGACCCCCGGGCTGGGCTGATGAGGCCACAGGCAAATCCCAGCACAGTTTGTAAGGGAACTGTGTCTATAAATAAAGTCGAGTGGAGATGCAGCAAGGAACTTCATGGAGGGAGGGGAAGGGTCTGTGTCTACGGTCAGTGTGGGTGTGAGTGTGTGAGCGTGTGTGAGAGAGAGTATCAGGAGAGCTCACTCCCAGTCACACAGCAACGGGACCGGCACCGTTTGCAGTTCCACCGAACGGCACAACAGGATATCGAGTTAGTTACAGTTCATAAAATCACAAATTTACAAATCACATTGAAAGAATGATCCTAAGAAGAAGAGGAGGTGGAGAAGATTTGGCAGTCTGTGTTTTTACTCATCAGTCTGATGGTGAACAGCAGCAGTTCATTAGGCAGCTGTTCCACCAGGTGACCCTCCGGGCGGGTCGGACACCTTCTGACTGTTGAAATAAACACGAAAAGGCCACTGCGTGTGATCGCAGCTCCTGGGAGTTCTGGCAGAAGGACTCGCAATCCGTGGCGTATGAGGTGATTGGTTTGGGGATATCTTGAACAAACTGCCATGGAAGGTCTCTTAAGAAGTCCACGTAGCTCCTGGTGGGCTCCTCCTGATGATTCTCAATCAGCCAGGAAGCCTGGACAGATCCAATAAGTGGGTGAACCAACCACAGTGTTGAACAACAAGTCCTGGTGACCGCCTCACTCTTTCCATCCAGGAGCAAAGACAAGCGCACCAGGTTGGAATGGACCTTTTGTCAGAAGGAGGATCTGGAAACTCCGATTCCACACTTGGCCAAGTTCCCCAACACGCTGCAGCCCGCACTTTATCACACTCTGCCTCGAAGAGTGGTTGCGTGCTGACGAGGATTTTCTCTACAACGGGTTTGATGGTGTTTACTCTCACCTGAATTAAATGCTTCGAGAGGCTCGACGGCACCTCAAATATCAGCACCTCCTTCTGGTTCTCCTGGTTCCCCCAACAGACTAATCATTCTGCACATCACTTTCCGAGACCATCTTTCAGTCTTGTGATGGGCTCCAATTGTAACATTGCCCAGGCCCCTGACACACAGCAACTGGGCAACTGGAGAATCGTAGAGCAATCATCTTAGACATCTGCTCGCCAGAGTGTCTGTGAGCTGCAGCTGTAACACCACTGGAGGTTTTAACAGGTCTCCAAAGGAGGAAGCCACGGTGACCGTCTGACAGCCTTGGACAGTAAGGATCTGAGGTGCCAGCTGTTTCACAATGCCGGTCAGACTGGGCTCAGCATATTTCACCATTGCTCTGGCCAGCAGGACAAACCCCCTGGTCAGACTTGCAGAGATCCATCATTCAGTCCCATCCACCACTTCCCACCATGTCATTAAGCAGCATTTGTCTGAACTAGCAGGTCCTTCAGTGTCTCCACACAGCTCACACACACATCGCTGCTTTCAGATGTTTGAAACTCAACTGAGAATTCTCTCTGCTGCGATTGGCCACCAGGAACAAAACCATTGAGCAATCAAACATTAACGCAAGAGTTGAGATGAATGAGCAGGACACTGAATAGCTGCGGGAATAATGTAGTCACCGCCTTGGCCGACTCGGGCTTAGTCATCATCTGGTGCAGCCCACAGATGGCAGCCAGGGATTTACGGGTCGAATACTGTGGCGCGTCCTCACTGACGGGACAGGTTCTGCTTATCCCAAGTGGTAACCATTTGTTCAGTGTGTCCAGCAGCTCTCCCATTGTACTCGTGGCACATTCTGTGTCCTCGGCCTGTGATCTCCGCACGTCACTGACGCACTTGTCCAAAGGGGCGGGGGAGGTGAGGAGACAGGACACAAGTATCTCCAAGACCTGGTCCCGAAGTTCACTGCCACGTATTTTAAGAATGATTTTCATGAGCACAGCGGCTGCACGGTAACAGCTGGGGTGTTGGTCGGACGGTCCTCTGAAGGCCAAGTTGCCCAACTGGTCATGGGCCAACACTTGGAAATGACCTCTGTGATCTGACAGCACGTTTGAAAGAGGACTGAAGTGTCAGGGTTAACTAACTGCTCTGACTGCTTTCAGAACCTCCAACTGCTCCTTTTGCTGATCCCGATTGGTGCCTTCATACGATAACTGAATGGACAGGATTATGTACAAAGTGTCCGGTGCCATCTGTCCAACGGGAAGCGATGGGTCTGCACAGCACGGCATCAGTGGTCCAATCAGAATCCCGGTGTTATTTCCAGGCACTACATTACCAACATTGAGATAATCTCTGCAGCCTCCCACCCTATCACAGTCCGACCCTTTTGTTCTTTCCTCCCCTCCCCGCTTTCCCTGCCTCTGCACTTGCTGTAAACCTGTTACATCTGTATCTTTCTCCAGTTCTGACGAAGGGTCATCGAGCTGAAATGTTAACTTTGTTTCTCTTTCCACAGATGCTGCCTGACCTGCTGAGTGTTTCCAGCATTTCCTGTTTATATTTCAGATTTCCAGCATCTGCAGTGTTTTGCTTTTGTATTACTAACATTGAGCTTTTCCAAGTGAAGTTTCAGAAACTCTAAGGTCGTGTCTGTAATATACGTGGGGAGAACAAATGGAGGACAGAGACACCATGAGTTGCTGGGCCATGTGCTCGCTTTATTAGGCCAGAGCGAACTGAGCATGCTCATACCAAACCATGTGATAATACATTACACTGCTTTCCCCCTTAAAAAATGTACATATTCCCCTCTCAAATACAACAAACTATGTCCCACCTTTCCCAGTATTACATGTACCACATAACAAAACTCCCGGCTTTTTTTCTTTTAACTGTACTACAAATCCAGTTTAATAACAGGTTTGTGGAGCCTTCCTGATCTCCTTACAGAAGGTTTTGGTGTTGAACCAATTTTCGGGCTGTTTTGATTGGTTCCGAACTCAAAGATGATCCTGTTTCTATCTCAGACTTGTTTGAACCTGGTACTTCAGTTAATGAAGTCTGAACTGAGTCAAACTCATGTATGTGTTCATGGTCAAGTGGTTCACCATCATGTCTTGGTTCATCTCTAGCAGAGATCATTTGAGCTACATGAACACTTCGGATTTTGTCACCAATTTCAACCAAATATCTCTTGGTTCCACTAACCTCTACATCCCACTTGTGTCAATTCGACTTGCCGGGGAATTGAGAACACGAACACACTCGTTTTGTTTGAAACTGCGCTCTTTCTGATTGGTGTCATAATAACGTTTCTGACTCAACTGTTTCTGTTCAACTCTTGAGGTCAAATTCGGTTGAACAAGACTCAATCGTGTTCTCAATCTCCTCTTCATCAAGAGTTATGCTGTGGGATGTCCAATTTTATGGTGCGGAGTAGTTCTGTACTTCAGCAAGAAATTTGCCAAATGTTGATTCATGCTGAGTCCCGAACAACCCGGCAACACTTGCTTTTTGAGAGCTTCTTTTACTATTCTGACTGACCTTTCGGCTGCTCCGTTTGAAGCTGGATGATATGGTGGAACGAGAGTGTGTTTGATTCCGTTCCGTATCATGAATTCTTGGAACAGAGCAGAACGGAACTGAGGGCCATTGTCAGAAACAAGCCATGACATGCAAAGATAGACCTCAGTTTAATGTTTGGTCGTAGAATTTGAACCCATGGGTTTCACTTCAATCCACTTTGAGTGACTTTCTACAAGTACCAGGAAACAATCATTTGCTTTCTCACAGAAGTCTACATGTACTCTCTGAAAAGGTCTACTTGGCCATGACCAGGGTTGTAGTGGAGTTTTGGGTGGTTTGTTTCTGCAATTTTGGCAAACGCTGTATTTGCTGACAAGTGATTCAAGATCACTGTCCAATCCAAGCCAGTAATTAAAGCTTCTTGCAATTGATTTCATACTGACGATCCCTGGATGTTCAGTATGAAATTCGGCCAGAATTCTATCTCTCAAAGAAGTAGGTGCCACTCTGTTTCCCCACTTGATACAACCTTGCTCACAAGACAATTCAGTACGACGGTTATGGAATGGTTTCAATTTTGTGTCCATACACTGATCAGTCCATCCATTCAAGGTGTTTTCATGCACTCTTTTCAGTACTGAGTCCTTTTGCATCTCATCTGCAATCTCAGTTGCATTCACAAGAAAGTCTTTGTCAAGTGCACCTAGCGTGAAAATCACATCTTCACTCCCAACACACAAGTCCTCATGTGGCAACCTGGACAAGGCATCTGCGATTGTATTTTACTTTGAAGTGCGATATTCAATCGTGTAGTCATATTGTGACAACACTGCCCAACGTTGCATTCTTGATGTGGCCTTTACAGGGATGGCAGATTTGGGCCCCAACATTGATCGGAGCGGTTTATGATCGGTTGTCAGGGTAAACTTTCTGCCGATCAGGAACTGCTGGAATTTTTTGATTCCAAACCCTATGGTGAGTGTGTTGTGGCTGCCACGAAACACGAATTGAAGCCGAGTCAATAAGTGGAACACATGGCTTTTAATCACATCTCTCCTAAAATGGCTGCTAACCATTCTCTGCAAACTCTGAGGCCACGCCCACTCCTTTTTTCCCTGCCTTAAAGGCAGCATGCGCCTTAAAGGCAAGGTGCCCGATTTATTGTCCACGGTCGAAAAAGTGGATTGCGCCCGTTTAGGTGGCGATCCGCCACACAGCTCCCCCCAGAATCCGCTTAGGATGTGTGGACGAGACGGTGCGGCGGTCTGATGGGCCGGCCGGAGCGGCTCTTGTAGGACGCCGGTGGACGTGGAACGGCCGGGCGTGGAGCAGCCGGGTGAACTGGCTTGAGGGCAGGTCGGCCGCGTGGCGGTGGACGGGCTACAGGGACCTGCTCGCCGGGCTCCGAGTGTGCTGGCTTGAGTCGGTCCTGTCGCCCACTTGCAGCGTGAAAAATTTGACCCCAGCCTGTAGCACCTTGTAGGGCCCGTCGTACTGGGGTTGAAGGGGTCCGCAGTGGGCGTCGTGCCGGACGAAAACGAACCGTGCCTGGTGCAGGCTTAGTGGGACGTGTGAGGTGGATTCGCCGTGTCGGGCAATGGGCACCAGGGCGAACTGTAGCGCCGGTGAGGCGAAGTCGTAGCGTTGCTGGTCGGCTGACCAGGGTGTCATGGCGGTGGGCAGGAACTCGCCGGGTACGCGCAGCGGCTGACCGTACACGAGCTCTGCTGCCGATGCGTGGAGGTCTTCTTTAACCGCGGTGCGCAGGCCGAGGAGGACCCATGGGAGTCGGTCGGTCCAGGCGCCGTCCTGGAGGCTGGCTCGAAGAGATGCCTTCAAGGATCTGTGGAACCGCTCACACAGTCCGTTGGCTTGGGGATGGTACGCTGTGGTGCGGTGAAGGGTCACCCCGAGATTGCGTGCGACGGCGGTCCAGAGTTCAGAGGTAAATTACGGACCTCTGTCCGACGTCATGTCGGAGGGGACGCCGAACCGTGCGACCCTGGTGCTGACGAAGGCTCTGGCGATGTCGGCGGTGGTGGTAGAGGTCAGTGGAATTGCCTCGGGCCAGCGCATGGTGCGGTCAACGATGTTCTGCAAGTGCGTGTGGCCTTGCGACGCCGGCAGGTGCCCGACGATGTCCACGTGGATGTGGTCGAATCTCCGCGAGGGGACGGTAAACTCCTCGAGGGGTGCTTTCGTGTGTTGCTGTACCTTGGCCCGTTGGCAGGTTAGGCAGGAGTTGGCCCAATACGCACATCCTTGCGAAGGCCGCGCCTTACAAAGCGGTTGGCCACCAATTTGATGGATGCGCGGGCGCCGGGGTGGGAGAGGTTGTAGAGAATGTCGAATACCCGGCGGCGCCAGGACGCTGGGACGACGGGCCGAGGTTGACATAGGGATATGTCGCACTTGACCGTGAATGCGGTCGGGCCACAGGCGACGTCGGCCAGGCGTAGCCCTGGTAGGTTGGTAGGTGCGGAGAGCAGATCAGGGTCGGTGATCTGGTCTGCTGCGAGTTGAGCAGGTGTGCGGTGTGGATGGCGGGGTGGGAGAGGCAGTCGGTTACCACATTGTCTCGGCCGGAGACGTGTTGGATGTCCGTGGTGAACTCGGACACTGCCGCGAGCTGACGCTGCTGCCTGGCGGACCAGGGGTCGGTTGTCTTTGCCATTGCAAATGTCAGGGGTTTGTGGTCGACAAACGCAGTGAAGGGGTGGCCCTCCAGCAAAAACCGAAAATGGCGGACCACCAGAAACAGCGCGAGGAGCTCGCGGTCGAAGGTGCTGTACTTGACCTCCGGGGGGCGTAGTTGGCGGCTGAAGAAGGCAAGTGGTTGCCAGGCGCCGTCGACCCACTGCTCATACACGGCGCCGACCACGTGCTCGGAGGCGTCCGTGGTGAGCGCTACCCTGGCATTGGGCAGTGGGTGCGCGAGCAGGGTGGCGTTGGCGAGCGCGGTCTTGGTGGAGTCGAAGGCGGCTGAAGCGTCTGCCGTCCATTCGACCGCCATCTTGCTGCTCCTGCCCCGGAGGGCTTCATACAGGGGCCTCATGAGGGACGCCGCTTTGTGGATGAAGCGGTTGTAGAAATTCACCATCCCGAGGAACTCCTGGAGGCCTTTGATGGTGGTGGGGCGGGGAAATTGTTGGACGGCCTGCACCTTGGTGGGCAGGGGAATGGCCCCAGCATCGGTGATGTGGTGGCCGAGGAAGTCGATCTTGTCCAGGCCAAACTGGCATTTGGCTTTGCTGAGGATGAGCCCGTGGTCGCTGAGGCGCCCGAACAGGATGCGAAGGTGTTCGAGGTGTTCCTGCTTGGAGGAACTGGCTACCAGGATGTCGTCCAGGTAGATGAACAGGAACTTCAGGTCCTGCAGGACCGAGTCCATGAGCCGTTGGAATGCCTGGGCCGCGTTTTTGAGGCCGAAGGGCATCCGCAGGAACTCGAAAATGCCGAAGGGGTATTGATTACGGCCGTCTTGGGGACGTCCGCGGGGTGGACGGGGACTTGGTGGTAGTCGCGCACCAGGTCGACCTTGGAAAAGAGTGAGCAGCCGGCCAGTCTAGCCGAGAAGTCCTGGATGTGCGGCACGGGGTACCGATCAGGGGTGGTGGCGTCGTTGAGGCGGCGGTAATCCCTGCAGGGGCGCCAACCCCCGCCTGGTTTGGGGGCGATGTGGAGTGGGGAGGCCCAGGGACTGTTGGAGCGGCGGATAATGCCGAGCTGCTCCATGGTGGCAAACTCGGTCCCGCGATCTCCAGTTTGGCCGGGTCCAGCCTGCGGGCGTGGGCGTACACTGGGGGGCCTGTGGTGGGGATGAAGTGTTCCACCCCGTGTTTGGCGGCCTCCGCGGAGAAGTCGTATTGGTAAGTGCCGGGAATTCGGCCAGGAGTGCCGAGTAGTCATCCGTGGCCCGGGCGTGGCACTGTGACGCCATGTCAGCGGGTTGACGGGGGGCCATGGCGCCCAGGTTGGGGGACATGGTGTTCATGTCCACGAGGCGGTGTCGAGGGATGTCTACCAGTAGGCCGTGGGCGCACAGGAAATCTGCGCCGATGAGAGGGGAGAGCACCTTGGCAGTGATGAACTCCCATCGGTAGCGGCGACAAGCGAGGTCGAGGGTGACTGTGCGGGTGCCGTACATCGGGATGTCCGAGCCGTTAGCAGCAGCCAGCGCCGGTCCTCGTTTGCCCTTTTGGATGTCGAGTGCGAGGCCGGGATGATGCTGTGCTGAGCTCCAGTGTCGCACAGGAACCGGCGGCCGGTTTTGTCATCCGTGACCTACAGCAGGGAGCCCGCGTGGCCCACGGCCATCGCGGGGCTGGTACGGGGGCGGACTTGAAAGAGCAGGGAGGTGTGCACCGTTGTGCCCTGGCGCCGAATCGTGCGTGGTAGTAACAATGGCCCGGGTTAGTGGGGCGCGAAGGCCCCGTGAGCCCGGTGGCTGGGCCTTGTGGCCGCATGCTGGCCGGTGAGGGGCGCGCCCAGGCATTGGCTGCCAGGTCCGGAGTGACATCGCGGCTGGAGTGAGCGGACAGCAGCTTGTCGGCCTCATCGGCCAGGTCTTCCAGGTCCGTGAGGCCGGACGCCACGATCACTGGGCGGATGCTGAGAGGTAGCTGGCGGATGAACAGCGTGCGGAAGAGGGATCCGGGTGGGCTCTCGTCGGTGAGGGAGAGCATGTAGGAGAGGTGGTCTGACGGTGAGGCATCACCGAGGCCTGGAAGATCGAGGAGGTGGCAGTTTCGCTGGTATGTCGAGGCCGTAAATTTTTTAAGGAGCGCGGCCTTAAGATGTGCATACTTGCCCTCCTCTGGTGGGTTCTGCAGCGCTGTCCAAACCTTCGTAACTGTGGAGCTACCGAGTGATGTGACGAGGTAGTCGTACTTCGTCCCATCTGTGGTGATTCGTTGCAGCCGGAATCGGGACTCGGCTTGGAAGAACCAGGCTTCGGGCTGGTTTTCCCAAACTCCAGCAGTTTCACGGAAACTGCGTTCATGTCCGCCATTGCAGTGCTCGGAATACGTTCTGAGAGTCGGGGTCACCAATGTTGTGGCTGCCGCGAAACACGAATTGAAGCCGAATCAATAAGTGGAACACATGGCTTTTAATCACATCTCTCCTAAAATGGCTGCTAACCATTCTCTGCAAACTCTGAGGCCACGCCCACTCCTTTTTTCCCTGCCTTAAAGGCAGCATGCGCCTTAAAGGCAAGGTGCCCGATTTATTGTCCACGGATGGAAAAGTGGATTGCGCCCGTTTAGGTGGCGATCCACCACAAGTGCTTCCTTTTCAATCTGCATGTAGTTTCTTTTGCTCTTTGTGAGGCTTCGCAATGCGAACGCAATTGGTTTCTCTTGGCAGTCATTCATTATGTGGCTTATGACAGTTCCCACACCATAGCTGGCAGCATCACACGCTAACCTAAGCTGACGCTCTGTGTTGTAGTTCACAAATAGAGCATTGCTGGAGAGACTTCTCTTACAAGCATCGTAAGCTTCCTGTTGCGCTTTTGTCGACTTCTACTGGACATCCTTCTTGAGGAGCTCGTGCTATGGAGCTAACATGGTCGCTAACTCAGGTAAGAAACGTGCGTAGTACTGGACCATTCCAAGGAAAGATCTGAACTCAGACACGTTCTGTGGCTTTGGAGCATTGATGACAGCATCAACCTTTTCCTTCACTGGCTGCAAGCCATTTGCATCAACTTTCAGACACAAAACACAACCTTGGGCTGCACAAAAGCATTTTCAATTTGACATTGTGGGCATTCAATCTTTGAAGCACTAAATCTAACACTTCTAGATTTTCTTCGTCGCTGTTTGTTGCAATCAGCACATCATCTTAATTGCATAAGCAATTTGGAACTCCGTGCAAAATCTTATCCATCATATCCATCGTAGCCTGGAAGATTTTGGAGGAGGACTTTCCACCATACGGCAGCTTGGTGTATGAGTACCGTCCCTTGTGTGTGTTGATGGTTCGGAGTGTTCAGTAACTTGGACTGTGTGCGCTCATCCACCAGTTTACGTACAAACCGATCTCGCAAGGCACGATCCAAAAATGTGCTGAAGTTGCAATTCAAAGACAGGTTCTGAATGGTTCACGAGCTCGCTCCTACATACCGAGGCTTCCGATGAATCCCATATGTGTGGCCATGATTGTCCCGATCCCATTGAACAGTGACTCAGGACGCTACCTGTGTACCTGTGAGAACCAACACCACTGTTGCTGTGTATACGTACACACAAAGGCGAAGCACAGACAATTCTGCATCAGCATTAACAGTAAAACATCGCAAAAATTCAGTTTAGGTGTCACAAATTCACCTTAAAACTTGTCCACTCGAAGGTTGAACACTGTGTCCTTCCATAATCCCTAAAAATGGCTTTGGGATACCATCCTCGTCGTCAAAAATGTAATATATGTGGGTCGAACAAATGAAGGACAGAGACACGATGAGTTGCTGGGTCATGTGCTTGCTTTATTAGGCCAGAGCGAACTGAGCATGCTCATACCAAACCATGTGATAACACATTACAATGTCCATGGCTCTCTCTCATTTATGGAATTTTGTTGAAATGATCCAATCTTCTACCTGATTGAAAATGACCTCGAGTCCTTCAGGGGACAGGTCCTGAAACAATATTTGCTTTTGCAGGGAATCTGTGGTTTGGGTACAAAGGGTCACTGTCTCTACGATGCTCCCATTTGTTATTGTCCAGTTCTGCAGGTACCAAACTGAAAGCACTGGTCAGGCAGGTTTGAATCAATTGGCAGGTGTCAGCTTGGTTTGATTCAGTGTGTCGTTGCACGAGATGCGTGCAGGCGTTCACGGCTAACTGTCGAACAGGGCTCTGCAGTAGTTCTGGTGGCTCGGACTCGATCAGATCCTGCAGGTATGTCAGCAGCACCCTGTTTCTGATCAAGCTGATGGGAACTCTCTGGCGATCTGGCTATCAAAGTCACGGTCTTTATTAGGCTGAGCTTTAGTGTGAGGTCCCTGGAGACAGTCTTTGTCCCTGGCCCACTTGTAATGAATTAGTGAACCAGAGCTGGCAGAATGTGGGTCTGGATTGTGGACAGCACCAGTTCCTCAGGTGCGAAGAATACCATCTTCCCATAACACAGAACCAGTGTGCTCGCGGCTTTATCCAAATCCACATCAGGCTTGACCCGAAGAATATTCAAGAAACTTTTAGTTTTCTTAAATCTGTTGGCGTTAGTAAACTCCTCCAGGCTACTGAGCCTATCATCAAAGTGTGTCATGGCACAGAAACCAATGGCGAGGGCTGCTCCCTCTCTGCACTCTCACTGTGCTGCACACTCAGTAACATTTGGTGAAGCTTCTCCCTTATGTTCTTAGTGCAGGTCTGGCGGAGCACTGTCCCAAGAGATTTATAGAGAAAGCCCTTCTCATGTGGGGAACGATGGTTGGCGTCGATCTGTTTCCATATTTCATCAGCGAGCTGACATGTCCATTCCTCATCACCAATGGTATTCAGAGTTCTGGACAAGATCAGCAATAACTGCTCCTCCCATTCCCATTGTGCCAGAAACTCCTCTGAATTCTCCAGTCATTGGTCAGCCAATGATGGAAGCTCCTCTTCCCACCCCCTCACTGTTGCCGGGTGGATATTGAGGCTCAGGACTTGCATCAACCTCAGTGCCGCAGCTCCTCGGCCTCCTCCCTGATATGGGCAACAAGACACGACGAGGAACCGGGTCAGCAGTGCCTGGGCTTTAGGAGGATTGGCATCTTCATTGTAAGCGAGGAAAAACCTTTCACTGCAGTTTATTTTTCCCAAGATGTGCTGAACAATTACTGATTATTGTTAAAGCTTTGGTGTACTGGGTCACAGTGAGAAACTCCAGTAAGAATGGCCAAAGGACATCCTCCATCTTCACTGCAGTTGTGATCAAACACATCGCTGTTTCACATACTGTGAGAAGTCGCACAACACCAGGTTATAGTCCAAGAGCTTTATTTGAAATCACAAGCTTTCGGAGCACTGCTCCTTCATCAGGTGAAGTGAAGAAATACACATGGGCACAGCATATATAGTCAGAGAACAATGCCAGACGACTACAGTTAATCTTTCTAACTGCCCTTTATCACACCTCGGCAGAGAGACAATCACGGCAATCAAAGGTGCGGATGGTGTCCAACCAGGTCAGTCAGGAAGACATTACATCAAAGACGATAGCAAAATACAACAAAGACAATGAGGTGGGGTCACAAGGGGTCAAATGTGGCAGATGCTGGAGTCTGTATGGAAAACAAATTTTTTTTAACTTTTTTTGCTGGAAATCACAGCAGGTCCGGCTGCATCTGTGTAGAGAGAACAAGCCAACGACGACTCGAGTCTGGATGACTCTACGTCAGGTGGGGTTACATGTAGCGTGACATGAACCCAAGATCCCAGTTGAGGCCGTCCTCATGGGTCCAGAACTTGGCTATCAGTTTCTGCTCGATGATTTTGCGTTGTCGTGTGTCTCGAAGGCCGCCTTGGAGAACGCTTACCCGAAGATCGGAGGCTGAATGTCCTTGACTGCTGAAGTGTTCCCCGACTGGGAGGTAACACACCTGCCTGGCGATTGTTGTGTGGTGTCCGTTCATATGTTGTCTCAGTGTCTGCATGGTCTCGCCGATGTACCATGCTCTGGGGCATCCTTTACTGCAACGTATGAGGTAGACAACGTTGGCCGAGTCACATGCGTATGTACCATGTACCTGGTGGGTAGTGTCCTCACGTGTGATGATGGTATCTGTGTTGATAATCTGGCATGTCTTGCAGAGGTTGCCGTGGCAGGGTTGTGTGGTGTCGTGGTCGCTGTTCTCCTGAAAGTTGGGTAATTTGCTGCGAACGATGGTACTTCTGAGGTTAGACGGCTGTTTGAAGGCGAGTAGTGGAGGCGTGGGGATGGCCTTAGCGAGGTGTTCATCGTCATCGATGACATGTTGAAGGCTGCGAAGAACATGGCGTAGTTTCTCCGCTCCGGGGAAGTACTGGACGACGTAGGGTACTTTGTTGGTTGTGTCCCATGTTCATCTTCTGAGGAGGTCTATGCAATTTTTCGCTGTGGCCCGTCGGAACTGTCGATCGACGAGTCGAGCGTCATATCCCGTTCTTACGAGGGCGTCTTTCAGCATCCGTAGGTGTCCATCGCGTTCCTCATCGTCTGAGCAGATCCTGTGTATTCGCAGGGCTTGTCCATAGGGGATGGCTTCTTTAATGTGGTTAGGGTGGAAGCTGGAGAAGTGGAGCATCGTGAGGTTGTCCGTGGGCTTGCGTTAGAGTGAAGTGCTGAGGTGTCCGTCTTTGATGGAGATTCGTGTGTCCAAGAATGAAACCGATTCTGAGGAGTAGTCCATGGTGAGTTTGATGGTGGGATGGAACTTGTTGATGTTATCGTGTAGTCTTTTCAGTGATTCTTCGCCGTGGGTCCATAGGAAGAAAATATCATCGATGTATCTGGTGTATAGCGTTGGTTGGAGGTCCTGTGCAGCGAAGAAGTCTTGCTCGACTGTGCTACATACTGTGACTAAGTCTTCATCCGTTACCTGGTCCGGCAGATGATTGGGTGGTACCAGGGTCTCTGAATCAATGGATGCAGAACACTGACGAAGGGTTCGACCTGAAGTGTTGACTCTGTTTCTCCTCTCTTCGATGCTGCCTGACATGCTGAGTGTTTCCAGCACTTTCTGTTGTTATTTCAGTTTCCAGCAGCCGCAGTATTTTGCTATTGATGCCGAACACTGTTGGATGATAAATTGCACCATTGCCTTTCCTCCCTCTGGCTCAACGTAACCTTGCTGGGCCATGACACATATTACCTGGGCAATTAGCTTCTTCTCCTGATTGCTGCTCTTGTCCAGGAGATTTGGTTTTATGGCGGCCAGAATCTGAGTCTTCTTCCTGTCAAAGTGCGAGGAGATCGATATGATGAGGTGCCTCAGTACACTGAGTGCTCCGATTCTCATTTGTTGGTCAGTGTTCTCTAACTGGGGGAGAAGGAATTCTACCAATGAGTCTGCGTAAGCTGGGGACAGAGCTCTGAAACAGCAAAGGATCTTATTGCGTTTCTTCACAACAAGATGTTCATTAGACCCCACCGAAACACAAATCTGCTGCTGGAGAATTTTAAGCAGATTGTCCATCTGTGTTTTCAGCCCCAGATACCTCATCTCTATGGCAACATCTAGTACCCAGCACAGACACTCTGTGATGGAAAAATGCCCTGGTTGATTCTTGTGGAGAGACCGGGGGCTAGAAATTCATCTGCTTACCGCCACTCCATAGCACCATGAAATGGCGAAAAATGACGTCCGCCGCTCTTTCGCCAGCTGGTGGCAGGTCCCAGAAGTTGGGCGAAGCTCGAACACACTTCAGCACGGGAACTTCGCCTCGGAGGTCTCCACTAACACCACCAGAAGGGCGTAGCACGGTAGATTAGCATTGCGCCAGACGAATTTATTCTCCGTAACGTTGCAGCCATTGTCAGCGGCCGTTAATTCCAGTGGCCAGTGAGACCGGCAACTTTCGTGGCGAAGAAGAATTTCTAGGCCAGGATGCCTGGAACTAACCTGGGCAGCTCTTCCTCCAGTGAGTCCTTGGGCAGCAGGGTGATGACACAGCCTAGAGCTTCCACTATTGGGGTCTTCAATTCAGAGGACTCCTTCTCGAGCCACACAACAACAACAACAACTTGCATTTATATACCGCCTTAAACATAGTAAAATGTCCCAAGGTGCTTCACAGGAGTATTATAACACAGAAAATTTGACACCGAACCACATAAGGAGAAAATTAGGGCAGGTGACCAAAAACTTGGTCAAAGAGGTAGGTTTTAAGGAGCATCTTAAAGGAGGAGAGAGAGGTAGTGAGGTGGACAGGTTTAGGCAGGGAATTCCAGAGCTTAGGGCCGAGGCAACAGAAGGCACGGCCACAAAAGGTTGAGCGATTATAATCAGGGATGCTCAAGAGGGCAGAATTAGAGGAGCGCAGATATCTCAGGGGGATGTGAGACTGGAGGAGATTACAGAGATAGGGATGGCGAAGCCATGGAGGGATTTGAAAATAAGGATGAGAATTTTGAAATCGAGGCGTTGCTTAACCGGGAGCCAATGTAGGTCAGCGAGCACAGGGGTGATGGGTGAACGGGACTTGGTGCGAGTTAGGACACGGGCAGCCGAGTTTTGGATGATCTCAAGTTTACTTAGGGTAGAATGTGGGAGGCCAGCCAGGAGTGTGTTGGAATAGTCAAGTCTAGAGGTAACAAAGGCATGGATGAGGAATTCAGCAGTGGATGAGCTGAGGCAAGAGCGGAGACGGGCGATGTTACAGAAGTGGAAATAGGCAGTCTTAGTTATGCTGCGAATATGTGGTCAGAAGCTCATTTCAGGATCAAATATGACACCAAGGTTGCGATACCTTGAACAACAGACTCCAGACAGTGTTGATCTCGGTGGAGAAAGACTCTTCAGTCACTGTCGGGTCTGAGGCTTTCTCCACATTTCCCAGATAGATCGGGATGCTCTTGCTAAAAGTTCGCAGTGTTGAGGCGAATGCAAACTTCAGCTCAGCCTGTTTAACTCCAATGAGAACTGGAATCATGGTCCCTAAGATAGATTTTAGTAAAGGCACCATGCTGTACACGTGTTCCGTTGACATTTTAAGGTCTTCACCATCTACACATGTAGAACGTGCCCTTGTTTGAAATTCTTTGTTATCAACTGGACAACTTCATTTCTGAACATGGAGCTTATGGAAAACTGGAGATTGTTGGCAGCTTCCTGGCTGTCAGCTTGAGAACCTGTTAACATCGTCACCCACAGTGGAGATAAAAAGAGAGAATTTTCTCAGCTAGTGCTGGGTTAATTTGGTCAAGGGTGTCCTTGATAATAATCGCCATGCTGTCCCATACTATAGCCCCCCATGGAGCTGTCCGCATGGAGTGGTGGCACAGATAGTCATTTTTTTGAAATTTCGTTGATGGGATGTGAGCGTCGCTGGCGAGGCCAGCATTTATTGCCCATCCCTAGTTGCCCTCGGGAAGGTGGTGGTGAGCCGCCTTCTTGAACCGCTGCAGTCCGTGTGCTGAAGGTACTCCCACATTGCTGTTAGGGAGGGAGTTCCAGGATTTTGACCCAGCGACGATGAAGGATCAGCGATATATGACAGGATGGTTTGTGACTTGGAGGGGAACTTGGAGGTGGTGGTGTTCCCATGCACCTGCTGCCCTTGTCCTTCTAGGTGGAAAAGATCGCGGGTTTGGGAGGTGTTGCCGAAGAAGACTTGGCGAATTGCTGCAGTGCATCTTGTAGATGGTACACACTACAGCTATGGTACGCCAGTAGTGGAGGGAGTGAATTTTAAGCTGGTGGATGGGGTGCCAGTCAAGCGGGCTGCTTTTTCCTGGATGCAGTCGAGCTTCTTGAGTGTTGCGGAGCTGCACTCATCCAGGCAAGTGGAGAGTATTCCATCACACTCCTGACTTGTGCCTTGTAGATGGTGGAAAGGCTTTGGGGAGTCAGGAGGTGAGACACTTGCCGCAGAATACCTAGCCTCTGACCTGCTCTTGTTGTCACAGTATTTATGTGGCTGGTCCAGTTAAGTTTCTGGTCAATGGTGACCCCCAGGATGTTGATGGTGGGGGATTCGGCGATGGTAATGCCGTTGAATGTCAAGGGGCAGTGGTTAGACTCTCGCTTGTTAGAGATAGTCATTGCCTGGCACTTCTGTGGCGCGAATGTTACCTGCCACTTATCAGCCCAAGCCTGAACATCGTCCAGGTCTTGTTGCATGCGGGCATGGAGTGCTTCATTATCTGAGGAGTCGTGAATGGCACTGAACACTGTGCAGTCATCAGCGAATATCCCCATTTCTGACCTTATGTTGCAGGGAAGGTCATTGATGAAGCAGCTGAAGATGGTTGGGCCTAGGACACTGCCCTGAGGAACTCCTGCAGCGATGTCCTGGGGCTGTGATGATTGACCTTCAACCACCACAACCATCTTCCTTTGTGCTAGGTATGACTCCAGCCAGTGGAGAGTTTCTCCCCGATTCCCATTGACTTCAGTTTTACTCGGGCTCCTTGATGCCACACTCGGTCAAATGCTGCCTTGATGTCAAGGGCAGTCACTCTCACCTCACCTCTGGAAATCAGCTCCTTTAGACCAAGGCTGTAATGAGGTCGAGAGCCTTGTGGCCTTGGCGGAACCCAAACTGGGCATCAGTGAGCAGGTTATTGATGAGTAAGTGCCGCTTGATAGCACTGTCGATGACACCTTCCATCACTTTGCTGATGATTGAGAGTAGACTGATGGGGCAGTAATTGGCCGGATTGGATTTGTCCTGCTTTTTGTGGACAGGACATACCTGGGCACTTTTCCACATTGTCGGATAAATGCCAGTGGTGTCGCTGTACTGGAACAGTTTGGCTAGAGGCGTGGCTAGTTCTGGAGCACAAGTCTTCAGCACGACAGCCGGGATGTTGTCGGGGCCCATAGCCTTTGCTGTATCCAGTGCGCTCAGCCATTTCTTGATATCACATGGAGTGAATCGAATTGGCTGAAGACTGGCTTCTGTGATGGTGGGGGCCTCAGTAGGAGGCCGATACAGATCATCCAATCGGCACTTCTGGCTGAAGATGGCTGCAAACACTTCAGCCTTGTCTTTTGCACTCACGTACTGGGCTCCGCCATCATTGAAGATGGGGATATTCATGGAGCCTCCTCCTCTCGTTAGTTGTTTAATAGTCCACCACCATTCATGACTGGATGTGGCAGGACTGCAGAGCTTTGGTCTGATCCATTGATTGTGGGATCGCTTAGCCCTGTTTATAGCATGCTGCTTCTGCTTTTTAGCATGCATGTAGTCCTGTGTTGCAGCTTCCCCACGTTGGCACCGCATTTTTAGTTATACCTGGTGCTGCTCCTGGCATGCTCTTCTACACTCCTTATTGAACCAGGGTTGGTCCCCTGGTAGAGTGAGGGATATGCCGGTCCATGAGGTTACAGTTTGTGTTATAATACAATTCTGCTGCTGCTGATGGCCCACAGCGCCTCATGGATGTCCAGTTTTGAGCTGCTAGATCTGTTCTGAATTTATCCCATTTAGCACGGTGGTAGTGCCACACAACACGATGGAGGGTGTCCTCAGTGTGAAGACGGGACTTCATCTCCACAGTGATTGTGTGGTGGTCACTGCTACCAATACTGTCATGGACAGATGCATCTGCGACAGGTAGATTGGTGAGGACGAGGTCAAGTAGGTTTTTCCCTCGTGTTGGTTCTCCCACCACCTGTCACAGGCCCAGACTGGCAGCTATGTCCTTCAGGACTCAACCAGTTAGTAGTGGTGCTACCGAGCCACTCTTGGTGATAGACATTGAAGTCCCCTACCCAGAGTACATTCTGTGCTCTTGCTACTCTCAGTGCTTCTTCTAAGTGGTGTTCAACATGGCGGAGTACTGATTCATCAGCTGAGGGAGGACGGTAGGTGGTAATCAGCAGGAGGTTTCCTTGTCCATGCTTGACCTGAAGCCATGAGACTTCATGTGGTCCGGCGTCAATGTGGAGGACTCCCAGGGCCACTCCTTCCCGACTGTATACCACTGTGCTGCCACCCCTGGTGGGTCTGTCCTTCTGGTGGGACAGGACATACCCAGGGATGGTGATGGAGGAGTTTGGGACATTGGCTGAAAGGTATGATTCTGTGAGTATAACTATGTCAGGCTGTTGCTTGACTAGTCTGTGGGACAGCTCTCCCAATTTTGGCACAAGTCCCCAGATGTTGGTGAGGAGGACTTTGCAGGGTCGACTGGGCTGGGTGTGCCGTTGCCATGTCCGTAGTTGGTGCCGAGGTCCATGCCGGGTGGGCCATCCGGTTTCATTCTTATTATTGTGTTTCGTAGCGGTTTGTTACAACTGAGTGACTTGCTGGGCCATTTCAGAGGGCAGTTAAGAGTCAACCACTTTGCTGTGGCTCTGGAGTCACATATAGGCCAGACCAGGTAAGACGGCAGATTTCATTCCCTAAAGGACAATAGTGAACCAGATGGGTTTTTACAATAGTTTCATGGTTACCATTATTGATACTGTGGCGGATCACCACCTAAACGGGCATTATCCACTTTTCCGTCCGTGGACAAAATAGCGGGCACCTTGCCTTTAAGGCACCTTGCCTTTAAGGCAGGAGAAAAGGAGTGGGCGGGGCCTCAGGCTTTTTCCAGAGAATTCTGGGAGCAGTCTGTTCAGCCTTTTTGGACCATGCAGTTGTATTAAAAAGCCTTTGTTTTCCACACATGGATTCAGCCTTAATTCGTGTTTCGCGGCAGCCTCAACATTGGTGACTCCGACGCTCAGAACGTATTCCGAGCACTGCAATGGCGGACACATACGCAGTTTCCGTGAAACTGCCGGAGTTTTGGGAAAACCAGCCCGAAGCCTGGTTTCTCCAAGCTGAATCCCGCTTCCGGCTGCGAAACATCACCACAGATGGGACGCAGTACGACTACCTCGTCACATCACTCGGTAGCGCCACAGTTTCGAAGGTTTGGACAGCGCTGCAGAACCCACCAGAGGAAGGCAAGTATGCACATCTTAAGGCAGCGCTCCTTAAAAAATTTACGGACTCGGCATACCAGCGAAACTGCCACCTCCTCGACCTTCCAGGCCTCGCTGATGCCTCACCGTCAGACCTCCTCTCCCACATGCTCTCCCTCACCGATGAGAGCCCACCCGGATCCCTCTTCCGCACGCTGTTCATCTGCCAGCTCCCTCTCAGCATCCGCCCAGCGATCGTGGCGTCCGGCCTCACGGACCTGGAAGCCCTGGCCGATGAGGCCGACAAGCTGCTGTCCGCTCACTCCAGCCGCGACGTCACTGCGGACCTGGCAGCCAATGCCTGGGCGCGCCCCTCACCGGCCACCACGCGGCCACAAGGACCAGCCACCAGGCCTATGGGGCCTTCGCGCCCCACTAACCCGGGCCACTGTTACTACCACGCACGGTTCGGCACCAGGGCACAACGGTGCACACCTCCCTGCTCTTTCAAGTCCGCCCCCGTACCAGCCCTCGCGATGGCCATGGGCCATGCGGGCTCCCTGCTGTACGTCACGGATGACAAAACCGGCCGCCGGTTCCTGTGCGACACTGGAGCTCAGCACAGCATCATCCCGACCTCCTCCCTCGACATCCAAAAAGGCGAACGAGGACCGGCGCTGGCTGCGGCTAACGGCTCGGAAATCCGGACGTACGGCACCCGGACAGTCACCTTCGACCTCGCTGGTCGCCGCTACCGATGGGAGTTCATCACTGCCAAGGTGCTCTCCCCTCTCATTGGCACAGATATCCTGTGCGCCCACGGCCTACTGGTAGACATCCCTCGACACCGCCTCATGGACATGAACACCATGTCCCCCATCCTGGGCGCCATGGCCCCCCGTCAACCCGCCGACATGGCGTCACAGTGCCACACCCGGGCCACGGATGACTACTCGGCACTCCTGGCCGAATTACCGGCGCTTAGCAATACGTCCTTCTCCGCGGAGGCTGCCAAACACGGGGTGGAACATTTCATCCCCACCACAGGCCCCCCAGTGTACGCCCACGCCCGCAGGCTGGACCCGGCCAAACTGGAGATCGCGCGGACCGAGTTTGCCACCATGGAACAGCTCGGCATCATCCGCCGCTCCAACAGTCCCTGGGCCTCCCCACTCCACATCGCCCCCAAACCAGGCGGGGGTTGGCGCCGCTGCGGGGATTACCGCCGACTCAACGAAGCCACCACCCCTGATCGGTACCCCGTGCCGCACATTCAGGACTTCTCGGCTAGACTGGCCGGCCGCTCAGTCTTTTCCAAGGTCGACCTGGTGTGCGGCTACCACCAAGTCCCCGTCCAACCCGCGGACTTCCCCAAGACAGCCGTAATCAGCCCCTTCGGCCTGTTCGAGTTCCTGCGGATGCCCTTCGGCCTCAAAAACGCGGCCCAGGCATTCCAACGGCTCATGGACTCGGTCCTTCGGGACCTGAAGTTCCTGTTCGTCTACCTGGACGACATCCTGGTAGCCAGTTCCTCCAAGCAGGAACACCTCGAACACCTTCGCATCCTGTTCGGGCGCCTCAGCGACCACGGGCTCATCCTCAGCCCAGCCAAATGCCAGTTCGGCCTGGACTAGATCAACTTCCTCGGCCACCACATCACCCATGCTGGGGCCATTCCCCTGCCCACCAAGGTGCAGGCCGTCCAACAATTTCCCTGCCCCACCACCATCAAAGGCCTCCAGGAGTTCCTCGGGATGGTGAATTTCTATAACCACTTCATCCCCAAAGTGGCGTCCCTCATGAGGCCCCTGTATGAAGCCCTCCGGGGCAGGAGCGGCAAGATGGCGGTCGAATGGACGGCAGACGCGTCCGCCGCCTTCGACTCCACCAAGACCGCGCTCGCCAACGCCACCCTGCTCGCACACCCACGGCCAAATGCCAGGGTAGCGCTCACCACGGACGCTTCCGACCACGCGGTCGGCGCCGTGTATGAGCAGTGGGTCGACGGCGCCTGGCAACCACTTGCCTCTTCAGCCGCCAACTACGCCCCCCCGGAGGTCAAGTACAGCACCTTCGACCGCGAGCTCCTCGCGCTGTTCCTGGCGGTCCGCCATTTTCGGTTTTTGCTTGAGGGCCACCCCTTCACTGCATTTGTCGACCACAAGCCCCTGACATTCGCAATGGCAAAGACAACCGACCCCTGGTCCGCCAGGCAGCAGCGCCAGCTCGCAGCAGTGTCCGAGTTCACCACGGACATCCAACACGTCTCCGGCCGAGGCAATGTGGTAGCCGACTGCCTCTCCCGCCCCGCCATCCACGCCGCACACCTGGCAGTCGACTACGCTCAACTCGCAGCAGACCAGATCAACGACCCTGATCTGCTCTCCGTACCCACCAACCTACCAGGGCTACGCCTGGCCGACGTCGCCTGTGGCCCGAGCGCAGTCACGGTCAAGTGCGACATATCCCTATGTCAACCTCGGCCCGTCGTCCCAGCGTCCAGGCGCCGTCGGGTATTCGACATTCTCCACAACCTCTCCCACCCCGGCGCCCGCGCATCCATCAAATTGGTAGCCAACCGCTTTGTCTGGCGCGGCCTTCGCAAGGATGTGCGTACTTGGGCCAACTCCTGCCTAGCCTGCCAACGGGCAAAGGTACAGCAACACACGAAAGCACACCTCGAGGAGTTTACCGTCCCCTCGCGGAGATTTGACCACATCCACGTGGACATCGTCGGGCCCCTGCCGCCGTCGCAAGGCCGCACGCACTTGCTGACGATCGTTGACCGCACCACGCGCTGGCCCGAGGCAATTCCACTGACCTCTACCACCACCGCCGACATCGCCAGAGCCTTCGTCAGCACTTGGGTCGCATGGTTCGGCGTCCCCTCCGACATGACGTCGGACAGAGGTCCGCTATTTACCTCTGAACTCTGGACCGCCGTCGCACACAATCTCGGGGTGACCATTCACCACACCACAGTGTACCACCCCCAAGCCAACGGACTGTGTGAGCGGTTCCACAGATCCATGAAGGCATCTCTTCGAGCCAGCCTCCAGGACGGCGCCTGGACCGACCGACTTCCGTGGGTCCTCCTCGGCCTGCGCACCGCGGTTAAAGAAGACCTCCACGCATCGGCAGCACAGCTCGTGTACGGTCAGCCGCTGCGCGTACCCGGCGAGTTCCTGCCTACCGCCACGACACCCTGGTCAGCCGACCAGCAACGCCACGACTTGGCATCAACGGCGCTGCAGTTCGCCCCGGCGTCGACGTTGAAAACATTCAAGATGATCCATCTCGGCCTCCTCCTGAGGTCCGGCGTCAATGTTGAGGACTCCCAGGGCCACTCCTTCCCGACTGTATACCACTGTGCCGCCACCCCTGGTGGGTCTGTCCTGCCGGTGGGACAGGACATACCCAGGGATGGTGATGGAGGACATTGGCTGAAAGGTATGATTCTGTGAGTATGACTATGTCAAGCTGTTGCTTGACTAGTCTGTGGGACAGCTCTCCCAATTTTGGCACAAGTCCCCAGATGTTGGTGAGGAGGACTTTGCAGGGTCGACTGGGCTGGTTGTGCCGTTGTCATGTCCCTAGCCGGTGCCGAGGTTGATGCCGGGTGGTCCGTCCGGTTTAAGAACATAAGAACATAAGAAATAGGAGCAGGAGTAGGCCAATCGGCCCCTCGAGCCTGCTCCGCCATTCAATACGATCATGGCTGATCTGATCCTAACCTCAAATCTAAAGAACACAAGAAGTAGGAGCAGGACCCGGCCACTCAGCCCCTGGGCCCGCTACGCCACCCACAGGGCCTTGACCGATCCGAACTCAGCCTCATGTCCAATTTCCTGCCCGCTCCCCGTAACCCCTAATTCCCTTTACTTCTAGGAAACTGTCTATTTCTGTTTTAAATTTATTTAATGATGTAGCTTCCACAGCTTCCTGGGGCAGCAAATTCCACAGACCTACTACCCTCTGAGTGAAGAAGTTTCTCCTCATCTCAGTTTTGAAAGAGCAGCCCCTTATTCTAAGATTATGCCCCCTAGTTCTAGTTTCACCCATCCTTGGGAACATCCATACCGCATCCACCCGATCAAGCCCTTTCACAATCTTGTATGTTTCAATAAGATCGCCTCTCATTCTTCTGAACTCCAATGAGTAGAGTCCTAATCTACTCAACCTCTCCTCATATGTCCACCCCCCCATCCCCGGGGTTAACCGAGTGAACCTTCTTTGTACTGTCTCGAGAGCAAGTATGTCTTTTCTTAAGTATGGACACCAAAACTGTATGCAGTATTCCAGGTGCGGTCTCACCAATACCTTATATAACTGCAGCAATACCTCCCTGTTTTTATAATCTATCCCCCTAGCAATAAAAGCCAACATTCCGTTGGCCTTCTTGATCATCTGCTGCACCTGCATATTAACTTTTTGATTTTCTTGCACTAGGACCCCCATTTCCTTTGTACTGCAGTACTTTCCAGTTTCTCGCCATTAAGATATTGGCCCAAAAATTCGGCCCTTCCCGGGTGAGTACACAGTCCGTACTCACCCGTATTGCTTCCCGAAGTGCTGGTTTCCTGCATGCACTGCGCATGCGCGGGAAACCGGAACTTCCGGTATGGTGAAGGGGGCGGTTACCAGGTGAACCGCGTGCGTGCTAGAGGCTGCTTGCAACCAGCACACTTAGATTTTTTTTCAGGTTTCTACGTGAGGGTAAGTATTGAAGATACTACGCTAATAAAAAGGAGGCATAAGACCCCTTTTGAACAAGGTAAGTGGTTAATTAAGTATAATTTTATATTTTTTTCAACAGGTTTATCTTTTTAAGATACTTTAAAGAAAGGTAAGTTTATTTTTATAACTTTTAAAAAGTATTTTAATAGTTTCAAAAATTTAAATTTTTGTTTAAAGTGGTTAATTTATTTAACTATAGTTATTTTATAAATGTGATGGTTTTTTTAAAAATTTATTTTAAGTTTAGCTGTTCTTTTGTAGCCGATTTCAATTCACAGATTTGACAGGTCTCCTGTCAAATCTATGAATGAAAGATGGTCTGCTGCCATTGGCTCTCCATGGCCCACGTGATCCCAGGGGTCGCATCGCACTAACTGCGCCCCTGGAACACGCAAGCACTGCGCGCCGGCAGTTGGGAGAGGCCCAGGACCCAAAGTTCCCGTGGACCCAAAACACAACGGCAGGCGCGGTAGGTAAGAGCGCGCGCGATCCTTACCCCTGCGGCAAGCCAGACATGCGAATTTCTGGGCCAATAACTTGCTCTCTGATTTTTCCTGCCAAAGTGCATAACCTCACATTTTCCAATATTGTATTGCATCTGCCAAATCTCTGCCCACTCACCCAGCCTGTCTATATCCCCTTGTAGGTTTTTTATGTCCTCCTCACTTTCTACTTTCCCTCCCATCTTTGTATCATCTGCAAACTTTGATATGTTACACTCGGTCCCCTCCTCCAAATCGTTAATATAGATTGTGAAGAGCTGGGGACCCAGCACCGACCCCTGCGGAACACCACTGGCAACTGGTTGCCAGTCCGAGAATGAACCATTTATCCCAACTCTCTACTTCCTGTTAGATAACCAATCCTCCACCCATGCCAGAATATTAACCCCAATCCAGTGATTTTTTTAACTTGAGCAATAATCTTTTATGTGGCACCTTGTCGAATGCCTTCTGGAAGTCTAAATACACTACATCAACTGGTTCCCCTTTATCCACCCTGTATGTTATGTCCTCAAAGAACTCAAGCAAATTTGTCAGACATGACTTCCCCTTCATAAAGCCATGCTGACTTTGTCCTATTAAATTATGTTTATCTAAATTTTCCGTTACTGTCTCCTTAATAATAGACTCCAAAATTTTACCCACCACAGATGTTAGGCTAACTGGTCTATAATTTCCAGCCTTCTGCCTACTACCCTTTTTAAATAAGGGTGTTACATTAGCAATTTTCCAATCTGCCGGGACCTTTGCTGAGTCCAGGGAATTTTGGAAAATTAATACCAAAGCATCCACAATCCCTACTGCCACTTCCCTCAAGACCCTAGGATGTAAGCCATCAGGTCCAGGGGATTTATCCGCCTTGAGTCCCATTATTTTACTGAGTACCAATTCCTTAGTGATTTTAATCGTATTTAGCTCCTCCCCCCTAGAGCCCCCTGTTTGTCCAGTGTTGGGATATTCTTAGAGTCCTCTACCATAAAGACTGAAACAAAATATTTGTTCAGCATTTTTGCCATCTCCATGTTTCCCACCATTAATTTCCCGGTCTCATCCTCTAAAGGACCTACGTTTGCCTCAGCCACCCTTTTTCTTTTTATATAACTATAGAAACTCTTGCTATCTGTTTTTATATTTTTTGCTAATTTATTTTCATAATCTATCTTCCCTTTCTTAATCAATCCTTCAGTTACTTTTTGCTGTCTTTTGAAGACTTCCCAATCTTCTATCCTCCCACTAAGTTTGGCTACCTTATATGTCCTTGTTTTTAGTCGGATACTATCCTTAATTTCTTTACTTAGCCACGGATGGCTGTCATTTCTTTTACACCCTTTTTTTCCTCAGTGGAATATATTTTTTTTGAAAGTTGTAAAGTAACTCCTTAAATGAACACCACTGCTCATGTACCGTCTTACCCTTTAATCTATTTTCCCAGTCCACTTTAATCAATTCTGCTCGCATACCATCATAGTCTCATTTATTCAAGCTCAGTACGCTTGTTTGAGAACCAACCTTCTCATCCTCTAATTGGATATGGAATTCAACCATGTTATGGTCACTCATTCCAAGGGGATCCTTAACTAGGACATTATTAATTAATCCTGACTCTTTACACAGGACCAGGTCCAAGGTTGCTTGCCCCCTTGTAGGATCAGTTACATACTGCTCAAGAAATCCATCCCTAATACACTCAATAAACTCTTCCTCAAGGCTGCCCTGCCCAATTTGATTTGTCCAGTTAATATGATAGTTAAAATCCTCCATAATTATAGCTGTTCCCTTATTACATGCCCCAACTATTTCCTGATTAATACTTCTTCCAGCAGAGTTGCAACTATTAGGAGGCCTATAAACTACTCCCACTAGTGTTTTTTTCCCCTTATTATTCCTTATCTCCACCCAAACGGTTTCATTATCCTGATCCTTTGACCCAATATCATTTCTCTGTATTACAGTGATTCCTTCCTTTGTTAACATAGCCACCCCACCTCCCCTTCCTTCCTGCCTGTCCTTCCTGATTGTTAAATACGCTGGCATATTTAATTCCCAGTCGTTGTCACCCTGCAGCCATGTTTCTGTAATGGCCACAAGATCATACCCATACGTAGTTATTTGTGCCGTTAACTCGTCCATTTTGTTACGAATGCTACGTGCATTCAGATAAAGAACTTTCAAATATGTTTTGTGACACTTAGTTCCTGCTTTTTCCATTTTTAACACTTTACCTTTTACTCCATACCTTCTGTCCCTTCCTGACACGCTTTCCTCTGTCTCCCTGCTCAGGTGCCCAACCCCCTGCCACTTTAGTTTAAACCCTCCCCAACAGCACTAGCAAACACTCCCTCTAGGACAGCGGTCCTGGCCCTGCCCAGGTGCAGACCGTTCGGTTTGTACGGGTCCCACCTCCCCCAGAACCGGTTCCAATGTCCCAGGAATTTGAATCCATCCCCCTTGCACCATTCCTCTAGCCAGGTATTCATTTCAAATATCCTCCTATTTCTACTCTGACTAGCACGTGGCACTGGTAGCAATCCTGAGATTACTACCTTTGAGGTCCTATTTTTTAATTTAACTCCTAACTCCCTATATTCTGCTTTTAGGACCTCATCCCCCTTTTTACCTATATCATTGGTGCCTATGTGCACCACAACAGCTGGCTATTATCCCTCCTCCTCCAAAATGTTCTGTAGCCGCTCCGAGACGTCCTTGACCCTTGCACCAGGGAGGCAACACACCATCCTGGAGTCTCGGTTGCGGCCGCAGAAACGCCTATCTATTCCCCTTACAATTGAGTCCCCTATCACGAGAGCTCTTTCACTCTTTTTCCACCCAGCCTGTGCAGCAGAGCCATCCACAGTGCCAGGAAGTTGGCTGCTGCTGCCTTCCCCGATAAGTCATTCCCCCAACAGTATCCAAAGTGGTATAGCTGTTTGAGAGTGGGATGTCCACAGTGGATCCCTGCACTACCTTCCTGCACCTCTTACTCTGCCTGGTGGTCACCCATTTACTTCCTGCCTGTGCACCCTTTGTCTGCGGTGTGACCAACTCGCTAAACGTGCTATCTACGAGGTTCTCAGCATCGCGAATGCTCCAATACACATCCATCCGCAGCTCCAGCGCCGCAATGCGGTCTGTCAGTAGCTGCAGCTGGATACACTTCCTGCACACGTGGTTGTCAGGGACACCAGAAGGGTCCCTGATTTCCCACATCGAGCAGGAGGAGCATAACAGGGGGCTGGGCTGTCCTATCATGACTTACCCTTTAATTAATTGAACTTAAATTAAATCAAATCAATGCCACCAATTACACTCAATTAAATGACATACTCAAGGGCCCTTGGTTACTAGCACTAGAAACTATATCCACAAAATTAAGACCTTCTAAACTTTATAAACTATGAACCTTAACTGTCAAACTATAGAGTAGTATAACTACTTACCTAGCCATACTCACCCAATCAGCTGCTCCCTCCTGCCCGCGTCACGTTTTGAAACGTGACGGGGCTCTGGAATGCCGCCGCCGGTCTGAGATTGGTATGCCTGTGAAAGAAAAGCCCGCGAAAGTGAGTTTAAATACTCAACGGCCCTCCGGTCTCACCGCTCACGACACCAGCCTGTGAAAGAAAAGCCCGCGAAAGTGAGTTTAAATTCTCACTGGACCTCCGGTCTCGCCGCTCCCGACACCAGCCTGTTTCATTCTTATTATTGTGTTTCGTAGTGGTTTGTTACAACTGAGTGACTTGCTGCGTCATTTCAGAGGGCAGTTAAGAGTCAACCACATTGCTGTGGGTCTGGAGTCACATATAGGCCAGACTGGGTAAGGACGGCAGATTTCATTCCCTAAAGGATAATAGTGAACCAGATGGGTTTTGACACTAGCTTTTCATTCCAGATTTATTTAATTAACTGAATTTAAATTCCCAGCTGCCGTGTTGGGATTTGAACTCACGTCTCTGAGTCATTATTCCAGGCCTCTGGATTACTAGTCCAGTCCCATTACCATTACCACTATGCTACCGTTCTCATGGCAGCTCACTCACACTATTTCTGGGTGCTGACGCCCCAGTATCTGGAGGGTCTTTGATATTTCCTGCTCACAACTTTCATCTTCCTCAGGAATCATCTTCACGAGGGCAGCTGGGAATGATTCCACGTTGAGGTACATTTTAGCAGTCTTTCCAGAGCCCTCTGGAAGTTTAGAATTTCTCACTTCAGTGTTTGACGTTGTTACTGCCCTCTCACTGAGCTGTCTGATACACTCTCAGCAGCTCCATCCTGTTCTTTACTCTAAATCTACTGCTCTTCAATCTGAAGAACGGTTTTAACCAGACAATTTCTGGGAGTAATGGTCAATTAAAGACTGTCTTTGTTCACTCACTCACAGTCTGAAATCAGATCTCTGCTTGGATGACGCCTCCCTCTCTGACCTCTTTCTCTCCAATAATTAACACTGTTCGTTTACACAGTGCTTCCAATTTTCTCTCGATGATCTTCCAAGATTTGGAAGGGTTTGATGACCCAACTTGTCGTTAAGCTCTCCCTTCGTTGCTCTCTGATGCACAAATGCACAGTTTGTGCCACTTTGCTGTATTTTGTGCTCCCCTGTGGTTTCTGTGTTGCCGTGGTTTCCATTGTGATGCCCGGTTACAGAACCCCTCAGTTGTGATGTGGCCCTGGGTCATGTGCCCATATAAGCCCTGCCAGCTGTCTGTGGCAGTTTAAGGTGGGTGGTGGGGGTGAAGGCCCAGACCTGAGATACAGACCATACGGACAAGGCAACATTCCCAACGCTTGGCAGCCATATTGTATCGAGCAGCTGTTTGTTCCAAATAAAGAACCCACCACACCACAGACCCTCAGAGTACTGGTGACTAAAGGTGTAGAAATGGAAGTGTGGGACAGACATTTCTAGCAGAGTTGCTCCAAAATTGGGATGTTCATGTGACTCAAATCCATTTTAAAATCCTCTATTAATAAAAACCTTTAACTCACAAGATCATTCCGGGGTTAGACCGTGAAAGCATAATTTCCAGCCTGGGTAATATGGGAGAACAATAAGGCTCCTTCACCCCAGTAGGACTGTCTCAAATAATATGGAACGGGTCAGATACTATTTGAAATGGACTAGAAAGCATGGGCTAAAATTCGATGAAACTTCGTGCTGCCTGCTAATTAT
Organism: Squalus acanthias; assembly: GCA_030390025.1. Taxonomy (NCBI): domain Eukaryota; kingdom Metazoa; phylum Chordata; class Chondrichthyes; order Squaliformes; family Squalidae; genus Squalus; species Squalus acanthias. Next base: position 27,668,292 of record CM059445.1, read on the forward strand.
ATTGATAGCAGGGCACAGCTTGAAGAAGAGCGCGCTGCTGACTGGCTGTGGGCTCAGCAGAGGGCCGAAGTTCGCGATGCTCGCGCGAGGCTAGCTTTATTTAAAGCCAGCCTGCACCTCTTAAAGGGAGCCTGCACCTCTTAAAGGTGAGCTGCCATCTGGTTATCAAAAAATGTAAAACTGCTTCAGCACAAACCAAAATGGCTCAGCAGGCCAGGGAAGGGGCACCCAGGGTCTCGGTCACAGCACTCGAGGGGTTTGTGCAGGAGGTGAACACTCAAAGAGAGGTCATCTACCCACAGGGGGCCAGAAGGCCCTCCAGAAACACTGTAAGATGGATCTGGCACCAGATCGCCGAGGGGGTCACTGCCAGCAGTGTCGCCCCCCAGGACGTGGCTCCACTGCCGAAAGAACTTTAATGACCTCAGACAAGTGGTCAAGGTCAGTAAATGCATCTTCAAAAGTCGTCTCCTACCAAATGCACCACCAGCCTCATACACTGCTCAATGCACAACATCCCCATCACTACCACCAATCTCTAGCAGACACCAGGCACACCTCACATTCCCAGATTCACCTCGTCCTCACACACCTATCACTGCTGCAAGCCTTGCGCCAACATCTCAAACCATGCACACATTGTGAGCTATTCAAACATGACAGGCACATCACCCAAACACATTGAACCACACGCACTGACACACTTCCCTTTCTCTTGCAGGCCAAGGTGGCACAGAACAGGAGGGAGCAGCAGCGAACCAGCGGGAGAGGGGCAAGGCTACATGTCGTCACACCCATGGAGGAGATGGTGCTTCAGATAATTGGAAGGGCCGTCACTGCGGCCGTGGCAAGCGTCGACGTTGAAAACATTCAAGATGATCCATCTCGGCCTCCTCCTGAGGTCCGGCGTCAATGTTGAGGACTCCCAGGGCCACTCCTTCCCGATTGTATACCACTGTGCCGCCACCCCTGGTGGGTCTGTCCTGCCGGTGGGACAGGACATACCCAGGGATGGTGATGGAGGACATTGGCTGAAAGTTATGATTCTGAGAGTATGACTATGTCAAGCTGTTGCTTGACTAGTCTGTGGGACAGCTCTCCCAATTTTGGCACAAGTCCCAGATGTTGGTGAGGAGGACTTTGCAGGGTCGACTGGGCTGGGTGTGCCGTTGTCATGTCCCTAGCCGGTGCCGAGGTCGATGCCGGGTGGTCCGTCCGGTTTAAGAACATAAGAACATAAGAAATAGGAGCAGGAGTAGGCCAATCGGCCCCTCGAGCCTGCTCTGCCATTCAATAAGATCATGGCTGATCTGATCCTAACCTCAAATCTAAAGAACACAAGAAGTAGGAGCAGGACCCGGCCACTCAGCCCCTGGGCCCGCTACGCCACCCACAGGGCCTTGACCGATCCTAACCCAGCCTCATGTCCAATTTCCTGCCCGCTCCCCGTAACCCCTAATTCCCTTTACTTCTAGGAAACTGTCTATTTCTGTTTTAAATTTATTTAATGATGTAGCTTCCACAGCTTCCTGGGGCAGCAAATTCCACAGACCTACTAACCTCTGAGTGAAGAAGTTTCTCCTCATCTCAGTTTTGAAAGAGCAGCCCCTTATTCTAAGATTATGCCCCCTAGTTCTAGTTTCACCCATCCTTGGGAACATCCATACCGCATCCACCCGATCAAGCCCCTTCACAATCTTATATGTTTCAATAAGATCACCTCTCATTCTTCTGAACTCCAATGAGTAGAGTCCCAATCTACTCAACCTCTCCTCATATGTCCACCCCCTCATCCCCAGGGTTAACCGAGTGAACCTTCTTTGTACTGCCTCGAGAGCAAGTATGTCTTTTCTTAAGTATGGACACCAAAACTGTATGCAGTATTCCAGGTGCGATCTCACCAATACCTTATATAACTGCAGCAATACCTCCCTGTTTTTATAATCTATCCCCCTAGCAATAAAAGCCAACATTCCGTTGGCCTTCTTGATCACCTGCTGCACCAGCAAATTAACTTTTTGATTTTCTTGCACTAGGACCCCCAGATCCCTTTGTACTGCAGTACTTTCCAGTTTCTCGCCATTAAGATAATAACTCGCTCTCTGATTTTTCCTGCCAAAGTGCATAATCTCACATTTTCCAATATTGTGTTGCATCTGCCAAATCTCCGCCCACTCACCCAGCCTGTCTATATCCCCTTGTAGGTTTTTTATGTCCTCCTCACTTTCTACTTTCCCTCCCATCTTTGTATCATCTGCAAACTTTGATATGTTACACTCGGTCCCCTCCTCCAAATCGTTAATATAGATTGTAAAGAGTTGGGGACCCAGCACCGACCCCTGGGGAACACCACTGGCTACTGGTTGCCAGTCCAAGAATGAACTATTTATCCCAACTCTCTGCTTCCTGTTAGATAACCAATCCTCCACCCATGCCAGAATATTACCCCCAAACCAGTGATTTTTTATCTGGAGCAATAATCTTTTATGTGGCACCTTGTCGAATGCCTTCTGGAAGTCAGAATACACTACGTCCACTGGTTCCCCTTTATCCACCCTGTACGTTATGTCCTCAAAGAACTCAAGCAAATTTGTCAGACATGACATCCCCTTCATAAAGCCATGCTGAATTTGTCCTATTAAATTATGTTTATCTCAATGTTCCGTTACTGTCTCCTTAATAATAGACTCCAAAATTTTACCCACCACAGATGTGAGGCTAACTGGTCTATAATTTCCAGCCTTCTGCCTACTACCCTTTTTAAATAAGGGTGTTACATTAGCAGTTTTCCAATCTGCCGGGACCTTTGCTGAGTCCAGGGAATTTTGGAAAATTATTACCAAAGCATCCACAATCCCTACTGCCACTTCCCTCAAGACCCTAGGATGTAAGCCATCAGGTCCAGGGGATTTATCCACCTTGAGTCCCGTTATTTTACTGAGTACCAATTCCTTAGTGATTTTAATCGTATTTAGCTCCTCCCCCACTAGAGCCCCCTGTTTGTCCAGTGTTGGGATATTCTTAGTGTCCTCTACCGTAAAGACTGAAACAAAATATTTGTTCAGCATTTTTGCCATCTCCATGTTTCCCACCATTAATTTCCCGGTCTCATCCTCTAAAGGACCTACGTTTGCCTCAGCCACCCTTTTTCTTTTTATATAACGATAGAAACTCTTGCTATCTGTTTTTATATTTTTTGCTAATTTATTTTCATAATCTATCTTCCCTTTCTTAATCAATGCTGCAGTTACTTTTTGCTGTCTTTTGAAGACTTCCCAATCTTCTATCCTCCCACTAAGTTTGGCTACCTTATATGTCCTTGTTTTTAGTTGGATACTATCCTTAATTTCTTTACTTAGCCACGGATGGCTGTCATTTCTTTTACACCCTTTTTTCCTCAGTGGAATATATTTTTTTTGAAAGTTGTAAAATAACTCCTTAAATGAACACCACTGCTCATGTACCGTCTTACCCTTTAATCTATTTTCCCAGTCCACTTTAATCAATTCCACTCGCATACCATCATAGTCTCCTTTATTCAAGCTCAGTACGCTTGTTTGAGAACCAACCTTCTCACCCTCTAATTGGATATGGAATTCAACCATGTCATGGTCTCTCATTCCAAGGGGATCCTTAACTAGGACATTATTAATTAATCCTGACTCATTACACAGGACCAGGTCCAAGGTTGCTTGCCCCCTTGTAGGATCAGTTACATACTGCTCAAGAAATCCATCCCTAATACACTCAATAAACTCTTCCTCAAGGCTGCCCTGCCCAATTTGATTTGTCCAGTTAATATGATAGTTAAAATCCCCCATAATTATAGCTGTTCCCTTATTACATGCCCCAACTATTTCCTGATTAATACTTCTTCCAGCAGAGTTGCAACTATTAGGAGGCCTATATACTACTCCCACTAGTGTTTTTTTCCCCTTATTATTCCTTATCTCCACCCAAACGGTTTCATTATCCTGATCCTTTGACCCAATATCATTTCTCTGTATTACAGTGATTCCTTCCTTTGTTAACATAGCCACCCCACCTCCCCTTCCTTCCTGCCTGTCCTTCCTGATTGTTAAATACCCTGGCATATTTAATTCCCAGTCGTTGTCACCCTGCAGCCATGTTTCTGTAATGGCCACAAGATCATACCCATACGTAGTTATTTGTGCCGTTAACTCGTCCATTTTGTTACGAATGCTACGTGCATTCAGATAAAGAACTTTCAAATATGTTTTGTGACACTTAGTTCCTGCTTTTTCCTTTTTTAACACTTTACCTTTTACTCCATACCTTCTGTCCCTTCCTGACACGCTTTCCTCTGTCTCCCTGCTCAGGTGCCCAACCCCCTGCCACTTTAGTTTAAACCCTCCCCAACAGCACTAGCAAACACTCCCTCTAGGACAGCGGTCCTGGCCCTGCCCAGGTGCAGACCGTCCGGTTTGTACGGGTCCCACCTCCCCCAGAACCGGTTCCAATGTCCCAGGAATTTGAATCCATCCCCCTTGCACCATTCCTCTAGCCAGGTATTCATTTCAAATATCCTCCTATTTCTACTCTGACTAGCACGTGGCACTGGTAGCAATCCTGAGATTACTACCTTTGAGGTCCTATTTTTTAATTTACCTCCTAACTCCCTATATTCTGCTTTTAGGACCTCATCCCCTTTTTTACCTATATCATTGGTGCCTATGTGCACCACGACAGCTGGCTGTTCGCCCTCCCCCTCCAAAATGTTCTGTAGCCACTCCGAGACGTCCTTGACCCTTGCACCAGGGAGGCAAGACACCATCCTGGAGTCTCGGTTGCGGCCGCAGAAACGCCTATCTATTCCCCTTACAATTGAGTCCCCTATCACTATAGCTCTTCCACTCTTTTTCCTCCCAGCCTGTGCAGCAGAGCCACGCATGGTGCCAGGAAGTTGGCTGCTGCTGCCTTCCCCTGATAAGTCATCCCCCCCAACAGTATCCAAAGTGGTATATCTGTTTGAGAGGGGGATGTCCACAGGGGACCCCTGCTCTACCTGCCTGCACCTCTTACTCTGCCTGGTGGTCACCCATTTACTTCCTGCCTGTGCACCCTTTGTCTGCGGTGTGACCAACTCGCTAAACGTGCTATCTACGAGGTTCTCAGCATCGCGAATGCTCCAATACACATCCATCCGCAGCTCCAGCGCCGCAATGCGGTCTGTCAGCAGCTGCAGCTGGATACACTTCCTGCACACGTGGTTGTCAGGGACACCGGAAGGGTCACTGATTTCCCACATCGAGCAGGAGGAGCATAACAGGGGGCTGGGCTGTCCTATCATGACTTACCCTTTAATTAATTGAACTTAAATTATATCAAATCAATGCCACTAATTACACTCAATTAAATGACATACTCAAGGGCCCTTGGTTACCAGCACTAGAAACTATATCCACAAAATTAAGACCTTCTAAACTTTATAAACTATGAACCTTAACTGTCAAACTATAGAGTAGTATAACTACTTACCTAGCCATACTCACCCAATCAGCTGCTCCCTCCTGCCTGCGTCACGTTTTGAAACGTGACGGGGCTCTGGAATGCCGCCGCCGGTCTGAGATTGGTATGCTTGTGAAAGAAAAGCCCGCGAAAGTGAGTTTAAATACTCAATGGGCCTCCGGTCTCACCGCTCACGACACCAGCCTGTGAAAGAAAAGCCCGCGAAAGTGAGTTTAAATACTCACTGGACCTCCGGTCTCACCGCTCCCGACACCAGCCTGTGAAAGAAAAGCCCGCGAAAGTGAGTTTAAATACTCATGGGCCTCCGGTCTCGCCGCTCCCGACACCAGCCTGTTTCATTCTTATTATTGTGTTTCGTAGTGGTTTGTTACAACTGAGTGACTTGCTGCGTCATTTCAGAGGGCAGTTAAGAGTCAACCACATTGCTGTGGGTCTGGAGTCACATATAGGCCAGACTGGGTAAGGACGGCAGATTTCATTCCCTAAAGGATAATAGTGAACCAGATGGGTTTTGACACTAGCTTTTCATTCCAGATTTATTTAATTAACTGAATTTAAATTCCCCAGCTGCCGTGTTGGGATTTGAACTCACGTCTCTGGGTCATTATTCCAGGCCTCTGGATTACTAGTCCAGTCCCATTACCATTACCACTATGCTACCATTCTCATGGCAGCTCACTCACACTATTTCTGGGTGCTGACGCCCCAGTGTCTGGAGGGTCTTTGATATTTCCTGCTCACAACTTTCATCTTCCTCAGGAATCATCTTCACGAGGGCAGCTGGGAATGATTCCACGTTGAGGTACATTTTAGCAGTCTTTCCAGAGCCCTCTGGAAGTTTAGAATTTCTCACTTCAGTGTTTGACGTTGTTACTGCCCTCTCACTGAGCTGTCTGATACACTCTCAGTAGCTCCATCCTGCTCTTTACTCTAAATCTACTACTCTTCAATCTGAAGAACGGTTTTAACCAGACAATTTCTGGGAGTAATGGTCAATTAAAGATTGTCTTTGTTCACTCACTCACAGTCTGAAATCAGATCTCTGCTTGGATGACTCCTCCCTCTCTGACCTCTTTCTCTTCGATAATGAACACTGTTCCTTCACACAGTGTTTCCAATTTTCTCTTGATGATCTTCCGAGATTTGGAAGGGTTTGATGACCCTACTTGTCGTTAAGCTCTCCCTTCGTTGCTCTCTGATGCACAAATGCACAGTTTGTGCCACTTTGCTGTATTTTGTGCTCCCCTGTGGTTTCTGTGTTGCCGTGGTTTCCATTGTGATGCCTGGTTACAGAACCCCTCAGTTGTGATGTGGCCCTGGGTCATGTGCCCATATAAGCCCTGCCAGCTGTCTGTGGCAGTTTAAGGTGGGTGGTGGGGGTGAAGGCCCAGACCTGAGATACAGACCATACGGACAAGGCAACATTCCCAACGCTTGGCAGCCATATTGGATCGAGCAGCTGTTTGTTCCAAATAAAGAACCCACCGCACCACAGACCCTCAGAGTACTGGTGACTAAAGGTGTAGAAATGGGAGTGTGGGACAGACATTTCTAGCAGAGTTGCCCCAAAATTGGGATGTTCATGTGACTCAAATCCATTTTAAAATCCTCTATTAATAAAAACCTGAACTCACAAGATCATTCCGGGGTTAGACCGTGAAAGCATAATTTCCAGCCCGGGTAATATGGGAGAACAATAAGGCTCCTTCACCCCAGTAGGATTGTCTCAAATAATATGGAACGGGTCAGATACTATTTGAAATGGACTAGAAAGCATGGGCTAAAATTCGATGAAACTTCGTGCTGCCTGCTAATTATATTGATAGCAGGGCACAGCTTGAAGAAGAGCGCGCTGCTGACTGGCTGTGGGCTCAGCAGAGGGCCGAAGTTCGCGATGCTCGCGCGAGGCTAGCTTTATTCAAAGCCAGCCTGCACCCCTTAAAGGGAGCCTGCAGCTCTTAAAGGTGAGCTGCCATCTGGTTATCAAAAAATGTAAAACTGCTTCAGCACAAACCAAAATGGCTCAGCAGGCCAGGGAAGGGGCACCCAGGGTCTCGGTCGCAGCACTCGAGGGGTTTGTGCAGGGGGTGAACACTCAAAGAGAGGTCATCTACCACAGGGGGCCAGAAGGCCCTCCAGAAGCACTGTAAGATGGATCTGGCACCAGATCGCCAAGGGGGTCACTGCCAGCATGTCGCCCCCCAGGACGTGGCTCCACTGCCGAAAGAACTTTAATGACCTCAGACAAGTGGTCAAGGTCAGTAAATGCATCTTCAAAAGCTGTCTCCTACCAAATGCACCACCAGCCTCATACACTGCTCAATGCACAACATCCCCATCACTACCACCAATCTCTAGCAGACACCAGGCACACCTCACATTCCCAGCTTCACCTCGTCCTCACACACCTATCACTGCTGTAAGCCTTACACCCACATCTCAAACCATGCACACATTGTGAGCATTTCAAACATGACAGGCACATCACCCAAACACATTGAACCACACGCACTGACACACTTCCCTTTCTCTTGCAGGCCAAGGTGGCACAGAACAGGAGGGAGCAGCAGCGAACCAGCGGGAGAGGGGCAAGGCTACATGTCGTCACACCCATGGAGGAGACGGTGCTTCAGATAATTGGAAGGGTCGTCACTGCGGCCGTGGCAAGCGTCGATGTTGAAAACATTCAAGATGATCCATCTCGGCCTCCTCCTGAGGTCCGGCGTCAATGTTGAGGACTCCTAGGGCCACTCCTTCCCGACTGTATCCCACTGTGCCGCCACCACTGGTGGGTCTGTCCTGCCGGTGGGACAGGACATACCCAGGGATGGTGATGGAGGACATTGCCTGAAAGGTATGATTCTGTGAGTATGACTATGTCAAGCTGTTGCTTGACTAGTCTGTGGGACAGCTCTCCCAATTTTGGCACAAGTCCCAGATGTTGGTGAGGAGGACTTTGCAGGGTCGACTGGGCTGGGTGTGCCGTTGTCATGTCCCTAGCCGGTGCCGAGGTCGATGCCGGGTGGTCCGTCCGGTTTAAGAACATAAGAACATAAGAAATAGGAGCAGGAGTAGGCCAATCGGCCTCTCGAGCCTGCTCCGCCATTCAATACGATCATGGCTGATCTGATCCTAACCTCAAATCTAAAGAACACAAGAAGTAGGAGCAGGACCCGGCCACTCAGCCCCTGGGCCCGCTACGCCACCCACAGGGCCTTGACCGATCCGAACTCAGCCTCATGTCCAATTTCCTGCCCGCTCCCCGTAACCCCTAATTCCCTTTACTTCTAGGAAACTGTCTATTTCTGTTTTAAATTTATTTAATGATGTAGCTTCCACAGCTTCCTGGGGCAGCAAATTCCACAGACCTACTACCCTCAGAGTGAAGAAGTTTCTCCTCATCTCAGTTTTGAAAGAGCAGCCCCTTATTCTAAGATTATGCCCCCTAGTTCTAGTTTCACCCATCCTTGGGAACATCCATACCGCATCCAGCCGATCAAGCCCCTTCACAATCTTATATGTTTCAATAAGATCGCCTCTCATTCTTCTGAACTCCAATGAGTAGAGTCCCAATCTACTCAACCTCTCCTCATATGTCCACCTTCTCATCCCCAGGGTTAACCGAGTGAACCTTCTTTGTACTGCCTCAAGAGCAAGTATGTCTTTTCTTAAGTATGGACACCAAAACTGTATGCAGTATTCCAGGTGCGGTCTCACCAATACCTTATATAACTGCAGCAATACCTCCATGTTTTTATAATCTATTCCCCTAGCAATAAAAGCCAACATTCCGTTGGCCTTCTTGATCATCTGCTGCACCAGCAAATTAACTTTTTGATTTTCTTGCACTAGGACCCCCAGATCCCTTTGTACTGCAGTACTTTCCAGTTTCTCGCCATTAATAACTTGCTCTCTGATTTTTCCTGCCAAAGTGCATAACCTCACATTTTCCAATATTGTATTGCATCTGCCAAATCTCTGCCCACTCACCCAGCCTGTCTATATCCCCTTGTAGGTTTTTTATGTCCTCCTCACTTTCTACTTTCCCTCCCATCTTTGTATCATCTGCAAACTTTGATATGTTACACTCAGTCCCCCTCCTCCAAATCGTTAATATAGATTGTAAAGAGTTGGGGACCCAGCACCGACCCCTGCGGAACACCACTGGCTACTGGTTGCCAGTCCGAGAATGAACCATTTATCCCAACTCTCTGCTTCCTGTTAGATAACCAATCCACCACCCATGCCAGAATATTACCCCCAAACCAGTGATTTTTTATCTGGAGCAATAATCTTTTATGTGGCACCTTGCCGAATGCCTTCTGGAAGTCTAAATACACTACGTCCACTGGAAAATTATTACCAAAGCATCCACAATCCTTACTGCCACTTCCCTCAAGACCCTAGGATGTAAGCCATCAGGTCCAGGGGATTTATCCGCCTCGAGTCCCATTATTTTACTGAGTACCAATTCCTTAGTGTTTTTAATCGTATTTAGCTCCTCCCCCCCTAGAGCCCCCTGTTTGTCCAGTGTTGGGATATTCTTAGTGTCCTCTACCGTAAAGACTGAAACAAAATATTTGTTCAGCATTTTTGCCATCTCCATGTTTCCCACCGTTAATTTCCCGGTCTCATCCTCTAAAGGACCTACGTTTGCCTCAGCCACCCTTTTTCTTTTTATATAACTATAGAAACTCTTGCTATCTGTTTTTATATTTTTTGCTAATTTATTTTCATAATCTATCTTCCCTTTCTTAATCAATCCTTTAGTTACTTTTTGCTGTCTTTTGAAGACTTCCCAATCTTCTATCCTCCCACTAAGTTTGGCTACCTTATATGTCCTTGTTTTTAGTCGGATACTATCCTTAATTTCTTTACTTAGCCACGGATGGCTGTCATTTCTTTTACACCCTTTTTTCCTCAGTGGAATATTTTTATTTTGAAAGTTGTAAAATAACTCCTTAAATGAACACCACTGCTCATGTACCGTCTTACCCTTTAATCTATTTTCCCAGTCCACTTTAATCAATTCCGCTCGCACACCATCATAGTCACCTTTATTCAAGCTCAGTACGCTTGTTTGAGAACCAACCTTCTCACCCTCTAATTGGATATGGAATTCAACCATGTTATGGTCACTCATTCCAAGGGGATCCTTAACTAGGACATTATTAATTAATCCTGACTCATTACACAGGACCAGGTCCAAGGTTGCTTGCCCCCTTGTAGGATCAGTTACATACTGCTCAAGAAATCCATCCCTAATACACTCAATAAACTCTTCCTCAAGGCTGCCCTGCCCAATTTGATTTGTCCAGTTAATATGATAGTTAAAATCCCCCATAATTATAGCTGTTCCCTTATTACATGTCCCAACTATTTCCTGATTAATACTTCTTCCAGCAGAGTTGCAACTATTAGGAGGCCTATATACTACTCTCACTAGTGTTTTTCCCCCTTATTATTCCTTATCTCCACCCAAACGGTTTCATTATCCTGATCCTTTGTCCCAATATCATTTCTCTGTATTACAGTGATTCCTTCCTTTATTAACATAGCCACCCCACCTCCCCTTCCTTCCTGCCTGTCCTTCCTGATTGTTAAATACCCTGGCATATTTAATTCCCAGTCATTGTCACCCTGCAGCCATGTTTCTGTAATGGCCACAAGATCATACCCATACGTAGTTATTTGTGCCGTTAACTCGTCCATTTTGTTACGAATGCTACGTGCATTCAGATAAAGAACTTTCAAATATGTTTTGTGACACTTAGTTCCTGCTTTTTCCTTTTTTAACACTTTACCTTTTACTCCATACCTTCTGTCCCTTCCTGACACGCTTTCCTCTGTCTCCCTGCTCAGGTGCCCAACCCCCTGCCACTTTAGTTTAAACCCTCCCCAACAGCACTAGCAAACACTCCCTCTAGGACAGCAGTCCCGGCCCTGCCCAGGTGCAGACCGTCCGGTTTGTACCGGTCCCACCTCCCCCAGAACCGGTTCCAATGTCCCAGGAATTTGAATCCCTCCCCCTTGCACCATTCCTCTAGCCACGTATTCATTTGAAATATCCTCCTATTTCTACTCTGACTAGCATGTGGCACTGGTAGCAATCCTGAGATTACTACCTTTGAGGTTCTATTTTTTAATTTACCTCCTAACTCCCTATATTCTGCTTTTAGGACCTCATCCCCTTTTTTACCTATATCGTTGGTGCCTATGTGCACCACGACAGCTGGCTGTTCGCCCTCCCCCTCCAAAATGTTCTGTAGCCGCTCCGAGACGTCCTTGACCCTTGCACCAGGGAGGCAACACACCATCCTGGAGTTTCGTTTGCGGCTGCAGAAACGCCTATCTATTCCCCTTACAATTGAGTCCCCTATCACTATAGCTCTTCCACTCTTTTTCCTCCCAGCCTGTGCAGCAGAGCCACGCATGGTGCCAGGAAGTTGGCTGCTGCTGCCTTCCCCTGATAAGTCATCCCCCCCAACAGTATCCAAAGTGGTATATCTGTTTGAGAGGGGGATGTCCACAGGGGACCCCTGCACTACCTGCCTGCACCTCTTACTCTGCCTGGTGGTCACCCATTTACTTCCTGCTTGTGCACCCTTTGTCTGCGGTGTGACCAACTCGCTAAACGTGCTATCCACGAGGTTCTCAGCATCGCGAATGCTCCAATACACATCCATCCGCAGCTCCAGCGCCGCAATGCGGTCTGTCAGTAGCTGCAGCTGGATACACTTCCTGCACACGTGGTTGTCAGGAACACCGGAAGGGTCCCTGATTTCCCACATCGAGCAGGAGGAGCATAACAGGGGGCTGGGCTGTCCTATCATGACTTACCCTTTAATTAATTGAACTTAAATTAAATCAAATCAATGCCACTAATTACACTCAATTAAATGACATACTCAAGGGCCCTTGGTTACCAGCACTAGAAACTATATCCACAAAATTAAGACCTTCTAAACTTTATAAACTATGAACCTTAACTGTCAAACTATAGAGTAGTATAACTACTTACCTAGCCGTACTCACCCAATCAGCTGCTCCCTCCTGCCCGCGTCACGTTTTGAAACATGACGGGGCTCTGGAATGCCGCCGCCGGTCTGAGATTGGTATGCTTGTGAAAGAAAAGCCCACGAAAGTGAGTTTTAAAACTCACAGGACCTCCGGTCTCACCGCTCCCGACACCAGCCTGTGAAAGAAAAGCCCGCGAAAGTGAGTTTAAATACTCACAGGGCTTCCGGTCTGCCGCTCCCGACACCAGCCTGTTTCATTCTTATTATTGTGTTTCGTAGTGGTTTGTTACAACTGAGTGACTTGCTGGGCCATTAAAGAGGGCAGTTAAGAGTCAACCACATTGCTGTGGGTCTGGAGTCACATATAGGCCAGACTGGGTAAGGACGGCAGATTTCACTCCCTAAAGGATAATAGTGAACCAGATGGGTTTTGACACTAGCTTTTCATTCCAGATTTATTTAATTAACTGAATTTAAATTCCCCAGCTGCCGTGTTGGGATTTGAACTCACGTCTCTGGGTCATTAGTCCAGGCCTCTGGATTACTAGCCCAGTCCCATTACCATTACCACTATGCTACCGTTCTCATGGCAGCTCACTCACACTATTTCTGGGTGCTGACACCCCAGTGTCTGGAGGGTCTTTGATGTTTCCTGCTCACAACTTTCATCTTCCTCAGAAATCATCTTCACGAGGGCAGCTGGGAATGATTCCACGTTGAGGTACATTTTAGCAGTCTTTCCAGAGCCCTCTGGAAGTTTAGAATTTCTCACTTCAGTATTGGACGTTGTTACTGCCCTCTCACTGAGCTGTCTGATACACTCTCAGCAGCTCCATCCTGTTCTTTACTCTAAATCTACTACTCTTCAATCTGAAGAACGGTTTTAACCAGACAATTTCTGGGAGTAATGGTCAATTAAAGATTGTCTTTGTTCACACACTCACAGTCTGAAATCAGATCTCTGCTTGGATGACTCCTCCCTTTCGGACCTCTTTCTCTCCAATAATTAACACTGTTCCTTCACACAGTGTTTCCAATTTTCTCTCGATGATCTTCCAAGATTTGGAAGGGTTTGATGACCCTACTTGTCGTTAAGCTCTCCCTTCGTTGCTCTCTGGTGCACAAATGCACAGTTTGTGCCACTTTGCTGCATTTTGTGCTCCCCTGTGGTTTCTGTGTTGCCGTGGTTTCCATTGTGATGCCCGGTTACAGAACCCCTCAGCTGTGTTGTGGCCTTGGGTCATGTGCCCATATAAGCCCTGCCAGCTGTCTGTGGCAGTTTAAGGTGGGTGGTGGGGGTGAAGGCCCAGACCTGAGATACAGACCATACGGACAAGGCAACATTCCCAACGCTTGGCAGCCATATTGTATCGAGCAGCTGTTTGACCAAATAAAGAACCCACCGCACCACAGACCCTCAGAGTACTGGTGACTAAAGGTGTAGAAATGGGAGTGTGGGACAGACATTTCTAGCAGATTTGCCTCAAAATTGGGATGTTCATGTGACTCAAATCCATTTAAAAAACTCTATTTTAAAAGCTGAACTCACAAGATCATTCCGGGGTTAGACCGGGAAAGCATAATTTCCAGCCCGGGTGATATGGGAGAACAATAAGGCTCCTTCACCCCAGTAGGATTGTCTCAAATAATATGGAACGTGTCAGATACCATTTGACATTGACTAGAAAGGATGATTTTATACTTCCCGAGTAAACACGGTTGTGGGTTTGTACGTTCATCACGTCTAAACAAATTATTCCACTGTTTATATTCATGCGTTGACCGGAAGTAAACTCCAAAGGGATTGAAACTGCTTCATGTTGTCATGAGAAAGTTGTTGTGACATCAGAGCGTTCCATTATGACATCAGAGCACTCTTCTCTTTTAAAACACTTATTCTCTATTGCCCACCACCCAGGTTTCTCACCCACATATCCTCCCTCCTTTCCTCCTTCAGCCTCTGCACTCAGTGACTCCTCATCCTCGGTCATTTCAATCTCCATCTCTACTTCCCTTACCCTCGCTCCTCTGATTTTACTGCCCTCCTGTCGTCCCTTAAACTCTCCTACCCATATTGACGACCATCCCCTCAACTTTGCCATCTCCCCTGGCTTCACTATTTCCATGGTAGGCCCCCCCTGACCTCATCGGACATAGCGTCCGGCGGTAGGTCAGGGGGCGCTGCCGAAGATCACGGCTGGGGTGCTGCGCACGGCGATGACATCATCGCCGGCACACAGCGCCGCGGGGCGCTAATGGTTACCGCCTCCGCTAACCTCCCACTGAATTTCGCGGGATGCATTAGCGGCGCCGCGCCCAGGCACTAGTTGCTTTGCGCCCCGTTAGCGCCCTCTTAGGGCGCTAATGGGAGGCACAAATCAACCAATTTTTTCCCCCATGGACTCGATCACTGACAAGGCCATTCCTGGCCAATTCCTGGTATCACCCCCAACCCTCTACCTCTTTCCAACCCCACTTCCTCTGCTTCCACCCCTGCAAAAACCTCTCTCTCATAGCAACAGGAGGAGACCATTCAGCCCCTCGGGTCTGCTCCGCCATTCACTGAGATCACGGCTGATCTGTACCTCAACTCCATTTACCCACCTTTGCTCCATATCCCTTGATACCGTTACCTAACAATATTCTATCTATCTCGGTCTTGAAAGCTCCAATTGACCAAGAGAGTTCCAGATTTCCACTACTCTTGGTGTGAAGAAGTGTTTCCTGACATCGCCCCTGAACGTCCTGGCTCTAATATTAAGATCATGTTCCCTTGCTCTTCATTCTCCTTATCTACTCTGTCAAATACTTTCACATTTTAATCAGATCAGCTCTCAATCTCTTATACGCAACTCATTTACAAGGGCACTTTCAAACTCCTCACTGCCTAACCTTTGACCTTTCATTTGCCACAATACTTCTGCAGTTGTCAATCTGCTCAACCATGCCATGGAAGCCTTGTCCCCAATAAAATCCTTAGGGGGAGAAATTCGGTATTGCCCCGTTCGCCTGGCGCTAATTATCGCCTCCGACTGCAAACTTGGCTTCTATCGCCCCTGGAGGTGATTTGAGCGCTAAATCAAGCGCTGCACACCTGTCTTAAGGCGCTAACGCCGAGGAGCGAGGCGCTACCTCAGAGCGCTGGCGAAGCTCATGTGATGTCAGTCAGCAATGGAACACAGACACACTGGCACTGGCCAGTTCTTAAAGGGGAGGATCGATCTTGCTCTCCATCCATACCCTGCTCATTGCAGCCTTGAATCTCGGCCTGGAGAGACCTGTACATCAAATCTGCTGGAAAGAACAATGGAGAGGCCCAGGGAAAGAGCTCAGAGTGCAGCCCCCACAGTCTCTTCTAAATCGATGCAAGGAAGGTCAAATTAAAATTAACCTGCAAAGTGCTGCTCAGTACCCAAAACTCCTTCACACAGCTTTGAATCTCTCCAGAAGTCTCTCTCTCTCTCTCAGAATGCGTGGTGCAAAAATGTCACCAACAAAAAAAGGCAGTAAGCGGCTGCCTTTAAATAGCGCTTCCCCAGCCCCTTCCCGACTGCAAAACGTTCCCCTAAACCTGTCGTTGCTAGCGGCAGGCAGAAAGACAGGGGTTGCCACTCAATATCCGGTCCGGGGCGCTACCGGGGCGTTGCACGCTCGACTGACATCACGATCTGCGGGCGCAGGAGATCGTGGCGGTAGTGTTTAGCGCCGCCGCAAAATGTCTGGTCAATTTCGCGAGGGGCGCAAACATCGCCAGCGCCCGGGCGCTAGTTGATTTGCGACCCATTAGCGCCCTCTTAGGGCGCGAACGGGAGGCGCAAAGCAACCGAATTTTTCCCCCGAGTCTCTTCCACCCTGGCATTTTCCCTTGGTACTGTCCCCATCCTCAGCCCCCAGAAACCCAAGGGGCACAGACTTAAATATCTCTGATGCACAACTGGTTTAGCCATTCATCGCCAGATCTGGCTGAACCACATCAAGCACTATTGGGTCTTGCTGTCCTCTGCCAAAACTGATCAGTACTCCAGGATCATCCTGCAATGCAAAGATGACCCCTGACTCCTCTTCTCCGCTACTAACTGTCTTCTTCAACCCGTCTCCCCTATCCCTTCCACCCTCACCTCCAACAAGTGCAGGGAGCTCATGGACTTCTTTGTCATTAAGATTGAGACCATCGTTCAGCTGCCTTTGCCACTTCCCTTCCTTCTCCTTGCCCTCCAAGCCGAGCTTCCCACAAGGTTACTTCCCTTCTGCCCTAGCCCTCTAATTTGTCTCCGATCTCCCTTCAAGGTGTCTCCGAGCTCATTTTCTCCATGAGACCCATCTCTCTACCCTATTCCCAATAAACTACTGATCATCCAACTTCTGTTCCTGGCCCCAATGCTGGTTGACATTGTAAATTATTCCCTCTCCTCACGAACTGTCCCCTTCTCTTTCAAAACCATCATCATCAACCCTCTCCTCACAAAACCCATTCTTAATCCCTCTGTCCTTGCAAACTACCACCCCATCTCAAACCTCTCTTTTTTTCTCCAATGTTCTTGAACGTGTTGTCACCTCCCAATCTGATCCCTTATCTCCTACAACTCCATGTTTGAATCTCTCCAATCAGGTTCCCGCACCTGTCACTGCACTGAAATTACCCTAAAAATAAGTGACAATTAACATCCTTTTGACTGTCACCATGGCGCATTATCCCTCCTTGTCCTGTCTGCAGCCTTTGACACAGTTGACCACATCATCCTCTTCAACAACATCAACAACAACTTGTATTTCTATCGCGCCTTTAACGTACTATAACGTCCCAGGGCGCTTCACAGGAGCGTTATCAAAAAAAAATTGACACCAAACCATATAAGGAGATGTTAGAGCAGATGACCAAAAGATTGGTCAAAGAGATATGTTTTAACATAGAAACATAGAAGATAGGAGCAGGAGTAGGCCATTCGGCCCCTCGAGCCTGTTCCGCCATTTAATGAGATCATGGCTGATCATCCAAATTCAGTACCCTGTCCCTGCTTTCTCCCCATATCCCTTGATCCCTTTAGCCTTAAGAAATATATCTAACTCCTTCTTGAATATATTTAATGAATTGGCCTCAACTGCCTTGTGTGGTAGAGAATTCCACAGGTTCACCACTCTCTGGGTGAAGAAATTCCTCCTCAACTCAGTCCTAAATGGCTTACCCCTTATCCTTAAGGAGCGCCTTAAAGGAGGAACGAGAAGTGGAGAGGCGGAGAGATTTAGGGAGGGAATTCCAGAGCTTAGGACCCAAGCAACAGAAGGCACGGCCACCAATGGTGGAGCGATTAAAATCGTGGATGTTCAAAAGAGCAGAATAGGCGGAAGCAGAGATCGAGGGGGATTATAGGGCTGGAGGAGATTACAGAGATAGGGAGGGGCAAGGCCAAGGAGGGATTTGAAAACAAAGATGAGAATTTTTTAATCGAGGCATTGCTAGACCGGGAGCCAATGTAGGTCAGCGAGCACAGGGGAGATGGGTGAGCGAGACTTGGTGCGAGTTAGGACACGGGCAGCAGAGTTTTGGATGACCTTAAGTTTATGGGGGATAGAACTAGGGAGGCCGGCCAGGAGTATGTTGGAACAGTCAAGTTTAGAGGTGATAAAGGCATGGATGAGGGTTTCAGAAGCAGATAAGTTGAGGCAAGGGCGGAGATGGGCGATAGGTGGCAATGGGCGGTCTTAGTGATAGAACGGATATGAGGTCGGAAGCTCAATTCGTGATCAGATATGACACCAAGGTTGCGAACAGACTTGGTCAGCCTTAGACCGTTGCCCGAACGAGATCGAATCCGTGGAAAGGGAACAGAGTTTGTGGCGTGAACCAAAGACAATGGCTTCAGTCTTTCTGCTATTTAATTGGAGGAAATTTCTACTCATCCAGTGCTGGATGTCGGACAAGCAGTCTGATAGTATAGAGATGGTGGAGGGTTTGAGAGAGGTGGCGGAGAGGTAGAGCTGGGTATCATCAGCGTACATGTGAAAAGTCACGTTGTGTTGCCGGATGATGTCGCTGAGGGGCAGCATGTCGATGAGAAATAGAAGGGAGCCATGGATAGATAGTTGGGAGACACCAGAGGTGACAGTGTGGGATCGGGAAGAGAAGCCATTGCAGGTGATTCTATGGTTACGGCTGGATAGATAGGAATGAAACCAGGCGAGTGCGGTCCCATCCAGCTGGGCGATGGTGGAGAGGCCTTGGAACGGAATTTTGTGGTCAACCGTGTCAAAGGTTCAGAGAACAAGAAGGGATAGATTACATAATTGCAGTCAATTAGGATGTCAGTTGTGACTTTGGTAAGTCTTCCAATGCCTTCCCTCCGTTGTCCAGCTCAGTGGGACTGTCCTCACTTGGCTCCACTCTTGCCTATCCAGTCATAGCCAGAGAATCTCCCGCATTAGCTTCTCCTCCCGGCCCCGCACCTTTATTTCTGCAGTTCCCTAAAAATCAGTTATGACCTTCATATCTCTTCCCAGTACATCGATAACACAAACCTATTGATACCTGATTACCTCCCCACAGTCACTTGGCTAATTTACTACATCTTCTTTTGGATGGTTAATGAGGTAAGGGGGGAAAAATTGGGTATTGCCCATTTTGGGGAGCTAATTATCGCCGCCGACCGCAAAATTCGTCTCCATCGCCCCTGGAGGTGATTGGAGCACTAAATCAAGCGTTACACACCTCTCTTAAGGCGCTAACGTCAGTGAGCGAGGCGCTACCTCAGAACGCTACTCAAGCTCAGGCGATGTCAGTTACCATGTAATCAGACAGACTGGCGCCGGCCAGTTCTTAAAGGGGAGGGGCCATCTTGCTGGCCAGCCACTCCCTGCTCACTGCAGCGTTGAACCTGGGCCTGCAAACACCATTGAGATTGCTGAAACAATTGTGATGGATACTCAGAGGCCCAGGGAGAGAACTCGGCGCTTTAGCGACCAGGATTGGTGGCTCTGGTTGGCGCAGTTGAACGGCGACGGGCAGTGCTCTTTCCAGAGAGTGGCAGGAGGCCATTGCCCCGGGAGTTTACAAGGGTCTGGAGGGAGGTGGCCCAGCATGTTTCATCGCAGAGCCTGGTCCAAAGGACTCACACGCAGTGTCGTAAAAAGTTCAACGACCTCACTCAGGTGGTCAGGGTGAGTACCTGCTTGAAAAACCTCTACAACCCACCATCTCAACCTCACTCTGTGAACAGACGGTGTAAATACCCAAATGCCCAACACTCACCCAACAACTATGCCCATCTCATATAACTCACAAGCACATCCCACACCTTGCACACATTAACAGCTATTCAACTATGGTAGGCACATCTGCCAAACACATGGCTGCACACTCACTCACACGCTGTCCTTTTTCTTGCAGGCCAAGCTCTCACATAACCAGCGAGAGACCCAGCGGACGGGAGGACAGGTGGACCTACACCCCCTCATGGAATTGGAGGAGGGAGTCCACAGACTCATTGCCAGTCATGTAGTCGGCGCTGTGGCTGTTGGTGAGGTCGACCCTCTTGGGGACAGCAACAGTATGTTCATCAGCTTTCTCTCCTCTCTCATACCACTTCCCGCTCACAAGACCAGCCTTTTACACTTTCAATCTAACTATACTGTCTCCAGTCCTTGCTCCATTCCTGCCCCCCTGCCCTCACGCTAAAGCCACTCTTGTACCTTCCTGCTTTCAGATAGTGAACCACCAGCTGACCAGCCTGTCCCTCAGCCTCCCAGTGGCAGTGACGTGGCAGAGGAGGAAGAAGAGGAAGCCGGAGCCTCACTGCCTGCGTCTCCCGAGGGCGACACTTCTGACACTGGGGCCACGCGTTCACTGGAGGAGAACAGGGGGTTTGCATCTGATGTGGGTGAAGCTCCGGATCCTAGCAGGCTGCAGCAACTTCTGGGGGTAGGGAAGCTCAGGGGCCATCTCCCCAGAAGGTGAGTGCGCGCACAAGTTCTGCTACACAGGACTTGGCTGAGGACCTCGATATAGCGGCCATGAATACTCAGGCTGTCAGCATACATACGGAGCTCATGGGCGCAATGGCAAGGGTGCCCGACAGCATGGATGCACTGGCTAGGAGCGTGGAGGAGTCCGCCGCCAGCACAGCTGTCATCTGCGCGCAAACCCTCGAGCCCATCCTTGCCTCATTGCAGAGGATGGTTGACTTGCAGTGGGGAACCAGAGCCCATGCCGCATGTAACGGGTGAGGTGGCAGCATCTATTGCAGCACAGGCCGAGGCAACGCAACGGTTAGTGCTGGAATCGAGTCATTGGTTGGTGCCATCCAATGTCAGACTGCTCTCATGCAGTCTCAGATTGATGTCATGCAAGCACTGACTGCTGCCATCATCACTGGGGCGACCACTGTCCACCGGGGATCTGACGGTGCCGCAGCAGGCCAATCTGTGCTTGAGCAGATTGCTCCGGATGCTGAGGTACTGCCCCGGGGGGGGGGTGGTAGTGTGTCGGTCGAGCAGGAAGGTGCTGTCCTCTCTCAGGATGACAGCATTCCTGCTCCCACCACTGCCACTTCCCCATTGCACTTGCCACAGCCTGTAACACAGCCAGCCAAGACTGCTGCTGCCCATGCTGAGTTGGTGCAGTCTGCAGCCGGGCCCTCCAGGCCCAGAGCTGGTCGAGGGCGTCCTTCAAGGTCATCTGCAGTCTCTGGATCCAACATTCAGCAGCCTTCCACCAGCCTTGCTGCAGCCACTGGGGCCACATTACGGAGGAGCAGTAGGGTGGGAAGGGGGGAAGTGCGCAGGGGATGGAGATCACCCTCGAAGGGCAAAAAGTAAAAATTCTCCAATAAATGGGGGGAATAAGAACATAAGAAATAGGAGCAGGAGTAGGCCATTCGGCCCTTCGAGCCTGCTCCGCCATTCAATGAGATCATGGCTGATCTTCTGCCTCAACTCCATTCACCGGCCCTATCGCCATATCCCTTGATGCCCTTACTAGTCAGAAATCTATTGACTTCTGTTTTGAATATACCCAATGACTGAGCCTCCACAGCTCTCTGGAATGTTTGCGCCAAAGTTTGATATTCATGTTAATATATTGTTCACTCTGTTTACGCTTATCTCGATGTGGTAAGAATGAGTTTTGTTAGTTAATTAATTGCTGTGTTTGTTTGTTATTGGTTGCGCTGAATAAATAAGACACAGTTTGTCAGATAAATAAAAAATGTTATTGTTAATTTACAACTTTGCTGATTTGACTCATTGGAACTTTGCCCGGCAATAGGGGCTGCGGGATGCTTGCGATGATGTGCTTCTTCATCCCAAAAGCCATCTTCTCTGTCATTCGTCAGAAGCGGTGTCTTATCAGGCGTTCACGGACAGCCCTTGCAGAGGCAACATTGAGCACCTCTCTCCCACGTTGGTGCTGCTCATCCTCCTCTTCATCCTCCTCCTCCTCCTCCTCTGCCTCCTCCTCTGCCTCCTCTTCCTCTCCCTCTTCCTCCTCCTGATGTGGTCCACCAATCCCTGGTGGCAATGGCTGGGTCCTCAGAATTGCGAGGTTGTGAAGCATGCAGCACACAACATTGAAAACCGATACTCGATCGGGGGAGTACTGCAGGGCTCCTCCAGAGTGGTCAAGACACCGGAACCGTTGCTTCAGTACGCCGATTATCTGTTCAATGAGGTTCCGAGTGGCGCTATGGCTCTCATTGTAGGCGAGCTCAACAGGAGTGTTGGGGTTACGGAGTGGTGTCATCAGCCAGGTGCAGAGTGGATAACCCTTGTCCCTGAGGAGCCAGCCACGAGGTTCACTCGGTGGTTGGAACAGGTCTGGGACACCAGTCTGGCGCAGGATGAATGCATCGTGGCTGCTGCCAGGATAGCGGGCATTGACGGCGAGGATGCGCTGTTTGTGGTCGCACACCAACTGGACGTTCAGAGAGTGGAAGCCTTTGCAGTTGCGGAAAACCTCTGCATTCTCATGAGGTGTCCGCAATGCCACGTGCGTGCAGTCAATGGCGCCGTGGACCATGGGGAAGCCCGCTATCCTAGCAAAGCCACATGCGCGTTCACGCTGTTTGTCCCGGGTCATGGGGAAAGAGATGTACTCCCTTCTCCTTTTGTAGAGAGCATTTGTGACCTCCCGGATGCAGCAATGGACAGTGAACTGGGAGATGTTCACTATGTCCCCAGTTGAAGCCTGGAAGGAGCCGCTGGCATAAAAATTCAGAGCCACTGTCACCTTCACTGCCACCGACAGAGACATCCTGGTCCTGAGCTCAGGCGTTCCTGTCATTCCTAGCGGCAGGCGCTAAGGCAGGGGGCGAGAATCAATTTACGGTCCGGGGCGTTGCACGCTTGGATGACGTCACGATTTGCGGGCGAAGGAGATCGTGGCGGTAGTGTTTAGCGCCACCACAAGGCGTCAGGTCAATATTGTGGGCGGCGCTAAAATCGCCGCGCTCAGGCGGTATGTCAATAGCGCCCCCCAGAGGCACTAATGGGAGGCGCTAACCAACCCAATTTTTTCCCCCAGTGTCTCCAGTTGTTCCTGAATAGCCGTTGCAGAATAAATAAAAGCTCACCATGGCTTTTCTACCGGTACACCTTTTGTTACAATTCCCCACCTTGAGGCTCGAAAAGAACCTTCTTTTGCGGTGTTGAAGTCTACTTTCTCGTCAGAGCTAATATTTCCATCGCTGACAGCTGCTCCTCAGGCTTCTGTCTGGAGGGTAGTGTTTACTTGAATTGCTGAAACATTGAGGACCCCAACAGACAGTAATATCGGTTCCCAATTTTAGTCATTCTGGTTGGTGTAAGGAAAAATGTTGACCGCCAAACCAAGCATGAAGTGTCTCTGTGTGTGTCGTGCTTCTCTCTTCAAATAAAGCACCTTTCACGACCGCAGGACGTCCCAAAGCGCTTTACAGCCAATGAAACGCTTTTGAAGTGGAGTCACTGTTGTAATGTGGGAAACGCAGCAGCAAATTTGCGCACAGCAAGCTCCCACAAACAGCAATGTGATAATGACCAGATTGTTTTTGTTATGTTGGTTGAGGGCTAACTATTAGCCAGCACACCGGGGATAACTCCCCTGCTCTTCTTTGAAATAGTGCCATGGGATCTTTTACGTCCACCTGAGAGAGCAGGCGGTGCCTCAGCTTACATCTCATTTGAAAGACGGCACCTCCGACAGTGCAGCACTCCCTCAGCACTGCACTGGAGTGTCAGCCTAGATCTTTGTGCTTAAGTCTCTGGAGTGGGACATTGGTCCTCTTAGAATTCCATCAAGACAATTAGGGAATTCTTCATCCAGGGTCAAAACACAGGCTGGCAGTGTGCTTTGTAAAACATCACATCTGCACAACCAGGTCCCACTTCTCCTGGAGCAGCATGAAGTGTGTCCGCTGCATTCCAGAACCTTCTTTTCCCTTTACTGATATCTTTGGATCATTCACAAAGTCCTTGTGTATATCATCCTCCAACAAGCTTATTAACTCCACCGTAAATTGATTCTCGCCCCCTGTCTTACATCGACAGATAGCAATGGTATTGCCACTATCACAGGGATCAGTCCCACAACAATGTCACTCTGCTTGCAAGGCTTTCTGGCATCAGACACCCATCTGAATCTTCACACCTTACACCAATCCATATTCCCATCGATTTCCAGATTTTCATTTGTTTGTCTGATATAAAATATGGGATCCGATTATTTTCTGTATCGTTGGACTCCTTTTGAACCTGATTCCGCACATACCGCCTGTCATAAATCGCAACTTCTACAAGAAGTAACTCAGGGTAGTACTACTGGGCGGCCAGCTGGGGCGCCGTCCGGGGAGTATAAATACTCGGGCGTGGGCCCACCTTGGGCAGAGACAATCTGGAAACAGGAAGCTAGTGACTGCTAACTAGATCCCCATGTTTTGTTACAAGTCGATTAAAGCCTCGCTTTATGTTCAACCAAGTGCGGAGTGAGTCTTTATTAGGTCACCGCCCAACACACTGCAAGAGATTGACTTTGATACCTGTTGTTCCTTTTAGTCTTTGTTGTTCTGAATGATTGCCGTATTAACTCTATCGCTAACCTGTCCTAACCGTTCTGCCAGTCCTTTTACTGAAACAAGGGACTCTCCTTCTGAGAAGGACAAATGAGAAAAGATTAGCAGGTAACATAAAATGGAACCCAAAAATCTTTTTATAAACATACAAAAAGTAAAAGGATAGTTAAAGGAAGGGTGGGGCCAATTTGGGACAAAAAAGGAAATCTTCTTGTGGAGGCAGAGGGCATGACTGAGGTACTGAACGTATACCGTCTTCAGCCAGAAGTGCCGAGTGGATCATCCATCCCAGCCTCCTCCTGAGGTCTCCACTTGGCTAATACTGCAACAAAACCATGAATGAAATGACTGCCTTGTAATCCCTCCCAGGTTTCCATTATTCTCTCTACACTGAATTCTGGAAAGTTTCTGCTCAGTTACTGATATAAGATGCAATGAGCTCAGTGTCTTTACCGTGCTATAGTGTCAGCCGTGGCTCAGTGGGCAGCACCCTCGCCTCTGAGGTCAGAAGGTTGTGGGTTCAAGTCCCACTCCAGGGACTTGAGCACATAAAAAGCTAGGCTGACACTCCAGTGCAGTACTGAGGGAGTGCTACACTGTCGGAGGTGCTGTCTTTTGGATGAGATGAGGGCCCATCTGCCCTCTTGGGTGGATGTAATAGATCGCACAGCACTATTCGAAGAAGAGCAGGGGAGTTCTCTGGTATCCTGAACAATATTTATCCCTCAACCAACGAGGGTGCCTTGCTGTGAGGTCAGTAACATTGCATCTTTGGACGCACACCCATACTGGAAACTTTTAACTTGTAAATATGGCCAGGAGTGATAATTCTATAACATGAAAAAAAAGTTTTAAATTGCCAGGAGATCCACCTCTAAAACACAGCCCTGCAGTGGGATGGAATTACACTGAGTGCATCAGAGATCGCCTGAGGGGGTCGGAGAGGAATTTCCAGTGTACTTTTTCCCTTGTTGGCCCTGGGTTTTTCCCTCTCCCAGGAGATTACATGGCCGGAGGTGGATTGCTCAGAATGCTGCAGGCATCGCGGTGTGGGGTAGGCTTGATGCCGTTAATTTTGTGCGTGCCTGGTGTGAGTCAGAAGCAGGAGTAACATTCCAGGAGTGTTTGTCGCATCACTTTGACATATTATGCTCAGGAGTCAGAACAGGATCGCGATCCCAAAGCCAATTTCATGTGCGTGTGTGTGGCCAACACGGCTACACATTGACGTGGAAGTGCCAGAGTAACTAGAAAGCTGAAGGGACCCATATTTGCCCATAATACAAACGGTTACAAAGGAGTTAACTGTGTACATGTTGGTATCTGTCAGTTCCTGCTGCTGTATCACATGCAGGTGCCAGTGAAAAGGCCTGTGTATCGAATGGGCCGTATCCATTCAGCCTCCTGTTTTACATCACTCCTGATTGATTGCCTTCAATGGAAATAAATCAGAAGAAATGTATAACGGGCGGCTGATCCGATATTGGCCACGCTGGTCGTTTGTATCTTAAAACCCAATAAATGGACCTTCATTTTATCAACTTTGAATAATAACTAAAATTTCTCTGAAATATGTCAAGCAAACTTATGAAACGTGATTTTCATCTGTAAGGTCCTCGTGTAACGGTACAACGCATTCCAGGTTTTATGTGTTTGCGACAAATTTTGGGGGTAGGAATGAGTCTTCGGCAGTCGCACAAAATGGAGCGGAATATGGGGCGGGCGTAGGACTGGCCGCAGCTGCGTTTCGCACTACCGCCCAAGGCAACGTTTTACCCTACTGTCAGGGCACAAAACAGGCGATGGTGTTGAACATCCTGGAGAGTTACATATTGGACATCTTGGGGGGTTAAGAGTTAGTAGTCGAACTTCTTTGCATCGTGGAGCAACAGGCTTTTAATGTAAACAGGAAGGTGTTGAAGTGTCGTGAGAGGAATGCATAGCTTGTCTTCTGATACGAAAAGTGCTTGTGCAAGGAAATAAGTGACAGTAATGACGTCAGCCATGAGTGATTAAAGTATAACTTTAGTGGCTAGGGTAATAAACATAGGTAGAGGATCCATTAACTATAGCATAGAAAGATAACGGTTAATAAAGCCGGTTCTTCAAAGAGGTTAAAAACTGTTACATCAGGAAGTCTTGTTTAAGGGAAGTAGCTTTGGAGTAAACAACTACAATTGTTTACATGAATAGACTGTCCTCAAAGGATTTGGGAATAGAGACGTCATGAAGTCTTATCTATGACATGTACCTTTGATGTAGTCAAAATATCGTGTGTAAAGGAGCATGGATTTCAATGGTTCTTCAGAGAGTTTGCAGATGACACGAAAATTGGTGGGGTGGTAAATAGCGAGGAGGGAAGCCTCAGGCTACAGGACGATATAGACGGGTTGGTCAGATGGGCAGAACAGTGGCAAATGGAATTTAACCCTGAAAAGTGTGAGGTGATGCATTTTGGGAGGACTAACAAGGCAAGGGAATACACAATGAATGGTAGGACCCTAGGAAGGACAGAGGATCAGAGGGACCTTGGCGTGCATGTACATAGATCCCTGAAGGCAGCAGGACAGGTAGATAAGGTGGTTAAAAAGGCATATTGGATAATTGCCTTCATTAGCCGAGGCATAGAATATAAGAGCAGGGAGGTTATCATGGAGCTGTACAAAACACTAGTTAGGCCACAGCTGGAATACTGTGTGCAGTTCTGGTCGCCATACTATAGGAAGGATGAGATTGCATTGGAGAGGGTGCAGAGGAGATTCACCAGGATGTTACCTGGGCTGGAGCGCTTCAGCTATGAAGAGAGACTGGACAGGCTGGGGTTGTTTTCCTTAGATCAGAGAAGGCTGAGGGGGGACCTGATTGAGGTGTACAAAATTATGAGGGGCATAGATAGGGTAGATGGAAAGGAACTTTTCCCCTTAGTAGAGGGGTCAATATCCAGGTGGCATAGTTTCAAGGTAAGGGGCAGGAGGTTTAGAGGGGATTTGAGGAAAAACTTTTTCACCCAGAGGGTGGTTGGAATCTGGAACTCACTGCCTGAAAGGGTGGTAGAGGCAGGAACCCTCACAACATTCAAGAAGCATTTAGATGAGCACTTGAAACGCCATAGCATACAAGGCTACGGACCAAGTGCTGGAAAATGGGATTAGAATAGACAGGGCTTGATGGCCGGTGCGGACACGATGGGCCGAAGGGCCTCTTTCTGTGCTGTATAACTCTACGACTCTATCTATGGATACAGAAACCGAAAAGCTGCTCTCTCTGTATACTGTTAGGCCAATCACTGTGCTGTGTGTCAGTTAAGTCTGTTCCGTAGACTCTACCATTAATTGTCTCGTGTTACTCAAAACGTGTTGCTGTGAACCAGAGAAGGGAGGAGGTAGAATGCTAACAACCGGAAGGGACAAACAGCAACAGAACAAAGACAAGTGTAGAAAGAGCAGACATTAGATGGAGGTAAAAGCAAGGTGAGCTGCTGTTGGATGCATGCTGAGTTAATGCGACGAGTGTTACAAATAAGGTTGATGAGTTGCTAGGCAGTTGCCCTTGGGGTTATGATATAGTGGCTATAATGGTGACCTGGCTTACTCATGGGCAGGAATGGGAATTAAGCATTCCTGGCTGCAATGTATTAAGTGTTAGGGAGGATTAATATGAGGGGATATGGGGCTAGGATGGGATATGTTAGGGGGATTAAATACGTGGGGTTACGGGGGTAGGGTGGGCTATGTGTACTGTGGGCTTAAAGCCGGGACAGGGTACTGGATTTGGATGATCAGCCATCGATGTATTGACTGGCGGAGCCAGGTCGACGGGCCGGAATGGCTACTCCTGCTCTAGATTCTATGTTTCTATGTTTCTAGAAGGGATAGGGAAGCAAAAAGACAGGAGTGGGGTGGCGGTATTGATCAAGGAGAATATTACAGTTCTACAGGGGGACAATTTTTTTTTATTCATTCATGGAATGTGGGCTTCACTGGCAAAGCCAGCATTTATTGCCCATCCCTGATTGCCCTTGAGAAGGTGGTGGTGAGCCGCCTTCTTGAATCACTGTAGTCCGTGTGGTGAAGATACGCCCGCAGTGCTGTTAGGGAGGGAGTTCCAGGATTTAGACCCAGCAACGATGAAGGAACAGCGATATACTTCCAAGTAAGGATGGTGTGTGACTTGGAGGGGAACTTGGAGGTGGTGGTGTTCCCATGCGCCTGCTGCTCTTATCCTTCTAGGTGGAAGAGGTCGTGGGTTTGGGATGTACTGTCGAAAAAGCCTTGGTGAGTTGCTGCAGTGCATCTTATAGATGGTACACACTGCAGCCACAGTACGCCGGTGGTGGAGGGAGTGAATGCTTAGGGTGGTGGATGGGGTGACAATCAAGTGGCAGCTTTGTCCTGAATGGTGTCGAGCTTCTTGAGTGTTGTTGGAGCTGCACTCATCCAGGCAAGTGGAGAGTGTTCCATCACACTCCTTACTTGTGCCTTGTAGATGGTGGAAAGGCTTTGGGGAGTCAGGAGGTGAGACACTCGCTGCTCTTGTAGCCATAGTATTTATGTGGCTGGTCCAGGTAAGTTTCTGGTCAATGGTGACCCCCCAGGATGTTGATGGTGGGGGATTCGGCGATGGTAATGCCGTTGAATGTCATGGGGAGGTGGTTAGACTCTCTCTTGTTGGAGATGGTTATTGCCTGGCACTTGTGTGGCTCAAAAATTACGTGCCACTTATCAGCCCAAGCCTGAATGTTGTTCAAGTCTTGTTGCATGCGGGCATGGACTGCTTCATTATCTAAGGAGTTGTGAATGGAACTGAACACTGTGCAGTGGAGAGTGATTTCAATTTTACTAGGGCTCCTTGATGCCACAGTCAGTCAAATGCTGCCTTGACGTCAAGGGCTGTCACTCTCACCTCACCTCTGGAATTCAGCTCTTCTGTCCAGGTCTGGAGCCAAGTTGGCCTGGCAGAACCCAACTGGGCATCAGTGAGCAGGTTATTGGTGAGTAAGTGCCTGCTTGACAGCACTGTCGATGACACCTTCCATCACTTTGCTGATGATTGAGAGTAGACTGATGGGGCAGTAATTGGCCAGATTGGATTTGTCCTGCTTTTTGTGGGCAGGACATACCTGGGCAATTTTTCACTATCGGGTAGATGCCAGGTGTTGTCGCTATACTGGAACAGCTTGGCTAGAGGCGCGGCTAGTTCTGGAGCACAAGTTTTCAGCACGATAGCTGGGATGTTGTTGGGGCCCACAGCCTTTGCTGTGCCTCAGCTGGGAAGGTTCCACAGTGTGGTAGACAGGGTACAGACAGTAGATTGAAAGCTGGAGATTTGGGGGTTTATTTCGAGCACAGCCTGTGTAAACCAAGAGTTGTTAAACCGGCAATTGAGGCAAGTCCTCTCTCAGTCTCTCTGTCTGTGGCTCTTTCTCTCTCCCTCTCCCTCTGTCTCTCTCCCTCTCCTCTGTCTCTCTCCCTCTCCCTCTGTCTCTCTTCCACTCTGTCTCTTTCTCCTTATTTCTGTCTGTCTGTCTCTCTAACATTATTTCTTGTGATGCTGAAACTTGGTTAGTCTGTGCATCTGATAAGGAAATTGATTAATTCTTTATAAATAAGGTGACAGACTGAGACACAAAGCAACAGGGTATATTAATGTGAGGCTGCAACAAATTTGAAGCTGCTGGTTCCTGGGAGCACAGATACGGGCAGAGTAATTGTACTGGACCAACGGGCCTGCAGCCCTATTTCCCCACGCCCCCCGGTATTAGGTGTTTTCTCGGTAACATGAGGGTGACTCCAAATATATCTGTGATTGGTGAGCATTCCCTTTCAGTAATAAGAGTTTGCTCCTCAAAACCCTATTCAAAACTAGCTGCAGTACCACTTAATGCCTGCGGGTGGCGTTCCTGTGTGTCTGAGCTGCAGTAACGGCCCGTGCCCGCGGGGGGGCGCCGCTGTGTAGCTGAGCTGCAGTAACGGACCACGCCTGAGGGTGGCGCTGTTGTGTGTCTGAGCTGCAGTAACGGCCTGTGCCTGCGGGGGGCGCCATTGTGTGTCTGAGCTGCACTAACGGCCCGTGCCTGCGGGGGGCGCCGCTGTGAGTCTGAGCTGTACGGTGCACACCAAGCGCTGAATTTTAACACCCAAAAATGGGTAGGTTGGGGTCGAGTCAGATGTTAAAATTTTAGAAATCTGAAACCCGACCCCAACCCGTTCACTTCTGGGTTTAACGGAAAAGGGACTAGGGCTGGCCAGCCAACTCACTCCCAGGAGGCAGCTTGGCAATTTAAGTATTTTAATGGGACTGGCAGGCTCTGATTTAACCTGCTTTATGGGTTTAACCCTGGCCGCACCAGTTTCCCAGGCCTTGGGAAGCCCAGCAGTTGAAGAGAGGCGAGGACAGCTTTGGGGAGAAGGTAAGTGCCTTTACAGCACTGCTTGTGGGCCAGGAGGAGCAGGAGTGCTTCCCCCGGCCGCCCAAGCTCCCCCATACAAGGATCGGTGGTCGGACCCAACGCAGGACTTCAACGCAAGGAGTCTAGAGAATAAAGCAGATGAGTTGAGGGCACAGATAGACACGTGGGAGTATGATATTATAGCTATTACTGAGACATGGCTGACAGAAGGGCAGGAATGGCAGCTCAACATTCCTGGTTACAGGGTTTTCAGACGAGATAGAGAGGGGGATAAAAAAGGAAGGGGAGGGTCGCAATATTGATTAAAGACTCAATTACAGCTGTGAGAAGGGAGGATATCTTAGAAGGATCATCAAATGAGGCCATATGGGTTGAACTGAACAACAAAAAAGGGGCAATCACTGCTGGGAGCGTACTATAGACCCCCAAACAGTCAGAGGGAGATAGAAGAGCAAATATGTAGGCAAATTTCTGAGACGTGCAAAAATAGAGCAGTAACAGTAGAGGATTTCAACTACCCTAATATTAACTGGGATAAAATTAGTGTGAAAGGCATAGAGGGCGCAGAATTCTTAAAATGCATTCAGGAGAACTTTTTTAGTCAGTATGTAGCAAGCCCAACAAGGGAGGGGGCGGTTCTGGACCTAGTTTTAGGGAATGAAGCTGGGCAGGTGGAAAGGGTATCAGTGGGAGAGCATATTGGTGGTAGTGATCATAATTCAGTTAGATTTAGCGTAGTTATGGAAAAGGACAAGGACAGACCAGGAATAAAAGTTCTCAATTGGGGAAAAGCTAATTTTACTAAGCTGCGAGGTGATTCAGTCAAAGTGGACTGGAGACAGAAACTTGAAGGTAAATCAGTGTCAGAGCAGTGGGAGGCCTTCAAGGAGGAGATAGTGAGGGTTCAGAGCAAGTATGTTCCCTTAAAGAAAAAGGGTGGGACTAACAAATCTAGAGCTCCCTGGATGTCAAGGAGCATACAGGTTAGGAAAAGAAAAAAAGGGAAGCTTATAACAGATACCGAGGACTCAATACTGCAGAAAGCCGAGAGGTGTATAGAAAGTGCAGGGGTGAAATTAAAAAATAAATTAGGAAAACAAAGAGAGAGCATGAAAAAATATTGGCAAGTAAAATCATGGAATAACCAAAGATGTTTTACAAATACATTAGGAGTAAGACTGGGAAGGGTAGCATTGTGGTAATGTCACTGGGCTAGTAATCCAGAGGCCTGGACTAATGATCGTGAGTTCAAATCCCACCACGGCAGCTGAGGAATTTAAATTCAGTTAATTAAATAAATCTGGAATAAAAAGCTAGTATCATGAAACTATCGGATTGTCATAAAAACCCATCTGGTTCACTGATGTCCTTTAGGGAAGGAAATCTACCTTCCTTACCTGGTCTGGCCTCTATGTGACTCCAGACCCACAGCAATGTGGTTGACTCTTATCTACCATCTGAAATGGCCTAGCAAGACACTCAGTTGTAACAAACCGCTACAAGAAACAATAATAAGAATGAAACCGGATGGCCCACCCGGCATCGACCTCGGCACCAACTACGGACATGGCAACGGCACACCCAGCCTAGTCGACCCTGCAAAGTCCTCCTCACCAACATCTGGGGATTTGTGCCAAAATTGGGAGAGCTGTCCCACAGACTAGTCAAGCAACAGCCTGACAGAATCATACCTTTCAGCCAATGTCCCAAACTCCTCTATCACCATCCCTGGGTATGTCCTGTCCCACCTGCAGGACAGACCCACCAGGGGTGGCGGCACAGTGGTATACAGTCGGGAAGGAGTGGCCCTGGTTGTCCTCAACATTGACTCCAGACCCCATGAAGTCTCATGGCTTCAGGTCAAGCATGGGCAAGGAAACCTCCTGCTGATTACCACCTACCGCCCTCCCTCAGCTGATGAATCAGTACTCCTCCATGTTGAACACCACTTGAAAGAAGCACTGAGAGTAGCAAGGGCACAGAATGTACTCTGGGTGGGGGACTTCAATGTCTATCACCAAGAGTGGCTCGGTAGCACCACTACTAACTGGCTGAGTCCTGAAGGACATAGCTGCCAGTCTGGGCCTGTGACAGGTGGTGGGAGAACCAACATGAGGGAAAAACCTACTTGACCTCGTCCTCACCAACCTACCTGTCGCAGATGCATCTGTCCATGACATTATTGGTAGCAGTGACCACTGCACAGTCATTGTGGAGACGAAGTCCCGTCTTCACACTGAGGACACCCTCCATCGTGTTGTGTGGCACTACCACCGTGCTAAATGGGATGGATTCAGAACAGATCTAGCAGCTCAAAACTGAGCATCCATGAGGCGCTGTGGGGCAGCAGCAGAATTGTATTCCACCACAATCTGTAACCTCATGGCCCAGCATATCCCTCACTCTAGCATTACCATCAAGCCAGGGGACCAACCCTAGTTCAATAAGGAGTGCAGAAGAGCATGCCAGCAGCAGCACCAGGCGTACCTAAAAATGAGGTGCCAACCTGGGTAAGCTGCAACACAGTTCAAAAGCGGAAGCAGCATGCTATAGACAGGGCTAAGCGATCCCACAATCAACGGATCAGATCAAAGCTCTGCAGTCCTGCCACACCCAGTCGTGAAACTACTAACGGGAGGAGGAGGCTCCATGAATATCCCCATCCTCAATGATGGAGGAGCCCAGCACGTGAGTGCAAAAGACAAGGCTGAAGCGTTTTCAGCCAGAAGTGCCAAGTGGATTATCCATATCGGCCTCCTCCTGAGGGCCCCACCATCACAGAAGCCAGTCTTCAGCCAATTCGATTACTCCACGTGATATCAAGAAACGGCTGAGCGCACTGGATACAGCAAAGGCTATGGGCTCCAACATCATCCGGCTGTCGTGCTGAAGACTTCTGCTCCAGAACTAGCCACGCATCTAGCCAAGCTGTTCCAGTACAGCTACAACACTGGCATCTATCTGACAATGTGGAAAACTGCCCAGGCATGTCCTGTCCACAAAAAGCAGGACAAATCCAATCCGGCCAATTACCACCCCATCAGTCTACTCTCAATCATCAGCAAAGTGATGGAAGGTGTCGTCGACAGTGCTATCAAGATGCACTTACTCACCAAAAACCTGCTCACTGATGCCCAGTTTGGGTTCCGCCAGGACCACTCGGCTCCAGACCTCATTACAGCCTTGGTCCAAACATGGACAAAGGAGTTGAATTCCAGAGGTGGGGTGAGAGTGACTGCCCTTGACATCGAGGCAGCATTTGACCGAGTGTGGTATCAAGGAGCCCGAGTAAAACTGAAGTCAATGGAAATTGGGGGGAAAACTCTCCACTGGCTGGAGTCATACCTGGCACAAAGGAAGATGTTGTGGTGATTGAAGGTCAATCATCACCGCTGCAGGAGTTCCTCAGGCCAGTGTCCTAGGCCCAACCACCTTCAGCTGCTTCATCAATGACCTTCCCTCCAACATAAGGTCAGAAATGGGGATGTTCACTGAAGACTGCTCAGTGTTCAGTGCCATTCGCAACTCCTCAGATAATGAAGCAGTCCGTGCCCGCATGCAACAAGACCTGGACGACATTCAGGCTTGGGCTGATAAGTGGCAGGTAACATTCACGCCACACGGGTGCCAGGCAATGACTATCTCCAACAAGCAAGAGTCTAACCAGCGCCCCATGACATTCAACGGCATTACGATCGCCGAATCCCCCACCATCAATATCTTGGGGGTCACCATTGACCAGAAACTTAACTGGACCAGCCACATAAATACTGTGGCAACAAGTGCAGGTCAGAGGCTAGGTATTCTGCGGCGAGTGTCTCACCTCCTGACTCCCCAAAGCCTTTCCACCATCTACAAGGCACAAGTCAGGAGAGCAATGGAATACTCTCCACTTGCCTGGATGAGTGCAGCTCCAACAGCGCTCAAGAAGCTCGCCACCATCGAGGACAAAGCTGCCGCTTGATTGACACCCCATCCACCATCTTAAACATTCACTCCCTCAACCACCGGCGTACCGTGGCTGCAGTGTGTACCATCTACAAGATGAACTGCAGCAACTCGCCAAGGTTTCTTCGGCAGCACCTCCCAAACCCGCGATCTCTTCCACCTAGAAGGACAAGGACAGCAGGCGCAGGGGAACACCACCACCTCCAAGTTCCCCTCCAAGTCATACACCATCCTGACTTGTAAGTATATCGCTGTTCCTTCCTCGTCGCTTGGTCAAAGTCCTGGAACTCCCTCCCTAACAGCACTGTAGGAGCACCTTCACCACACGGACTGCAGCGGTTCAAGAAGGCGGCTCACCACCACCTTCTCTAGGGTAATTAGGGATGGGCAATAAATGCTGGCCTTGCCAGTGACGCCCACATCCCATGAATGAATAAAAAAAAGAGGAAAACTAAAGTAAGAGTAGGGCCTATTAGGGACCATAAAGGTAACCTGTGTGTGCAGGCGGAAGACATGGGTATGGTTTTTAATGAATACTGTGCATCTGTTTTCACAAAAGAGACGGACAATGCAGACATTGCAATCAGGGAGGAGGAGTGTGAAATATTAGATGAAATAAACATGGTGAAAAAGGAAGTATTAAGGGGCTTAGCATCTTTGAAAGTGGATAAATCCCCAGGCCCAGATGAAATGTGTCCCAGACTGTTAAGAGAAGTAAGAGAGGAAATAGCAGAGGCTCTGACCATCATTTTCCAATCTCTGGCTACAGGTGTGGTGCCGGAGGACTGGAGGACTGCTAACGTGGTACCGTTGTTTAAAAAGGGAGAAAGGGATAGACCGAGTAATTACAGGCCAGTCAGCCTAACCTCGGTGGTGGGAATATTATTGGATAAAATTCTGAGGGACAGGATAAATCTTCATTTAGAAAGACACGGATTAATCAGGGACAGTCAGCATGGATTTGTTCAGGGAAGGTCGTGTCTGACTAACTTGATTGAATTTTTTGAGTAGGTAACAAGGAGGGTCGATGAGAGTAGTGCGTTTGATGTAGTCTATATGGATTTTAGCAAGGCTTTTGATAAGGTCCCACATGGCAGACTGGTCACGAAAGTAAAAGCCCATGGGATCCAAGGCAAAGTGGCAAGTTGGATCCAAAATCTGCTCAGAGGCAGGAAACAAAGGGTAATGGTCGAAGGGTGTTTTTGTGACTGGAAGGCTGTTTCCAGTGGGGTTCTGCAGGGCTCAGTACTGGGTCCTTTGCTTTTGTGGTATATATCAATGATCTTGACTTGAATGTAAGAAGTATAATTAAGAAGTTTGCAGATGATACAAAAATTGGCCGTGTGGTTGATAATAAAGAAGAAAGCTGTAGACTGCAGAAGATATCAATGGACTGGTCTGGTGGGCAAATGGAATTCAATCCGGAGAAGTGTGAGGTAATGCATTTGGGGAGGGCTAACAAGGCAAGGGAATACACTATGAATGGTAGGACACTGAGAAGTGCAGCAGATCAGAGGGACCTTGGAGTGCATGTCCACAGACCCCTGAAGGTAGCAGGACATGTAGATCAGGTGGTTAAGAAGGCATACGGGATACTTGCCTTTATTAGCCGAGGGATAGAATATAAGAGCAGGGGGGTTATGCTTGAACTGTACAAAACACTAGTTAGGCCGCAGCTAGAATACTGCGTGCAGTTCTGGTCACCACATTACAGGAAGGTTGTGATTGCACTAGAGAGGGTGCAGAGGAGATTTACGAGGATGTTGCCTGGGTTGGGGAATTTTAGCTATGAGGAAAGATTGGATAGGCTGGGATTGTTTGCTTTGGAACAGAGGAGGCTGAGGGGAGACTTGATTGAGGTGTATAAAATTATGAGGGGCCTAGATAGAGTGGATAGGAAGGACCTATTTCCCTTAGCAGAAGGGGGCGTAGATTTAAAGTAATTGATAGGAAGTTTAGAGGGGATTTGAGGGGAAATTTCTTCACCCAGCGGGTGGTGGGGGTCTGGAACTCACTGCCTGAAAGGGTGGTAGAGGCAGAAACCCTCATCACATTTAAAAAGTACTTGGATATGCACTTGAAGTGCCGTAACCTACAGGGCTACGGACCAAGCACTGGAAAGTGGGATTAGGCTGGACAGCTCTTTGTCGACCGTCACGGACAAGATGGGCCGAATGGCCTCCTTCTGTGCTGTAAATGTCTATGATTCTATGACCCCCCCTCGGGGTCCGGGATCTGACCTACCTGGTTCTGTGGCCTGCTCCAGAGTCCTCCCCGCCCAACTGGAAGCCAAGCCTGTCAATCAGGCTGACTTCTGGGCGGGGAACCTGTCAAGGACAAAACACGCACACTGCGGAGTTAAAACTCCACAGCATGCGGGGAATCCCGGCCATCCGGGTTTCCCGTCCGAAACTCCACCTCCGCCCCAACGCCTACCTAACCCGCCCCTGTTAACATCCAGGCCCAAGAGTCAGAAAAATGAGAGAGTGAAGCATTTGATTCCCAGGGTTTGGGGGACGGTGATGCAGGAAGCTGCACTGTCTAATGGATAGGGTGAGGATTGATGCGAGTGATGGTCTTTTCTCACCCTTTTACTAAAAGGATAATCAAAGGAAGTGTGGGGCTGATTAGGGACCAAAAAGGAGATATTCTTGTGGAGCAGAGGACATGGCTGAGGTACTAAATGAATAATTTGCACCTGTCTTCACTGGAGAAAAGGGTTCTGCCAATGTAGCAGTGAAGGAAGAGGCAGGAGCGATATTGGATAGAATAAAAATAGATAAAGAGGAGGTACTTAAATGGTTGGCAGTCCTCAAAGTAGAAAAGTCACCCGGTCTGGATGGGATGCATCCTGGGTTACTGAGCGAAGTAAGGGTGGAAATTGCGGAGGCTCTGGCCACAATCTCTAATCCACCTTCGATAAAGAGGAGATACCAGAAAGGCTGGCTGTACTTAAAGTAGATAAGTCACCAGGACTGGTTGGGATGCATCCTAGGATGCTGAGGGAAGTTAAGGTGGAAATCGTGGAGGTACTGGCCAGAATTTTCCAATCTTCCTTAGGTGTGGTGCCAGAGGACTGGAGAATTGCAAATGTTACACCCTTGTTCAAAAAAGGGTGTAAGGATAAACCCAGCAACTACAGGCCAGTCAGTTTAACCTCGGTAGTGCGGAAGCTTTTAGAAACGATAATCAGGGACAAAATTAACAATCACTTGGGCAAGTGTGGATTAATCAAGGAAAGCCAGTAGGGATTTGTTAAAGGCAAATCATGTTTAAGTAACTTGATCGAGTTTTTTGATGAAGCAACAGAGAGGGTTGATGAGGGTAATGCGGTTGATGTGGTGTATATGGACTTCCAAAAGGCGTTTGATAAAGTGCCACATAATAGGCTTACCAGCAAAGTTGAAGCCCATGGAATAAAAGGGACAGTGGCAACATGGATACGAAATTAGCTAAGTGACAGGAAACAGAGAGTAGTGGTGAACAGTTGTTTTTCGGACTGGAGGAAGGTATACAGTGGTGTTCCCCAGGGGTTGGTTCTAGGACCACTGCTTTTCTTGATATATATTATGACTTGGACTTGGGTGTACAGGGCACAATTTCAAAATCTGCAAATGACACAAAACTTGGAAGTATAGTGAACAGTGAGGAGGATAGTGATAGACTTCAGGAAGACATAGACAGGCTGGTGAAATGGGCAGACACGTGGCAGATGAAATTTAACGCAGAAAAGTGTGAAGTGATACATTTTGGTAGGAAGAACGAGGAGAGGAAATATAAACTAAAGGGTACAATTCTAAAGGGGGTGCATGAACAGAGAGACCTGGGGGTATATGTGCACAAATCGTTGAAGGTGGCAGGGCAGGTTGAGAAAGCGGTTTAAAAAGTTTATGTTTATTCCTGAGCTTCATAAATAGAGGCATAGAGTACTAAAGTAAGGAAGTTATGATGAACCTGTATAAAACACTGGTTCGGCCTCAACTGGAGTATTGTGTCCAATTCTGGGCACCGCACTTTAGGAAGGATGTGAAGGCCTTAGAGAGGGTGCAGAAAAGATTTATGAGAATGGTTCTAGGGATGAAGGACTTCAGTTACGTGAATAGACTGGAGAAGCTGGGGTTGTTCTCCTTGGAGCAGAGAAGGTTGAAAGGAGATTTGATAGAGGTGTTCAAAATCATGAGGGGTCAGGACAGAGTAGATAGAGAGAAACGGTTCCCATTGGCAGAAGGGTCGAGAACCAGAGGACACAGATTCAAAGTGATTGGCAAAAGAACCAAAAGCGACATGAGGAAAAGCTTTTTTACGCGAGTGATTAGGATCTGGAATGCACTGCCTGAGAGGGTGGTGGAAGCAGACTCAATCGTGGCTTTCAAAAGGGAATTGGATAAGTTCCTGAAGGAAAAAGATTTGCAGGGCTACGGGGAAAGGGCGGGGGAGTGGGACTAGCTGAAGTGCTCTTGCAGAGAGCCGGCATGGGCTCGACGGGCCGAATGGCCTCCTTCTGTGCTGTAACCATTCTATGATTCTATATGGGGGTGGTGCCAGAGCACTGGTGGATTGCAAATGTTACACCCTGTTCAAAAAAAGGGGAGAGGGATTAAACCCGGCAACTACAGGTCAGTCAGCCTAACGTCGGTGGTGGGGAAACTTTTAGATACAATAATCCCAGACAAAATTCATTGCCATTTGGAAAAATATGGGCTAATAAATGAAAGTCAGCATGGATTTGTTAAAGGCAAATCGTGTTTGACTAACTTGATTGAGTTCTTTGATGAAGTAACGGAGAGGGTTGATGAGGGTAGTGCAGTTGATGTTGTGCATCTGGACTTTCAAAAGGCATTTGACAAAGTATCACACAATCGACATGTTAGCAAAATTAAAGCCCAGGGGATTAAAGGGACAGTTACTGTGTGGATAGGAAATTGGCTAAGGGATAGAAAGCAGAGAGGAAAGCAGTGAACAGTTGTTTTATCAGACTGGAGGGGAGTATACAGTGGTGTTTCCCAGGGGCCGGTACTAGGACCACTGCTCTTTTTGATATATATTAATGACTTGGATTTGGGTATACAGGGCACAATTTGAAAGTTTGCAGATGACACGAAACTCAGAAACGTAGTAAACAATGAGGAAGGTAACAGACTGGTAAAATGGGCAGACACATGGAGGTGGATGGTGCCATGGATTGTAAGAAGCACAGATTGTGATCTGCTGGTGATTCTAGCTGACTCAAAAGAGACTTCATCATATGTGGCACATTCACCAGTGACACAGGGTGCTGGGTACAGTCAGGGTGCTGGGTGATGTCAGGGTGCTGGGTGAAGTCAGGGTGCTGGGTGATGTCAGGGTGCTGGGTACAGTCAGGGTGCTGGGTGAAGTCAGGGTGCTGGGTGATGTCAGGGTGCTGGGTGATGTCAGGGTGCTGGATGATGTCAGGGTGCTGGGTGCAGTCAGGGTGCTGGGTGATGTCAGGGTGCTGGGTGATGTCAGGGTGCTGGGTGAAGTCAGGGTGCTGGGTGATGTCAGGGTGCTGGGTGATGTCAGGGTGCTGGGTGATGTCAGGGTGCTAGATGCAGTCAGGGTGCTGGGTGATGTCAGGGTGCTGGGTGATGTCAGGGTGCTGGGTGAAGTCAGGGTGATGGGTGATGTCAGGGTGATGGGTGATGTCAGGGTGCTGGGTGCAGTCAGGGTGCTGGGTGAAGTCAGGGTGCTGGGTGAAGTCAGGGTGCTGGGTGATGTCAGGGTGCTGGGTGCAGTCAGGGTGCTGGGTGATGTCAGGGTGCTGGGTGATGTCAGGGTGCTGGGTGAAGTCAGGGTGCTGGCTGAAGTCAGGGTGCTGGGTGCAGTCAGGGTGCTGGCTGAAGTCAGGGTGTTGGGTGATGTCAGGGTGCTGGGTGATGTCAGGGTGCTGGGTGCAGTCAGGGTGCTGGGTGATGTCCAGGTGCTGGGTGATATTGAGCTGTCATGTGATATTGACGTGCTGTGTGATTTGGGGGTACAATGTGATATTGGGGTGCTGTGCGATCCATGATATCAGTGAGCGTTCTGTGTGGGGGTCAGGATCAGGTTGGGCTGTGAAGCTCCTGCAGTTGAATAGCCTCCCTATGCTCACTCTCTAGGGCCCCGTGTGAAGACTGGACACTTGACCGAGGTAACATCAACTAGGCTTTGTTGTTTGTATCTCTGCAATGATTAAAGTCATGGCTGAACAGTGTTTATTAGAGTGCGTCTGTCACGGGGCTCAGGGTCGGGTCCCAGCTCTGCCTCATCAACTTCGACATAGTGTAAAGGAATGAGCCAAACCTATTCAGAAAAATACACCATCCTATGAACAGAATTCTGATTTTATTAAAACATGACAAACTGGGTTTAAAAATCTAAAAGTCTCAACGTCACAAAGCTGTAAACACCATACAGGCTTTTGAGATAAAGATTGGTTATTGACACTGAGACAATGGCTTATTGAAGAAGCAAAGAGTTTCTTCCAAGGAGTCTGCAGTTTGGAACCAACACAATAG
The DNA here is from genome assembly GCA_030390025.1 of Squalus acanthias. Lineage (NCBI taxonomy): Eukaryota > Metazoa > Chordata > Chondrichthyes > Squaliformes > Squalidae > Squalus > Squalus acanthias. The sequence continues at coordinate 27,709,708 of CM059445.1, forward strand.
TAATACCCAGTTTAAAGTGTTAAAAACAAACACGTCGAACAGAAAAACAGAACATTAAAAAACCATGTGCCTTTGTAAAAGTAACATCAAATGAAACAGGAAACACGATTATATATACAACCAATTGAAGTAGCTAAGAAATGCAAAGAACACCCTAGATGAAGTGTTCAAAAGGTACAAACAGGAGACTTTGTAAATATTACATCAATAGATGTACCACATTGTTTATGTGTTGAACTTGGAATATAAGGAGACGAGATGTCTGTAATACAAGCAGTTAAGCCAATATTAAGAAATCAATGGAAGACCTTGCTAAGAATGGCATCAAATAGATACTGCTGTTACATTATTTTTTATGATAAGTTTTGAAACACCTATACAGCAGACAGGATTCTAAAAGTTAACAGCTGAATTGACAGTAAGAATAGAAAAGAATTCAACAGAGAATGGCTAGAGATAATTAGCTTACATCAGCAGAAAACTTCAAAGGATAAACCACTAAAAAAAGGTATAAAAATAGAGCTTTTCAGATAGAGAGAAGAAGTCGCTGGAAAGGCAAGCGATTCTCACCTTCAGAACCACTCTGTAGGCCTACAACTCTTTGAGTCTCGGGTAATCAAGGTATTTGATTTTGGTGGATATTCTGGATTAAGAAATAAGTAGAAGTGTGGAAATGTAACGAAGTTAAGATTTGAGAGTAAGGATCTCTGATAAGAAATGTAAGCTATTTGTATAAGTTAAAGTTGCTGATTGAAATCAACAGCTGTTAACTACATGTTGGTTGTTTAACAAATCTATATATTTTTCAAATTGTCTCAGAGTATTTCTGTATCAATCTCGCGAACTCAATTTCTGTACACTCTTCTGTGAGGAGTTGCAGAATTCTGGGGGGTTTTCCGGACCCTCATAATATCCGGAAGGTTACAGTCTAGTTAAACTTGTTAAAAGTGCTATCCGGAGGACGGTAACATCTTCAGGCCGTTCCTTTCCTTTAGGGAGAGATAGTCTGACCTTTAGTCCCAATTAAGCGTCTTATAGGATTCGGCTATCTCTAACTTTAGTTGAAGGGGAACATCTGGGGAATACGCCTGATCTGGGGTAGCCCGAGAAGGGCTAGGACTTGTAATTATCCCTTCAACAGAACAATCTACACATTCGCCCTCATTGAAATTACACTCTAATGGAATGTTGGCCTTTTTCTCAAGGGGCTGGAATACAAAGGGATGAGAGTTATACAGCAGTTGTATAGAGCTCTGGTTAGACCCATCTGGACACTGCGTTCAGTTCTGGGCCCCGCACCTCAGGAAGGATATATTGGCCTTGGAGGGGGTGCAGCGCAGATTCACCAGAATGATACCGGGGCTAAAAGGGTTAGATTATGAGGACAGGTTGCACAGACTGGGCTTGTATACCCTTGAGTTCAGAAGATTAGGGGGTGATCTAATTGAGGTGTTTAAGATGATTAAAGGATTTGATAGGGTAGAGAGAGAAAAACTATTTCCTTTGGGGGGGAGTCCAGAACACGGGGTGGGGTGGGGGCATAACCTTAAAATTAGAGCTAAGTTATTTAGGAGTGAAATCAGGAAGCACTTTTTCACACAAGGGTGGTGGAAATCTGGAACTCTCTCCCCAAAAGGCTGTGGATGCTGGAGGTCAATTGGAGCTTTCAAGACTGAGATCGATAGATTTTTGACCGATAAGGGTACAAAGGAATATGGAGCAAAGGCGGGTAAATGGAGTTGAGGCACAGATCAGCCATGACCTAATTAAAGGGAGGAGCAGGCTCGAGGAGATCAATGGCCTCCTCCTGTTCCTACGTTCCTAAGTTTTGGGAGGCAGTGTGGGAAATGGCTGGTTATCGCACTGTTCTGCAGAATCCCAGGAGAGACGAGCAATCCCATTCTGCTCTAAAGTGAATATTCCAGTACATGCATTATCAGAAATGGAGAATTATTAAAAAGCTCCGCATAGTTTGGATTGACCTAAATAGGAAACAGCTTTCGTAACTTCATCACAGCATCGATCATCCATAACCAGACTGAATGAGCAGCCCCTTTCACCCAGAAACGTCCAGACTGGGAAGCCCACCAGTCGTGCAGCCTCCCTCCTCACTGCAACTACTCAGAGTCAGTCTCCCCACCCTCAGTCACTTCATCAATCTGTCTCATTGTTGGATAGTGAGAAGATTCGCTCCCTGATTTACCGGTTTTGTAATAAGCAGAAGATTCTGATGTCCATTTTTCATTTTGGACAGTCAATTATGAAACGCCCTGCTCATCTCCTTCTCGGCCCAGTGATGGATAGAAGCTCCCATCTGTTCAGTCTCCATCCTTATTATGATTTTATTACACAGACCCTTCACATCCCTAAAGATTAATTGACGTCCCACCTCCCTGGCGTCATTCCCTGCCTGCTGCTTACTCAGGATCAGCCCCATGCCACTGAGTCAAGGGAATCTGATGAATAATCAGATTACCTTTCAATTATAAACTTGGTTTTCTAATTGAGCAGGTGAATCATAGACATTTACAGCACATAAAGAGGCCATTTTGGCCCATCGTGTCTGTGCCGGCCGACAAAGAGCTATCCAGCCTAATCCCACTTTCCAGCTCTTGGTCCGTAGCCCTGTAGGTTACTGCACTTCAAGTGCATATCCAAGTACTTTTTAAATGTGATTCGGGTTTCTGTCTCTGCCACCCTTTCAGGCAGTGAGTTCCAGACCCCCACCACCCTCTGGGTGAAGAAAGTTCTCCTCAACTTCCCTCTAAATCTCCGACCAATTATTTTAAATCTGTGCCCCCTGGATATTGACCTCTCTGCTAAGGGAAATAGGTTCTTCCTATCCACTCTATCTAGGCCCCTCATAATTTTATGCACCTCAATAACATCTCCCCTCAGCCTCCTCTGTTCCAAAGAAGACAAACCCAGCCCATCCAATCTTTCCTCATGCTAAAATTCTGCAGTCCTGGCAACATCCTTGTAAATCTCCTCTGCACCCTCTCTAGTGCAATCACATCTTTCCTGTAATGTGGTGACCAGAACTGTACGCAGTATTCTAGCTGTGGTCTAACTAGTGTTTTATACAGTTCTAGCATAACCTCCCTGCTCTTATATTCTATACCTCAGCTAATAAAGGAAAGTATTCCGTATGCCTTCTTAACCATCTTATCTACCTGTCCTGCTACATTCAGGGATCTATGAACATGCACACCAAGGTCCCTCTGCACTCTCAGTACCCTACCATTTATTGTGTATTCCCTTGCCTTGTTTGCCCACCCCAAATGCATTATCTCACACTTCTCCGGATTGAAATCCATTTGCCACTTTTCTGCCCACCAGACCAGTCCATTGATATATTCCTGCAGTCTACAGCTTTCATTTACACTATCAACCACACGGCCAATTTTTGTATTATCTGCAAACTTCTTAATAATGCCCCCTACATTCAAGTCCAAATCATTGATCTAGGCCACGAAAAGCAAGGGACCCAGTACTGAGCCCTGCATCTTATTAAGGTAAGAACACTGTTGAAATACTTTCTCATCACAGCTGCACCACTCACAGCCTCATTAATTGCAAGGCTTGAACCACTCCTCTCCCCCAGCACCCTGCACTCTGCTCCAATCAGTACAGCACATTTCACTAAATATTCTTCACCTCACCCCCACACGCTCAGAACTATTACAGATTTCACACCCACAACTCACAGCTCACACACACACAATCAGCTATTCACCCAGGACAGCTGCATCGCCCACATGCCGCGACTCTCACTGACACACTTCCTGCTGGAGAAGAAACCGCAAAACACGAGGCAACAGCCTGCCCCCGGTGGAGGAGCAGTGCAACTGCTCCCCCCTTGAGGAGACGGTGCTGTCTGTAATGGGAAGGAGCAGAGTGGCCACTGACGACACTGGAGGAATCGCTGAGCAGGGTTTCTGCAAACCTAATCCTCCTTCTCCTCTCCGCTCACCCCACCCTCAACCCACACTCACTGCCTGAGAAGCTGCAGATGCTTCCAACACCCACTTCTCTCTCTCTGCTCTCCCCACACCACAACCTAACCCTTGTCTTATTTTAATTTCATGTCCTGAGAATGTGGAGGTCCTTCAGCTGATGGAGCGAGAGGAGCAGAGTGAGCTTGAAGATGCAACGTCACTTCAACTCACTCTCGCAAGCACAGCTCAGATACTGACACCACGCGGACTTTACAGGGTAGAGGAGGGATCTGTACGTGGAAACTCACCGGGCACAAGTCAGCAAGAGCCAGGGTAGCATTGCTGACTTCGATGGGCCAGGCTACAGAGGAAGGCTGATGGGCAAAAACCATGCTTGGTGCACTGGGTAGCCTGCCAGAGAGCTTGTGCGCAATGTCATGGAGCAAAGAGGAGTCCGACTCCAACTTGGTGCAGGGCTTTGGACAGAGTGCTCACCACCATCAGCCGCAGTGGAACCCACCATGATGCAGCATCTCATGACCAATCTGACAGCTTCCATAGCAGGACAGACGGCTGCCATCGAGGCTCTGGGTGCCACTATTGAAGGGGGCTTCCAGGGCGTCACAGTAGTCCATCAATCTGTTCAACAGATCAGTAGGATTGTAGAGGCATCGCTCAGGTGAGTGTCCTTGGCTCCATGGTTGTCCTCTCTCAGGATGACATCATGCCTGCTCTCCGCCACCCTCTCCGCCAGTGCCCTTGATGATGCCCTTTAGCCAGCCGGCCCAGGCTGCACTGGCCCAGTCCGCCCCAGCCCAGGATGAGATGCTGCAGTCTGTAGCCGGGTCCTCAAGGCCCAGAGCTGCTCGAGGCCGCCCACCACGACCATCTGAAGTGTCCTCAATGGAAGCTCAACAGCCTCCCAGCTCCCAGACTGTAGACACTGGGGAAATACTTCAAAGGAGCACTAGGATAGGGAAAGGATCACACAAAACAGACACTAAGGGAATGCACAAGGATGGTTAGTTTTTTTCTGTAAAGGATGAGATCAATTATTTGATAAATTGAATTTTGCATTTGGATTTGGTGTTAGTTTTTATGTTTGTAGTGAGGTGAGGGTGAGCCCAGCGTGTGGAGTGAAGGAAGACAATGTGATGGTGATTGTAAGATGGTGAGGAGTCTGGGCCTGCTGGTGAATAGGCGATGGGAGGCCTGACTCAGTTCGAGCGCTCCTCAATGAGCTGGTCTCTGAGAGCTCGAGCAGAAAGGGGCTCTCTGGCTCTCTGCCTCTCCTCTTCTCTCCATCTATTCTGTTCTTCCTCCTCCTCCTTCTCCTCTTCCTGCTCCTCCTGCATTTCTTGCTGTCCAGGTGGTCGAAAGGGCTGGTCCCTCATTATGGTGAAGTTGTGTAGCACGCAGCAGACGACCACAAATCTGGATACCCACTCAGGATTGTACTGCAAATCTCCTCCGGAACTGTCTAGGCAGCGGAAGCGTTGCTTGAGGACACTGATTATTTGCTCGATGATGTTTCTGGTGGCAGCATGGCTCTTGCTGTAGTCCTGCTCAGCAGCTCTGCACGGGTTCGTGACTGGAGTCATGAGCCATGTTCGGAGGGGATAGCCCCTTGCGCCCAGAAGCCAGCCTGTAACATGGAGGCCTGGTTGGAATAAAGGCGGCACAGAGGACTGGGGCAGAATGGAAGAGTCACGACTGCTGCCAGGATAGCGGGCACAGACCTGCGTGATCCGCTGCCTGTGGTCGCAAACCAGCTGCACATTGAGGAAGTGGAATCCCTTTCTATTCAGAAAGATGCCAGGCTGGTGACGGGGAGCACACAAGGCAACGTGGGCACAGACTGTGGCACCTTGCGCCCTGGGGAAGCCTGACATGCGGGTGAATCCTCGTCCTCACTCCTCCTGCTTCACTCTGTCCATGGGGAAGGTGATGTCAGTGTTTCTCCTGGTGTAGAGAGCCTGGGTGATTTCCCGGAGACAGCGGTGAACAGCAAACTGGGAGATGTCGCTGATGTCACCTGCTGAAGCCTGGAATGAGGCCGTGGCATAAAAGGTCAGGGTTACGGTGACCTTGACAGCTGCAGGCAGTGCTGCCCATGCCTTGGGGTGAAGCTGGAGTTGTGGCTGCAGCAGGTGACATAGCTGAGTGACAGCCTCCTTGGTGAAGCGAAGGCGCCTCAGACATTGTTCCTCAGTTGAGGTAGAAGTGCTCCCTGAAGACCCTCTGTGGATTTCTTGTTCTCCTCCTTCTCCTCCTCCGTGATTTCCTTCCTGCTCCCCCTCGTCCTCTATTCCAAGAGGCAGCTTTACCAGACCACCCAAGTCTGGAGGGCGACTATTTGGGAGGCAAAAAGCAACAGCAGTGCAAAAGCAGCCAAACCTCTCTCTGTGCAGACACAGTGGGCTCTGAAGAGTGTAAGAATTCAGCAAATATGCCGAGAAGTCCAACAGTAGCCATAAATAAACCGGCAACTAACCTGTAAGTCCAGCATGATCCCTTTAAATAGCTCTGGCGAGGGGGCCTTCATGCCGGTTAGCATCACGTTGTGCCGAGTGAGGTCAGCACGTGGCTGGTGACCGATTAGCTGGGGCGTTCGAAAATGGTGAGCGCGTCTTGCACGCAGCGCGGGACCCTCACCTCTGGCTGCTTTAAATCCTGCCACGTGTACGCCTAACGTGAGCGCTACCTCCTGCACCAAAATTGCGAGCTGCGCACGTCCAGTCCACCATTTTGGGTCCTGAGCCCAATTTCTTGGTCAATAACTCTCACATTCTTGCATACTGCACGTGCTCAGAGTGTACAGGTGTGGTGGAATATGTGATTGAGTGTATCTGGCATCCTGAATCTCCTGCACAGCCCTGACCCAGCAAACATCTTCAAACAGTGCAAGCGGAAAATAACACCACCAATTCAGTGCCGTCAGAGCAGGAGGGAGTGGGTGGGATGTTGAGGGTGGTCTGTGATGGACCAAACCCATGATTCCACAAGGATCTCTCGCCATGCAGAAGGAATGACTCACACTGACTGGAAGGCTGTTTCCAGTGGGGTTCCGCAGGGCTCAGTACTTAAGTGTCCCGGTGCTTCCTTCCCACCATATTGGGGACTTAGTGGGCTGAATTTACAAACCAATAGGTTTCTCTGTCACAAATACCTATAAAAGATAAGGAAGTGAAGGTCACTTGGGTCAGATGAGTGGAGAATGTTCAGAGAACAGTAAACAGATAATGGTACTAGTACAAAGCATGCATGGGGGTATGTAGTGACGTATTATCCAAGCGTACTTACAGACTAACTGCACATAGTTAGAACGTGCTTACATATTAACCTTACACCTAAGGGATGTAGTTAACCCTATGAAGGTACCGCACATTTTAGTTACTTTTACTAGTCTTGCACGGGGCTAGCGTGACCAGTTAAGGACCTGCCCAATGAGTTCTCTGCTTGTAAGTATGGTGACGACCATCTTATGAGCACTGCATGTAATGGGTTATATTGGTTTGCTTATCAATAAAGAATATTAATCACAAGTCTCTCTATCTTGAGTCTATGGCCGCGAATTTAATTGCACTGAGGGGGCGGGTTTGGAGGCGGGTCCGCTGTCAAAATCGCAAAGATTGAGAGCGGGTAGGAAACCCGCTGTCAACCTGCCTCCACGCTAGTCTCCCAGGTGTTGGGTCTGTCAGCGCAGAACTGACCCGACACCAAGCGGCGGGGGAGACAATTCAGCTTGTTAAATGGCTTGTTAAGAGCCAATTTAAGAGTCTTTTGAGGCTTACTTGTAATTTTACCTTCTCCCCACGGGTTACCCGCTGTTCGGAGAACACGCCAGCTCAACCTGTTTTGAGTCTGCTCTGATGTTTGTGAAAAGCTGACAGCTGCAGAAGTGGTGTCGAGGATGCCATGTTGCAGATGGTGAGTTTCAGAGCACAGAAACTGTTGGTCACTGCATTTTTAATACATATAGATATTTCTTTAGCTTACAAGGTTTAGATCCAACTGTATGTCCAGTGCCACCTCATTGGGAGAACCTCTCTCACCATTGACAGATCGCTCTGTCATCTCACCTGCAGCTGCCATCTATTCCAGCAACATCGGAGCCAATGAAACAATCAGACCGTGGTCCTCCGAATCCTTCCACAATCAGCCCCAACACCAACATCACCAACAACATCACCAACCTTCTCCGCCATCACCTGATGCTGCACTGGACACAGGGCATCAGCCCCTGACAACATTGCTGCCCGGGTGGCCAGCGGTGGCATCACCATGGCCAGATTTTCTTCACTTGACGCTGTACACCCTGGCTGCTACATGATGCGCCACGTTGACACCATCCCACACCAGCACCGTGAAGCATCCCTTTAATGTCCAAGCCATTCCATGCACACTCATCACTATAGCGGGGGGAGGGGGGGGGAGTTATGTCTCACCACTCAGTAAGACACTTCTCAAGGTGCGCTCAGATCTGTCCAATAAGGGGCAGTGTTGGAAAAATAGATTTCACTGTATGACAACAAATTATCAGAAACTTCACATGGACATTGGCTAAACCTCTCAAGTGCCTACCCTTGTGTGTTGTTAGTTGATATGTTTGCAGTAGGATGAGGGTGAGTGTGAGGGGTGGCTAGTGAGATGGGGAAGTGAAAAAGTAGATAGAGAGGGTTAGGTGGAGTTGCAAGGTAAGCTGGTGTGAGTAAGGATGTGCAGGACAAGGGTATGGAAGGCAGAGTGATGGGGATGTGTTGAGTAGCACAGCAGGGTGAGTTTGAGTGTGGCTTTGCAGTAACGTTTCGTGATCCACTGAGATCATTGAAAGCTTGCGCCACTGCAGCCATGTCCTCCTGATGACATCCCTGCTTGTACCCTCCTCTGCAATGTGCAACCAGGCTACGTTGGTGTCCTGGGGAGGTCTCTTCCGCCCTTGTAAGGGAAGAGAACCTCCCTGCGTGCTGTGACTCCCTCCATAAGCATATGGAGGGAGTAATTGGAGAGCCTGGGTGCAAGCGTTCACCTTTGTGCAGTGCTTGTCAGTGTTTGCAGCACCTCAATGCTGTCAAACACTGACAGAACAACTGTCAAACTCCATGTAGACGTGGTCCCTTTAAGGAAACCGGCTGATGACGGGTCATCAAATGACGTCATCAGACCAGCTTCCTGTTAATGGGCCGAGAAGCCCGCAGGGCGGGCTTAACACGGCCAAGCAAGGGAAAATCACGTTTACAGAGCGGCTGCAGCTGGGAGCGGGACCGGAACCAGGAAACCAGCTCTCCTGCCCCCATCCCGCCTCCTCCATTAAATTTGCGGCCTTTGTATCTATTCATGGGAAAGAAAAGGATTATCCTAAAATCCAACACCACCTCCCTCTATTCAGCCGGCTTATACTGGAGGGTGGTCTCCAGCTCCAAACAGATGATACACCTCCTACAGTAGGGCTTCCAACACTTCAACATCAAAAGGAGCCGTTTTATCCACATATCTCCTCTGTGTCATTCTAAACAAACAGCTTTCTGCCATCTCCCAGTTAATGGTCAGCTGCAGTCCTTTGTGCATCAGACCAAGCTGTCTGGACATATTTTTCATCTGACAGGATCTTAATCAAATTAGATGGGGTGGGAACTAGCATCATAAACTTTGGTGCAGCCCATCCCCCTTCATCATGGAAGGTGCTGCCTACACGCCTAAACTCTGCCACTGTAAATAATCAGTCTACATTTCTATCACCACATCTTCCCTTTTTATAGCGAGCTGCAGCCCTTTAAAATGCCAGGTTTTATGCTCAGAAGCTAAGTATGATTCAGGCCATTGTCTCTAGAGAAGCTTTTTCGGTGGGCGTAGTCTATTCAAAATGGGGGTTGGCCTGTAAATTAAGTGTGGCTCCCGCTCTCCCCACGGTGTAGGCCCATCGATCTCAGGGTGGGGGGGGTCAGGGGGGGGAGCGGTTCTGGAGCCCCAATTGTTCCAGGATCACAAATTCAGAACTACTTTGTCCAGCTTATTTTGTACTTCCTAAACTGCTTGCTCAGACTGAACTGCCTCTCTTAGTTTGGTATCATCCCTGAATCTGGCCAGCTTGCACTGTGCTTCTAAGCCCTCTTGGAGCCATTTAGGTTCAGGTTAGATATCCTGACCTGGATTTTCCTCCAGTTTACACTGTATTTCTGGGTAAGATCAGAAGAGGAACTGGGGTGGGGGAGACCTGGTACCGAATCCCCGTCCTCAAAAAAACACCATGGTGGAATTCTCCTGCTCATGGGGTGACAGAGAGGATGAGCCACCAGCTTGCTTCAGATCTGGAGGCCACTCCACAGATGCTCGGCATTGCCAGCCGGTGGAAGTTCTCGCACCACTCAACCTTACCATAACGGCTCCTTTCAGTCCGCAGCAGAGGGTAGGACAGAGGGGCCAGGCGGCTGGTCACCGATGTGTAAAGCAGATTAGAAATAGATTCTTTGGGTGAACTGCACAATTCATCTCCATTTCCAATGGACCAAGCACATCAGGGTGAGAGGGGGATGAGCTGTGACTCAATGGCAGGATTTTCTCAGGCAATTCGTGCATTACATCACCATTCGGGCCCCATTCGGGAATGCACTCAGTCACTGAATCACACGTCAGTGCACGCTATCTGGGGAGCTGCCGAGCTTCTTTAATTTCACACCTCTACAGGTGAAAGACAGAGGTCTGGATGGCTGATCAGATCAGATATCTGGGTTGCCCTCTGCGGTACTGGCTCATTGGCCTGTAGTTTGCTTCCCTAATCCCGCTGCTCAGCACCAATGCAATGAGGCTTATGATGCCACCCACATTGCAGTCGAGCAGTCCATAGTAATGCTGGAGGCATGCAGCAGGTGTCTTGAATATCTGGGGGTAGAACAGCCAGACTGATTGCTCCCTCACCACAACCCTGTCCAACTGCAAAAGTTGAGCATACATCTGAGATTTCAAAACTGAATATTTAAACAATGGAAGGATCTGACTGACAGGCCCAATTATACACCCAACAACTCTTCACAGATCCCCAGGGAACACCAACTCTGTACAGCTCCCCAAAGAACACCAACTCTGTACAGATCCCCAGGGAACACCAACTCTGCACAGATCCCCAGGGAACACAAACTCTGCACAGATCCCCAGGGAACACAAACTCTGTATGGATCCCCAGGGAACACAAACTCTGTACAGATCCCAAGGGAACACCAAAACTGTACAGATCCCCAGGGAACACCAACTCTGCACAGATCCCCAGGGAACACAAACTCTGTATAGATCCCCAGGGAACACGAAATCTATATAGATCCCCAGGGAAAACAAACTCGGCACAGATCCCAAGGAACACTGACTCTGCATAGATCCGCAGGGAACACCTACTCTGTATAGCTCCACAGGGAACAGCAACTCTGTCTAGATCCCCAGGGAAAACCAACTCTGTACAGATCCCCAGGAACCACCAACTCTGTACAGATCCCCAGGGAACACCTACTCTGTATAGATCCACAGGGAACAGCAAATCTGTCTAGATCCCCAGGGAAAACCAACTCTGTACAGATCCCGAGGAAACACCAACTCTGTACAGATCCCCAGGGAACACCTACTCTGTATAGATCCCCAGGAACCACCAACTCTGTACAGATCCCCAGGGAACAACAACTCTGTATAGATCCACAGGGAACACCAACTCTGTATAGATCCCCAGGGAACAACAACTCTGTATAGATCCCCAGGGAACACCAACTCTGTATAGATCCACAGGGAACACCAACTCAGAATAGATCCCCAGGGAACACCAACTCTGTATAGATCCCCAGGGAACAACAACTTTGTATAGATCCCGAGGGAACACCAACTGTGTACAGATCCCCAGGGAACACCAACTCTGTATAGATCCCCAGGGAACAACAACTTTGTATAGATCCCCAGGGAACACCAACTGTGCAAAGATCCCCAGGGAACACCAACTCTGTATAGATCCCCAGGGAAAACCAACTCTGTACAGATCCCCAGGGAACAACAACTCTGTATAGATCCCCAGGGAACACCAACTGTGTAAATATCCCCAGGGAACACCAAAACTGCACAGATCCCCAAAAAACACCAACTCTGCAGATATCCCCAGGGAACATCAACACTGCAGAGATCCCCAGAGAACACCAACACTGTATAGATCCCCAGAGAACACCAACACTGCAGAGATCCCCAGAGAACACCAACACTGTTTAGATCCCCAGAGAACACCAACTCTGCACAGATCCCCAGGGAACACCAACTCTGTATAGATCCCAAGAGAACACCGAATCTGTACAGATACCCAGGGAACACCAACTCTGCACAGATCCCCAGGGAACACCAACTCTGTACAGATCCCCAGGGAACACCAACACTGTACAGATCCCCAGGGAACAACAACTCTGTACAGATCCCCATGGAACACCAACTCTGTACAGATCCCCAGGGAACACCAGCTCTGTATAGATCCCCAGGGAACACCAAATCTATATAGATCTCCAGGGAAAAGGAACTCTGCACAGATCCCAAGGAACACCAACTCTGTATAGATCCACAGGGAACACCAACGCTGTATAGATCCACAGGGAACCCGAACACTGTATAGAATCCCAAGGAAATACCAACTCTGTATAGATCCCCAAGGAAAACGAACTCTGCATAGATCCCCAGGGAACAACAACTTTGTATACATCCACAGGGTACACCAACTGTGTATAGATCCCCAGTGAACACCAACTCTGTATAGATCCCCAGGGAACACCAACTCTGTATAAATCCCAGGGAACACCAACTCTGTATAGATCCTCAGGGAACAACAACTCTGTATAGATCCCCAGGGAACACCAACTGTGTAAAGATCCCCAGGGAACACCAACACAGCACAGATCCCCAGGAAACACCAACTCTGCATATATCCCCAGGGAACATCAACACTGCAGAGATCCACAGAGAACACCAACACTGCAGAGATCCCCAGAGAACACCAACTCTGTACAGATCCCCAGGGAACACCAACTCTGCACAGATCCCCAGGGAACACCAACTCTGTATAGATCCCCAGAGAACACCGAATCTGTACAGATCCCCAGGGAACACCAACTCTGTAGAGATCCCCAGGGAACACCAACAATGTACAGATCCCCAGGGAACACCAACTCTGTACAGATCCCCAGGGAACACCAACGCTGTACAGATCCCCAGGGAGCACCAACTCTGTATAGATCCCCAGGGAACACCAAATCTATATAGATCTCCAGGGAAAACGAACTCTGCACAGATCCCAAGGAACACCAACTCTGTATAGATCCACAGGGAACACCAGCTCTGTATAGAGCCACAGGGAAACTCAACACTGTATAGAATCCCAAGGAAACACCAACTCTGTATAGATCCCCAGGGAAAATGAACTCTGCACAGATCCCAAGCTAAACCAACTCTGCATAGATCCCCAGGGAACACCTACTCTGTACAGATCCCCAGGAAACAGCAACTCTGTATAGATCCACAGGGAACACCAACTCTGTACAGATCCCCAGGGAACACCAACACTGTACAGATCCCCAGGGAACACCAACTCTGTACAGATCCCCAGGGAACAACAACTCTTTACAGATCCCCAGGGAACACCAACTGTGTATAGATCCCCAGGGATCACCAACTCTGTACAGATCCCCAGGGAATACCAACTTTGTACAGATCCCCAGGGAACACCAAATCTGTATAGATCCCCAGGGAACACCAACACTGCAGAGATCCCCAGGGAACACCAACTCTGAACAGATCCCCAGGGAACACCAACACTGCAGAGATTCCCAGGGAACACCAACTCTGTACAGATCCCCAGGGAACACCAACTCTGTACACATCCCCAGGGAACACCAACACTGTACAAATCCCCAGGGAACAGCAACTCTGTACAGATCCACAGGGAACACCAACTCTGTACAGATCCCCAGGGAACACCAACTCTGTACAGATCTCCAGGAAACACCAACACTGCAGAGATCCCCAGGGAACACCAACTCTGTACAGATCCCCAGGGAACACCAACACTGTACAGATCCCCAGTGAACACCAACTCTGCACAGATCCCCAGGGAACACCAACTCTGTACAGATTCCCCAGGGAACACCAATTCTGTACAGATCCCCAGGGAACACCTATTCTGTATAGATCACCAGAAACCACCAACTCTGTATAGATGCACAGGGAGCACCAACTCTGCATAGCTCCCCAGTGAACACCAATTCTGTACAGATCCCCAGGGAACACCTATTCTGTATAGATCCCCAGGGAACACCAACTCTGTACAGATCCCCAAGGAACACCAGCACTGCAGAGATCCCCAGGGAACACCAACTCTGTTCAGATCCCCAAGGAACACCAACTCTGTACAGATCCCCAGGGAACACCAACACTGTACAGATCCCCAGGGAACACCAACACTGTACAGATCCCCAGGGAACACCAACTCTGTACAGATCCCCAGGGAACACCAACTCTGTACACATCCCCAAGGAACACCAACTCTGTACAGAGCCCCAGGGAACACCAACTCTGTGCAGATCCCCAGGTAACACCAACTCTGTATAGATCCGCAGGAAACACCAACTCTGTAAAGATCCCCAGAGAACACCAACTCTGTACAGATCCCCAGGGAACACCAACTCTGTATAGATCCCCAGGGAACACAAACTTTGTACAGATCCCCAGGGAACACCAACTCTGTACAGATCCCCAGGGAACACCAACTCTGTACAGATCCCCAGGGAACAACAACTCTGTATAGATCCCCAGGGAACACCAACTGTGTAAATATCCCCAGGGAACACCAAAACTGCACAGATCCCCAAAAAACACCAACTCTGCAGATATCCCCAGGGAACATCAACACTGCAGAGATCCCCAGAGAACACCAACACTGTATAGATCCCCAGAGAACACCAACACTGTATAGATCCCCAGAGAACACCAACACTGCAGAGATCCCCAGAGAACACCAACACTGTTTAGATCCCCAGAGAACACCAACTCTGCACAGATCCCCAGGGAACACCAACTCTGTATAGATCCCAAGAGAACACCGAATCTGTACAGATACCCAGGGAACACCAACTCTGCACAGATCCCCAGGGAACACCAACTCTGTACAGATCCCCAGGGAACACCAACACTGTACAGATCCCCAGGGAACAACAACTCTGTACAGATCCCCATGGAACACCAACTCTGTACAGATCCCCAGGGAACACCAGCTCTGTATAGATCCCCAGGGAACACCAAATCTATATAGATCTCCAGGGAAAAGGAACTCTGCACAGATCCCAAGGAACACCAACTCTGTATAGATCCACAGGGAACACCAACGCTGTATAGATCCACAGGGAACCCGAACACTGTATAGAATCCCAAGGAAATACCAACTCTGTACAGATCCCCAGGGAACACAAACTTTGTACAGATCCCCAGGGAACACCAACTCTGTATAGATCCCCAGGGAAAACCAACTCTGTACAGATCCCCAGGGAACAACAACTCTGTATAGATCCCCAGGGAACACCAACTGTGTAAATATCCCCAGGGAACACCAAAACTGCACAGATCCCCAAAAAACACCAACTCTGCAGATATCCCCAGGGAACATCAACACTGCAGAGATCCCCAGAGAACACCAACACTGTATAGATCCCCAGAGAACACCAACACTGCAGAGATCCCCAGAGAACACCAACACTGTTTAGATCCCCAGAGAACACCAACTCTGCACAGATCCCCAGGGAACACCAACTCTGTATAGATCCCAAGAGAACACCGAATCTGTACAGATACCCAGGGAACACCAACTCTGCACAGATCCCCAGGGAACACCAACTCTGTACAGATCCCCAGGGAACACCAACACTGTACAGATCCCCAGGGAACAACAACTCTGTACAGATCCCCATGGAACACCAACTCTGTACAGATCCCCAGGGAACACCAGCTCTGTATAGATCCCCAGGGAACACCAAATCTATATAGATCTCCAGGGAAAAGGAACTCTGCACAGATCCCAAGGAACACCAACTCTGTATAGATCCACAGGGAACACCAACGCTGTATAGATCCACAGGGAACCCGAACACTGTATAGAATCCCAAGGAAATACCAACTCTGTATAGATCCCCAGGGAAAACGAACTCTGCATAGATCCCCAGGGAACAACAACTTTGTATACATCCACAGGGTACACCAACTGTGTATAGATCCCCAGTGAACACCAACTCTGTATAGATCCCCAGGGAACACCAACTCTGTATAAATCCCAGGGAACACCAACTCTGTATAGATCCTCAGGGAACAACAACTCTGTATAGATCCCCAGGGAACACCAACTGTGTAAAGATCCCCAGGGAACACCAACACTGCACAGATCCCCAGGAAACACCAACTCTGCATATATCCCCAGGGAACATCAACACTGCAGAGATCCCCAGAGAACACCAACACTGCAGAGATCCCCAGAGAACACCAACACTCTATAGATCCCCAGGAAACACCAACTCTGCACAGATCCCCAGGGAACACCAACTCTGTATAGATCCCCAGAGAACACCGAATCTGTACAGATCCCCAGGGAACACCAACTCTGTAGAGATCCCCAGGGAACACCAACACTGTACAGATCCCCAGGGAACACCAACTCTGTACAGATCCCCAGGGAACACCAACTCTGTACAGATCCCCAGGGAACACCAACTCTGTATAGATCCCCAGGGAACACCAAATCTATATAGATCTCCAGGGAAAACGAACTCTGCACAGATCCCAAGGAACACCAACTCTGTATAGATCCACAGGGAACACCAACTCTGTATAGAGCCACAGGGAAACTCAACACTGTATAGAATCCCAAGGAACACCAACTCTGTATAGATCCCCAGGGAAAACGAATTCTGCACAGATCCCAAGGAAAACCAACTCTGCATAGATCCCCAGGGAACACCTACTCTGTACAGATCCCCAGGGAACAGCAACTCTGTATAGATCCACAGGGAACACCAACTCTGTACAGATCCCCAGGGAACACCAACACTGTACAGATCCCCAGGGAACACCAACTCTGTACAGATCCCCAGGGAACAACAACTCTGTACAGATCCCCAGGGAACACCAACTGTGTATAGATCCCCAGGGAACACCAACTCTGTACAGATCCCCAGGGAATACCAACTCTGTACAGATCCCCAGGGAACACCAACTCTGTATAGATCCCCAGGGAACACCAACACTGCAGAGATCCCCAGGGAACACCAACTCTGAACAGATCCCCAGGGAACACCAACACTGCAGAGATCCACAGGGAACACCAACTCTGTACAGATCCCCAGGGAACACCAACTCTGTACACATCCCCAAGGAACACCAACACTGTACAAATCCCCAGGGAACAGCAACTCTGTACAGATCCACAGGGAACACCAACTCTGTACAGATCCCCAGGGAACACCAACTCTGTACAGATCCCCAGGGAACACCAACACTGCAGAGATCCCCAGGGAACACCAACTCTGTACAGATCCCCAGGGAACACCAACACTGTACAGATCCCCAGGGAACACCAACTCTGCACAGATCCCCAGGGAACACCAACTCTGTACAGATCCCCAGGGAACACCAACTCTGTACAGATCCCCAGGGAACACCTATTCTGTATAGATCCCCAGAAAACACCAACTCTGTATAGATCCCCAGGGAACACCAACTCTGCATAGATCCCCAGGGAACACCAACTCTGTACAGATCCCCAGGGAACACCTATTCTGTATAGATCCCCAGGGAACACCAACTCTGTACAGATCCCCAGGGAACACCAACACTGCAGAGATCCCCAGGGAACACCAACTCTGTACAGATCCCCAGGGAACACCAACTCTGTACAGATCCCCAGGGAACACCAACACTGTACAGATCCCCAGGGAACACCAACACTGTACAGATCCCCAGGGAACACCAACTCTGTACAGATCCCCAGGGAACACCAACTCTGTACACATCCCCAGGAACACCAACTCTGTACAGATCCCCAGGGAACACCAACTCTGTACAGATCCCCAGGGAACACCAACTCTGTATAGATCCGCAGGGAACACCAACTCTGTATAGATCCCCAGAGAACACCAACTCTGTACAGATCCCCAGGGAACACCAACTCTGTATAGATCCCCAGGGAACACAAACTTTGTACAGATCCCCAGGGAACACCAACTCTGTACAGATCCCCAGGGAACACCAACTCTGTACAGATCCCCAGGGAACACCAACTCTGTACAGATCCCCAGGGAACACCAACTCTGTATAGATCCCCAGGGAACACCAAATCTATATAGATCTCCAGGGAAAACGAACTCTGCACAGATCCCAAGGAACACCAACTCTGTATAGATCCACAGGGAACACCAACTCTGTATAGAGCCACAGGGAAACTCAACACTGTATAGAATCCCAAGGAAACGCCAACTCTGTGTAGATCCCCAGGGAAAACGAACTCTGCACAGATCCCACGGAAAACCAACTCTGCATGGATCCCCAGGGAACACCAACTGTGTAAAGGTCCCCAGGGAACACCATCTCTGTATAGATCCCCAGGGAACACCAACTCTGTATAGATCCCCAGAGAACACCAACACTGTATAGATCCCCAGGGAATACCAACTCTGTATAGATCCCCAGGGAACACCAACTGTGTAAAGATCCCAGGGAACACCAACTTTGTATAGATCCCCAGGGAACACCAACTGTGTAAAGATCCCCAGGGAACACCAACTCTGTATAGATCACCAGGGAACAACAACTCTGTATAGATCCCCAGGGAACACCAACTGTGTAAAGATCCCCAGGGACCAGCAACACTGCACAGATCCCCAGGAAACACCAACACTGTATAGATCCCCAGGAAACACCAACACTGTACAGATCCCCAGGGAACACCAACTCTGCACAGATCCCCAGGGAACACCAACTCGGTATAGATCCCAAGAGAACACCGAATCTGTACAGATCTCCAGGGAACACCAACTCTGCACAGATCCCCAGGGAACACCAACTCTGTACAGATCCCCAGAGAACACCAACACTATACAGATCCCCAGGGAACACCAACACTGTACAGATCCCCAGGGAACACCAACACTATACAGATCCCCAGGGAACACCAACTCTGTACAGATCCCCAGGGAACACCAACTCTGTACAGATCCCCAGGGAACACAAACTCTGTACAGATCCCCAGGGAACACCAACTCTGTATAGATCCCAGGGAACACCAAATCTATATAGATCTCCAGGGAAAACGAACTCTGCACAGATCCCAAGGAACACCAACTCTGTATAGATCCACAGGGAACACCAACTCTGTATAGAGCCACAGGGAAACTCAACACTGTATAGAATCCCAAGGAAACACCAACTCTGTATAGATCCCCAGGGAAAACGAATTCTGCACAGATCCCAAGGAAAACCAACTCTGCATAGATCCCCAGGGAACACCTACTCTGTACAGATCCCCAGGGAACAGCAACTCTGTATAGATCCCCAGGGAACACCAACTCTGTATAGATCCACAGGGAACACCAACTCTGTACAGATCCCCAGGGAACACCAACTCTGTACAGATCCCCAGGGAACACCAACACTGCAGAGATCCCCAGGGAACACTAACACTGTACAGATCCCCAGGGAACACCAACTCTGTACAGATCCCCAGGGAACAGAAACTTTGTATACATCCCCAGGGAACACCAACTCTGTACAGATCCCCAGGGAACAACAACTCTGTACAGATCCCCAGGGAATACCAACTTTGTACAGATCCCCAGGGAACACCAACTCTGTATAGATCCCCAGGGAACACCAACACTGCAGAGATCCCCAGGGAACACCAACTCTGAACAGATCCCCAGGGAATACCAACTTGTACAGATCCCCAGGGAACACCAACTCTGTATAGATCCCCAGGGAACACCAACACTGCAGAGATCCCCAGGGAACACCAACTCTGAACAGATCCCCAGGGAACACCAACACTGCAGAGATCCCCAGGGAACACCAACACTGCAGAGATCCCCAGGGAACACCAACTCTGAACAGATCCCCAGGGAACACCAACACTGCAGAGATCCCCAGGGAACACCAACTCTGTACAGATCCCCAGGGAACACCAACTCTGTACAGATCCCCAGGGAACACCAACTTTGTATAGATCCCCAGGGAACACCAACTCTGTACAGATCCCCAGGGAACACCAACACTGCAGAGATCCCCAGGGAACACCAACTCTGTACAGATCCCCAGGGATGACCAACTCTGTACACATCCCCAGGGAACACCAACACTGCAGAGATCCACAGTGAACACCAACTCTGCACAGGTCCCCAGGGAACGCCAACTCTGAACAGATCCCGAGGGAACACCAACTCTGTATAGATCCCCAGGGAACACAAACTCTGTACAGATCCCTAGAAAACACCAACTCTGTATAGATCCCCATGGAACACCAACTCTGCATAGATCCCCAGGGAACACCAACTCTGTACAGATCCCCAAGGAACAACAACACTGCAGAGATCCCATGGGAACACCAACTCTGTACAGATCCCCAAGGAACACCAACACTGCAGAGATCCCCAGGGAACACCAACTCTGTACAGATCCCCAAGCAACACCAACTCTGTACAGATCCCCAGGGAACACCAACTCTGTACAGATCCCCAGGGAACACCAACTCAGTACAGATCCCCAGGGAACACCAACTCTGTACAGATCCCCAAGCAACACCAACTCTGTACAGATCCCCAGGGAACACCAACTCTGTACAGATCCCCAGGGAACACCAACACTGTACAGATCCCCAGGGAACACCAACACTGTACAGATCCCCAGGGAACACCAACTCTGTACAGATCCCCAGGGAACACCAACTCTGTACACATCCCCAGGGAACGCCAACTCTGTACAGATCCCCAGGGAACACCAACTCTGTACACATCCCCAAGGAACACCAACTCTGTACAGATCCCCAGGGAACAACAACACTGTATAGATCCCCAGGGAAAACCAACTCTGTACAAATCCGCAGGGAACACCTACTCTGTACAGATCCCCAAGAGAACTCCAAATCTGTATAGATCCCCAGGGATCATCAACTCTGTACACATCCCCAAGGAACACCAACTCTGTACAGATCCCCAGGGAACACCAACTCTGTATAGATCCGCAGGGAACACCAACTCTGTATAGATCCCCAAGAGAACACCAACTCTGTATAGATCCCCAGGGAACACAAACTTTGTACAGATCCCCAGGGAACACCAACTCTGTACAGATCCCCAGGGAACAAGAACACTGTATAGAAACATAGAAACATAGAAAATAGGTACAGGAGTAGACCATTCGGTCCTTCGAGCCTGCACCGCCATTCAATGCGTTCATGGCTGAACATGCTACCTCAGTACCCCATTCCTGCTTTCTCGCCATACCCCTTGATCCCCCTAGTTGTGAGTGTTATATCTAACTCCCTTTTGAATATATTTAGCGAACTGGCCTCAACAACCTTCTGTGGAAGAGAATTCCATAGATTCACCACTCTCTGGGTGAAGAAGTTCCTCCTCAGCTCAGTCTTAAATGGCTTCCCCTTAATCCTTAGACTGTGACCCCTGGTTCTAGTTTTCCCTAACATTGGGAACATTCTGCCCGCATCTAATTTGTCTAAACCAGTCAGGATTTTAAATGTCTCTATAAGATCCCCCCTCATTCTTCTGAACTCCAGAGGATACAAGTTCAGTTGACCCAATCTTTCTTGATATGTCAGTCCGGCCATCCCAGGAATCAATCTAGTGAACCTTCGCTGCACTCCCTCAATAGCAAGAATGTCCTTCCTTAAGTTAGGAGACCAAAACTGCGCACAATACTCCAGGTGTGGCCTCACCAAGGCCCTGTACAACTGCAGCATCACCTCCCTACTCCTGTACTCAAATCCCCTTACTATGAAGGCCATCATTCCGTTTGCTTTCTTGACTGCCTGCTGCACTTGCATTCCCACCTTCAGTGACTGATGTACCATGACGCCCAGGTCTCGTTGCACCTCCCCTTTCCCTAATCTGCCACCATTCAGGTAATAGTCCGCCTCTCTATTTTTACCACCAAAGTGGATAACCTCACATTTATCCACATTGTACTTCATCTGCCATACATTTGCCCATTCACCCAACCTGTCCAAGTCACTCTGTAGCCTCCTAGCATCCTCCTCATTGTTCACACTGCCTCCCAATTTAGTGTCATCCGCAAATTTGGAGATATTACATTTAATCCCTTCGTCCAAATCATTAATATATAATGTAAACAGCTGGGGTCCCAGCACCGAACCCTGCGGTACCCCGCTGGTCACTGCCTGCCATTCTGAAAAGTACCCATTTACTCCTACTCTTTGTTTCCTGTGTGCCAACCAGTTCTCAATCCACGTCAACACATTACCCCCAATCCCATGTGCTTTAACTTTGCTCACCAATCTCTTGTGTGGGACCTTGTCGAAGGCCTTCTGAAAGTCCAAATACACCACATCTACTGGTTCCCCCCTGTCCACCCTATTGGAAACATCCTCAAAAAATTCCAGAAGATTTGTCAAGCATGATTTCCCTTTCACAAATCCATGCTGACTTGGACCTATCATGTCGCCACTTTCCAAATGGTCTGTTATGACATCTTTAATAATTGCTTCCATCATTTTACCCACGACCGATGTCAGGCTGACCGGTCTATAATTCCCTGCTTTCTCCCTCCCTCCTTTTTTAAAAAGAGGGGTTACATTGGCCACCCTCCACTCCATCGGAACTGATCCAGAGTCTAAGGAATGTTGGAAAATGATCGTCAATGCATCCATTATTTCCAAGGCCACCTCCTTAAGTACTCTGGGATGCAGACCATCAGGCCCCGGGGATTTTTCAGCCTTCAGTCCCATCAATTTCCCCAATACCTTTTCCCGACTAATAAGGATTTCCCTCAGCTCCTCCCTCTTACCAGATCCTCTGACCCCTTTTATTTCCGGCAGGTTGTGTGTGTCCTCCACAGTAAACACCGAACCAAAGTACTTGTTCAATTGATCTGCCATTTCCTTGTTCCCCATTACGACTTCCCCTGTTTCCGACTGCAGGGGACCTACGTTTGTTTTTACTAACCTCTTTCTTTTTACATATTTATAGAAGCTTTTGCAGTCCATTTTAATGTTCTCTGCAAGCTTCCTTTCATATTTTATTTTCCCTGCCCTAATCAAACCCTTCGTCCTCCTCTGCTGAGTTTTGAAGTTCTCCCAGTCCCCAGGTTTGCTGCTACTTCTGGCTAATTTGTATGCAACTTCCTTGGTTTTAATACTATCCCTGATTTCCCTTGTTAGCCATGGTTGAGCCACCTTCCCTTTTTTATTTTTACGCCAGACCGGGATGTACAATTGTTGTAGTTCATCCATGCGATCTCTAAATGTCTGCCATTGCCCTTCCACTGATAGCCCCTTAAATATCGCTTGCCAATTTAACCTCGCCAATTCACGCCTCATACCCTCAAAGTTGCCCTTATTTAAGTTCTGGACCATGGTCTCTGACTTAACTGTTTCCTTCTCCATCCTAATGTAGAACTCCACCATACTATGGTCACTCTTCCCCAGGGGGCCTCATACCACAAGATTGCTGATTAGTCCTTCCTCACTACACAACACCCAGTCCAGGATGGCCTCCCCTCGAGTTGGTTCCTCAACATATTGGTTTAGGAAACCATCCCTTAAACACTCCAGGAAATCCTCCTCCACCGTATTGCTTCCAGTTTGAGTAGCCCAATCTATATGCATATTAAAGTCACCCATGATAACTGCCGTGCCTTTTTTGCATGCACCTCTGATTTCCTGTTTCATACCCTCCCCCACCTCACTACTGCTGTTTGGAGGTCTGTACACAACTCCCACTAACATTTTCTGCCCTTTGGTGTTCTGCAGCTCAACCCATATTGATTCCACATCCTCCAAGCTGATGTCCTTCCTAGTTATTGCATTAATCTCCTCTTTAACCAGCAATGCTACCCCACCCCCTTTTCCTTTTATTCTATCCTTTCTGAATGTTGAATACCCCTGGATGTTCAGTTCCCATCCTTGATTGTTCTGGAGCCACGTCTCTGTAATCCCAATCACATCGTATCCGTTAACATCTATTTGCACAGTCAATTCATCCACCTTATTATGGATACTCCTTGCATTAAGACACATAGCCTTTAGGCTTGTTTTATTAACATCCTTTGTCCTTTTAGACTTATGATTTAGTATGGCCCTTTGTGTTTCTTGCCTTTGTTTACTCGGCCTTCCCCTATTGTTTCTCACCCTTCTAACATTTGTTTCTGACTGCAAATTACTTCCCCCTGTTTCGCTACATAGGTTCCCATTCCCCTGCCATATTATTTTAAATCCTCCCGAACTGCTTTAGCAAATATTACCCCGAGGACATCGGTTCCAGTCCTGCCCAAGTGCAGACCGTCCCTTTTGTACAGGTCCCACTTCCCCCAGAACTGGTACCAATGCCTCAGGAATTTGAATCCCTCCCTCCTGCACCACTGCTCAAGCCACGTATTCAATCTCACTGTCCTGTTCTCTCTATTCTGATTAGCACGTGGCCCTGGTAGCAATCCAGAGATTACTACCTTAGAGGTCCTACTTTTTAATTTAGCTCCTAGCTCCCTAAATTCTGCTTGTAGGACCTCTTCCCGCTTTTTACCTATATTGTTGGTACCTACATGCACCACGACAGCTGGCTGTTCACCCTCCCTCTTCAGAATGTTCTGCAGCCGCTCCGAGACATCCTTGACCCTTGCACCAGGGAGGCAACATACCATCCTGGAATCTCGGTTGCGGCCACAGAAACTCCTGTCTATTCCCCTTACAATTGAGTCCCCTATCACTATAGCCCTACCACTCTTTTTCACGCCCTGCTGTGCAGCAGAGCCAGCCATGGTGCCAAGAACCTGGCTGCTGGTGCCTTCCCCTGGTAGGCCATCTCCCCCAACAGTATCCAAAGCGGCATACCTGTTTTGGAGGGAGATGACCACAGGGGACTCCTGCACTACCTTCCTGATATTGCCCTGCTTCTTGGTCACCCATTCACTGTCTGTCCTAGCCTTTACCTGCGGTATAGAACCCCAGGGAACTCAAACACTGTATAGATCCCCAGGGAACACCAACTCTGTACACATCCCCAAGGAACACCAACACTGTACAAATCCCCAGGGAACACCAACTCTGTACAGATCCACAGGGAACACCAACTCTGTACAGATCCCCAGGGAACACCAACTTTGTATAGATCCCCAGGGAACACCAACTCTGTATAGATCCCGAGGGAACACCAACACTGTACAGATCCCCAGGGAACAGCAACTCTGCACAGATCCCCAGGGAACACCAACTCTGCACAGATCCCGAGGGAACACCAACTGTGTACAGATCCCCAGGGAACACCAAATTTGTACAGATCCCCAGGGAACACCAACTCTGTACAGAACCCCAGGGAACACCAACATTGTACAGATCCCCAGGGAACAACAACACTGTATAGATCCCCAGAAAACACCAACTCTGTATAGATCGCCAGGAAACACCAACACTGCACAGATCCCCAGGGAACACCAACTCTGTACAGATCCCCAGGGAACAACAATTCTGTACAGATCCCCAGGGAACACCAACTCTGCATAGATCCCCAGGGAACACCAATTCTGTACAGATCCCCAGGGAACACCAACTTTGTACAGATCCCCAGGGAACACCAACTCTGTACAGATCCCCATGGAACACCAACTCTGCTCGGATCCCCAGAAAACACCAACTCTGCATAGATCCCCAGGGAACACCAATTCTGTACAGATCCCCAGGGAACACCAACTCTGCATAGATCCCCAGCGAACACCAATTCTGTATAGATCCCCAGGGAACAACAACAATGTACAGATCCCCAGGGAACACCAAATCTGTACAGATCCCCAGGGAACACCAACTCTATAGAAATCCCCAGGGAACACCAAATCTGCATAGATCCCCAGGGAACACCAACTCTGTACAGATCTCCAGGGAACAGAAACGTTGTACAGATCCCCAGGGAACACCAACTCTGTACAGATCCCCAGGGAACACCAACACTGTATAGAACCCCAGGGAACACCAACTCTGTACACATCCCCAGGGAACACCAACTCTGTACAAATCCCCATGGAACACCAACTCTGTACAGATCCCCAGGGAACACCAAATCTGTGCAGATCCCCAGGGAACACCAACTTTGTACACATCCCCAGGGAACACCAACTCTGTACAGATCCCCAGGGAACACCAACTCTGTATAGATCCCCAGGGAACACCAACACTGCAGAGATCCCCAGGGAACACCAACTCTGAACAGATCCCCAGGGAACACCAACACTGCAGAGATCCCCAGGGAACACCAACTCTGTACAGATCCCCAGGGAACACCAACTCTGTACACATCCCCAAGGAACACCAACACTGTACAAATCCCCAGGGAACAGCAACTCTGTACAGATCCACAGGGAACACCAACTCTGTATAGATCCCCAAGGAACACCAACACTGTACAGATCCCCAGGGAACACAAACTCAGTACAGATGCCCAGGGAACACCAACACTGTACAGATCCCCAGGGAACACCAACTCTGTATAGATCCGCAGGGAACACCAACTCTGTATAGATCCCCAAGAGAACACCAACTCTGCACAGATACACAGGGAACACCAACTCTGTACAGATCCCCAGGGAACACCAACACTGTACAGATCCCCAGGGAACAACAACACTGCAGAGATCCCCAGGGAACACCAACTCTGTACAGATCCCCAGGGAACACCAACTCTGTACAGATCCCCAGGGAACACCAACTCTGAACAGATCCCCAGGGAACACCAACTCTGCAGAGATCCCCAGGGAACAGCAAATCTATATAGTTCCCCAGGGAACACCAACTCTGTGCACAACCCCAGGGAACACCAACTCTGTACACATCCCCAAGGAACACCAACTCTGTACAGATCCACAGGGAACACCAACTCTGTACAGATCCCCCGGGAACACCAACTCTGTACAGAACCCCAAGGAACACCAACTTTGTATAGATCCCCAGGGAACACCAACTCTGTATAGATCCGCAGGGAACACCAACTCTGTACAGATCCCCAGGGAACACCAACACTGCAGAGATCCCCAGTGAACACAAACTCTGCACAGATCCCCAGGGAACACCAAATCTGCACAGATCCCGAGGGAACACCAACTCTGCACAGATCCCCAGGGAACAACAGCTCTGTATAGAATCCCAGGGAACACCAACTCTGTACAGATCCCCAGGGAACACCAACTTTGTACAGATCCCCAGGGAACAACAACTCTGTACAGATCCCCGGGGAACACCAACTCTGTATAGATCCCCAGTGAACACCAACTCTGTATAGATCCCCAGGGAACACCGACACTGTACAGAGCCCCAGGGAACACCAACTCTGCACAGATCCCGAGTGAACACCAACTCTGTATAGATCCCCAGGGAACACCAACTCTGCACAGATCCCGAGGGAACACCAACTCTGTATATATCCCCAGGGAACACCAACTCTGTACAGATCCCCAGGGAACACCGACACTGTACAGATCCCCAGGGAACAACAACACTGTACAGATCCCCAGAAAACACCAACTCTGTATAAATCCCCAGGGAACACCAATTCTGTACAGATCCCCAGGGAACAACAACTCTAAACAAATCTCCAGGGAACACCTATCTGCATAGATCCCCAGGGAACACCTATTCTGTATAGATCCCCAGGGAACACCAACTCTGTACAGATCCCCAGGGAACACCAACGCTGCAGAGATCCCCAGGGAACACCAACTCTGTACAGATCCCCAGGGAACACCAACCCTGTACACATCCCCAGGGAACACCAACTCTGTACAGATCCACAGGGAACACCAACTCTGTACAGAACCCCAAGGAACACCAACTTTGTATAGGTCCCCAGGGAACACCAACTCTGTATAGATCTGCAGGGAACACCAACTCTGTATAGATCCCCAGGGAACACCAACTCTGTACAGATCCCCAGGGAACACCAACACTGCAGAGATCCCCAGTGAACACAAACTCTGCACAGATCCCCAGGGAACACCAACTCTGCACAGATCCCAAGGGAACACCAACTCTGCACAGATCCCCAGGGAACAACAGCTCTGTATAGAATCCCAGGGAACACCAACTCTGTACAGATCCCCAGGGAACAACAACTCTGTACAGATCCCCGGGGAACACCAACTCTGTATAGATCCCCAGTGAACACCAACTCTGTATAGATCCCCAGGGAACACCGACACTGTACAGAGCCCCAGGGAACACCAACTCTGCACAGATCCCGAGGGAACACCAACTCTGTATAGATCCCCAGGGAACACCAACTCTGCACAGATCCCGAGGGAACACCAACTCTGTATAGATCCCCGGGGAACACCAACTCTGTATAGATCCCCAGTGAACACCAACTCTGTATAGATCCCCAGGGAACACCGACACTGTACAGAGCCCCAGGGAACACCAACTCTGCACAGATCCCGAGGGAACACCAACTCTGTATAGATCCCCAGGGAACACCAACTCTGTACAGATCCCCAGGGAACACCAACACTGCACAGATCCCCAGGGAACACCAACTCTGTACAGATCCCCAGGGAACACCAACTCTGTACACATCCCCAAGGAACACCAACACTGTACAAATCCCCAGGGAACACCAACTCTGTACAGATCCACAGGGAACACCAACTCTGTACAGATCCCCAGGGAACACCAACTTTGTATAGATCCCCAGGGAACACCAACTCTGTATAGATCCCCAGGGAACACCAACTCTGTACAGATCCCCAGGGAACACCAACACTGCAGAGATCCCCAGGGAACACCAACTCTGTACAGATCCCCAGGGAACACCAACTCTGTATACATCCCCAGGGAACACCAACACTGCAGAGATCCCCAGTGAACACCAACTCTGCACAGATCCCCAGGGAACACCAACTCTGCACAGATCCCGAGGGAACACCAACTCTGTATAGATCCCCAGGGAACACAAACTCTGTACAGATCCCCAGGGAACACCAATTCTGTACAGATCCCCAGGGAACACCAATTCTGTACAGATCCCCAGGGAACACCAACTCTGCATAGATCCCCAGGGAACACCAATTCTGTACAGATCCCCAGGGAACACCAACTCTGCACAGATCCCGAGGGAATACCAACTCTGTATAGATCCCCAGGGAACACAAACTCTGTACAGATCCCCAGGGAACACCAACTCTGTACAGATCCCCAGGGAACACAAACTTGGTACAGGTCCCCAAGGAACAACAACACTGTATAGATCCCCAGAAAACACCAACTCTGCATAGATCCCCAGGGAACACCAATTCTGTACAGATCCCCAGGGAACACCAACTCTGCATAGATCCCCAGGGAACACCAATTCTGTACAGATCCCCAGGTGTAAGGGGTTCGCGTGGCTCTATGCTTAGCCTGGGTGCTAGTGCGGGGTTAGGCCTTGTTGCCTGTTCTGGTCTCCAGCCAGCCTGGTAGCACTAGACACCTGTGAGTGGTTCGACCCACTCGCCCTTACGGTTCTGACACTGGACTTAGGTGCGAGAGCAGTAATGCAGAGAAAACTCAGGTAGACCCGGCTGAATAGTACGAAATGGAAAATCTTTATTGCATATTGTTCAAGATTACGAAATACATGTCATAAGCACAGATTAATGACAGTACAAGCTTACATACATTTATGAAACTAGGTTTAGGGAAACGAAGAGCGCACGACACATCGTAAAAGGGGACACACATTGGCCCAAAAATTAGTGCCGCTACGCGAGAGTACGCACTGCGTACTCTCGCGTATTCTGTCTCCAATTGCCGGTTTTCTGCATGCACTGCGCATGCGCTGAAAACCGGCACTTGGTGAATGGAAAAGGGGGCGGGTCCTAGGTGAACCGCGTGCGCGCTACAGGCTGCGCGCACGCAGTGCACTTAGTGGTTTCAACGCGCAGGTAAGTACGGAAGATTCTATACATAAAAAAAGGAGGAGTAAGACCCACTTTTAACAAGGTAAGTAGTGAATTAAGTATTATTTTGAATTTTTTTTAACAGGTATATCTTTTTAGAGACTTTAAAGACAGGTAAGTTTATTTTTATAACTTTTTAAAAGATTTTGGGGGAAAAATTCACTTGGTTGCGCCACCCGTTAGCGCCTTAAGAGGGCGCTAATGGGGCGCAAAGCCGCTAACGCCCGGGCGCAGCGATGTTTGCGCCGCTCGAGAACTTAACTTGAGATTGTGCGGCGGCGCTAAAACTTACCGCTGCGACCACCTGCGCGCGCAGATTGTGACGTCATTCCATGGTGCAACGCCCTTGGGGCGCCCCGTAGCGGAAATTGAGTGGCGCCCCCTGCCTTACCGCCTGGCGCTTCCAACGACCAGAAGACTGGAACGCTATCAATCGCTGTGGGGCTGGGGGGGGCGCTATTTAAAGGGGGCCTCTTCCTGTCTTTTATTGTTGGTGGAATTTTTGAACTACGCATTCTGAGAGAGAGAGGGAGAGACTTCTGGAGAGATTCAACGTTGTGTGAAGGAGTTTTGGGTACTGAGCAGCACTTTGCAGGTTCATTTTGATTTGCCATTCCTTGTATCGATTTAGCAGAGACCGTGGGAGCTGCACTCTGAGCTCTTTGCCTGGTGCTCTCCATTGTTCTTTCCAGCACATTTGATGTGCAAGTCTCTCCAGGCCGAGATTCAAGGCAGCAATGAACAGGATGTGGATGGAAAGCAAGATTAACCATCCCCTTTAAGAACTGGCCCGTGCCATTGTGTGTGTGTTCCATTGCTGACTGACATTACATGAGCTTCGCCAGCGCTCCGAGTTAGCGCCTCACTGCTCAGCCTTTGCGCCTTAAGAGAGGTGTGCAGCGCCTGCTTTAGCGCTCCACTCACCTCCCGGGGCGGTAAAAGTGAAGTTTCCCGTCAGTGCCGATAATTAGCGCCAGGCGCTAATATTTGCGTCCGGACGATATTTGCGCCCCAAATGGGGCGCGACCTAATTTCTACCCCTTTAAATTTTTTCAAAAATTTAATTTTTTATTTAAAGTGGTTAATTTATTTAACTACACTTATTTTATTAATGTGATGGTTTTTTTTAAAAATTTAATTGAGGTTTAGCGGTTCTTTTGTGGGGCTATAGTATTCATAACTTTCACAGCACTTATGTGAAAGTTATGAATGGAAGATGGTGTGCTGCCATTGGCTCTAACTGAGTCACGTAATCCCACAGCTCGCACGAATTAACTACGCCGGTGGGATACGCAAGCCCAGCACAGCAGCTGTCCAGAACATCAAGTTCGTGCGAGCTGGAACTGAAAAAGCCAACGCGGAGTGAGAGATCGCGGGGAGGCCTTACCCTCGCACGAAGGCTTCCTCACGAATTTTTGGGCCATTATAATTATCCTTAAAACAAAACCCTCCCCTATCAATACCTGTCCTAATCTAGATCTGTAGGATCGAGAACCATGCTCACCACTCGTGATAACTCGGAGAATTCTAAAACGATGCTCGGATGTTTTCGCCACAGCACCTGACTATTCACGTGTTGATCAGGGGTCTCTGTACCCTACTTGTTTACTCGCTCTGCTCCGGCTAGCAGGCTGGACCGTCTGCTGTCATGAAGATCTGTGTTGACCTCAGATTTCTGATAAAACTCAAAGAAGAGTCTTCCTGTGCCCGACACCGGTTGGCAGTAGAATTCGTGTGGTAACCTGTAAATGGTCTTTATAGTTCGGGCGCGGTCGGGGTTTACTGACCGCGGCGGCACGTGTAGTCGTCTTCTTCTTCTTCTTGTCTTGTTTCGTTTCGTCGGGCCTTCGGGTCCCTACACTGTTTACCGACCCTCGGGATGGTGCACCCGCTTACCGACCTTCGCAGCCCAGCTCTTCACAGATCTTCGCGGCAAGCCACGAGGTTGACTCCCGGAAGATCAGCGGACCAAGAGCTCGGTGGGCCGCAAACGAGAGCCAGGGGTCGAATCAAGAGAGAGATGGACGTTTGTTTACTACAGTTGTAGTACTGTAATTCTTTATCTCCCGCCCAATCTTAATGTTCATCTTTTGTCATGTTTTGGCACTCAAACTTCTTGTATGGGTTGGTTCTTGTCGTTAATGGGTTTCGGTGATACTTGTAACTGTCTAAGTACCCGTTTCTCCCATTGTGGAACCGGCTAGGAGTCTCCCTGGAGGGGTTTTGGGGCCCTCCGAATTCTTGCTGTGAGTACCCGCGAACGGCTCTCTCATCGTAGAGCCGTGGGGAATTTGCGTATCAATGTCTTTGGATGGGCCCTTGATTGCCCAGTACAATAGCCCCCGTTTGTGTATGGAAAACCGATTCCAACACTTATATTCTCTTAGGTGTACAAAATGCAAAACGATCGCGTCTTGTCTTATTTCATTATGCTGAGTACTGTCCGATCTTGCTGAAATGTTTATTGAAACGCCATCTTGTCTGCCTACTGAAAAATCTGGAACCTTCTGCCACGAGGCGTGGCGGCCATTTTACAGGCTGCTTGTATCTGTTTTGAAACATGACAGCATTTTGCTGAAATAAAGCTGTGTTTACGAAACTGTATGTCTCTTTCTCATTATTTTGAAATCGCGATAATTTGCGAATTCTACAGTCCCTCCTGTTGATGCGAATAACTCCGCTTATCGTATCAATAAAAGTGGTGGTGAGCAACATTATCTCGATTCTCCATATCCAAATACTCCCTTAACTTAAACTATCTAGGGTCTCTGTGTCGTCCTTATTTCCCAGGGAAAATTAAATTTTTATAAAACTGTAGGCAGTATTTGCCTTTAACTTACACCGCGTGTATGTCTTCCAGGTGTAACAGGCCGATGCCTCTTGCACCACCTGTATATGCATGTTTTTTTATTATTCAAGGAAAAGAAAAACAAAACAATCAAACAACCATAATTCAACAACACAAAATTAAAAATAATCAAAACAACTCTTAAACATACAGAGTTCCAAACTTAGTTACAGGTTCTAAGAAAAATAACAATCAATTAAACAATTTCGAGACACACATGGAAAAAACTGGAGTGGCGCCACTCTGGCCGTTTACGCGGCGCTTTCTTCGTGCACGCGCACGTAACGCTCTCGCCACTCTCCCGTGTTCTCCTGCTTTGTGAGGCGCTTGCTTCTCTTGCAGTGCACGACCAATAGGTACACTACAATTATTACTTGGCACACAACTAAAATGTGGGAGGCTATTCTAATCCAGGAAGGCACTTCAATGTTGGTGAACAGATCCCACCACGGTGGGATTACTATGTACTTGGTGAGGTGTTCAGGGAGAGGGGGACAATACCCCTTCTTTGTCTCCCCACCTGGCCCAAAACTTCGTGTGGTGTAGTGTACAAGCTTGTCTTGTCAATCTCTGCAAAATCAAACTCGTAGAATTGTCAACAGGACCTGGTATAATTGTTCTGTCTCTTTGGGGCACCACTTTGGACCGCACTCGGTGAGGTAGGGACCAATACCAAACCATTCCCGGGTCCCTTACTGGTTTTAGGGCACCCTTCCTCCTGAGCCAAAACCACCAGAATCGTGGGCGGGGCCTTGCGTGGGCGCATAATGAGTTCAGTGGCGTTTACCGGGATCGGGGAGTATGTGGCTCCGCACCCCCTGGTGCTAGCATCCCACCTCATCCCTTTCCCATAATCTTGCCACTGATTTACGAAAAATATGGAGATGCCTTTGGGGCAAACGTGATTACCCAATCGCTCCCACTCGACCGAAGAATTCCTCATATTCCTGCTCAGCTTTCGTAGCCACCACCATCGGCTCAATGGGACATTCCCATTACTTGCCGACGGCGACGCTGACTCTGGGTGCGATGATCCTCACTTTGGGGCGCCTCCCGGTCCCATCTACCGCGATGGGGGCCGTGTCCCTGGAGCATCCAACACCACGACATCCTTGGTGCGGCCTCGATAGGCCAGTCCACATCCGATTGCCGCGAGCACTACCAGAATCCGTTCCATCCTTCCTCGGTTCCTGTGATCAGATAAAATGATGTAGCCAGCCTCCCAAGAGTCTCTGGCTTTTGTGAAGGGTGAGCGGGTCCCCTGACCTCGCCTCACGTAAAAAGACATGTGCACTGGATAGACTTTTAACTGAACCTATTCTAAACTCCCATCATTTATCTTTTACTTATCAAAATTAAACTATAAAACTTACAAAACTTACAAACTATAAAACTTCTAACTTATCTTATAAACTGTACAGCGCCGCCCGTTCCCAGGGCGGCCTACTCAAATTCGGTGAAGGCGGCCACAAGCTTTTCCCAACGGTGGGAGGGCACCGACCCCTTCCTTTGATCTGCCGCAGCCTGTCTCTGCTGCGCTGTGACTGGGCTCTCCCTGGGCTGCCTTAGCCTTGGACCTATGCCTGGGGACATACGGGGGACTTGACCATACCTTCCTGGGCTGGGGTGTCCGACTTGACCTACGGGGGGGCTACCGGGGGCAAGAACTCCAGGACCGACGGACCGGGTTTCGAGACTTCCACCGTCGCGACCTGTGGTCCCACCACAGCCGCTGGCTCCGCCTCCCCTGGCTCCGCCTCCCTGAACTCGGGATCTGCAGTCTCTGGCACCGCCCTACTTGGCCCAGTAGGCGGCCCTTCACTCGCAGTCCCTACCTCCCCCGAGGGCAAGACTTCCAAGGCGGACGGACTGGATTCTGAGACTTCCATCGCCATGACCTGTGGTCCCACCACAGCCGCTGGCTCTGCCTCCCCTAGCTCCGCCCCCCTGAGTTCTGGACCTGCAGTTTCTGCTTCCACCCTGCGTGGACCTCCACTCGCTGTCCCTGTCTTCCCTTTACTTGAATCGGGGGCGAACCTTTCGTCCTCCGATCCCAGCTCCTCTTCGCTCGGGTCACTATCTTGGTCGAGCTCCTCGAACTCTTCCTCATCTGACTCCCAACCCCAATAAAGGATCCTACATTTTGCTAGGATGTCCTCTCCCCTGATGCAAGCTGCTTTACCAGCCTGTGTACCCTGCGGTCCTACCCGGGGCTGCGAGTCCCCACTCGCAGGTTTGGCCCCTGTGGTTGGCCCTTGTGCACCCGGCTTATACAGTTTGCACTGGTTAAAATCCTCATACTTCCTGCTTCTGGCTATCCTGCAGGCTGCTTTTATCTCTCTAAGCTGCCCTTCTAGCACGTCTATTTTTCCCATTAAACGGGCGTTCTCCTCCCGCAAGGCCTGCTCTCTAAGCTGCCCTTCGAGCCCATCTACTTTCCCCATTAAGCGGGCGTTCTCTTCACGCAGGGCCTGCTCTTTTAACCTGGCCTCCTTACAGGAGACCCCCTCCTGTGCGTGTCTTTTAAAAGGACACAGGTAAACGGGCTGTGCGGGCTCTAGTCATTGGGTACCGGCGGACGGGGTTGCGGCACCCGTGGGGCCGGTAGCGACTGCCACCCATCCTTGCGAAATCATGAGGGTCCGCATGGCTCCCAGCATTGATTCTATCGCATCAGGATATTTATGCACACCAGCTCCCTTATCGGAGGCAGGCGCCTGGGCTCGGGCTGCGGGATTTTTATCCCTGGACTCCTTCCAAGGGTTCCTGCAGTTCTTGCGCCAGTGCCCTGTCTTTCCGCACCCGAAACAAGCATTACTGGCTTGTGCGACGCGATTTCCCTCCTGATGCCACTCCTTTTGAGCTGGGGCGGCGGGCCGTGCCTCATGCACCTTTCCCTTAAGGGGACGCGCCCCCGTGCTCCTTGTGTTACGGTACCCTACCGTGAGTCGATTTAGGACCGACTCCTCTGTTGTGGCGGGGTTAGTGGGATCAAACCACGCTTTTGCCTGCTCCCTGACGGCTGGCAAACTGTTGGCTACTAAGCATCTGAACAAGTGAGTTAAACCGACACCGTCCAGATAGGCGCGCGCTGGCGCACCTGGGCAGCTACGCTGATATACCGGCCACAGCCTATCGGCGAAAACCTTCGGGGGTTCTCCCTCCATCTGCATAGTCGGTCCCAATCTAACAAATGGACCTTCGTCAACTCTGTATAGATCCCCAGGGAACACCAACTTTGTACAGATCCCCAGGGAACACCAACTCTGCACAGATACCCTGGGAACAACAGCTCTGTATAGAACCACAGGGAACACCAACTCTGTACAGATCCCCAGGGAACACCAACTTTGTACAGATCCCCAGGGAACAACAACTCTGTACAGATCCCCAGGGAACACCAACTCTGTATAGATCCCCAGGGAACACCGACACTGTACAGAGCCCCAGGGAACACCAACTCTGCACAGATCCCGAGGGAACACCAACTCTGTATAGATCCCCAGGGAACACCAACTCTGCACAGATCCCGAGGGAACACCACCTCTGTATAGATCCCCAGGGAACACCAACTCTGTACAGATCCCCAGGGAACACCGACACTGTACAGATCCCCAGGGAACAACAACACTGTACAGATCCCCAGAAAACACCAACTCTGTATAGATCCCCAGGGAACACCAACTCTGCATAGATCCCCAGGGCACACCAAATCTGCATAGATCCCCAGGGAACACCTATTCTGTATAGATCTCCAGGGAACACCAACACTGCAGAGATCCCCAGGGAACACCAACTCTGTACAGATCCCCAGGGAACACCAACTCTGTGCAGATCCCCAGGGAACACCAACTCTGAACAGGTCCCCAGGGAACAACAACACTGTATAGATCCCCAGGGAAGACCAACTCTGTACACATCCCCGGGGAACACCAACTCTGTACAGATCCCCAGGGAACAACAACATTGTATCGATCCCCAGGGAACACCAACTCTGTACACATCACCACGGACCACCAACTCTGTACAGATCCCCAGGGAACAACAACACTGTATAGATCCCCAGGGAACACCAACTCTGTACAGATCCCCAGGGAACAACAACACTGTATAGGTCCCCAGGGAACACCAACTCTGTACATATCCCCACGGAACAACAACACTGTATAGATCCCCAGGGAACACCAAATCTGTACAGATCCCCAGGGAACAACAACACTGTACAGATCCCTAGGGAACAACAACACTGTATAGGTCCCCAGGGAACACCAAATCTGTACAGATCCCCAGGGAACAACAACTCTGTACAAATCCCCAGGGAACACCAACTCTGTACAGATCCCCAGGGAACACCAACTTTGCATAGATCCCCAGGGAACACCAACTCTGTATAGATCCGCAGAGAACACCAACTCTGTATAGATCCCCAAGAGAACACCAAATCTGTATAGATCCCCAGGGAACACAAACTCCGTATAGATCCCCAGGGAACACCAACTCTGCACAGATCCCCAGGGAACACCAAATCTGCACAGATCCCGAGGGAACACCAACTTTGTACAGATCCCCAGGGAACACCAACTCTGTACAGATC
Organism: Squalus acanthias; assembly: GCA_030390025.1. NCBI lineage: Eukaryota > Metazoa > Chordata > Chondrichthyes > Squaliformes > Squalidae > Squalus > Squalus acanthias. The sequence continues at coordinate 27,747,287 of CM059445.1, forward strand.
CCCAGGGAACACCAACTCAGTATAGATCCCCAGGGAACACCAACTCTGTATAGATCCCCAGGGAACACCAACTCTGTACAGATCCCCAGAGAACACCGACACTGTACAGATCCCCAGGGAACAACAACACTGCACAGATCCCCAGAAAACACCAACTCTGTATAGATCCCCAGGGAACACCAACTTTGCATAGATCCCAAGGGAACACCAAATCTGCATAGATCCCCAGGGAACACTATTCTGTATAGATCCCCAGGGAACACCAACACTGCAGAGATCCCCAGGGAACACCAACTCTGTACAGATCCCCAGGGAACACCAACTCTGAACAGATCCCCAGGGAACAACAACACTGTGTAGATCCCCAGGGAACACCAATTCTGTACACATCCCCAAGGAACACCAACTCTGTACAGATCCCCAGGGAACACCAACAATGTATAGATCCCCAGGGAACACCAACTCTGTACAGATCCCCAGAGAACAACAACACTCTATAGGTCCCCAGGGAACACCAACAATGTATAGATCCCCAGGGAACACCGACACTGTACAGATCCCCAGGGAACAACAACACTGTATAGATCCCCAGGGAACACCAAATCTTTACAGATCCCCAGGGAACAACCACTCTGTATAGATCCCCAGGGAACACCAACTCTGTGCAGATCCCCAGGGAACACCAAAACTGTACAGATCCCCAGGGAACACAATCTTTGTACAGATCCCCAGGGAACACCAACTCTGTACAGATCCCCAGGGAACGAGAACACTGTATAGAACCCCAGGGAACTCAAACACTGTACAGATCCCCAGGGAACAACAACTCTGTACAAATCCCCAGGGAACACCAACTCTGTACAGATCATCAGGGAACACCAACTCTGTACAGATCCCCAGGGAACACCAACTTTGTATAGATCCCCAGGGAACACCAACTCTGTATAGATCCGCAGGGAACACCAACTCTGTATAGATCCCCACGAGAACACCATTTCTGTATAGATCCCCAGGGAACACCAACACTGCACAGATCCCCAGGTAACACCAACTCTGTATAGATCCCCAGGGAACACCAATTCTGCACAGATCCCCAGGGAACACCAACTCTGCACAGATCCCGAGGGAACACCAGCTGTGTACAGATCCCCAGGGAACACCAACTTTGTATAGATCCCCAAGGAACAACAACTCTGTATAGATCCCCAGGGAACACCAACTCTGTATAGATCCCCACGGAACACCGACACTGTACAGAGCTCCAGAGAACACCAACACTGTACAGATCCCCAAGAGAACACCAAATCTGTACAGATCCCCAGGGAACAACAACACTGTATAGATCCCCAGGGAACACCAACTCTGTACACATCCCCAAGGACCACCAACTCTGTACAGATCCCCAGGGAACAACAACACTGTATAGATCCCCAGGGAACTCCAAATCTTTACAGATCCCCAGGGAACACCAACTCTGTACAGATCCCCAGGGAACACCAACTCTGTACAGAACCCCAAGAGAACACCAAATCTGTATAGATCCCCAGGGAACACCAACACTGTACAGATCCCCAGGGAACACAATCTTTGTACAGATCCCCAGGGAACACCAACTCTGTACAGATCCCCAGGGAACAAGAACACTGTATAGAACCCCAGGGAACTCAAACACTGTACAGATCCCCAGGGAACAACAACTCTGTAGAAATCCCCAGGGAACACCAACTCTGTACAGATCCCCAGGGAACACCAACTTTGTATAGATCCCCAGGGAACACCAACTCTGTATAGATCCGCAGGGAACACCAACTCTGTATAGATCCCCAAGAGAACACCAAATCTGTATAGATCCCCAGGGAACACCAACACTGTACAGATCCCCAGGTAACACCAACTCTGTATAGATCCTAAGGGAACACCAACTCTGCACAGCTCCCCAGGGAACACCAACTCTGCACAGATCCCGAGGGAACACCAGCTGTGTGCAGATCCCCAGGGAACACCAACTTTGTACATATCCCCAGGGAACACCAACTCTGTACAGATCCCCAGGGAACACCAACTTTGTACAGATCCCCAAGGAACAACAACTCTGTGTCGTAAGAATGAGCCTTACGCGTGGTGAACTTAAAGTAAGCTTTAATCAACTAAAAAGGTGCTACATACAAAAGAGGTCTTACTCTATGCCTCTCCAGGATCCAACTGATCAGTCCAGTATTTATCCTGGACTAATCACAGGAAGTGATGCAATAAAGTTCGAGTCACAGGAAGCTGTATTGTGTTACCACATTCTCCCCCACCCAAAAGATTAGCAGGACGGGATGAAGTTCGAGTCACAGGAAGCTGTATTGTGTAACTCTCCCTCCATTTCATAGCCGCTGGACGAGGGAGATCCGCACCCGTTTGGGTTCTCGTAGCGGTAGAGGGCCCTAGCCCGTTTACCCACCACGGGCCGTGGACCAGAGTCCGAGTGATCCAGCCCGCTCTGTGAGGGGTCAGGACGATCCTGACTGTGTACTGGTGCCCGAACGGGTGTCGGGCAGGGCTGTGGCAGATCCGTTCCCGAGCGTATGGTACAGGGTGGAACGTGGCTGCACGTGCGAGCCCCGACAGGCTCATAGTCAGTCTGCCCCAGGTCGGCACGCTGGAGTGAGGTACCAGCCGGCGTCAGATCCAGATCGTGATGAGAGGCACCTGGCGAGCCCAGAGATGTGCCTGGTACAATATCATCCCCTGGTGTCCCTCTATGTTTCGGCGGGCAGGGAGCCAGATCCCGCAATGACACGGTAGATTCCCGACCGTCAGGATACCGAATATAGGCATAGGTAGGGTTGACGTCAGTGAGTTCAACCTCATCTACCAGGGGGTCATTCTTAGACGCCCGGACATATCTTCGGAGTAGCACTGGTCCCGGTGCAATCAGCCACGACGGGAGAGATATCCCATAGGATGAGCGACGCTGAAATCGGAAGAACCGTTCATGAGGCGTCGTATTTGTGGCGGTCGAAAGGAGGGACCGTGTGGAGTGTAATGCATCTGGAAGTACTGCTTCCCATTGCTGGTTGGGTAGGCCCCGAGATCTCAAAGCCAGACGTACCGCATTCCAGATGATAGCGTTAAAACGCTCGACTTGCCCATTCCCGACCGGATGATAAGGCGTCGTTTTGCTGGCAGCAATACCCCGTTCCGAGAGATAGGCCTTGAGTTCTCCTGACATAAAAGAAGGGCCCCGATCCGAATGAACATAGGATGCCATGCCACAGAAAGCAAATACCTGCTCAAGGCAGCTGACAACCGTGGTCATCAGCATATTGGGGCAGGGAAAGGCAAACGGAAAACGGGAATACTCATCGACCATGGTCAATAGATAAGTGTTGCGAGTTGAAGAGGGCAACGGCCCCTTAAAATCGATGCTAAGCCGTTGCATTGGCTGGGTCGCATGTATGAGTATACCACCCGAGGGGCGGAAAAACCGAGGTTTCAATTCCGCACAGACTCTGCAGTCCGAGCACATCTTCTTTACATCCCCGGTAGAGAATGGGAGATTTCTGGACCGCACGAAGTGTAGCATGCGAGTAACGCCCGGATGACACAACCCATCATGGATGTCTACGAGCGTAGAGGGTGCCATGGCGGAGCAGAATGCTCGTGTGAGGGTATCCGGAGCCACATTCTCCTTGCCAGGTCGATAGTGGAAGGTGTAACCAAAAGAGGCCAATTCCAGCCGCCAAAGCTGGATTTTATTATTTTTAATTTTGGTCCGTTTTCGATTATCGAGCATGAAGGCGACCGATCGCTGGTCCGTGATTAAGGTAAAGTGCTGGTGAGCTAGGAGATGACTCCACTTCTGTACTGCCTCTATGATGGCTGTAGCTTCTTTCTCGACTGGAGGATAATGTAGCTCAGCCCCTTGAAAAGTCCTGGACAAAAATGCCACCGGACGACCTTCCTGATTCAGAGTGGCCGAGATCGCCACCTCCGAGGCATCACACTCAACGACAAAAGGAAGACTCTCATCGATGGAGTGAAGAGTCGCTTTCTCCAACTGTTTTTTCAGGAGGTTAAAGGCTGCAACAGCCGCTGTGTCTCGTGGGAATGTGCTGGCCTTCAGTAGAGGTTGGATTCGGTCCGAGAAGTTAGGAATCCATTTAGCATAGTATGCAAACAGGCCGAGGGCCCGGCGCAAGGAGGCCGGATTCTTAGGTGGCGGGAGTTCTTGGAGTGGGCGAAGCCTTTCAGGGTCAGGTTTAATGATGCCATTGCCCACACAATAGCCAAGGATGTTGATGGTTGGTTGTGACTCAATGGATTTAGCGGCATTTAATGTCAAATTACGGTGCTGGAGTGCGTCCCAAAATCGTTGGAGATTGGCGTCATGTTCCCGCTGATTGCGACCTGCGACAGTAATATTGTCCAGATAAGGAAACGTATCCTTCAAGTCTTCCTGTTTGACCAGGTCATCCATTGCTCGCTGGAAGACAGCCACTCCATTAGTGACCCCAAAGGGGAGGCGACGAAATTGATACAGCCGTCCATTGGCTTCAAAGGCCGTATACTGCTTCTCTGAGACCTTCGAGGGTACCTGATGATAGGCACTTTTTAGATCATATGTTGAGAACACCGTGTACTCAGCCAATTTATTAACCATATCATCGATGCGCGGCAATGGGTATGCGTCCAAGTCCGTATATTGATTGATGGTCTGTGAATAGTCAATGCACAGCCGTTTCTTGTGAGGTTGTAGAGGGTTCTTAACAATAACGACCTCGGCGCGCCATGGCGACAAACAAGGCTCGATGATATCCTCTGCTAAAAGCCGAGAAATCTCAGCCGCAATAAAAGACTGGTCTTCCTGACTGAAACGTCGTGACTTTGTTATAATCGGTTTGCATCGAGGAGGGATACTGGAAAACAGTGAGGGTTCATCCAGTGAAGCTGCTGACAATGCACAGAACGGTAATCGAGGTAGTATATTAGAAATAGTGAGTTCAGGTTTGGATCCGCCGAACTCAATGGTGAGCTTCTTATGCTGCTTTTGAAAATCCAGCCCTAAGATAAGATCACTACATAAGTCCTTGAGCACCGAAAGCCGGGTGGAGGGATACCTGCGACCATTAAGTGTTATTTCAAACATACAAAAGCCAGAAATTCTGGTATTAAGTGATGACTGAGCCATCGCAACTGCCTGGTCCGATGGGAAAACATGTAGCTTTAACTCTGCAACAATCTGTTCCCTAATGAAACTATCAGTGCTACCTGAGTCAATTAAGGCATCTAAAGTATGTCCATTAATTGATGCTTTTGCAGCTGCATGGAATAGGTTCTGAGGACAAGCAGCTGTAATTGGTGTCGTTGCACAAAGAGTGGCTGAAACTCTAGCTGTGTTTCTTCGAGAGAAAACCCGAGAGGAAGCACGATAGATTTTAGCCGGAATATCTTGATAGGCCCTTACCGGGGCAGTTCGGTAGGACTTAGCTTGATAAGCCCTCGTAGAGGCTCTTGATAGGCAAACCTTTGCAAAATGACCCTTTTTGTTGCAATGACTGCAAAACGCATTGCGAGCAGGGCAGAATTTCCGAGGGTGGAACTCATCACCACAAAAGAAGCATTTCTTAGATTACCAAGAGGCTGCCACAGTGGGGTCATCATCCTCTTCATCAGTGAAGTCATCAGATTGATCGTCAGGGATAAAGACCTCCCTAATAGAGTTCACCTGTGGCCTCTTAAATTGCCTGACTGTAGTTAAGGCAGTAGACCGAGGTCTGGGCACTGTATAAAGGTCTGCATTTCTTTTTGCCAGATCTCGAGAGCAAGCCATGTCATAAGCTTTCTGAAGCTCAAGTGTCTCAAGCCCGCAGATAAAAGCATCATGGATCATTTCTTCACGGTACAGCTCAGCAGAGGCCGCCCGAAAGTTACAGTCCATACTAAGTCTGCGAAGTTCTTGGAGGAATTTATCAATGGATTCCTCCTGCCCTTGTTGGGCTGTAGCTAGTAGATGTCTGGCATAGACCTCATTCGGTGTCTTAGTATATAGTCTCTTAAGCGTCCGAATTGCCTCCTCGTAACTGTCCCATTTCTCCACATACTGAAATACATTCGGGGTGACACTGTTGATGAGTATCCGCAACTTTGAGTTATCATCAGCCTTACAATATTCAAGAAAATTGTCAAACGTGCGATACCAGTGTTTCCACACCTTACCGGCTGCTGGGGTGTTTGGGTCCAAGTCAAGACGCGATGGTTTAAGGATGTTTTCCATGATGGGTGATTCCCTGGATCCTTAGTTCCGAGTTTCGTCCAAAACGTTTGAGTGCGAAGTTTTCTAAAGTTGATTAAATTGTCGTAAGAATGAGCCTTACGCGTGGTGAACTTAAAGTAAGCTTTAATCAACTAAAAAGGTGCTACATACAAAAGAGGTCTTATTTATGCCTCTCCAGGATCCAACTGATCAGTTCAGTATTTATCCTGGACTAATCACAGCAAGTGATGCAATAAAGTTCGAGTCACAGGAAGCTGTATTGTGTTACCACACTCTGTATAGATCCCCAGGGAACACCAACTCTGTATAGATCCCCACGGAACACCGACACTGTTCAGAGCCCCAGAGAACACCAACACTGTATAGATCGCAAGGAAACATCAAATCTGCATAGATCCCCAGGGAACACCAATTCTGTACAGATCCGCAGGGAACACCAACTCTGTAAAGCTCCCCAGAGAACACCGAATCTGTATAGATCCACAGGGAACACCAAAACTGTATAGATCCCCAGGGAACACCAACACTGTATAGATCCCCAGGGAACACCAACTGTGTATAGATCCCCAGGAAACACCAACTCTGTATAGATACCCAGGGAACACCAACTCTGTACAGATCCCCAGGGAACACCAACTCTGTACAGATCCCCAGGGAACACCAACTCTATACAGATCCCCAGGGAACACCAAATATGCATAGATCCCCAGGGAACACCAATTATGTACAGATACCCAGGGAACACCAACTCTGTACAGAACCCCAGGGAACACGAACTCTACATAGATCCACAGGGAACACCAACACAGTTTAGATCCCCAGGGAACACCAACTTTGTATAGATCCCGATGGAACACCAACTCTGTACAGATCCCCAGGGAACACCAACTTTGTACAGATCCCCAGGGAACACCAACTCTGTATAGATCCCAATGGAACACCAACTCTGCACAGATCCCCAGGGAACACCAACTTTGTATAGATCCCGATGGAACACCAACTCTGTACAGATCCCGAGGGAATACCAAATCTGTACAGATCCCCAGGGAACACCAACTCTGCACAGATCCCCAGTTAAAACCAACTCTGTACAGATCCCCAGGGAACACCAACTCTGTACAGATCCCCAGGGAACACCAACTCTGCACAGATCCCCAGGGAAAACCAACTCTGTACAGATCCCCAGGGAACACCAATTCTGTACAGATCCCCAGGGAACACCAACTCTGTATCGATCCCCAGGAAAACCAACTCTGTACAGATCCCCAGGGAACACCAACTCTGTACAGATCACCAGGGAATACCAACTCTATACAAATCCCCAGGGAACACCAAATCTGCATTGATCCCCAGGGAACACCAACTCTGCACAAATCCCCAGGGAACACAAACTCTGTACAGATCCCCAGGGAACACAAACTCTGTACAGATCCCCAGGGGACACCAACACTGTACACATCCCCAGTGAACACCAACTCTATACAAACCCCAGGGAACACAAAATCTGCATAGTTACCCAGGGACCACCAACTCTGTACACATCCCCAGGGAACAACAACAGTGTACAGATCCCCAGGGAACACGAACTCTGTACAGATCCCCAGGGAACACCAACACTGTACAGATCCACAGGGAACACCAACTCTGTACAAATCCCCAGGGAACACAAACTCTGTACAGATCCCCAGGGAACACAAACTCTGTACAGATCACCAGGGAACACCGTCAGTGTACAGAGCGCCAGAGTCACCAACACTGTATAGATCCCCAGGGAAAACCAATTCTGTACAGATAAGAACATAAGAACATAAGAAATAGGAGCAGGAGTAGGCCAATCGGCTCCTCGAGCCTGCTCCGCCATTCAATAAGATCATGGCTGATCTGATCCTAACCGCCAATCTACTATCTATCACAGAACCATCTCCTGCATCTAACAGAATTGCACACACGAAATAGGAGCAGAATCAGGCTACCCACTACCCACAGGGCCATGACCGATCCGAACCTAGACTCATGTCCAAATTCCTGCCCGCTCCCCGTAACCCTTAATGCCCTTTACTTCTAGGAAACTGTCTATTTCTGTTTTAAATTTAATTAATGTTGTAGCTTCTACAGCTTTTTGTGGCAGCATATTCCATGGACCTACCACCCTCTGAGTGAAGTAGTTCCTCCTCATCTCAGTTTTGAAAGAGCAGCCCCTTATTCTAAGACTATGTCCCCTAGTTCTCGTCTCACCCGTCATCGGGAACATCCTCCCCGCATCCACCCGATCCAACCCCTTCACAATCTTATATGTTTCAATAAGATCGCCTCTCATTCTTCTGAACTCCAATGAGTAGAGTCCCAATCTACCCAACCTCTCCTCATATGACCACCCCCTCATCCCCGGGATTAACCGAGTGAACCTTTTTTGCACTGCCTCGAGAGCAAGGATGTCTTTCCTTAAGTAAGGACACCAAAACTGTATGCAGTATTCCAGGTGCGGTCTCACCAATACCTTGTACAACTGAAGCAATACCTCCCTATTTTTATATTCTATCCCCCTAGCAATGAAAGCCAACATTCCATTTGCCTTCTTAATCACTTGCTGCACCTGCATACTAACCTTTTGAGTTTCGTGCACCAGGACCCCCAGATCCCTTTGCACTTCAGTACTCTCCAGTTTCTTGCCATTAAGATAATAAATTGCTCTAGGATTTTTCCTGCCAAAGTGCATCACCTCACACTTTCCAGTGTTGTATTCCATCTGCCAAATCTCTGCCCACTTACTTAGCCTGTCTATGTCCCCTTGCAGGTTTTTTATGTCCTCCTCACTCACTACTTTCCCTCCCATCTTTGTATCATCTGCAAATTTTGATATGTTACACTTGGTCCCTTCCTCCAAATCGTTAATATAGATTGTGAAGAGTTGGGGACCCAGCACTGACCCCTGTGGAACACCACTAGTTACTGATTGCCAGTCTGAGAATGAACCATTTATCCCAACTCTTTGCTTTCTGTTAGATAGCCAATCCTCTATCCATGCCAGAATATTACCCCCAATCCCGTGATTTTTTACCTTAAGCAATAATCTTTTGTGTGGCACCTTGTCAAATGCCTTTTGGAAGTCTAAATACACTACGTCCACTGGTTCCCCTTTATCCACTCTATATGTTACTTCCTCAAAGAACTCCAGCAAATTTGTCAAACATGACTTCCCCTTCGTAAAACCATGCTGACTTTGTCCTATTAAATTATGATTATCCAAATGTCCTGTTACTGTTTCCTTAATAATGGACTCCAAAATTTTACCTACCACAGATGTTAGGCTAACCGGTCTATAGTTACCAGCCTTCTGTCTACTGCCCTTTTTAAATAAGGGTGTTACATTAGCAGTTTTCCAGTCTGCCGGGACCTTAGCGGAATCCAGGGAGTTTTGAAAAATTATTACCAATGCATCTACAATCCCTACCGCCACTTCCTTCAAGACTCTAGGATGTAAGCCATCAGGTCCAGGTGATTTATCCGCCTTGAGTCCCATTATTTTACCGAGTACCACTTCCTTAGTGATTTTGATCGTGTTTAGCTCCTCTCCCCCTATAGCCCCCTGTTTGTCCAGTGTTGGGATATTCTTAGTGTCCTCTACTGTAAAGACTGATACAAAATATTCATTCAGTGTTTTTGCCATCTCCATATTTCCCACCATTAATTTCCCGGTCTCATCCTCTAAGGGACCAACATTTACTTTAGCCACCCTTTTTCTTTTTATATAACTATAAAAACTCTTACTATCTGTTTTTATATTTTTTGCTAATTTACTTTCATAATCTATCTTCCCTTTCTTAATCAATCTTTTTGTTATTTTTTGCTGCCTTTTAAAGTTTTCCAGGGAACACCAACTCTGCATAGATCCCCAGGGAACACCAACTCTGTACAGATCCCCAGGGAACACCAACTCTATACAAATCCCCAGGGAACACCAAATCTGCATAGATCCCCAGGGAACACCAATTCTGTACAGATCCCCAGGGAACAACAACACTGTACAGATCCCCAGGGAACACCAACTCTGTACACATCCCCAGGGAACACCAACACTGCACAGATCCCCAGGGAGCACCGACACTGTACAGAGCGCCAGTGAACACCAACACTGTATAGATCCCCAGGGAACACCAACACTGTATAGATCCCCAGGGAACACCAACTCTGTACAAAACCACAGGGAACACCAACTCTGTACAGATCCCCAGGGAACACTCTACTCTGTATAGATCCCCAGGGAACATCAACTCTGCACAGATCCCCAGGGAACACAAACTTTGTATAGATCCCAAGGGAAAACCAACTCTGTAGAGATCCCCAGGGAAACCCAACTCTGTAGAAATCCCCACGGAATACCAACTCTGCACAGATCCCCAGGGAACACCAACTCTGTACAGATCCGCAGGGAACACCAACTCTGCACAGATCCCCAGGGAACACCAACACTGTACAGATTCCCAGGGAACACCAACTCTGTATAGATCCCCAGGGAACACCAACTCTGTATAGATCCCCAGGGAACACCAACTCTGTATAGATCCCCAGGGAACACCAACACTGCACAGATCCCCAGGGAACACCAACTCTGTATAGATCCCCAGGGAACACCAACTCTGCACAGATCCCCAGAGAACACCAGCTCTGTACAGATCCACAGGGAACACCAGCTCTGCACAGATCTCCAGGGAACACCAACTCTGCACAGATCCCTAGGGAACACCAACTCTGCACAGATCCCCAGGGAACACCAACACTGTACAGATCCCCAGGGAACACCAACTCTGTACAAATCCCCAGGGAACACCAACACTGTACAGATCCCCAGGGAACACCAACTCTGTACAGATCCCCAGGGAACACCAACACTGTATAGATCCCCAGGGAACACCAACACTGTATAGATCCCCAGGGAACACCAACTCTGCACAGATCCCCAGGGAACACCAACTCTGTATCGATCCCCAGGGAACACCAACACTGTAGAGATCGCCAGGGAACACCAACTCTCTATAGATCCCCAGGGAACACCAACTCTGTACAGATCCCCAGGGAACTCCAACTTTGTACTGATCCCCAGGGAACTCCAACTTTGTACAGATCTCCAGGGAACAACAACTCTGTATAGATCCGTTGGGAACACCAACTCTGTACAGATCCCCAGGGAACTCCAACTTTGTACAGATCCCCAGGGAACTCCAAATTTGTACAGATCTCCAGGGAACGCCAACTCTGTATAGATCCCCAGGGAACACCAACTCTGTAGAGATCCCCAGGGAACACCAACTCTGTAGAGATCCCCAGGGAACACCAACTCTGCACAGATCTCCAGGGAACACCAACACTGTACAGATCACCAGGGAACACCAACACTGTACAGATCCCCAGGGAACACCAACTCTGTACAGATCCCCAGGGAACACCAACTCAGTACAGATCCGCAGGGAACACCAACTCTGCACAGATCCCCAGGGAACACCAACTCTGTACAGATCCCCAGGGAACACCAACTCTGTATAGATCCCCAGGGAACACCAACTCTGTATAGATCCCCAGGGAACACCAACACTGTATAGATCCCCAGGGAACACCAACACTGCACAGATCCCCAGGGAACACCAACTCTGTATAGATCCCCTTGGAACACCAACTCTGCACAGATCCCCAGAGAACACCAGCTCTGTACAGATCCACAGGGAACACCAGCTCTGCACAGATCTCCAGGGAACACCAACTCTGCACAGATCCCAAGGGAACACCAACTCTGCACAGATCCCCAGGGAACACCAACTCTGTACAAATCCCCAGGGAACACCAACACTGTACAGATCCCCAGGGAACACCAACACTGTACAGATCCCCAGGGAACACCAACTCTGTACAAATCCCCAGGGAACTCCAACACTGGCGAGATCCCCAGGGAACACCAACTCTGTACAAATCCCTAGGGAACACCAACTCTGTACAGATCCGCAGGGAACACCAACACTGTATAGATCCCCAGGGAACACCAACTCTGTACAGATCCCCAGGGAACACCAACACTGTATAGATCCCCAGGGAACACCAACACTGTATAGATCCCCAGGGAACACCAACTCTGCACAGATCCCCAGGGAACACCAACTCTGTATCGATGCCCAGGGAACACCAACACTGTAGAGATCCCCAGGGAACACCAACTCTGTATAGATCCCCAGGGAACACCAACTCTGTACAGATCCCCAGGGAACTCCAACTTTGTACTGATCCCCAGGGAACTCCAACTTTGTACAGATCTCCAGGGAACACCAACTCTGTATAGATCCGTTGTGAACACCAACTCTGTACAGATCCCCAGGGAACTCCAACTTTGTACAGATCCCCAGGGAACTCCAAATTTGTACAGATCTCCAGGGAACGCCAACTCTGTATAGATCCCCAGGGAACACCAACTCTGTAGAGATCCCCAGGGAACACCAACTCTGTAGAGATCCCCAGGGAACACCAACTCTGCACAGATCCCCAGGGAACACCAACACTGTACAGATCACCAGGGAACACCAACACTGTACAGATCCCCAGGGAACACCAACTCTGTAGAGATCCCCAGGGAACACCAACTCTGTACAGATCCGCAGGGAAAACCAACTCTGTAGAGATCCCCAGGGAACACCAACTCTGTGGAGAGCCACAGGGAAAACCAACTCTGTACAGATCCCCAGGGAAAACCAACTCTGTACAGATCCCCAGGGAACACCAACACTGTACAGATCCCCAGGGAACACCAACACTGTAAAGATCCCCAGGGAACACCAACTCTGCACAGATCCCCAGTAAACACCAGCTCTGTATAGATCCCCAGGGAGCACCAACTCTGTACAGATCCCCAGGGAACACCAACACTGTGTCGATCCCCAGGGAAAACCAACATTGTTTAGATCCCCAGGGAACACCAACTCTGTATAGATCCACAGGGAACACCAACTCTGCAGAGATCCCCAGGGAACACCAACTCTGTATAGATCCCCAGGGAACACCAACACTGCACAGATCCCCAGGGAACACCAACTCTGTATAGATCCCCAGGGAACACCAACTCTGCACAGATCCCCAGGGAACACCAACACTGCACAGATCCCCAGGGAACACGAACTCTGTATAGATCCCCAGGGAACACCAACTCTGCACAGATCCCCAGGGAACACCAACTCTGCACAGATCCCCAGGGAACACCACCTCTGTACAGATCCCCAGGGAACACCAACTCTGTATAGATCCCCAGGGAACACCAACTCTGTATAGATCCCCAGGGAACACCAACTCTGTATAGATCCCCAGGGAACACCAACACTGCACAGATCCCCAGGGAACACCAACTCTGTATAGATCCCCTTGGAACACCAACTCTGCACAGATCCCCAGAGAACACCAGCTCTGTACAGATCCACAGGGAACACCAGCTCTGCACAGATCTCCAGGGAACACCAACTCTGCACAGATCCCTAGGGAACACCAACTCTGCACAGATCCCCAGGGAACACCAACTCTGTACAAATCCCCAGGGAACACCAACACTGTACAGATCCCCAGGGAACACCAACACTGTACAGATCCCCAGGGAACACCAACTCTGTACAAATCCCCAGGGAACTCCAACACTGGAGAGATCCCCAGGGAACACCAACTCTGTACAAATCCCCAGGGAACACCAACTCTGTGCAGATCCGCAGGGAACACCAACACTGTATAGATCCCCAGGGAACACCAACTCTGTACAGATCCCCAGGGAACACCAACACTGTATAGATCCCCAGGGAACACCAACACTGTAGAGATCCCCAGGGAACACCAACTCTGTATAGATCCCCAGGGAACACCAACTCTGTACAGATCCCCAGGGAACTCCAACTTTGTACTGATCCCCAGGGAACTCCAACTTTGTACAGATCTCCAGGGAACACCAACTCTGTATAGATCCGTTGTGAACACCAACTCTGTACAGATCCCCAGGGAACTCCAACTTTGTACAGATCCCCAGGGAACTCCAAATTTGTACAGATCTCCAGGGAACGCCAACTCTGTATAGATCCCCAGGGAACACCAACTCTGTAGAGATCCCAAGGGAACACCAACTCTGTAGAGATCCCCAGGGAACACCAACTCTGCACAGATCCCCAGGGAACACCAACACTGTACAGATCACCAGGGAACACCAACACTGTACAGATCCCCAGGGAACACCAACTCTGTAGAGATCCCCAGGGAACACCAACTCTGTACAGATCCGCAGGGAACACCAACTCTGTAGAGATCCCCAGGGAACACCAACTCTGTGGAGAGCCACAGGGAAAACCAACTCTGTACAGATCCCCAGGGAAAACCAACTCTGTACAGATCCCCAGGGAACACCAACACTGTACAGATCCCCAGGGAACACCAACACTGTAAAGATCCCCAGGGAACACCAACTCTGCACAGATCCCCAGTAAACACCAGCTCTGTATAGATCCCCAGGGAACACCAACTCTGTACAGATCCCCAGGGAACACCAACACTGTGTCGATCCCCAGGGAAAACCAACATTGTTTAGATCCCCAGGGAACACCAACTCTGTATAGATCCCCAGGGAACACCAACTCTGCACAGATCCCCAGGGAACACCAACTCTGTATAGATCCCCAGGGAACACCACCTCTGTACAGATCCACAGGGAACAGCAGCTCTGCACAGATCCCCAGGGAATACCAACTCTGCACAGATCCCCAGGGAACACCAACACTGTACAGATCCCCAGGGAACACCAACTCTGTACAAATCCCCAGGGAACACCAACACTGTACAGAGCCCCAGGGAACACCATCACTGTACAGATCCTCAGGGAACACAAACTCTGTACAAATCCCCAGGGAACACCAACACTGTCTAGATCCCCAGGGAACACCAACTCTGTACAGATCCGCAGGGAACACCAACTCTGTACAGATCCCCAGGGAACACCAACTCTGTACAGATCCGCAGGGAACATCAACTCTGTACAAAACCACAGGGAACACCAACTCTGTACAAATCCCCAGGGAACACCAACACTCTACAGATCCCCAGGGAACACCAACTCTGTAAAGACCCCCAGGGAACACCAACACTGTGTAGATCCCCAGGGAACAGCAACTTTGTACAGATCATCAGGGAACACCAACACTGTATAGATCCCCAGGGAACACCAACACTGTATAGATCCCCAGGGAACACCAACTCTGCACAGATTCCCAGGGAACACCAACTCTGTATAGATCCCGAGGGAACACCAACTCTGCACAGATCCCCAGGGAACACCAACTCTGCACAGATCCCCAGGGAACACCAACTCTGTATAGATCCCCAGGGAACACCAACTCTGTATAGATCCCCAGGGAACATCAACTCTGCACAGATCCCCAGGGAACACAAACTTTGTATAGATCCCAAGGGAACACCAACTCTATAGAGATCCCCAGGGAACACCAACTCTGTATAGATCCCCAGGGAACACCAACTCTGTATAGATCCCCAGGGAACACCAACACTGCACAGATCCCCAGGGAACACCAACTCTGTATAGATCCCCTTGGAACACCAACTCTGCACAGATCCCCAGAGAACACCAGCTCTGTACAGATCCACAGGGAACACCAGCTCTGCACAGATCTCCAGGGAACACCAACTCTGCACAGATCCCTAGGGAACACCAACTCTGCACAGATCCCCAGGGAACACCAACTCTGTACAAATCCCCAGGGAACACCAACACTGTACAGATCCCCAGGGAACACCAACACTGTACAGATCCCCAGGGAACACCAACTCTGTACAAATCCCCAGGGAACTCCAACACTGGCGAGATCCCCAGGGAACACCAACTCTGTACAAATCCCCAGGGAACACCAACTCTGTGCAGATCCGCAGGGAACACCAACACTGTATAGATCCCCAGGGAACACCAACTCTGTACAGATCCCCAGGGAACACCAACACTGTATAGATCCCCAGGGAACACCAACACTGTAGAGATCCCCAGGGAACACCAACTCTGTATAGATCCCCAGGGAACACCAACTCTGTACAGATCCCCAGGGAACTCCAACTTTGTACTGATCCCCAGGGAACTCCAACTTTGTACAGATCTCCAGGGAACACCAACTCTGTATAGATCCGTTGTGAACACCAACTCTGTACAGATCCCCAGGGAACTCCAACTTTGTACAGATCCCCAGGGAACTCCAAATTTGTACAGATCTCCAGGGAACGCCAACTCTGTATAGATCCCCAGGGAACACCAACTCTGTAGAGATCCCAAGGGAACACCAACTCTGTAGAGATCCCCAGGGAACACCAACTCTGCACAGATCCCCAGGGAACACCAACACTGTACAGATCACCAGGGAACACCAACACTGTACAGATCCCCAGGGAACACCAACTCTGTAGAGATCCCCAGGGAACACCAACTCTGTACAGATCCGCAGGGAACACCAACTCTGTAGAGATCCCCAGGGAACACCAACTCTGTGGAGAGCCACAGGGAAAACCAACTCTGTACAGATCCCCAGGGAAAACCAACTCTGTACAGATCCCCAGGGAACACCAACACTGTACAGATCCCCAGGGAACACCAACACTGTAAAGATCCCCAGGGAACACCAACTCTGCACAGATCCCCAGTAAACACCAGCTCTGTATAGATCCCCAGGGAACACCAACTCTGTACAGATCCCCAGGGAACACCAACACTGTGTCGATCCCCAGGGAAAACCAACATTGTTAGATCCCCAGGGAACACCAACTCTGTATAGATCCCCAGGGAACACCAACTCTGCACAGATCCCCAGGGAACACCAACTCTGTATAGATCCCCAGGGAACACCACCTCTGTACAGATCCACAGGGAACAGCAGCTCTGCACAGATCCCCAGGGAATACCAACTCTGCACAGATCCCCAGGGAACACCAACACTGTACAGATCCCCAGGGAACACCAACTCTGTACAAATCCCCAGGGAACACCAACACTGTACAGAGCCCCAGGGAACACCATCACTGTACAGATCCTCAGGGAACACAAACTCTGTACAAATCCCCAGGGAACACCAACACTGTCTAGATCCCCAGGGAACACCAACTCTGTACAGATCCGCAGGGAACACCAACTCTGTACAGATCCCCAGGGAACACCAACTCTGTACAGATCCGCAGGGAACATCAACTCTGTACAAAACCCCAGGGAACACCAACTCTGTACAGATCCCCAGGGAACACCAACACTCTACAGATCCCCAGGGAACACCAACTCTGTAAAGATCCCCAGGGAACACCAACACTGTGTAGATCCCCAGGGAACAGCAACTTTGTACAGATCATCAGGGAACACCAACACTGTATAGATCCCCAGGGAACACCAACACTGTACAGATCCCCAGGGAACACCAACTCTGCACAGATCCCAGGGAACACCAACTCTGTATAGATCCCGAGGGAACACCAACTCTGCACAGATCCCCAGGGAACACCAACTCTGTACAGATCCACAGGGAACAACAACTCTGTATAGATCCCCAGGGAACACCAACTCTGTATAGATCCCCAGGGAACACCAACTCTGCACAGATCCCCAGGGAACACAAACTTTGTATAGATCCCAAGGGAACACCAACTCTATAGAGATCCCCAGGGAATACCAACTCTGCATAGATCCCCAGGGAACACCAACTCTGTACAGATCCACAGGGAACACCAACTCTGCACAGATCCCCAGGGAACACCAACTCTGTACAGATCCCCAGGGAACACCAACTCTGTATAGATCCCCAGGGAACACCAACTCTGTATCGATCCCCAGGGAACACCAACTCTGTATAGATCCCCAGGGAACACAAACACTGCACAGATCCCCAGGGAACACCAACTCTGTATAGATCCCCAGTGAACACCAACTCTGCTCAGATCCCCAGGGAACACCAACACTGCACAGATCCCCAGGGAACACCAACTCTGTATAGATCCCCAGGGAACACCAACTCTGCACAGATCCCCAGGGAACACCAGCTCTGTACAGATCCACAGGGAACACCAGCTCTGCACAGATCTCCAGGGTACACCAACTCTGCACAGATCCCTAGGGAACACCAACTCTGCACAGATCCCCAGGGAACACTAACACTGTACAGATCCCCAGGGAACACCAACTCTGTACAAATCCCCAGGGAACACCAACACTGTACAGATCCCCAGGGAAAACCAACACTGTACAGATCCCCAGGGAACAGCAACTCTGTACAAATCCCCAGGGAACACCAACACTGGCTAGATCCCCAGGGAACACCAACTCTGTACAAATCCCCAGGGAACACCAACACTGTACAGATCCGCAGGGAACACCAACACTGTAGAGATCCCCAGGGAACACCAATTCTGTACAGATCCCCAAGGAACACCAACACTGTATAGATCCCCAGGGAACACCAACACTGTATAGATCCCCAGGGAACACCAACTCTGCACAGATCCCCAGGGAACACCAACACTGTATAGATCCCCAGGGAAAACCAACACTGGAGAGATCCCCAGGGAACACCAACTCTCTATAGATCCCCAGGGAACACCAACTCTGTACAGATCCCCAGGGAACTCCAACTTTGTACTGATCCCCAGGGAACTCCAACGATGTACAGATCTCCAGGGAACACCAACTCTGTATAGATCCGTTGAGAACACCAACTCTGTACAGATCCCCAGGGAACTCCAACTTTGTACAGATCCCCAGGGAACTCCAACTTTGTACAGATCTCCAGGGAACTCCAACTCTGTATAGATCCCCAGGGAACACCAACACTGTACAGATCCCCAGGGAACACCAACTCTGTAGAGATCCCCAGGGAACACCAACTCTGCACAGATCCCCAGGGAACACCAACTCTGCACAGATCCCCAGGGAACACCAACTCTGTATACATCCCCAGGGAACACCAACTCTGTACACATCCCCAGGGAACACCAACACTGTATAGATCCCCAGGGAACACCAACTCTGTACAGATCCCCAGGGAACAACAACACTGTATAGATCCCCAGGGAACACCAACTCTGTACAGATCCCCAGGGAACACCAACTCTGTAAAAATCCCCAGAGAACACCGAATCTGTATAGATCCACAGGGAACACCAACTTTGTATAGATCCCCAGGGAGCACCAACTCTGTATAGATCCCCAGGGAACACCATACTCTGTAAAGATCTCCAGAGAACACCGAATCTGTATAGATCCCCAGGGAACACCAAAACTGTATAGATCCCCAGGGAACACCAACACTGTATAGATCCCGAGGGAACACCAACTCTGCACAGATCCCCAGGGAACACCAACTCTGCAGAGATTCCCAGGGAACACCAACTCTGCATAGATCCCCAGGGAATATCAACTCTGTACAGATCCGCCGGGAACACCAACTCTGCAGAGATCCCAAGGGAACACCAACTCTGTACAGATCCCCAGGGAACACCAACTCTGTACAGATCCCCAGGGAACACCAACTTTGTACAGATCCGAAGGGAACACCAACTCTATACAGATCCCCAGGGAACACCAACTATGCATAGTTCCTCAAGGAACACCAATTCTGTACATATACCCAGGGAACACCAACTCTGTACAGATCCCCAGTGAACACCAACTCTGTATAGATCCCCAGGGAAAACCAACTCTGTACAGATCCCCAGGGAACACTGTGGTAACACAATACAGCTTCCTGTGACTCGAACTTTATTGCATCACTTCCTGTGATTAGTCCAGGATAAGTACTGGACTGATCAGTTGGATCCTGGAGAGGCATAGAGTAAGACCTCTTTTGTATGTAGCACCTTTTTAGTTGATTAAAGCTTACTTTAAGTTCACCACGCGTAAGGCTCATTCTTACGACAATTTAATCAACTTTGAAAAACTTCGCACTCAAACGTTTTGGACGAACTCGGAACTAAGGATCCAGGGAATCACCCATCATGGAAAACATCCTTAAACCATCGCGTCTTGACTTGGACCCAAACACCCCAGCAGCCGGTAAGGTGTGGAAACACTGGTATCGCACGTTTGACAATTTTCTCGAATATTGCAAGGCTGATGATGACTCAAAGTTGCGGATACTCATCAACAGTGTCACCCCGAATGTATTTCAGTATGTGGAGCAATGGGGCAGTTACGAGGAGGCAATTCGGACGCTTAAAAGACTATATACTAAGACACCGAATGAGGTCTATGCCAGACATCTACTCGCTGCAGCCCAACAAGGGCCGGAGGAATCCATTGATAAATTCCTCCAAGAACTTCGCAGACTTAGTATGGACTGTAACTTTCAGGCGGCCTCAGCTGAGCTGTACCGTGAAGAAATGATCCGTGATGCTTTCATCTGCGGGCTTGCCTCCCCATTTATGCGCCAGCGTCTACTGGAAAGTAAGACACTTGAGCTTCAGAGAGCTTATGACATGGCTTGCTCTCTAGATCTGGCAAAAAGAAATGCAGACCTTTATACAGTGCCCAGACCTCGGTCTGCTGCCTTAACTACAGTCAGGCAATTTAAGAGGCCACAGGTGAACTCTATTAGGGAGGACTTTATCACTGATGATCAATCTGATGACTTCACTGATGAAGAGGATGATGACCCCACTGTGGCAGCCTCTTGGCAATCTAAGAAATGCTTCTTTTGTGGTGATGAGTTTCACCCTCGGAAATTCTGCCCTGCTCGCAATGCGTTTTGCAGTCATTGCAACAAAAAGGGTCATTTTGCAAAGGTTTGCCTATCAAGAGCCTCTACGAGGGCTTATCAAGCTAAGTCCTACCGAACTGCCCCGGTAAGGGCCTATCAAGATGTTCCGGCTAAAATCTATCGTGCTTCCTCTCGGGTTTTCTCTCGAAGAAACACAGCTAGAGTTTCAGCCACTCTTTGTGCAACGACACCAATTACAGCTGCTTGTCCTCAGAACCTATTCCATGCAGCTACAAAAGCATCAATTAATGGACATACTTTAGATGCCTTAATTGACTCAGGTAGCACTGATAGTTTCATTAGGGAACAGATTGTTGCAGAGTTAAAGCGACAAGTTTTCCCATCGGACCAGGCAATTGCGATGGCTCAGTCATCACTTAATACCAGAATTTCTGGCTTTTGTATGGTTTAAATAACATTTAATGGTCACAGGTATCCCTCCACACGGCTTTCGGTGCTCAAGGACTTATGTAGTGATCTTATCTTAGGGCTGGATTTTCAAAAGCAGCATAAGAAGCTCACCATTGAGTTCGGTGGATCCAAACCTGAACTCACTATTTCTAATATACTACCTCGATTACCGTTCTGTGCATTGTCAGCAGCTTCACTGGATGAACCCTCACTGTTTACCAGTATCCCTCCTCGATGCAAACCGATTATAACAAAGTCACGACGTTTCAGTCAGGAAGACCAGTCTTTTATTGCGGCTGAGATTTCTCGGCTTTTAGCAGAGGATATCATCGAGTCTTGTTCGTCGCCATGGCGTGCCCAGGTCGTTATTGTTAAGAACCCTCTACAACCTCACAAGAAACGGCTGTGCATTGACTATTCACAGACCATCAATCAATATACGGACTTGGACGCATACCCATTGCCGCGCATCGATGATATGGTTAATAAACTGGCTGAGTACACGGTGTTCTCAGCATATGATCTGAAAAGTGCCTATCATCAGGTACCCTTGAAGGTCTCAGACAAGCAGTATACGGCCTTTGAAGCCAATGGACGGCTGTATCAATTTTGTCGCCTCCCCTTTGGGGTCACTAATGGAGTGGCTGTCTTCCAGCGAAATCTCCCATTCTCTACCGGGGATGTAAAGAAGATGTGCTCGGACTGCAGAGTCTGTGCGGAATTGAAACCTCAGTTTTTCCGCCCCTCGGGTGGTATACTCATACATGCGACCCAGCCAATGCAACGGCTTAGCATCGATTTTAAGGGGCCGAAGCCCTCTTCAACTCGCAACACTTATCTATTGACCATGGTCGATGAGTATTCCCGTTTTCCGTTTGCCTTTCCCTGCCCCAATATGCTAACGACCACGGTTATCAGCTGCCTTGAGCAGGTATTTGCTTTCTGTGGCATGGCATCTTATGTTCATTCGGATCGGGGCCCTTCTTTTATGTCAGGAGAACTCAAGGCCTATCTCTCAGAATGGGGTATTGCTGCCAGCAAAACGATGCCTTATCATCCGGTCGGAAATGGGCAAGTCGAGCATTTTAATGCTATCATCTGGAATGCGGTACGTCTGGCTTTGAGATCTCGGGGCCTACCCAACCAGCAATGGGAAGCAGTACTTCCAGACGCATTGCACTCCACACGGTCCCTCCTTTCGACCGCCACAAATACGACGCCTCATGAACGGTTCTTCCGATTTCAGCGTCGCTCATCCTATGGGATATCTCTCCCGTCATGGCTTACTGCACCAGGACCTGTGCTACTCCGAAGATATGTCCGGGCGTCTAAGAATGACCCCCTGGCAGATGAGGTTGAGCTCACTGACGTCAACCCTACCTACGCCTATATTCGGTATCCTGACGGTCGGGAATCTACCGTGTCATTGCGGGATCTGGCTCCCTGCCCGCCGAAACATAGAGGGACACCAGGGGATGATATTGTACCAGGCACATCTCTGGGCTCGCCAGGTGCCTCTCATCACGATCTGGATCTGACGCCGGCTGGTACCTCACTCCAGCGTGCCGATCTGGGGCAGACTGACTATGAGCCCGTCGGGGCTCGCACGTGCAGCCACGTTCCACCCTGTACCATACGCTCGGGAACGGATCTGCCACAGCCCTGCCCGACACCCGTTCGATCCCCAGGGAACACCAACTCTGCACAGATCCCCAGGGAATACCAACACTGTAGAGATCCCCAGGGAACACCAACTCTGTAGAGATCCCCAGGGAACACCAAATCTGTAGAGATCCCCAGGGAACATCAACAATGTACAGATCCCCAGGGAACACCAACTCTGTACAGATCCCCAGGGAACACCAACACTGTAGAGATCCCCAGGGAACACCAACACTGTATAGATCCCCAGGGAACACCAACTCTGTACAGATCCCCAGGGAACACCAACACTGTAGAGATCCCCAGGGAACACCAACTCTGTAGAGATCCCCAGGGAACACCAACTCTGTACAGATCTCCAGGGAACACCAACACTGTACAGATCCCCAGGGAACACCAACACTGTAGAGATCCCCAGGGAACAACAACAATGCAGAGATCCCCAGGGAACACCAACTATGTACAGATCCCCAGGGAACACCAACTCTGCATAGATTCCCAGGGAACTCCAACTTTGTACAGATCCCCAGGGAACTCCAACTTTGTACAGATGCCCAGGGAACACCAACCCTGCACAGATCCCCAGGGAACACCAACTCTGTGCAGATTCTCAGGGAACACCAACACTGTACAGATCCCCAGGGAACACCAACTCTGCACAGATCCCCAGGGAACACCAACTCTGCATAGATCCCCAAAGAACACCAACTCTGCACAGATCCCCAGGGAACACCAACTCTGTACAGATCCCCAGGGAACACCAACACTGTATAGATCCCCAGGGAACACCAACTTTGTACAGATCCCCAGGGAACAACAACTCTGCATAGATCCCCAGGGAACACCAACTCTGTGCAGATCCTCAGGGAACACCAACTCTGCATAGATCCCCAGGGAACTCCAACTTTGTACAGATCCCCAGGGAACTCCAACTTTGTACAGATCCCCAGGGAACACCAACTCTGCACAGATCCCCAGGGAACACCAACTCTGTGCAGATCCGCAGGGAACACCAACACTGTACAGATACCCAGGGAACACCAACTTTGCACAGATCCCCAGGGAACACCAACTCTGCATAGATCCCCAGGGAACACCAACTCTGTACAGATCCCCAGGGAACACCAACTCTATACAAATCCCCAGGGAACACCAACTCTGTACAGATCCCCAGGGAACACCAACACTGTATAGATCCCCAGTGAACACCAACTTTGTACAGATCCCCAGGGAACAACAACACTGTACACATCCCCAGGGAACAACAACACTGTACAGATCCCCAGGGAACACCAACACTGTACAGGTCCCCAGGGAACACCAACTCGGTACAGATCCCCAGGGAACATCAACTCTGTACAGATCCCCAGGGAACACCAACACTGTATAGATCCCCAGGGAACACCAACTCTGTACAGATCCCCAGGGAACACCAACTCTGTACAGATCCCCAGGGAACACCAACTCTGTACAGATCCCCAGGGAACACCAACACGGTACAGATCCCCAGGGAACACCAACTCGGTACAGATCCCCAGGGAACATCAACTCTGTACAGATCCCCAGGGAACACCAACAATGTATAGATCCCCAGGAAACACCAACTCTGTACAGATCCCCCGGGAACACCAACTCTGTATAGATCCCCAAGGAACACCAACTCTGTATAGATCCCCAGGGAACACAAACTCTGTACAGATCCCCAGGGAACACCAACTCGGTACAGATCCCCAGGGAACACCAACACTATATAGATCCCCAGGGAACACCAACTCTGTACAGATCCCCAGGGAACACCAACTCTGTACAGATCCCCAGGGAACACCAACTCTTTACAGATCCCCAGGGAACACCAACTCTGTACAGATCCCCAGGGAACACCAACTCTGTACACATACCCAGGGAACACCAACACTGTACAGATCCCCAGGGAACACCAACTCTGTACAGATCCCCAGGGAACAACAACACTGTACACATCCCCAGGGAACACCAACACTCTACAGATCCCCAGGGAACACCTACTCTATATAGATCCCCAGGGAACACCAACTCTGTAAAGTTCCCCAGAGAACACCAAATCTGTATAGATCCCCAGGGAACACCAAAACTGTATAGATCCCCAGGGAACACCAACACTTTATAGATCCCCAGGGAAAACCAACTCTGTATAGATACCCAGGAAACACCAACACTGTATAGATCCCCAGGGAACACCAACTCTGTACAGATCCCCAGGGAACACCAACTCTGTATAGATCCCCAGGGAACACCAACTCTGTATAGATCCCCAGGGAACACAAACTCTGTACAGATCCCCAGGGAACACCAACACTGTATAGATCCCCAGGGAACACCTACACTGTATAGATCCCCAGGGAACACCAACTCTTTACAGATCCCCAGGGAACACCAACTGTGTACAGATCCCAAGGGAACACCAACTCTATACAAATCCCCAGGGAACACCAACTCTTTACAGATCCCCAGGGAACAGCAATTCTGTACAGATCCCCAGGGAACATCAACTCTTTACAGATCCCAAGGGAACACCAACTCTATACAAATCCCCAGGGAACACCAACACTGTATAGATCCCCAGGGAACAGCAAGTCTATACAGATCCCCAGGGAACACCAACTCTGTACACATTCCCAGGGAACACCAACACTGTATAGATCCCCAGGGAACACCAACTCTTTACAGATCCCCAGGGAACAACAACACTGTATAGATCCCCAGGGAACACCAACTCTGTACAGATCCCCAGGGAACAACAACACTGTACACATCCCCAGGGAACACCAACACTCTACAGATCCCCAGGGAACACCTACTCTATATCGGTCCCCAGGGAACACCAACTCTGTATAGATCCGCAGGGAACACCAACTCTGTAAAGATCCCCAGAGAACACCAACTCTGTAAAGATCCCCAGGGAACACCAAAACTGTATAGATCTCCAGGGAACACCAACACTTTATAGATCCCCAGGGAAAACCAACTGTGTATAGATCCCCAGGAAACACCAACTCTGTATAGATCCCGAGGGAACACCAACTCTGCAGAGATTTCCAGGGAATACCAACTCTGCATAGATCCCCAGGGAATATCAACTCTGTACAGATCCCCAGGGAACACCAACTCTGTACAGATCCCCAATGAACACCAACTCTATACAGAGCGCCAGGGAACACCAACTATGCATAGATCCCCAGGGAACACCAATTCTGTACAGATACCCAGGGAACACCAATTCTGCACAGATCCCCAGGGAACACCAACTGTGTATATATCCCCAGAAAAGACCAACACTCTACAGAGCACAAGGGAACACGAACTCTGCACAGATCCCCAGGGAACACGAACTCTGCACAGATCCCCAGGGAACACCAACTCTGCATAGATCCCCAGGGAACACCAACTCTGTACAGATCCGCAGGGAACAACAACACTGTACACATCCCCAGGGAACACCAACACTCTACAGATCCCCAGGGAACACCAACTCTGTATCGGTCCCCAGGGAACACCAACTCTGTATAGATCCGCAGGGAATATCAACTCTGTACAGATCCCCAGGGAACACCAACTCTGTACAGATCCCCAATGAACACCAACTCTATACAGAGCGCCAGGGAACACCAACTATGCATAGATCCCCAGGGAACACCAATTCTGTACAGATACCCAGGGAACACCAATTCTGCACAGATCCCCAGGGAACACCAACTGTGTATATATCCCCAGAAAAGACCAACACTCTACAGAGCACAAGGGAACACGAACTCTGCACAGATCCCCAGGGAACACGAACTCTGCACAGATCCCCAGGGAACACCAACTCTGCATAGATCCCCAGGGAACACCAACTCTGTACAGATCCGCAGGGAACAACAACACTGTACACATCCCCAGGGAACACCAACACTCTACAGATCCCCAGGGAACACCAACTCTGTATCGGTCCCCAGGGAACACCAACTCTGTATAGATCCGCAGGGAACACCAACTCTGTAAAGATCCCCAGAGAACACCGAATCTGTATAGATCCCCAGGGAACACCAAAACTGTATAGATCCCCAGGGAACACCAACACTTTATAGATCCCAAGGGAACACCAACTCTGCAGAGATTCCCAGGGAATACCAACTCTGCATAGAACCCCAGGGAATATCAACTCTGTACAGATCCGTCGGGAACACCAACTCTGCATAGATCCCAAGGGAACACCAACTCTGTACAGATCCCCCGGGAACACCAACTCTGCATAGATCCCCAGGGAACACCAACTCTGTACAGATCCCCAGGGAACACCAACTCTGTACAGATCCCCAGTGAACACCAACTCTATACAGATCCCCAGGGAACACCAACTATGCATAGATCCCCAGGGAACACCAATTCTGTACAGATACCCAGGGAACACCAACTCTGTACAGATCCCCAGGGAACACCAACACTGTATATATCCCCATGGAACACCAACTCTGTACAGATCCCTCGGGAACACCAATTCTGCACAGATCCCCAGGGAACACCAACTGTGTATATATCCCCAGGAAAGACCAACACTCTACAGAGCCCAAGGGAACACCAACTCTGCACAGATCCCCAGGGAACACGAACTCTGCACAGATCCCCAGGGAACACCAACTCTGCATAGATGCCCAGGGAAGACCAACTCTGTACAGATCCCCCGGGAACACCAATTCTGCACAGATCCCCAGGGAACACCAACTGTGTATAAGAAGATCATAAGAAATAGGAGCAGGAGTAGGCCAATCGGCCCTTCGAGCCTGCTCCGCCATTCAATAAGATCATGGCTAATCTGATCCTCACCTCAAATCTAAAGAACACAAGAAGTAGGAGCAGGACCCGGCCACTCAGCCCCTGGGCCCGCTATGCCACCCACAGGGCCTCGATTGATCCGAACTCAGCCTCATGTCCAATTTCCTGCCCGCTCCCCGTAACCCCTAATTCCCTTTACTTCTAGGAAACTGTCTATTTCTGTTTTAAATTTATTTAATGATGTAGCTTCCACAGCTTCCTGGGGCAGCAAATTCCACAGACCTACTACCCTCTGAGTGAAGAAGTTTCTCCTCATCTCAGTTTTGAAAGAGCAGCCCCTTATTCTAAGATTATGCCCCCTAGTTCTAGTTTCACCCATCCTTGGGAACATCCTTACCGCATCCACCCGATCAAGCCCCTTCACAATCTTATATGTTTCAATAAGATCGCCTCTCACTCTTCTGAACTCCAATGAGTAGAGTCCCAATCTACTCAACCTCTCCTCGTATGTCCACCCCTTCATCCCGGGGATTAACCGAGTGAACCTTCTTTGTACTGCCTCGAGAGCAAGTATGTCTTTTCTTAAGTATGGACACCAAAACTGTATGCAGTATTCCAGATGCGGTCTCACCAATACCTTATATAACTGCAGCAATACTTCCCTGTTTTTATAATCTATCCCCCTAGCAATAAAAGCCAACATTCCGTTGGCCTTCTTGATCACCTGCTGCACCTGCATACTAACTTTTTGATTTTCTTGCACTAGGACCCCCAGATCCCTTTGTACTGCAGTACTTTCCAGTTTCTCGCCATTAAGATAATAACTTGCTCTCTGATTTTTCCTGCCAAAGTGCATAACCTCACATTTTCCAATATTGTATTGCATCTGCCAAATCTCCGCCCACTCACCCAGCTTGTCTATATCCCCTTGTAGGTTTTTTATGTCCTCCTCACTTTCTACTTTCCCTCCCATCTTTGTATCATCTGCAAACTTTGATATGTTACACTCGGTCCCCTCCTCCAAATCGTTAATATAGATTGTAAAGAGTTGGGGACCCAGCACCGACCCCTGCGGAACACCACTGGCTACTGGTTGCCAGTCCGAGAATGAACCATTTATCCCAACTCTCTGCTTCCTGTTAGATAACCAATCCTCCACCCATGCCAGAATATTCCCCCGAATCCAGTGATTTTTTATCTTGAGCAATAATCTGTTATGTGGCACCTTGTCGAATGCCTTCTGGAAGTCTAAATACACTACGTCCATTGGTTCCCCTTTATCCACCCTGTATGTTATGTCCTCAAAGAACTCAAGCAAATCTGTCAGACATGACTTCCCCTTCATAAAGCCATGCTGACTTTGTCCTATTAAATTATGTTTATCTAAATGTTCCGTTACTGTCTCCTTAATAATAGACTCCAAAATTTTACCCACCACAGATGTTAGACTAACTGGTCTATAATTTCCAGCCTTCTGCCTACTACCCTTTTTAAATAAGGGTGTTACATGAGCAGTTTTCCAATCTGCTGGGACCTTTGCTGAGTCCAGGGAATTTTGGAAAATTATTACCAAAGTATCCACAATCCCTACTGCCACTTCCCTCAAGACCCTAGGATGTAAGCCATCAGGTCCAGGGGATTTATCCGCCTTGAGTCCCATTATTTTACTGAGCACCAATTCCTTAGTGATTTTAATCGTATTTAGCTCCTCTCCCCCTAGAGCCCCCTGTTTGCCCAGTGTTGGGATATTCTTAGTGTCCTCTATTTGTTCAGCATTTTTGCCATCTCCATGTTTCCCACCATTAATTTCCCGGTCTCATCCTCTAAGGGACCTACGTTTGCCTTAGCCACCCTTTTTCTTTTTATATAACTATAGAAACTCTTGCTATCTGTTTTTATATTTTTTGCTAATTTATTTTCATAATCTATCTTCCCTTTCTTAATCAATCCTTTAGTTACTTTTTGCTGTCTTTTGAAGACTTCCCAATCTTCTATCCTCCCACTAAGTTTGGCTACCTTATATGTCCTTGTTTTTAGTTGGATACTATCCTTAATTTCTTTACTTAGCCACGGATGGCTGTCATTTCTTTTACACCCTTTTTTCCTCAGTGGAATATATATTTTTTGAAAGTTGTAAAATAACTCCTTAAATGAACACCACTGCTCATGTACCATCTTACCCTTTAATCTATTTTCCCAGTCCACTTTAATCAATTCCGCTCTCATACCATCATAGTCTCCTTTATTCAAGCTCAGTACGCTTGTCTGAGAACCAACCTTCTCACCCTCTAATTGGATATGGAATTCAACCATGTTATGGTCACTCATTCCAAGGGGATCCTTAACTAGGACATTATTAATTAATCCTGACTCATTACACAGGACCAGGTCCACAGAAGGTTGTTGAGGCCAGTTCGCTAAATATATTCAAAAGGGAGTTAGATATAACACTCACAACTAGGGGGATCAAGGGGTATGGCGAGAAAGCAGGAATGGGGTACTGAGGTAGCATGTTCAGCCATGAACGCATTGAATGGCGGTGCAGGCTCGAAGGACCGAATGGTCTACTCCTGTACCTATTTTCTATGTTTCTATGTTTCTAAATCCCCCATAATTATAGCTGTTCCCTTATTACATGCCCCAACTATTTCCTGATTAATACTACTTCCAGCAGAGTTGCAACTATTAGGAGGCCTATATATTACTCCCACTAGTGTTTTTTTCCCCTTATTATTCCTTATCTCCACCCAAACTGTTTCATTATCCTGATCCTTTGACCCAATATCATTTCTCTGTAATACAGTGATTCCGTCCTTTATTAACATAGCTACCCCACCTCCTCTTCCTTCCTGCCTGTCCTTCCTGATTGTTAAATACCCTGGCATATTTAATTCCCAGTCATTGTCACCCTGCAGCCATGTTTCTGTAATGGCCACAAGATCATACCCATACGTAGTTATTTGTACCGTCAACTCGTCTATTTTGTTACGAATGCTGCGTGCATTCAGTTAAAGAACTTTTAAATATGTTTTGTGACAATTTATTCCTGCTTTTGCCCCCTTTACTACTTTACCTTTATCTTTATATATTCTGTCCCTTCC
The DNA here is from genome assembly GCA_030390025.1 of Squalus acanthias. Lineage (NCBI taxonomy): Eukaryota > Metazoa > Chordata > Chondrichthyes > Squaliformes > Squalidae > Squalus > Squalus acanthias. The sequence goes on from CM059445.1 coordinate 27,778,306, forward strand.
TGACACGCTCTGGTTTTTAATTCCCCCACTGCTACTTTGCTCTATTGCCTTCTCCGCTGACATTTTTATTTTTTGCTCTCTTGAAACCTCCCCCCGACTAATTAGTTTAAAGCACTCTCTACAGCCCTAGTTATTCGATTATATATATATATATATCCCCAGGAAAGACCAACACTCCACAGAGCCCAAGGGAACACCAACTCTGCACGGATCCCCAGGGAACACCAACTCTGCACAGATCCCCAGGGAACATCAAATCAGTATAGATGCCTGGGGAAGACCAACTCTGTACAGATCCGCAGGGAACACCAACTCTGTTTTGATCCCCAGGGAACACCAACACTGCACAGATCCCCAGGGAACACCAACTCTGGAGAGATCCCCAGGGAACACCAACTCTGTATAGATCCACAGGGAACACCAATTCTGTGCAGATCCCCAAGGAACACCAACTCTGTATCGATCCCCAGGGAACACCAACTCTGTAGAAATCCCCAGGGAACACCAACTCTGCACAGATCCCCAGGGAACACCAAATCTGTATCGATCCCCAGGGAACATCAACTCTGTATAGATGCCCAGGGAAGACCAACTCTGTACAGATCCGCAGGGAACACCAACTCTATTTTGATCCCCAGGGAACACCAACACTGTACAGATCCCCAGGGAACACCAACTCTGTAGAGATCCCCAGGGAACACCAACTCTGTATAGATCCACAGGGAACACCCATTCTGTGCAGATCCCCAAGGAACACCAACTCTGTATCCATCCCCAGGGAACACCAACTCTGTATAAATTCCCAGGGAACACCAACTCTGCACAGATCCCCAGGGAACACCAAATCTGTATCGATCTCCAGGGAACACCAACTCTGTATAGATCCCCAGGGAACAACAACTCTTCACAGATCCCCAGGGAACACCAACTCTGCATAGATCCGCAGGGTACATCAACTCTGTATAGATCCCCAGGGAACGCCAACTCTGCACAGATCTCCAGGGAACACCAACTCTGTACAGATCCCCAGGGAACACCAACTCTGTACAGATCCGCAGGGAACACCAACTCTGTACAGATACCCAGGGAACACCAACTCTGTACAGATCCCCAGGGAACACCAACTCTGTATAGATCCCCAGGGAACACCAACTCTGTATAGATCCCCAGGGAACACCAACTCAGTATAGATCCCCAGGGAACACCAACTCTGTATAGATCCCCAGGGAACACCAACTCTGTATAGATCCGCAGGGAACACCAACTCTGTACAGATCCCCAGGGAACACCAACTCTGTAGAGATCCCCAGGGAACAACAACTCTGTAGAGATCCCCAGGGAACACCAACTCTGTAGAGATCCCCAGGGAACACCAACTCTGTATAGATCCACAGGGAACACCAACTATGTAGAGATCCCCAGGGAACACCAACTCTGTGGAGATCCCCAGGGAACACCAACTCTGTACAGATCCGCAGGGAACACGAACTCTGTACAGATCCCCAGGAAACACCAACACTGTACAGATCCCCAGGGAACACCAACTCTGTAGATATCCCCAGGGAACACCAACTCTGTACAGATCCCCAGGGAACACCAACTCTGCAGAGATCCCCAGGGAACACCAACTCTGTAGAGATCCACAGGGAACACCAACTCTGTAGAGATCCCCAGGGAACACCAACTCTGTAGAGATCCCCAGGGAACCCCAACTCTGTATAGATCCACAGGGAACACCAAATCTGTAGAGATCCCCAGGGAACACCAACTCTGTATAGATCCCCAGGGAACACCATCTCTGCACAAATCCCCAGGGAACACCAACTCTGCGCAGATCCCCAGGGAACACCAACAGTGTACAGATCCCCCGGGAACACCAATTCTGCACAGATCGCCAGGGAACACCAACTCTGCATACATCCCCAGGGAACATCAACTCTGTATAGATCCCCAGGGAACACCAACACTGTACAGATCCCCAGGGAACACCAGCTCTCTATTGATCCACAGGGAACACCAACAGTGTACAGATCTCCAGGGAACACCAACTCTGTATAGATCCACAGGGAACACCAACTCTGTGCAGATCCCCAGGGAACACCAACTGTGTACAGATTCCCAGGGAACACCAACTCTGTATAGATCCACAGGGAACACCCACTCTGTGCAGATCGCCTGGGAACACCCACTCTGTGCAGATCCCCAGGGAACACCAACTCTGTACAGATCCCCAGGGAACACCAACTCTGTATAGATCCACAGGGAACACCCACTCTGTGCAGATCCCCAGGGAACACCAAATCTGTATCGATCCCCAGGGAACACCAACTCTGTACAGATCCCAAGGGAACACCAACTCTGCACAGATCCCCAGGGAACGCCAACTCTGCACAGATCCCCAGGGAACACCAACTCTGTACAGATCCGCAGGGAACACCAACTCTGTACAGATCCCCAGGGAACACCAACTCTGTATAGATCCCCAGGGAACACCAACACTGTTTTTATCCCCAGGGAACACCAACTCTGCACAGATCCCCAGGGAACACCAACTCTACATAGATCCCCAGGGAACACCAAATCAGTATAGATCCCCAGGGAACACCAACTCTGTACAGATCCCCAGGGAACACCAACACTGTACATATCCCCAGGGAACACCGGCACTGCACAGATCCCCAGGGAACACCAACACTGTACAGATCCCCAGGGAACACCAACTCTACATAGATCACCAGGGAACACCAACTCAGTATAGATCCCATGGGAACACCAACTCTGTACAGATCCCCAGGGAACACCAACACTGTACAGATCCCCAGGGAACACCGACACTGCACAGATCCCCAGGGAACACCAACAGTGCACAGATCCCCAGGGAGCACCAAGACTGTACAGATCCCCAGGGAACACGAACTCTGTACAAATCCCCAGGGAACACCAACTCTGCAGAGATCTGCAGGGAACATCAACTCTGTACAGATCCCCATGGAACACCGACAGTGTATAGATCCCCCGGGAACACCAACTCTGTCCAAATCCCCAGGGAACGCCAACTCTGCACAGATCCCCAGGGAACACCAACACTGTACAGATCCCCAGGGAACACAAACTCTGTACAAATCCCCAGGGAACACCAACACTGTATAGATCCCCAGGGAACACCAACTCTACATAGACCCGCAGGGAACATCAACTCTGTACAGATCCCCAGGGAACACCAACTCTGCACAGATCCCCAGGGAACACCAACTCTGCATATATCCCCAGGGAACACCAACTCTGCACAGATCCCCAGGGAACGCCAACTCTGCACAGATCCCCAGGGAACTCCAACTCTGTACAGATCCCCAGGGAACACCAACTCAGTATAGATCCCGAGGGAACACCAACTCTGTACAGATCCCGAGGGAACAGCAACTCTGTACAGATCCCCAGGGAACACCAACTCTGCACAGATCCCCAGGGAACACCAACTCTGTATAGATCCCCAGGGATCACCAACTCTGCATAGATCCGCAGGGAACACCAACTCTGTACAAATCCCCAGGGAACACCAACTCTGTACAAATCCGCAGGGAACACCAACTCTCTACAGATCCCCAGGGAACACCAACTCTGTACAGATCCCCAGGGAACACCAACTCTGTATCAATCCCCAGGGAACACCAACTCTGTATAGATCCCCAGGGAACACCGACACTACACAGATCCCCAGGGAACACCAACTCTGTATATATCCCCAGGGAACACCAACTCTGCATAGATCCGCAGGGAAAACCAACTATGTACAGATCCCCAGGGAAAACCAACTTTGTAGAGATCCCCAGGGAACACCAACTCTGTATAGATCCCCAGGGAACACCAACTCTGTATAGATCCGCAGGGAACACCAACTCTGCACAGATCCCCAGGGAACACCAACTCTGTAGAGATCCCCAGGGAACACCAACTCTGCACAGATCCGCAGGGAACACCAACACTGTACAGATCCCCAGGGAACACCAACACTGTACAGATCCCCAGGGAACACCAACTCTGTAAAGATCCCCAGGGAACACCAACTCTGCATAGATCCCCAGGGAACACCAACTCTGTATAGATCCCCAGGGAACACCAACTCTGTACAGATCCCGAGGGAACACCAACTCTGCATACATCCCCAGGGAACACCAACTCTGTACAGATCCCCAGGGAACACCAACTCTGTATAGATCCCAGGGAACACCAACTCTGTACAGATCCCCAGGGAACACCGACACTGCACAGATCCCCAGGGAACACCAACTCTGTACAGATCCCCAGGGAACACCAACTCTGCACAGATCCCCAGGGAACACCAACTCTGTACAGATCCCCAGGGAACACCAACTCTGCACAGATCCGCAGGGAACATCAACTCTGCATAGATCTGCAGGGAACATCAACTCTGTACAGATCCCCAGGGAACACCAACAATGTATAGCTCCCCAGGGAACACCAACTCTGTCCAAATCCCCAAGGGAACGCCAACTCTGCACAGATCCCCAGGGAACACCAACACTGTACAGATCCCCAGGGAACACCAACTCTGTACAGATCCCCAGGGAAAACCAACTCTGTACAGATCCCCAGGGAACACCAACACTGTACAGATCCCCAGGGAACACCAACTCAATATAGATCCCCAGGGAACACCAACTCTGTACAGATCCCCAGGGAACACCAACTCTGTAGAGATACCCAGGGAACACCAACTCTGTAGAGATCCACAGGGAACACCAACTCTGTAGAGATCCCCAGGGAAAACCAACTCTGTAGAGATCCCCAGGGAACACCAACTCTGTAGAGATGTCCAGGGAACACCAACCTTGCACTGCTCCCCAGGGAACACCAACACTATACAGATCCTCAGGGAACACCAACTCTGTATAAATCCCCAGGGAACACCAACCTTGCACTGCTCCCCAGGTAACACACACTCTGCACAGATCCACAGGGAACACCAACTCTGTATAGATCCCCAGGGAACACCAACTCTGCATAGATCCCCAGGGAACACCAACTCTGTATAGATCCCCAGGGAACACCAACTCTGTATAGATCCGCAGGGAACACCAACTCTGCACAGATCCCCAGGGAACACCATCCCTGTATAGATCCCCAGGGAACACCATCTCTGCACAGATCCCCAGGGAACTCCAACTCTGCACAGATCCGCAGGGAACACCAAAACTGTACAGATCCCCAGGGAACACCAACACTGTACAGATCCCCAGGGAACACCAACTCTGTAAAGATCCCCAGGGAACACCAACTCTGTACAGATCCCCAGGGAACACCAACTCTGCACAGATCCGCAGGGAACATCAACTCTGCATAGATCCGCAGGGAACATCAACTCTGTACAGATCCCCAGGGAACACCAACAATGTATAGCTCCCCAGGGAACACCAACTCTGTCCAAATCCCCAAGGGAACGCCAACTCTGCACAGATCCCCAGGGAACACCAACACTGTACAGATCCCCAGGGAACACCAACTCTGTACAGATCCCCAGGGAAAACCAACTCTGTACAGATCCCCAGGGAACACCAACACTGTACAGATCCCCAGGGAACACCAACTCAATATAGATCCCCAGGGAACACCAACTCTGTACAGATCCCCAGGGAACACCAACTCTGTAGAGATACCCAGGGAACACCAACTCTGTAGAGATCCACAGGGAACACCAACTCTGTAGAGATCCCCAGGGAACACCAACTCTGTACAGATCCCCAGGGAACACCAACTCTGTAGAGATGTCCAGGGAACACCAACCTTGCACTGCTCCCCAGGGAACACCAACACTATACAGATCCTCAGGGAACACCAACTCTGTATAAATCCCCAGGGAACACCAACCTTGCACTGCTCCCCAGGTAACACACACTCTGCACAGATCCACAGGGAACACCAACTCTGTATAGATCCCCAGGGAACACCAACTCTGCATAGATCCCCAGGGAACACCAACTCTGTATAGATCCCCAGGGAACACCAACTCTGTATAGATCCGCAGGGAACACCAACTCTGCACAGATCCCCAGGGAACACCATCTCTGCATAGATCCCCAGGGAACACCATCTCTGCACAGATCCCCAGGGAACTCCAACTCTGCACAGATCCGCAGGGAACACCAAAACTGTACAGATCCCCAGGGAACACCAACACTGTACAGATCCCCAGGGAACACCAACTCTGTAAAGATCCCCAGGGAACACCAACTCTGTACAGATCCCCAGGGAACACCAACTCTGCATAGATCCCCAGGGAACACCAACTCTGCATATATCCCCAGGGAACACCAACCTTGCACAGCTCCCGAGGGTACACCAACTCTGCATACATCCCCAGGGAACACCAACACTGTACAGATCCCCAGGGAACACCAACTCTGTACAGAACTCCAGGGAACAACAACTCTGTATAGATCCCCAGGGAACACCGACACTGCACAGATCCCCAGGGAACACCAGCAGTGTACAGATCCCCAGGGAACACCAACTCTGCACAGATCCCCAGGGAACACCAACTCTGTTCAAATCCCCAGGGAACGCCAACTCTGCACAGATCTCAGGGAACATCAACTCTGCATAGATCCGCAGGGAACATCAACTCTGTACAGATCCCCAGGGAACACCAACAATGTATAGCTCCCCAGGGAACACCAACTCTGTCCAAATCCCCAAGGGAACGCCAACTCTGCACAGATCCCCAGGGAACACCAACTCTGTACAGATCCCCAGGGAACACCAACTCTGTACAGATCCCCAGGGAAAACCAACTCTGTACAGATCCCCAGGGAACACCAACACTGTACAGATCCCCAGGGAACACCAACTCTGTATAGATCCCCAGGGAACACCAACTCTGTACAGATCCCCAGGGAACACCAACTCTGTAGAGATACCCAGGGAACACCAACTCTGTAGAGATCCACAGGGAACACCAACTCTGTAGAGATCCCCAGGGAAAACCAACTCTGTAGAGATCCCCAGGGAACACCAACTCTGTAGAGATGTCCAGGGAACACCAACCTTGCACTGCTCCCCAGGGAACACCAACACTATACAGATCCTCAGGGAACACCAACTCTGTATAAATCCCCAGGGAACACCAACCTTGCACTGCTCCCCAGGTAACACACACTCTGCACAGATCCACAGGGAACACCAACTCTGTATAGATCCCCAGGGAACACCAACTCTGCATAGATCCCCAGGGAACACCAACTCTGTATAGATCCCCAGGGAACACCAACTCTGTATAGATCCGCAGGGAACACCAACTCTGCACAGATCCCCAGGGAACACCATCCCTGTATAGATCCCCAGGGAACACCATCTCTGCACAGATCCCCAGGGAACTCCAACTCTGCACAGATCCGCAGGGAACACCAAAACTGTACAGATCCCCAGGGAACACCAACACTGTACAGATCCCCAGGGAACACCAACTCTGTAAAGATCCCCAGGGAACACCAACTCTGTACAGATCCCCAGGGAACACCAACTCTGCACAGATCCGCAGGGAACATCAACTCTGCATAGATCCGCAGGGAACATCAACTCTGTACAGATCCCCAGGGAACACCAACAATGTATAGCTCCCCAGGGAACACCAACTCTGTCCAAATCCCCAAGGGAACGCCAACTCTGCACAGATCCCCAGGGAACACCAACACTGTACAGATCCCCAGGGAACACCAACTCTGTACAGATCCCCAGGGAACACCAACTCTGTACAGATCCCCAGGGAACACCAACACTGTACAGATCCCCAGGGAACACCAACTCTGTATAGATCCCCAGGGAACACCAACTCTGTACAGATCCCCAGGGAACACCAACTCTGTAGAGATACCCAGGGAACACCAACTCTGTAGAGATCCACAGGGAACACCAACTCTGTAGAGATCCCCAGGGAACACCAACTCTGTACAGATCCCCAGGGAACACCAACTCTGTAGAGATGTCCAGGGAACACCAACCTTGCACTGCTCCCCAGGGAACACCAACACTATACAGATCCTCAGGGAACACCAACTCTGTATAAATCCCCAGGGAACACCAACCTTGCACTGCTCCCCAGGTAACACACACTCTGCACAGATCCACAGGGAACACCAACTCTGTATAGATCCCCAGGGAACACCAACTCTGCATAGATCCCCAGGGAACACCAACTCTGTATAGATCCCCAGGGAACACCAACTCTGTATAGATCCGCAGGGAACACCAACTCTGCACAGATCCCCAGGGAACACCATCTCTGCATAGATCCCCAGGGAACACCATCTCTGCACAGATCCCCAGGGAACTCCAACTCTGCACAGATCCGCAGGGAACACCAAAACTGTACAGATCCCCAGGGAACACCAACACTGTACAGATCCCCAGGGAACACCAACTCTGTAAAGATCCCCAGGGAACACCAACTCTGTACAGATCCCCAGGGAACACCAACTCTGCATAGATCCCCAGGGAACACCAACTCTGCATATATCCCCAGGGAACACCAACCTTGCACAGCTCCCGAGGGTACACCAACTCTGCATACATCCCCAGGGAACACCAACACTGTACAGATCCCCAGGGAACACCAACTCTGTACAGAACTCCAGGGAACAACAACTCTGTATAGATCCCCAGGGAACACCGACACTGCACAGATCCCCAGGGAACACCAGCAGTGTACAGATCCCCAGGGAACACCAACTCTGCACAGATCCCCAGGGAACACCAACTCTGTTCAAATCCCCAGGGAACGCCAACTCTGCACAGATCTGCAGGGAACATCAACTCTGCATAGATCCGCAGGGAACATCAACTCTGTACAGATCCCCAGGGAACACCAACAATGTATAGCTCCCCAGGGAACACCAACTCTGTCCAAATCCCCAAGGGAACGCCAACTCTGCACAGATCCCCAGGGAACACCAACACTGTACAGATCCCCAGGGAACACCAACTCTGTACAGATCCCCAGGGAAAACCAACTCTGTACAGATCCCCAGGGAACACCAACACTGTACAGATCCCCAGGGAACACCAACTCAATATAGATCCCCAGGGAACACCAACTCTGTACAGATCCCCAGGGAACACCAACTCTGTAGAGATACCCAGGGAACACCAACTCTGTAGAGATCCACAGGGAACACCAACTCTGTAGAGATCCCCAGGGAACACCAACTCTGTAGAGATCCCCAGGGAACACCAACTCTGTAGAGATGTCCAGGGAACACCAACCTTGCACTGCACCCCAGGGAACACCAACACTATACAGATCCTCAGGGAACACCAACTCTGTATAAATCCCCAGGGAACACCAACCTTGCACTGCTCCCCAGGTAACACACACTCTGCACAGATCCACAGGGAACACCAACTCTGTATAGATCCCCAGGGAACACCAACTCTGCACAGATCCCCAGGGAACACCAACTCTGTATAGATCCCCAGGGAACACCAACTCTGTATAGATCCCCAGGGAACACCATCTCTGCACAGATCCCCAGGGAACACCAACTCTGCATAGATCCCCAGGGAACACCAACTCTGCACAGATCCCCAGGGAACACCAGCTCTGTATAGATCCCCAGGGAACACCAACTCTGTATAGATCCCCAGGGAACACCATCTCTGCACAGATCCCCAGGGAACACCAAAACTGCACAGATCCCCAGGGAACACGAACTCTGCATAGATCCCCAGGGAACACGAACTCTGCACAGATCCCCAGGGAACACCAACTCTGCATAGATGCCCAGGGAAGACCAACTCTGTACAGATCCGCAGGGAACACCAACTCTGTATAGATCCCCAGGGAACACCAACACTGTGCAGATCCCCAGGGAACACCAACTG